>OZ038317.1:11877673-12019987 GCA_964035775.1 Osedax frankpressi | reverse complement strand
ATCAATGCCTAAATCAATTAACTCCATTTTCATCGTTAAGTAAAAAGTTATCTCTAGTTTTCTAAGAAATATTGAATAACATATAAGATGTATCATATATAATACCGGTCATTATTGTATTACTAACTATCCCCATATTATTATTGAACTTTATATCCGTGTTTATTGCCAACTAGACATTAATCAAAACAAGCTAGAACATCCTAATAGCACGAACTTTCAAATAATATAATCAATATAATATAATCACACCTCTTCTCCATTACTAGCCGCTAACTTTTGAATCAATTCCTTGTTACATGTTGCTATACTCAGATACCCCCACTACACCCCTACTCTATCTCCTTATATACCCCCACTACACCCCTACTCTATCTCCTACTACACCCCTACTCTATCTCCTTATATACCCCTACTCCATCTCCTTATATACCCCTACTCTATCTCCTTATATACCCCTACTCTATCTCCTTATATACCCATACTACACCCCTACTCTATCTCCTTATATACCCCTACTCTATCTCCTTATATACCCCTACTCTATCTCCTTATATACCCCTACTCTATCTCCTTATATACCCCTACTCTATCTCCTTATATACCCCTACTCTATCTCCTTATATACCCCTACTCTATCTCCTTATATACCCCTACTCTATCTCCTTATACACCCCTACTCTATCTCCTTATATACCCCTACGGCGTATATTGTACGCTTCTCACACACACACATATACCTCACTACTCCTCGCAATACCGTTATATACACTAAAACACCATGGTGCATACCAATACACTACTCATAACTACATAGTAACACCTTGATGCTACCTTAATATACCTCGCTTTAAATCACTATATTCGAACACACCCCGATTCACTTCGCTAGAGATATTAGATACAGTAATGCAAATCCTCACAGCCCCCCTTTTACTTTTCCTTAATTCACTAAACAACCTAACTATATAGTTCATATCGGGTAAACAAAATTGTATATTACAAGATAGCCCTGTATCGGTAACACTTCATTACTAACCCTAGTCTCGATGGTACGATGGTCCACTAACCCCAAAAACTCGAGCAGTTGATCCACCAAAGGCAAAAGCGAGGTTTCTATTACATCGTTCATTCTTGATCACCTGTCATTTATAATATCGCTTAACGTTTATTTATTATTGAAATATGTCACGTCTATAAATAATTCTATATTTCCGTTTTTTATATTGTTATCGATTTATTATTCGTTAATCCATGCATTGTATTTATATGAAATGTACGTAGTATGTAAAGAGTTATATTTAATTTCAATATTTTAACCTTTAACCAGGAAATTGTCATACGAATATTACTATGATAATAGTAGTAATATTAAACCGTAGTAATTATAAAATAATCTTTGTTAGTTAATTGATTTTATTTGCTTTTAAAAAATACTAATTAATTAACAATAATGCTAATAATAAGAACATGCCTTTAATAGGCGTACTAGCATAATGTAAATGACCTGGTGATAGTTATCCACAATGTAGGCGATCTAGTTACCGATACAGGAGGAATAAACGTCATCTGGAAGCTAACGGGTGTGCACACTGACATTCGGGGGGAAGAGACGACGAGAAAATCCTGGGAATCCAGGCACACGCGAGCTGCGGAATGCTGCTAATATAATATGGATATACGTCGCGGTTTCCATGGTAATGACTATGTAAACAAGATGGAGACGATAGTTTTGTATATTTTCTTAGATGATTTATATTTACTAAAATGCTACAACTTACTTCGTTTATATTATTAAAATATACACATATTGTTTAATAATTTAACTATAAATTAACATAATTATAACTGCATGTATTTTTTATTGCCTATGTTCTATTTTATCGAACTCTTAGGACACTTAAGTAAACATAAAACTATAAACTTATAATTAAACATCCATTATAGGCCGATTATAGATAAGAGAGTTCAATTTTATTCTTTAGTGAATTATATTATTGTTGTGAAATGAAATCAATTAACTCGAAGATTTTAGAAACTAATTACTCTTTACTCGTTAAAGGTTAAATATACAATCTTAATATATGAGCATTTTAATCAAGGTGATTCCTTCAATATTTCTAGTAATGATATGTATTCCTTTTTTTATTTATTTAACGATAGAATTTGAAAAAAAAAAGTTTATAGTTGAAGAATAGATGGTTACTTATTATATAATATATTAACAGAATAAAGCTAGTAGTTATATATACTTTATATATACCACCTAAATAATATATTACATAATTTAATATACAAATAATATACTATATGAATATTCCTTCGGTTCAATATGATGTTATGCCTCTCACTACTAGTTTATGTAGGACCATTACATTTATACATGAATGTAATTAATTAGTAAACCCACACATTTTTTTATTAGATTATATTATTTCTAATATTTAACATTCCTTAATTTCAAATATTTTATAAATATATATTATAATTTTAATTATGATTTAATATGATTAAATAAAGTTTTTAAATATGAATCTAATTAGTTTGAATAATTAGTAATCATGTTAACCAACTATACATGCATACATGCATAATAGACACATGGTTTATATGTCCGGAATAAATATAATGAATTCTTACATATTTTGTTATTTATTACAGAAACAATGTGTAATATTGAAAGTGACAGCTCACAAGGTTAATATTATAAATGTATATTTAAAATAAGTCAAACCATATTTAAATATATATATAAAGCAATAAACAAATATGTATATGCATTAGGTTGTAGAATTAAAATATAATTAATAACATTTTTAATATTACTATTTATAAATTTATTTTTGCATCATTTCTAGTATACTAAAAAATGTAATTTCAAACACTCGCAAGAATACTAGCCGAAATCATATATGTATTTTATGTTACTATTTTCGAATTAAATTTTAAATAAAAATATTCATAATAATCTTAATTTACTTAATGACATATTAATGACATAATATTCTCAATGTATTTTAATTTGTAACCAATTTATACGGAACAATTAATTTAATTTGGAATTAAATTCCAAATTGTAACTGAGTATTCCGGAATAATTGATTAAAATTTGGAATTTTAATTCCGGAAATAATGTTCCAAATTGTAACTAATTACTCCGGAAAACATCCATTATAGGACGATCATAGTGTTCACTTGTATTCTTTAGTGTATCCAGTGAATTATATTAGTGTTGTGAAATGAAATCAATTAACTCGGAGACTTAGAAACTAATTACTCTTTACTCGTTAAAGGTTAAATATACCATCTTACTATATGAACATTTTAATCAAGGCGATATTAATATAAATATTTACTTGTTTTTAAATCAATGTATAGTTGCAATTTATATTTTTTTTCCATAATATACTATTCTGAATTTATACTTTTTAAATGATTTAAATTGGAGCATATTGAATTAAATGTTAAATTAAACATATACATTATAAACTTTCTATACTATTTGGAGTATCTTATAATCTATAAATAGATATTCTTCTGTGCAGAAGAAGGATATCTTTTAAAGATACCCAACTCCATAAAGCTTTCATATTCCTCGTATTTAGCTATTTTGATTATTGAGAGGTATATTGATATAATTATTGCCTTATTAATATATCTCTTATGATAAAATTATATAAAGCTCATCTATTATCTACTTTTTAGAAAACATTATTTTTTAGTGAATACTTGTAATAAATTTGATTATTTTCAATTTTGTCTTATATATTTTGTTATATTTCGAGGAGTAATAAATTATATGCAATGATTTTTTATTATATATATATATAAATATATATATATATATATATATATTGTACGTTCAATGTAATATCTTAAGAAATGAATTATTAATATATTATTTTGACCATTGCCTGTTATACATTAATGTATCATTAGTCTATGAATTTTTACTATGTGAAGAATACCTATCTTTTCAAAGAATTATTAAAATATAAGATAGACAATACTACGTATATAATAATATACCTATTAACTTCCTATACAAAAAATATAACACACATGTTGATTATACGTATCGCATATGCTATTTAACTATTAATCAGATATTAAGTATCTATTTTTAATTATATTATTAGTACCATTAGTAGTTTAATTTTAACAATTATATAACAATATAACAATTATATGATTATCTATATTTGTAGTCCCATTAGTAAATTATATTAAAAAAATATATAATATAGTTTATAATTAAGTTAATAATAATATATTTAACAAACATACAAATCAGTAATATTACAATTACTAGGTAGATATATTATTATTAAACAATGTTATTATATTATCTATAACTTTCATATGATATGTAAATATAATCGTAATTTATTGTTTTTAATATTCATTATATATTTATTATTATATTACTATTTAGATAGTTATGAGCCAATTTATTGACCACAGTAAAAAAAATGATAAACACTACAAATAATGATTTCGATAAACATGTGACTCATAAGTTATTGACACAAAACATGTTTTAAATCTTTTTATAAGTATACTTATTTAACTACAAAATATTTCAACTGCTATTAACTAATAATTATAAAAAAAAGTATTACTAATATTACTAACTACAAAAATATTATTATTAAAATAAAATATTGTTATCTTATATTTTCAATAATTCCAGATCTAAATAATACATAACTCTATTATTAGAACATAATTTAGTAATTTAAATATACATTGTTATGTTACTTATTCTCAATATTCTGACCATTTGCAATATTTTACATTTACTACATTTTAAAATGCATCGATATGTCAAATAAACAATTTATATTTTCATATAAAATTGTAGAAATTTGATTTAACTTTATTTACAATTTAGGTCAATAAATATATGAGTTTTTTTTAATATGTATATTTGTCTTGTATTTTGGTATTATAAATTAAGGTTTGTGTATTTTTATTTGTAAATGACTCTAATTCACCAATTGGTATTTTAAAGTTAATAAAAATAATGAATATAGCAAAAGTTGTAATATAAACGGCACCGTATATTACAAAAGATTTACAGTTAATTTTGTAAAAATAATAATTTGTAGATTTAGTACTTATTTAAATTCTCATAACTTATGAAATATTTCTTATATAAAACTAAAACTCATATTAAAGATAACTAACTACTAAACAATAAAGGGTACATAAATAAAATAGTAATTTAAGTACACATGCAAAATATTGTTTAAATAAAATACTGGAAGAATTTAATTTATTGATATTTTACTAAGTTAAATATGTAATTTATAAATATAAATGGTATTAGAATGTTCTCAATAATACAGTTATCTATAATTAGGTTTTAAAAATATTAAAATTGATTACATCTAACAAAAGTTATGATTATTTATTAATTACATTTGTAATAGATTAAAGAATATATGTTGTTATATACTTTATTCGCAAACAAATATATATTTATATATAGTAAAGGATTATATAGTATATATTATAAGCAGTAGTTGTGGGTTTAACAAACAATATTGTTTCATAAAATATAATAACAATATATGTAAAAGCTTATTCAGTGGTTCAATCTTCAAGTACTTCAACTTTTTTTGATTTATGAAGGAAATGCATGCCTGAGATCTTTGACATGTAGGAATTTATTGTTAGGTAAAAAATGGTGTATCTGGTAATTGGGTTGATAATCATGAATATATATATATATATATATATATATATATATATATATATATATATATATATGATATGAATATATAACTAAGTTAAATAATTATCTAGAACAGTAATTTAAACTATTTTTTTAAAAATTAATCAACAAACCTTTTCTGTTCTGATATTGAGGACGAGACCAGAGAGTTGAATACATGTAGGCAACATCTTCATCATATAACTTAAGGCTAGCTCATCATTACCGGCATAATCTTGTCACATAAAGAAGGCACAACAAAAATTTATCCTTTTGATGAAAATGCAAGTCTTATTAGAAAATGTTGTTAAAAGTGAAAGTCAAACATGATTATATAATATAGGGAATTCTATCTGATCAACAGTCTACATTTCTAAATGAATTTAGACAATTAAAATAAGTATTATTATAAATTAGAATAATTATATAGCCTATCGAGTATTTTTAGATCGGTTTCAAGTAGAAAAATAGAAAAATATTGGTAATAAATGTAATGATAAATATTAGAAGTATTTTATAATATTAAATGTATATATAATGTTTATATAATTATACATTAACCCTCAGAATTAAAATGATATGCATTTGACATCAACTGTTTTGTTTCGCTATTCAGTAATAACATTAGAGATGCGTGTATATATTCCTGCTTGTGTAGTAATATTATGTAGAAATGTTTTATGATAGCTGATATATAAAAGTAGAAGCCTTAAATTCAGGATAATTAGGGGGAAATGATATCGCTCTTCAGAATTAAATGATATTTTATATCAACAGCAGAATACATACCAAAGATTTATTATTCATTGCACTATCTATGAAATATGCAGATACAAATTATTTATCAAACATATTGGAGTCTATAGTTACCATTATCTTAAATTTAGCAAATTCTATCAAATTAGCGGTACAAATAAACTAAATTAAAAAATTTTAAAATGATAATTGATAGGAAAATTAATTGGAAAAATATTTCAGATTAATAAAAGATATAAAGCCTAATAAAGATATAAAGTTTATATCACAAGTTAATATTAATGACATATAATATTCTGGAATGATTATTCACTGATCATTATGAGGTAAAAAAAATATTGTGGTAAGTTTAATAATATAATTAATATTATAAAGACATATTAAATTTATAAATTGAAATTTCTTTTTTTAAATTCTCACATTATAATAAAATTTTTAAATAATCTGTAAGAGCATTGATTTCATGAACCAATTACAATTACATTTATATTACTAAAGCTATTACATTATATATTAGAAAATGATAATAAAATAAGCATAAATCAATATCAAATAATATTGTAATGATATAAATATTATTAACAAATAATTACAAATTCTGATGTACCAAGTATCAATTTGCATAAATAAAAAGAATAAGAGGGAAAAAATATGAAGAAAATAACTTGTTTCTTTAAATTTATATACATTATATTATGTATGAGACTATCAATAGTGTTATTAGAATATATACATGAGGTGTATAGTATTATTATTTATTATAATAGAAAAAAAATTACTAATACAATTAAATTATAAATACATAATCAAATAACCAGGATTGACGATAGTTTATCCAAAATTATAAATTCCTCTCATATTTTCTCAAAAAATAAGATCATTGAAAAAGAAAGATAGATGGAAAGATACAAAATTTAAGATTTTTAAATAGGGTAAACAAAATTATTTTCAATTATTAAACGTAATTTATGTTTTTTTTATTCTATATGCCCTATTATTATTAATATTTTTGTATCATTTTGTATAATAATATTTAATTCTTTCAATTTAATAATAATTTAATTACTAAATAATGATGACTAATATTGATTTATAATCAATTTATATATAATAGTCTTATTTAAAAAATAGTAGGAATACAATAAATATATTTTCAAATTTAATTTCTGCTTAAATAATATCTATTAAATAATATAATTATATAATATTTATACCTAATGTTACATATAGCGAAATTATGTTCGAATAATATTCTATACTCCAAACACCTACAAATGATGGTACCAGCTATACAGAAGGACATGCTACCTGTATCTGTTCGTCTACCATCCACTACCGTTGTCTGTATCCATCAAAATAACTCTATATTCCATGGGGTAATAACAACTCTCTATCAAAGTTGATAATATCCATCATAAGCATTTAGTTATAAATGTAAAATATGTTGTACCTTAACATCCTTTTCAAACAACCTCTGAATAACTCAACTTACAAATTTAAACTAGACAATATACTTAAAATTCTAGAAAATCTATAATATATGCTAAATTTATCAAGAAACAAAAATTAATTTTCTGAATATTTTCTTTTGTTGTTAATATTCATAGATTTTCATGTTTGGAGATAATATAAATTTCATATTTATATTTATCCAAATATAATTAAATATTTGACAGAAACTTTATCACATATAAATAATCTAATATGTTCATATTTTAACTTAGAAAGGAATATTAGTATAAATGAAAACATGTGTAGAATATATACAGTTTAATATTTACAAAATCTATCCAGCTATTATTACATTAGAAGTATATTTAGAAAATCAAGAATATGTTTATTGCAATAAACATAATGTAATAAATAGAATTAAATATACAAGACACAGAATTGTAGGCTTTTTAAATTTGACTAAAATAGATTTATTTACAAAACTTTAGTATATGAAGGTACCATTTTATTATACTTATTCATCAAACCTATCTGTTGATCGTCAGCCAATAAGATCTTCTGTACATCTGTTCGTCTATGTATTCATAGAATATCAAGGGATACATCTGTGACTCCATCAAAAAATACACTATAATAAAATGGTACCTTCATATACTAAAGTTTTGCAAATCTATTTTAGTCAAATTTAAAAAGCTGCCAATTCTGTATCTTGTATATTTAATTCTATTTATTACATTATGTTTATTGCAATAAATATATTCTTGATTTTCTAAATATACTTCTAATGTAATAATAGCTGGATAAATTTTGTAAATATTAAACTGTAAATATTCTACACATGTTTTCATTTGTACTAATATTTCTTTCTAAGTTAAAATCTGAAAATGGTTTTACATATTCTTCTATCTATATATTTGAGATATATTAATATATTGAAATCATAAACAAATAAGTTCTATATGTTAATTGTAAGAAAAGATCAGTGTCATTAACCAATATATAAATTGTAAGAAAATATCAGTGTCATTAACCAATGTATACATAAAATTGACATTCCCATTGCAAAACTACTAGCACAATCACTAATCATATCATGTCTTAACTACTATAATTCCACTTTGACAGGAATAAAACTAAACAAACAAATAATTACTTAACACATAACTACACCAGTCAACCATTAAACATATAATTAATTATAAAACTAAGAATCATCTACACAATATCCTCATTCTAATTGAACCCATTCTTCTACATGACACCATCAAATCTAATGAGCTCCAACTCTTACTACAATACCCCTTACCTACACTATACACCTTACTAATATATATATAAAGTAAAGTAAACGCTGATTCTAATATTGAGGCTATTTTCAGGTATAAACTTCCTGTTTCGTCGTAACATTCTTTTACTTTAATAAGAATACGAAAACACAACAATCTACACCCTGACACTCTGTAAGAACAACACCCAGACACTCTGTAAGAACAACACCCTGACACTCAGTAAGAACAATACCCAGACACTATAAGAACAACACCCTCACACTCTGTAAGAACAACACCCAGACACTATAAGAACAACACTATCACACTCTGTAAGAACAACACCATCACACTCTGTAAGAACAACACCCAGACACTATAAGAACAACACCCTGACACTCTGTAAGAACAACACACATAAATATACAATTTGAGATATTGAGCATATAATTTCATGTTTGTAATAATAATAATAATATTGTGAATATATAATAAATATATATTTATATATATTTCAGAAATGTTTTGCCCACAATAATGCTAATTACTGGAAGTAGGAACACAAAGCTGAATGTTGTAAACATATAGCCGATATTCTGGTGGTAAGGAGGTAAATACTTATATAAATATAATATGTTTGCTAATGTATATTCATTTGATATAAATAATAGGTTCATGATGCAGAATTAATTTGGGTAAGCTCTTTAGAAGTATGGTCTCCGATGATAAATTTCTTATAAAAAGTACCTACTTTAAGTACCTACTTTTCTATCGCTAAATTGTTTGGATACACTTATGATACAAAAACTTGAAAAAAAAACTGAGATTTTAAAATAAATTAAAAAATAAATATAAAACTTGTTTATTGTGGTCTTCTAATCATATAATTATTTTTAAAAATAAGTATTACTATAAATATAGGAATTATTTCGATATCTGTGAAAAAAATTAGTAATTTCATTATAAATCTAAAAAGTTATCACCATTCTAGTAGACATATTTTTTCCCTATCTATTACATGTAAACGCAAAGGTTAAGCCTCACATTCTGTAAGAAATACATCCTCACACTCTGTAAGAACAACACCTTCACACTCTGTAAGAACAACACTCTCACTATGTAAGAACAACACCCTCACACTCTGTAAGAACAACACCCTCACACTCTGTAAGAACAATACCCTCACACTCTGTAAGAACAATACCCTCACACTCTGTAAGAACAACACCATCACACTCTGTAAGAACAACACTCTCACACTCTGTAAGAACAACACTCTCACACTCTGTAAGAACACCCTCACTCTGTAAGAACACCCTTACACTCTGTAAAAACAACACCCTCACACTCTGTAATGAAAAAAATTAAATGAACTAGATTGCAAATTAAAAATATTATTTTATATGATTACCTTCATATATGAAAATAGAATATAAATCATATTATTATACGAAAGATGAAGAATTATAATAAACTTATAAGAATCTAAGAATACATTTTCAAATAAGGAATATTATTTGATGTGTTAAAAAAAGGTTTGTGTAAATACTGTTATATGAATAACTTCATCATTATCAGATATAAAATATATAATTGTACTATATAAATAGTTGATGAATATAATTCTTAAATAGATCGGTATGTTTATTGAGCCTGGAAAGGAGCGTTATGCCTACTTGAGACGATGCTCGTGAAATGGTAAATAAGCTGCTTGAGAACTGCGTGAAACAGCTCACTAAACCTGCCACAATGTTATAGTATTTCTTTAAGAAAGACTGATGGATAATAGGTTGTAAAGATGACGCTTGGTGAGACAAGGGTTGTGTCCGTGAGTGAAATCTCCGTGTTTTCGATTACTTATCGTAAACCCATCGGTGACAAAAAATGTGTGATCAAGAAGTTATAATTTAATAAAAGTGTTATAATTTAATAAAAATTCAGAAAATTATCATATGATTAAAAATCCAACATGGTCAATATATCAAAATTTGTAAAAAAAAAAAAAAATCACATCCAAAGCTACTATTATAAATTGATATTACTAGATTTATTTTGTATAAATATTTCATCATTTCACATTTTAACTTGAGTAATAATATATCCCATTATAAAAAATATATTTTTAATTATCATGTAATATTTCTGCTAAGAATGTTAAAAAATAAATGAAATAATGTATAATAACGGATATTTGTATAATTGTAAGATTAAAAAATAACATACTCAATCTTTCAATAATTATTACATCAGTATTTCAATAACTATTCTATTTAGCTATATAAATGAATAATCTGATATGCCCTTATTAAATAAAGATAACATAGATGAATGTTTAAATTTTAACTTAGAAAGAAATATTATTACAAATGAAAACATGTGTAGAATATTTACAGTTTAATATTTACAAAATCTATCCAGCTATTATTACATTAGAAGTATATTTAAAAAATCAAGAATATGTTTATTGCAATAAACATAATGTAATAAATAGAATTAAATATACAAGACACAGAATTGTAGGCTTTTTAAATTTGACTAAAATAGATTTATTTACAAAACTTTAGTATATGAAGGTACCATTTTATTATACTTATTCATCAAACCTATCTGTTGATCATCAGCCAATAAGATCTTCTGTACATTTGTTCGTCTATGTATTCATAGAATATCAAGGTCTATATCTGTGACTCCATCAAAAAAATACACTATAATAAAATGATACCTTCATATACTAAAGTTTTGTAAATAAATCTATTTTAGTCAAATTTAAAAAGCTGCCAATTCTGTGTCTTGTATATTTAATTCTATTTATTACATTATGTTTATTGCAATAAACATATTCTTGATTTTCTAAATAGACTTCTAATGTAATAATAGCTGGATAAATTTTGTAAATATTAAACTGTAAATATTCTACACATGTTTTCATTTGTACTAATATTTCTTTCTAAGTTAAAATCTGAAAATGGTTTTACATATTCTTCTATCTATATATTTGAGATATATTAATATATTGAAATCATAAACAAATAAGTTCTATATACTAATTGTAAGAAAAAGATCAGTGTCATTAACCAATATATAAATTGTAAGAAAAATATCAGTGTCATTAACCAATGTATACATAAAATTGACATTCCCATTGCAAAACTACTAGCATAATCACTAATCATATCATGTCTTAACTACTGTAATTCCACTTTGACAGGAATAAAACTAAACAAACAAATAATTACTTAACACATAACTACACAAATAAACACATAACTACACCAGTCAACCATTAAACATATAATTAATTATAAAACTAAGAATCATCTACACAATATCCTCATTCTAATTGAACCCATTCTTCTACATGACACCATCAAATCTAATGAGCTCCAACTCTTACTACATATACCCCTTACCTACAGTATACACCTTACTAATATATATATAAAATAAAGTAAACGCTGATTCTAATATTGAGGCTATTTTCAGGTATAAATTTCCTATGTCGTCTTAACATTCTTTTACTTTAATAAGAATACGAAAACACAACAATCTACACCCTGACACTCTGTAAGAACAACACTCTCACACTCTGTAAGAACAACACCCTGACACTCTGTAAGAACAACACCCTGACACTCTGTAAGAACAATACCCTCACACTCTGTAAGAACAACACCCTGACACTATAAGAACAACACTATCACACTCTGTAAGAACAACACCATCACACTCAGTAAGAACAACACCATCACACTCAGTAAGAAATTTTCACCTGTCAATTTTATTTTTTATTTACACTCGAATTCTCATCATTATGTCTCCACCTAACAAAAGTAGTATATATATATATATATATTTCAGAAATGTTTTGCCCACAAGAATGCTAATGACTGGAAGTAGGAACACAAAGCTGAATGTTGTAAACATATAGCCGATATTCTGGTGGCAAGGAGGTAAATACTTATATAAATATAATATGTTTGCTCATGTATAATCATTTGATATAAATAATAGGTTCACGATGCAGAATTAATTTGGGTAAGCTCTTTAGAAGTATCGTCTCCGATGATAAATTTCTTATAAAAAGTACCTACTTTAAAATCTATCGCTAAATTGTTTAGATACACTTATGATACAAAAACTTGAAAAAAAACTGAGATTTTAAAATAAATTAAAAAATAAATATAAAACTTGTTTATTGTGGTCTTCTAAACATATAATTATTTTTAAAAATAAGTATTACTATAAATATAGGAATTATCTCGATATCTGTGAAAAAAATTAGTAATTTTATTATAAATCTAAAAAGTTATCACCATTCTAGTAGACATATTTTTTCCCTATCTATTACATGTAAATCACGCAAAGGTTAAGCCTCCCCTTAATAAGAATACGAAAACACAACAATCCCACAATGTATAAGATCAACACCATCACACTCAGTAAGACCAACACCATCACACTCTATAAGACCAACACTCTCACACTCTGTAAGAACAACACCTTCACACTATGTAAGAACAACACCCTCACGTTCTGCAAGAAAAACACCCTCACGTTCTGTAAGAACTAACTGAACATACATAAAATATCCTAAACCTATGAACTTAGCAATACCGAGACAAATACACAAAAATTACCGTAATTCATTAAAAAAAATCAAAGACTATATAATTTAATTTACTTTTTGATTTTACAGATGAGAATAATAACAACAAATTCTAGAATTACTTAGAACGATACTAGCAAAATTAGAGTAATTAGCATGTGGAATATCTAAATACATGTGGAAACAAAAATATGTCGGCATCCATTAGTGCAGATAAATAATATTGATTTCAAATATATAATAACATTTATAAATTAATATCTTCTAAGGCTGTTGAAAAAGGAACAAAATGTGCAGTTATTGACTGTGACTATTATTATCCTAGAAATGATAAATTAATACATCATATTTTGTCAATTAACGATGAGTATATGAATATTTATTATAATTTGATCAAAATTAGATTAAATTTATCTTGATAACTCTATATTAAGATTTATGTTGTATAATTATTATGAAATCATATATATATAAATTATAAATAATAATTTATGATTTATGATTTAATAGAACTTATTAATTTTACTTATTCTGAAACAGAAAGTAGAACAGCTAATTTTGTTACAAAAGAAATAATTGATGCTGAACCAAAGTCAGAATTGAATATGTAATCCACAATGATTAACGATAATTATGAATCTATGAAATCTTATAAAATTAAAAATAATAATATGCCAACAAAGTACAATTGCTATGCTAATCAGAAATTAGATGAAGAAATCAGAAATTAGATGAAGAAATCAGAAATTAGATGAAGAAATAAGAAATTACATTCAAAAGAATTCAGTACGAAACACAAAATATCATCTACAATTATACCCAATAGCAGCAATTCATAAAGGTAATCTGAAAGATCTACTCAGCAAATGAATATCCCAATTAGTCCTAGAGGAAACCGATTCAACTATAGTGAGAACATGTAATCACTTCCTTTATGTCAGTATAGTTCAAATTATTATCATATATTACACTCTACTTTCTCACTATTCAGTTATTATACTGAAGAGGTTCAATTCATTCAATCACTATGAGACTAGGTTTTCAGTCATAGGGCGTTTTACACAGCAGTAATCTGGTCTCAAAATGAGATTTGGTCCATAGATCTGTGATCTGGACCTTAATCAACGACACACTTTTGAGATAGATCTGAAGTAATCCCAAACACCCGAAAAAAAGGTCCTTACTTTTTCACCGTAAATACAAATCTGGTGCTTTTTAAGTACATTCTCCAAAGATAATAATAAAATATTCAGCATTCACTTTATTTAAAGCGTGGCGGGTATTAAAAACTTCATACCAAAAGAAACATAATCACTAATAGAAAGCTGGCATGAGCTGGTAATAGAAGATAGATTAGACAAACTGAACATCGAAAAAAATGAATTCAGTTCTTAACAATTCATCAGTGTGGGATGCATTATTTAATGCAATATTAGCAACAATAGAAATATTAAATGAATTTTCAATTTGAAATCAAAAAGTAAATCAAATAATGAAGTTGTTTATATATCAGGATTTAGGAGGTGATAATACACACAATAGTATTATAGGAAGTAGTATTTGGACAAGGAAGTAATGGGTCGACTATTTCCATACTACTATTTCCATAATATGGACTTCTGAAATCAGATGTTATATCAGATTGTAAAAAAGCTAAAATAGTATATACGACATTTGACTGGTTTAATATAAATAGTTGTAATAAGTGGTCAATGCTCAAGTAATCATGGTTATAAAGATTTAGTTAATATTACATAGATTAATATTTATATTATAATATGATCTTTCACACTTAAAAAGTATTAGCAACATTTCCTGCATCATCCCTGAATTTAACTATCCAGTTAGTACTATTATATTGTATATGGTACTGTACATCTAAGAGATCATTGTGGATTACAGTGTAATTGAATATATAAAACAACCTATAACTGCGATGGTTATAAAGAGTGGATCATTATTATATAAATATGATAAATATTATAAAATATAAATATTTATTGTTCCTTTAGAAGAATTATAGTGAATTCTACTTTTAAAAACATATCTTAATAAAGGATCAAAAAAATATACTACATGGTTTAATCTCACTATTATAATCATGTAGAGAATTAAACAATATCAATCTGATTATTAGGAATAACTGTATTATTGAGCAATATAGTATTGTTATACAGAATTGATAAATAAAAATTGGAATATAATGTAAACCTTCCTAAGTTCAAAAAATTCAAACACCAAAATAATAATTTTATTTCACTATATTATAATTATGCTAGGTTAATATCGATCATAATTATATCTTTATAGAAACACCGATATCAATTACAGATTAGTTAAGAAATAAATATTTGATATTAAATTAGGTAGTATATATGATTAATATGCAACATTGAAGATATAATTATAAGTAAAAAAAATTATCTTTATTAAATTTATCAAGTGATAAAAATTAATTTTCAGAAGATCTTTTGACAAAAAGCCAATTTAGTGTAATAATCTATAAACTATGATTTAGCTGCATGTATTTATAAATAAATATGTTAAATGTTCTAAGTTGATGTAGTAATATTGGATGTTAAGTCTAATTTATCAACTTCGTAATACATAAGAGAACACAAATAAGTCTAAAAAATGTAAATATAAACAAAATGTAATGGTATCAAACATAATACTATCAATAAATACTGTTAATTTAAAAATAAATAACACATTTTTTACCCAGAACCTAACTACCCAGAATAAAGTAAAGCTTAATAAAACACTAACTTAAAAACAAGATTTATAAACACCATTTCAATTCATAATTATTAAATATTAACTTCAAATTATGGAATTAATATTTATTATAGATAGACATTTATTATAAAAATGTTCTAATTGTCTATCATTAGTTAACAATAGCATGTTTTTATATATGTCGAACATTCATTGATTTTTAATGTCATAAGTAACATAAAAATAATAACATAATACATTTTTTTCTTTTACATTCTCAAAATATAAACTTTTAGTTCAATTTATACATAACATCATTTAATTTAATTTGCTTAGAAGAAATAAAGATCAATCTACAAATATAATGGATATAGAATTTTAAGAAAAATATTAAATGATATGATGATTAATAAAATGAAACCTAGAATAAACTATCAAAAACATTTGCTATGACATTTACAATAATCAAATTGTCAATTTCAGGTAACAATAAGAACAAAAATAAGAAACACGAAGATAATAAATTAAGTTTATTACCTGAAAGTATTAAATTCAATGCTAAAAATATATAAGTTAAATTTCTAAAAAACCTAAAGCTGGGTAATATGTATAATTATAATGATATGTGGAACTCTAGCCATAAATATAATAATCAAAATTACTTTTTCTCTCATATATAGAATTAATGTAGATATAGAATTAACATCTATATAGAATTGATAAATTTGACTAATAAATTGTAGGCATGTCTTATTTAAACTCTTCATAGATTTATATTAGATTCAATAAAGCAAAAGCATTATAATTAAACGAAGTACAATCTATAGCAGTAATTGTACTTAATGAAATGGCCATAAAAATAGAATATAATGAGAACCTATCATGCATCGTAGGCTTATTAACTGAGTAGTATGCAATCTAAACTAAGTAATCGTAGATGTTGTTTACCAGTAAAAATGGATTAAAAAATTGATCTCATAAAAAGTATAAGAAATAGTTTATGCAAATAAATATGTTTTTAATTTTAGGGTAAATGATGTTACATTTAAATATGACAAAGAATTATAGCTTAAGGGAAACAGACAAGTCTCGATTAGTCATCTGCAATTCACACAATTGTTATGATAACATCAAATTTACCAAAATATTGCCTATATCTGAAAAGACAAGACTTTTTTTAATTATTTAATGATTTTCTTGGTATATTTAATTCTATTAATCTCATATAAATCATTAGTAGTACTTGAAAGCATCATTAAAATTTAAATCTGGCTATATGTATATATATATATATCTACAAACTCTCCTCATTGGTTATTGGTTTGGAAATATAATTTAATTGCTATATTAAAAGTATTTGTTATTTAAGATGATGTTTCTTAGAAATGTTCATTGTAATGACTGTTTTAAATTATAATGTAATAATGATATAGGAATAATATTGTTTAAATTGAAAAATGTATAATAAAATATTTGAATACCATTTTTCTCATATATAGAATAATAAATCATAACAATTTATTTATATTATTTTATAATATTTATAATATTTATAATATATTTATTTTATAAACACAATAACAACAATAGAAATTGAAACTCACGAATATTCAGTTATATAAATCCGCCTGGAAGAATTTTGCCAGAGTTAAGTTGTTTATTTGCCAACACATTTGATAACCAGCAAACAGAGTAATGTAATATTATGTAAAAATGATTTGATAGTTCAAATCCTAAATAATATAAAAGAAATTATGCAATGAAAAAAATTAAATGAACTAGATTGCAAATTAAAAATATTATTTTATATGATTACCTTCATATATGAAAATAGAATATAAATCATATTATTATACGAAAGATGAAGAATTATAATAAACTTATAAGAATACATTTTCAAATAAGGAATATTATTTGATGTGTTAAAAAAAGGTTTGTGTAAATACTGTTATATGAATAATTTCATCATTATCAGATATATAATATATAATTGTAATATATAAATAGTTGATGAATATAATTCTTAAATAGCTCGGTATGTTTATTGAGCCTGGAAAGCAGTGTTATGCCTACTTGAGACGATGCTCGTGAAATGGTATATAAGCTGCTTGAGAACTGCGTGAAACAGCTCACTAAACCTGCCACAATGTTATAGTATTTCTTTAAGAATGACTGATGGATAATAGGTTGTAAAGATGACACTCGGTGAGTCAAGGGTTGTGTCCGTGAGTGACCTCTCCGTGTTTTCGATTACTTATCGTAAACCCATCGGTGACAAAAAATGTGTGATCAAGAAGTTATAATTTAATAAAAGTGTTATAATTTAATAAAAACTCAGAAAATTATCATATGATTAAAAATCCAACATAGTCAATATATCAAAATTTGTAAAAAAAAAAAAAAGCTACTATTATAAATTGATATTACTAAATTTATTTTGTATAAATATTTCATCATTTCAAATTTTAACTTGTGTAATAATATATACCATTATAAAAAATATATTTTTAATTATCATGTAATATTTCTGCTAAGAATGTTAAAAAATAAATGAAATAATGTATAATAACGGATATTTGTATAATTGTAAGATTAAAAAATAACATACTCAATCTTTCAATAATTATTACATCAGTATTTCAATAACTATTCTATTTAGCTATATAAATGAATAATCTGATATGCCCTTATTAAATAAAGATAACATAGATGAATGTTTAAATTTTAACTTAGAAAGAAATATTATTACAAATGAAAACATGTGTAGAATATTTACAGTTTAATATTTACAAAATCTAT
Organism: Osedax frankpressi; assembly: GCA_964035775.1. Taxonomy (NCBI): domain Eukaryota; kingdom Metazoa; phylum Annelida; class Polychaeta; order Sabellida; family Siboglinidae; genus Osedax; species Osedax frankpressi. The sequence goes on along the minus strand of OZ038317.1, from coordinate 12,000,669 downwards.
CCAGCTATTATTACATTAGAAGTATATTTAAAAAATCAAGAATATGTTTATTGCAATAAACATAATGTAATAAATAGAATTAAATATACAAGACACAGAATTGTAGGCTTTTTAAATTTGACTAAAATAGATTTATTTGCAAAACTTTAGTATATGAAGGTACCATTTTATTATACTTATTCATCAAACCTATCTGTTGATCATCAGCCAATAAGATCTTCTGTACATCTGTTCGTCTATGTATTCATAGAATATCAAGGTCTAAATCTGTGACTCCACCAAAAAAATACACTATAATAAAATGGTACCTTCATATACTAAAGTTTTGCAAATAAATCTATTTTAGTCAAATTTAAAAAGCTGCCAATTCTGTGCCTTGTATATTTAATTCTATTTATTACATTATGTTTATTGCAATAAACATATTCTTGATTTTCTAAATATACTTCTAATGTAATAATAGCTGGATACATTTTGTAAATATTAAACTGTAAATATTCTACACATGTTTTCATTTGTACTAATATTTCTTTCTAAGTTAAAATCTGAACATAGTTTTAAATATTCTTCTATCTATATATTTGAGATATATTAATATATTGAAATCATAAACAAATAAGTTCTATATATTAATTGTAAGAAAAATATCAGTGTCATTAACCAATATATAAATTGTAAGAAAAATATCAGTGTCATTAACCAATGTATACATAAAATTGACATTCCCATTGCAAAACTACTAGCACAATCACTAATCATATCATGTCTTAACTACTGTAATTCTACTTTGACAGGAATAAAACTAAACAAACAAATAATTACTTAACACATAACTACACAAATAAACACATAACTACACAAGTCAACCATTAAACATATAATTAATTATAAAACTAAGAATCATCTACGCAATATCCTCATTCTAATTGAACCCATTCTTCTACATGACACCATCAAATCTAATGAGCTCCAACTCTTACTACATATATCCCTTACCTACAGTATACACCTTACTAATATATATATAAAGTAAAGTAAACGCTGATTCTAATATTGAGGCTATTTTCAGGTATAAACTTCCTGTGTCGTCTTAACATTCTTTTACTTTAATAAGAATATGAAAACACAACAATCTACACCCTGACACTCTGTAAGAACAACACCCTGACACTCTGTAAGAACAACACCCTGACACTCTGTAAGAACAACACCCTGACACTCTGTAAGAACAACACCCTGCCACTCTGTAAGAACAACACCCTGACACTCTGTAAGAACAACACCCTGACACTCTGTAAGAACAACACCCTGACACTCTGTAAGAACAACACCCTGACACTCTGTAAGAACAACACCCTGCCACTCTGTAAGAACAACACCCTGACACTCTGTAAGAACAACACCCTGACACTCTGTAAGAACAACACCCTGACACTCTGTAAGAACAACACCCTGACACTCTGTAAGAACAACACCCTGACACTCTGTAAGAACAACACCCTCACACTCTGTAAGAACAACACCCTGACACTGTAAGAACAACACCCTGACACTCTGTAAGAACAACACCCTCACACTCTGTAAGAACAACACCCTGACACTGTAAGAACAACACCCTCACACTCTGTAAGAACAACACCCTGACACTCTGTAAGAACAACACCCTGACACTCTGTAAGAACAACACCCTCACACTCTGTAAGAACAACACTCTCACACTCTGTAAGAACAACACCCTCACACTCTGTAAGAACACCCTTACACTCTGTAAGAACAACACCCTCACACTCTGTAAGACCAACACTCTCAAACTCTGTAAGAACAATATCATCACACTCTTTAAGAACAACACCCTCACACTCTTTAAGAACAACACCCTCACACTCTTTAAGAACAACACCCTCACACTCTGTAAGAACAACACTCTCACACTCTGTAAGAAAAACACCCTCACACTCTGTAAGAACAACACTCTCACACTCTGTAAGAACAACACCCTTACACTCTGTAAGAATAACACCCTCATACTCTGTAAGAACAACACCCTGACACTCTGTAAGAACAACACTCTCACACTATGTAAGACCAACACCCTCACACTCTGTAAGAACAACACCATCTCACTCTGTAAGAACAACACCCTCACACTCTGTAAGAACAACACCCTCACACTCTGTAAGAACAACACCCTCACACTCTGTAAGAACAACACCCTCACACTCTGTAAGAACAACACTCTCACACTATGTAAGAACAACACCCTCACACTCTGTAAGAACAACACTCTCACACTCTGTAAGAACAACACCCTCACACTCTGTAAGAGCAACACCCTCACACTCTGTAAGAACAATACCCTCACACTCTGTAAGAACAATACCCTCACACTCTGTAAGAACAACACCCTCACACTCTGTAAGAACAACACTCTCACACTCTGTAAGAACAACACCCTCACACTCTGTAAGAACAATACCCTCACACTCTGTAAGAACAACACCCTCACACTCTGTAAGAACAACACTCTCACACTATGTAAGACCAACACCCTCACACTCTGTAAGAACAACACCCTCACACTCTGTAAGAACAACACTCTCACACTCTGTAAGAACAACACCATCTCACTCTGTAAGAACAACATCCTCACACTCTGTAAGAACAACACTCTCACACTCTGTAAGAACAACACCCTCACACTCTGTAAGAACAACACCATCTCACTCTGTAAGAACAACACCCTCACACTCTGTAAGAACAACACCCTCACACTATGTAAGAACAACACCCTTACACTCTGTAAGAAAAACACCCTCACGTTCTGTAAGAACTAACTGAACATACATAAAATACCCTAAACCTATGAACTTAGCAATTCCGAGACAAATACACAAAAATTACCGTAATTCATTAAAAAAATCAAAGACTACATAATTTAATTTACTTTTTGATTTTGCAGATGAGAATAATAACAACAAATTCTAGAATTACTTAGAACGATACTAGCAAAATTAGAGTAATTAGCATGTGGAATATCTAAATACATGTGGAAACAAAAATACGTCGGCATCCATTAGTGCAGATAAATAATATTGATTTCAAATATATAATAACATTTATAAATTAATATCTTCTAAGGCTGTTGAAAAAGGAACAAAATGTGCAGTTATTGACTGTAATTATTATTATCCTAGAAATGATAAATTAATACATCATATTTTGTCAATTAACGATGAGTATATGAATATTTATTATTTGATCAAAATTATAAATTTAAAAAACATTATAATCAAATATAACATGTGCGAAAAAATTAATAATCAGTATTATATTCATGCAGTATTTGATATATATTAATTAATTAGATGATATAATTTAACTATGTGTTATATCATATTAAATCGTCAGTTATATATATTATTTTGACATATTTATAGCAGTTAAAAATGTACTAAATACTAAAATCATTGATGAAGATAATTAAGAAAGTAAGTACTAAATCATTAGGAACTTTCATGTTTTGTCGATACTTTAAATATAACATGTAGAATAATAGCGAACAGTTTATATTTTAATTGTTATTATATTTATCCAAATATAATTAAATATATATATATATGTATATGTATCTTATAATATATATATATATACTAAATAAATACTATATAATTGTGGTATTTTCTATTTCTGTCATTACATCTATTTATAATTTTATATTTTTAAATAAGATCTTGATAACTCTATATTAAGAATTATGTTGTATAATTATTATGAAATCATATATATATATAAATTATAAATAATAATTTATGATTTAATAGAACTTATTAATTTTACTTATTCTGAAACAGAAAGTAGAACAGCTAATTTTGATACAAAAGAAATAATTGATGCTGAACCAAAGTCAGAACTTAATATGTAATCCACAATGATTAACGATAATTATGAATCTATGTAATCCACAATGATTAACGATAATTATGAATCTATGTAATCCACAATGATTAACGATAAATATGAATCTATGTAATCCACAATGATTAACGATAAATATGAATCTATGAAATCTTATAAAATAAAAAATAATAATATGCCAACAAAGTACAATTGATATGCTAATCAGAAATTAGATGAAGAAACCAGAAATTACATTCAAAAGAATTCAGTACGAAACACAAAATATCATCTACAAATATACCCAATAGCAGCAATCCATAAAGGTAATCTGAAAGATCTACTCAGCAAATGAATATCACAAATAGTCCTAGAGGAAACCGATTCAACTATAGTGAGAACATGTAATCACTTCCTTTATGTCAGTATAGTTCAAATTATTATCATATATATTATTATCATATATTACACTCAACTTTCTCACTATTCAGTTATTAGACTAAGAGGTTCAATTCATTCAATCAATATGAGACTAGGTTTTCAGTCATAGGGCGTTTTTACACAGCAGTAATCTGGTCTCAAAATGAGATCTGGTCCATAGATCTGTGATCTGGACCTTAATCAACGACAAACTTTTGAGATAGTTCTGAAGTAATCCCAAACACTCGAAAAAAAGGTTCTTACTTTTTCACCGTAAATACAAATCTGGTGCTTTTTAAGTACATTCTCCAAAGATAATAATAAAATTTAAAATATTCAGCATTCACTTTATTTAAAGCATGGCGGGTATTAAAAACTTCATACCAAAAGAAACATAAGACCTAATAGAAAGCTGGCATGAGCTGGTAATAGAAGATAGATTAGACAAACTGAACATCGAAAAAAATGAATTCAGTTCTTAATAATTCATCATTGTGGGATGCATTATTTAATGCAATATTAGCAACAATAGAAATATTAAATGAATTTTCAATTTGAAATCAAAAAGTAAATCAAATAATGAAGTTGTTTATATATCAGGATTTAGGAGGTGATAATAATTATAATAATGAATACATTATTGCCAACCACACAATAGTATTATAGGAAGTAGTATTTGGACAAGGAAGTAATGAGTCGACTATTTCCTGACATATGGACTTCTGAAATCAGATGTTATATCAGATTGTAAAAGAGCTAAAATAGTATATACGACATTTAACTGGTTTAATATAAATAGTTGTAATAAGTGGTCAATGCTCTAGTAATCATGGTTATAAAGATTTAGTTAATATTACATACATTAATATTCATATTATATGATCTTTCACACTTTAAAAGTATTAGCAACATTTCCTGCATCATCCCTGAATTTAACTATCCAGTTAGTACTATTATATTGTATATGGTACTGTACATCTAAGAGATCATTGTGGATTACAGTGTAATTGAATATATAAAACAACCTATAACTGCGATGGTTATAAAGAGTGGATCACTATTATATAAATATAATAAATATTATAAAATATGTATTGTTCCTTTAGAAGAATTATAGTGAATCCTACTTATAAAAACATATCTTAATAAAGGATCAAAAAAATATACTACATGGTTTAATCTCACTATTATAATCATGTAGAGAATTAAACAATATCAATCTGATCATTAGGAATAACTGTATTATTGAGCAATATAGTATTGTTATACAGAATTGATAAATAAAAATTGGAATATAATGTAAACCTTCTTAGGTTCAAAAAATTCAAACACCAAAATAATAATTTTATTTTACTATATTATAATTATGCTAGGTTAATATCAATCATAATTATATCTTTTTAGAAACACCGATATCAATTACAGATTAGTTAAGAAATAAATATTTGATATTAAATTAGGTAGTATATATGATTAATATGCAACATTGAAGATATAATTATAAGTAAAAAAAAATGATCTTTATTAAATTTATCAAGTGATAAAAATCAATTTTCAGAAGATCTTTTGACAAAAAGCCAATTTAGTGTAATAATCTATAAACAATTATTTAGCTGCATGTATTTATAAATAAATATGTTAAATGTTCTAAGTTGATGTAGTAATATTGGATGTTAAGTCTAATTTATCAACTTCGTAATACATAAGAGAACACAAATAAGTCTAAAAAATGTAAATATAAACAAAATGTAATGGTATCAAACATATTACTATCAATAAATACTGTTAATTTTAAAATAAATAACACATTTTTTACCCAGAACCTAACTACCCAGAATAAAGTAATGCTTAATAAAACACTAACTTAAAAACAAGATTTATAAACACCATTTCAATTCATAATTATTAAATATTAACTTCATAGATTATGGAATTAATATTTATTATAGATAGACATTTATTATAAAAATGTTCTAATTGTCTATTAGTTAACAATAGCATGTTTTTATATATGTCGAATATTCATTGATTTTTAATGTCATAAGTAACATAAAAATAATAACATAATACATTTTTTTCTTTTACATTCTCAAAATATAAACATTTAGTTCAATTTATGCATAACATCATTTAATTGCTTAGAAGAAATAAAGATCAATCTAAAATATAATGGATATAGAATTTTAAGAAAAATATTAAATGATATGATGATTAATAAAATGAAACCTAGAATAAACTATCAAAAACATTTGCTATGACATTTACAATAATCAAATTGTCAATTTCAGGTAACAATAAGAACAACAATAAGAAACATGAAGATAATAAATTAAGTTTATTACCTGAAAGTATTAAATTCAATGCTAAAAATATATAAGTTAAATTTCTAAAAAAACCTAAAGCTGGGTAATATGTATAATTATAATGATATGTGGAACTCTAGCCATAAATATAATAATCAAAATTAGTTTTTCTCTCCTATATAGAATTAATATAGATATAGAATTAACATCTATATAGAATTGATAATAAATTGTAGGCATGTCTTATTTAACCTCTTCATAGATTTATATTAGATTCAATAAAGCAAAAGCATTATAATTAAACGAAGTACAATCTATAGCAGTAATTGTACTTAATGAAATGGCCATGAAAATAGAATATAATTAGAACATATCTTGCATCGTAGGCTTATTAACTGAGTAGTATGCAATCTAAACTAAGTAATCGTAGATATTGTTTACCATTAAAAATAAATTAAAAAATTGATCTCATAAAAAGTATAAGAAATGGTTTATGCAAATATGTTTTTAACTGTAGGGGGAATGATGTTACATTTAAATATGACAAAGAATTATAGCATGAGGGAAACAGACAAGTCTCGATTAGTCATCTGCAATTCACACAATTGTTATGATAACATCAAATTTACCAAAATATTGCCTATATCTGAAAAGACAAGACTTTTTTGAATTATTTAATGATTTTCTTGGTATATTTAATTATATTAATCTCATATAAATCATTATTAGTACTTGAAAGCATCATTAAAATTTAAATCTGGCTATATATATATATATATATATATATATATATATCTACAAACTCTCCTCATTGGTTATTGGTTTGGAAATATAATTTAATTGCTATATTAAAAGTATTTGTTATTTAAGATGATGTTTCTTAGAAATGTTCATTTTAATTACTGTTTTAAATTATAATGTAATAATGATATAGGAATAATATTGAAAATTGTTTAAATTGAAAAATGTATAATCAAATATTTGAATACCATTTTTTCATATTTAGAATAATAACTCATAACAATTTATTTACATTATGTTAGCTTACTTTAATATATTTATTTTATAAACAGAATAACAACAATAGAAATTGAAACTCACGAATATTCAGTTATATAAATCCGCCTGGAAGAATTTTGCCAGAGTTAAGTTGTTTATTAGCCAACACATTTGATAACCAGCAAACAGAGTAATGTAATATTACGTAAAAATGCTTTGATAGTTCACAAAAATCTTAAATAATATAAAAGAAATTATGCAATTAAAAAAATTAAATGAACTAGATTGCATAATAAAAATCAAAAATATTGTTTTATATGATTACCTTCATATATGAAAATAGAATATAAATCATATTATTATACGAAAGATGAAGAATTATAATAAACTTATAAGAATCTAAGAATACATTTTCAAATAAGGAATATTATTTGATGTGTTAAAAAAAGGTGTGTGTAAATACTGTTATATGAATAACTTCATCATTATCAGATATAAAATATATAATTGTAATATATAAATGATTGATGAATATAATTCTTAAATAGATCGGTATGTTTATTGAGCCTGGAAAGCAGTGTTATGCCTACTTGAGACGATGCTCGTGAAATGGTATATAAGCTGCTTGAGAACTACGTGAAACAGCTCACTAAACCTTCCACAATGTTATAGTATTTCTTTAAGAAAGACTGATGGATAATAGGTTGTAAAGATGACATTCGGTGAGTCAAGGGTTGTGTCCGTGAGTGACCTCTCCGTGTTTTCGATTACTTATCGTAAACCCATCGGTGACAAAAAATGTGTGATCAAGAAGTTATAATTTAATAAAAGTATTATAATTTAATAAAAACTCAGAAAATTATCATATGATTAAAAATCCAACATAGTCAATATATCAAAATTTGTAAAAAAAAAAAAAAAAAAAAAAAAATCACATCCAAAGCTACTATTATAAATTGATATTACTAAATTTATTTTGTATAAATATTTCATCATTTCAAATTTTAACTTGTGTAATAATATATCCCATTATAAAAAATATATTTTTAATTATCATGTAATATTTCTGCTAAGAATGTTAAAAAATAAATGAAATAATGTATAATAACGGATATTTGTATAATTGTAAGATTAAAAAATAACATACTCAATCTTTCAATAATTATTACATCAGTATTTCAATAACTATTCTATTTAGCTATATAAATGAATAATCTGATATGCCCTTATTAAATAAAGATAACATAGATGAATGTTTAAATTTTAACTTAGAAAGAAATATTATTACAAATGAAAACATGTGTAGAATATTTACAGTTTAATATTTACAAAATCTATCCAGCTATTATTACATTAGAAGTATATTTAAAAAATCAAGAATATGTTTATTGCAATAAACATAATGTAATAAATAGAATTAAATATACAAGACACAGAATTGTAGGCTTTTTAAATTTGACTAAAATAGATTTATTTGCAAAACTTTAGTATATGAAGGTACCATTTTATTATACTTATTCATCAAACCTATCTGTTGATCATCAGCCAATAAAATCTTCTGTACATCTGTTCGTCTATGTATTCATAGAATAGCAAGGTCAACATCTGTGACTCCATCAAAAAAATACACTATAATAAAATGGTACCTTCATATATTAAAGTTTTGCAAATAAATCTATTTTAGTCAAATTTAAAAAGCTGCCAATTCTGTATCTTGTATATTTAATTCTATTTATTAGATTATGTTTATTGCAATAAACATATTCTTGATTTTCTAAATAGACTTCTAATGTAATAATAGCTGGATAAATTTTGTAAATATTAAACTGTAAATATTCTACACATGTTTTCATTTGTACTAATATTTCTTTCTAAGTTAAAATCTGAACATAGTTTTAAATATTCTTCTATCTATATATTTGAGATATATTAATATATTGAAATCATAAACAAATAAGTTCTATATATTAATTGTAAGAAAAATATCAGTGTCATTAACCAATGTATACATAAAATTGACATTCCCATTGCAAAACTACTAGCACAATCACTAATCATATCATGTCTTAACTACTGTAATTCCACTTTGACAGGAATAAAACTAAACAAACAAATAATTACTTAACACATAACTACACAAATAAACACATAACTACACCAGTCAACCATTAAACATATAATTAATTATAAAACTAAGAATCATCTACGCAATATCCTCATTCTAATTGAACCCATTCTTCTACATGACACCATCAAATCTAATGAGCTCCAACTCTTACTACATATATCCCTTACCTACAGTATACACCTTACTAATATATATATAAAGTAAAGTAAACGCTGATTCTAATATTGAGGCTATTTTCAGGTATAAACTTCCTGTGTCGTCTTAACATTCTTTTACTTTAATAAGAATATGAAAACACAACAATCTACACCCTGACACTCTGTAAGAACAACACCCTGACACTCTGTAAGAACAACACCCTGACACTCTGTAAGAACAACACCCTGACACTCTGTAAGAACAACACCCTGCCACTCTGTAAGAACAACACCCTGACACTCTGTAAGAACAACACCCAGACACTATAAGAACAACACCCTGACACTCTGTAAGAACAACACCCTCACACTCTGTAAGAACAACACCCTGACACTCTGTAAGAACAACACCCTGACACTCTGTAAGAACAACACCCTGCCACTCTGTAAGAACAACACCCTGACACTCTGTAAGAACAACACCCTGACACTCTGTAAGAACAACACCCTGACACTCTGTAAGAACAACACCCTGACACTCTGTAAGAACAACACCCTGACACTCTGTAAGAACAACACCCTGACACTCAGTAAGAAATTTTCACCTGTCAATTTTATTTTTTATTTACACTCGAATTCTCATCATTATGTCTCCACCTAACAAACGTAGTATATCTATGAAGAGTATATGCCAGCAAAAAGTAAGTACACAATTTATTAAACTATAATATATTTATATATATAATATTTAGCAAAATGTATAAATATGTAATTTAATAATTTTTCTATGATGTAAAAAAAATTGATTTCAACTATATGATATTTTATTTGACATTCACATTTACAATAAGTGTGTTATTACATATTTGTTATAACTAATTGTAGTATATGAAAAACACATTAAATAAGTCAATAATTTATTAGTAATAAAGTCATAATGTGTTCATAAAATAATTATTATTATAAAAATTAGATAAAAATTAATTTCATGTTTGTAATAATAATAATAATATTGTGAATATATAATAAATATATATTTTTATATATTTCAGAAATGTTTTGCCCACAAGAATGCTAATGACTGGAAGTAGGAACACAAAGCTGAATGTTGTAAACATATAGCCGATATTCTGGTGGCAAGGAGGTAAATACTTATATAAATATAATATGTTTGCTCATGTATAATCATTTGATATAAATAATAGGTTCATGATGCAGAATTAATTTGGGTACGCTCTTTAGAAGTATGGTCTCCGATGATAAATTTCTTATAAAAAGTACCTACTTTAAAATCTATCGCTAAATTGTTTAGATACACTTATGATACAAAAACTTGAAAAAAAACTGAGATTTTAAAATAAATTAAAAAATAAATATAAAACTTGTTTATTGTGGTCTTCTAAACATATAATTATTTTTAAAAATAAGTATTACTATAAATATAGGAATTATCTCGATATCTGTGAAAAAAATTAGTAATTTTATTATAAATCTAAAAAGTTATCACCATTCTAGTAGACATATTTTTTCCCTATCTATTACATGTAAATCACGCAAAGGTTAAGCCTCCCCTTAATAAGAATACGAAAACACAACAATCCCACAATGTATAAGATCAACACCATCACACTCAGTAAGACCAACACCATCACATTCTGTAAGAACAACACCCTTACACTCTGTAAGAAATACATCCTCACACTCTGTAAGAACAACACCATCACACTCTGTAAGAACAACACTCTCACACTCTGTAAGAACAACACTCTCACACTCTGTAAGAACAACATCCTCACACTCTGTAAGAACAACACCCTCACACTCTATAAGACCAACACCCTCACACTCTGTAAGAACAACACCTTCACACTCTGTAAGACCACCCTCACACTCTGTAAGAACAACACCCTCACACTCTGTAAGAACAACACCCTCACACTCTGTAAGAACAACATCCTCACACTCTGTAAGAACAACACCCTCACACTCTATAAGACCAACACTCTCACACTCTGTAAGAACAACACCTTCACACTATGTAAGAACAACACCCTCACACTCTGTAAGAACAACACTCTCACACTCTGTAAGAACAACACTCTCACACTCTGTAAGAACAACACCCTGACACTCTGTAAGAACAACACTCTCACTCTCTGTAAGAACAACACCCTCACACTCTGTAAGAACAATACTCTTACACTCTGTAAGAACAACACCCTCACACTCTGTAAGAACAACACACTCACACTCTATAAGAAAAACACCCTCACACTCTGTAAGAAAAACACCCTCACACTCTGTAAGAAAAACACCCTCACACTCTGTAAGAACAACACCCTCACACTCTGCAAGAAAAACACCCTCACACTCTGTAAGAACAACACCCTCACACTCTGCAAGAAAAACACCCTCACACTCTAAGAAAAACACCCTCACACTCTGTAAGAAAAACACCCTCACACTCTGCAAGAAAAACACCCTCACACTCTAAGAAAAACACCCTCACACTCTGTAAGAAAAACACCCTCACACTCTGTAAGAAAAACACCCTCACACTCTGCAAGAAAAACACCCTCACACTCTAAGAAAAACACCCTCACACTCTGTAAGAAAAACACCCTCACACTCTGTAAGAAAAACACCCTCACACTCTGCAAGAAAAACACCCTCACACTCTAAGAAAAACACCCTCACACTCTGTAAGAAAAACACCCTCACGTTCTGCAAGAAAAACACCCTCACGTTCTGTAAGAACTAACTGAACATACATAAAATATCCTAAACCTATGAACTTAGCAATACCGAGACAAATACACAAAAATTACCGTAATTCATTAAAAAAATCAAAGACTACATAATTTAATTTACTTTTTGATTTTGCAGATGAGAATAATAACAACAAATTCTAGAATTACTTAGAACGATACTAGCAAAATTAGAGTAATTAGCATGTGGAATATCTAAATACATGTGGAAACAAAAATACGCCGGCATCCATTAGTGCAGATAAATAATATTGATTTCAAATATATAATAACATTTATAAATTAATATCTTCTAAGGCTGTTGAAAAAGGAACAAAATGTGCAGTTATTGACTGTAATTATTATTATCCTAGAAATGATAAATTAATACATCATATTTTGTCAATTAACGATGAGTATATGAATATTTATTATTTGATCAAAATTATAAATTTAAAAAACATTATAATCAAATATAACATGTGCGAAAAAATTAATAATCAGTATTATATTCATGCAGTATTTGATATATATTAATTAATTAGATGATATAATTTAACTATGTGTTATATCATATTAAATCGTCAGTTATATATATTATTTTGACATATTTATAGCAGTTAAAAATGGGCTAAATACTAGAATCATTGATGAAGATAATTAAGAAAGTAAGTACTAAATCATTAGGAACTTTCATGTTTTGTCGATACTTTAAATTTAACATGTAGAATAATAGCGAATAGTTTATATTTTAATTGTTATTATATTTATCCAAATATAATTAAATATATATATATATGTATATGTATCTTATAATATATATATATATACTAAATAAATACTATATAATTGTGGTATTTTCTATTTCTGTCATTACATCTATTTATAATTTTATATTTTTAAATAAGATCTTGATAACTCTATATTAAGAATTATGTTGTATAATTATTATGAAATCATATATATATAAATTATAAATAATAATTTATGATTTAATAGAACTTATTAATTTTACTTATTCTGAAACAGAAAGTAGAACAGCTAATTTTGATACAAAAGAAATAATTGATGCTGAACCAAAGTCAGAACTTAATATGTAATCCACAATGATTAACGATAATTATGAATCTATGTAATCCACAATGATTAACGATAATTATGAATCTATGTAATCCACAATGATTAACGATAAATATGAATCTATGTAATCCACAATGATTAACGATAAATATGAATCTATGAAATCTTATAAAATAAAAAATAATAATATGCCAACAAAGTACAATTGATATGCTAATCAGAAATTAGATGAAGAAACCAGAAATTACATTCAAAAGAATTCAGTACGAAACACAAAATATCATCTACAAATATACCCAATAGCAGCAATCCATAAAGGTAATCTGAAAGATCTACTCAGCAAATGAATATCACAAATAGTCCTAGAGGAAACCGATTCAACTATAGTGAGAACATGTAACCACTTCCTTTATGTCAGTATAGTTCAAATTATTATCATATATTACACTCTACTTTCTCACTATTCAGTTATTAGACTAAGAGGTTCAATTCATTCAATCAATATGAGACTAGGTTTTCAGTCATAGGGCGTTTTACACAGCAGTAATCTGGTCTCAAAATGAGATCTGGTCCATAGATCTGTGATCTGGACCTTAATCAACGACAAACTTTTGAGATAGTTCTGAAGTAATCCCAAACACTCGAAAAAAAGGTTCTTACTTTTTCACCGTAAATACAAATCTGGTGCTTTTTAAGTACATTCTCCAAAGATAATAATAAAATTTAAAATATTCAGCATTCACTTTATTTAAAGCATGGCGGGTATTAAAAACTTCATACCAAAAGAAACATAAGAACTAATAGAAAGCTGGCATGAGCTGGTAATAGAAGATAGATTAGACAAACTGAACATCGAAAAAAATGAATTCAGTTCTTAATAATTCATCAGTGTGGGATGCATTATTTAATGCAATATTAGTAACAATAGAAATATTAAATGAATTTTCAATTTGAAATCAAAAAGTAAATCAAATAATGAAGTTGTTTATATATCAGGATTTAGGAGGTGATAATAATTATAATAATGAATACATTATTGCCAACCACACAATAGTATTATAGGAAGTAGTATTTGGACAAGGAAGTAATGGGTCGACTATTTCCTGACATATGGACTTCTGAAATCAGATGTTATATCAGATTGTAAAAAAGCTAAAATAGTATATACGACATTTGACTGGTTTAATACAAATAGTTGTAATAAGTGGTCAATTCTCTAGTAATCATGGTTATAAAGATTTAGTTAATATTACATACATTAATATTCATATCATAAAATATATTTTAATATGATCTTTCACACTTAAAAAGTATTAGCAACATTTCCTGCATCATCCCTGAATTTAACTATCCAGTTAGTACTATTATATTGTATATGGTACTGTACATCTAAGAGATCATTGTGGATTACAGTGTAATTGAATATATAAAACAACCTATAACTGCGATGGTTATAAAGAGTGGATCATTATTATATAAATATGATAAATATTATAAAATATAAATATTTATTGTTCCTTTAGAAGAATTATAGTGAATTCTACTTATAAAAACATATCTTAATAAAGGATCAAAAAAATATACTACATGGTTTAATCTCACTATTATAATCATGTAGAGAATTAAACAATATCAATCTGATCATTAGAAATAACTTTATTATTGAGCAATATAGTATTGTTATACAGAATTGATAAATAAAAATTGGAATATAATGTAAACCTTCCTAGGTTCAAAAAATTCAAATACCAAAATAATAATTTTATTTCACTATATTATAATTATGCTAGGTTAATATCGATCATAATTATATCTTGCATTGTAGGCTTATTAACTGAGTAGTATGCAATCTAAACTAAGTAATCGTAGATATTGTTTACCATTAAAAATAAATTAAAAAATTGATCTCATAAAAAGTATAAGAAATAGTTTATGCAAATAAATATGTTTTTAACTGTAGGGGGAATGATGTTACATTTAAATATGACAAAGAATTATAGCTTAAGGGAAACAGACAAGTCTCGATTAGTCATCTGCAATTCACACAATTGTTATGATAACATCAAATTTACCAAAATATTGCCTATATCTGAAAAGACAAGACTTTTTTGAATTATTTAATGATTTTCTTGGTATATTTAATTCTATTAATCTCATATAAATCATTATTAGTACTTGAAAGCATCATTAAAATTTAAATCTGGCTATATATATATATATATCTACAAACTCTCCTCATTGGTTATTGGTTTGGAAATATAATTTAATTGCTATATTAAAAGTATTTGTTATTTAAGATGATGTTTCTTAGAAATGTTCATTTTAATGACTGTTTTAAATTATAATGTAATAATGATATAGGAATAATATTGAAAATTGTTTAAATTGAAAAATGTATAATCAAATATTTGAATACCATTTTTTCATATTTAGAATAATAACTCATAACAATTTATTTATATTATGTTAGCTTACTTTAATATATTTATTTTATAAACAGAATAACAACAATAGAAATTGAAACTCACGAATATTCAGTTATATAAATCCGCCTGGAAGAATTTTGCCAGAGTTAAGTTGTTTATTAGCCAACACATTTGATAACCAGCAAACAGAGTAATGTAATATTACGTAAAAATGCTTTGATAGTTCACAAAAATCTTAAATAATATAAAAGAAATTATGCAATTAAAAAAATTAAATGAACTAGATTGCAAATTAAAAATAAAAAATATTGTTTTATATGATCATCTTCATATATGAAAATAGAATATGAAATCATATTATTATACGAAAGATGAAGAATTATAATAAACTTATAAGAATCTAAGAATACATTTTCAAATAAGGAATATTATTTGATGTGTTAAAAAAAGGTGTGTGTAAATACTGTTATATGAATAACTTCATCATTATCAGATATAAAATATATAATTGTAATATATAAATGATTGATGAATATAATTCTTAAATAGATCGGTATGTTTATTGAGTTTGGAAAGCAGCGTTATGCCTACTTGAGACGATGCTCGTGAAATGGTATATAAGCTGCTTGAGAACAGCGTGAAACAGCTCACTAAACCTGCCACAATGTTATAGTATTTCTTTAAGAAAGACTGATGGATAATAGGTTGTAAAGATGACACTCGGTGAGTCAAGGGTTGTTTCCGTGAGTGACCTCTCCGTGCTTTCGATTACTTATCGTAAACCCATCGGTGACAAAAAATGTGTGATCAAGAAGTTATAATTTAATAAAAGTGTTATAATTTAATAAAAACTCAGAAAATTATCATATGATTAAAAATCCAACATAGTCAATATATCAAAATTTGTAAAAAAAAATAAAAAAAAATCACATCCAAAGCTACTATTATAAATTGATATTACTAGATTTATTTTGTATAAATATTTCATCATTTCACATTTTAACTTGAGTAATAATATATCCCATTATAAAAAATATATTTTTAATTATCATGTAATATTTCTGCTAAGAATGTTAAAAAATAAATGAAATAATGTATAATAACGGATATTTGTATAATTGTAAGATTAAAAAATAACATACTCAATCTTTCAATAATTATTACATCAGTATTTCAATAACTATTCTATTTAGCTATATAAATGAATAATCTGATATGCCCTTATTAAATAAAGATAACATAGATGAATGTTTAAATTTTAACTTAGAAAGAAATATTATTACAAATGAAAACATGTGTAGAATATTTACAGTTTAATATTTACAAAATCTATCCAGCTATTATTACATTAGAAGTATATTTAGAAAATCAAGAATATGTTTATTGCAATAAACATAATGTAATAAATAGAATTAAATATACAAGACACAGAATTGTAGGCTTTTTAAATTTGACTAAAATAGATTTATTTACAAAACTTTAGTATATGAAGGTACCATTTTATTATACTTATTCATCAAACCTATCTGTTGATCATCAGCCAATAAGATCTTCTGTACATCTGTTCGTCTATGTATTCATAGAATAGCAAGGTCAACATCTGTGACTCCATCAAAAAAATACACTATAATAAAATGGTACCTTCATATACTAAAGTTTTGCAAATAAATCTATTTAAGTCAAATTTAAAAAGCCTACAATTCTGTATCTTGTATATTTAATTCTATTTATTACATTATGTTTATTGCAATAAACATATTCTTGATTTTCTAAATAGACTTCTAATGTAATAATAGCTGGATAAATTTTGTAAATATTAAACTGTACATATTCTACACATGTTTTCATTTGTACTAATATTTCTTTCTAAGTTAAAATCTGAAAATGGTTTTACATATTCTTCTATCTATATATTTGAGATATATTAATATATTGAAATCATAAACAAATAAGTTCTATATATTAATTGTAAGAAAAATATCAGTGTCATTAACCAATGTATACATAAAATTTACATTCCCATTGCAAAACTACTAGCACAATCACTAATCATATCATGTCTTAACTACTGTAATTCCACTTTGACAGGAATAAAACTAAACAAACAAATAATTACTTAACACATAACTACACAAATAAACACATAACTACACCAGTCAACCATTAAACATATAATTAATTATAAAACTAAGAATCATCTACACAATATCCTCATTATAATTGAACCCATTCTTCTACATGACACCATCAAATCTAATGAGTTCCAACTCTTACTACATATACCCCTTACCTACAGTATACACCTTACTAATATATATATAAAGTAAAGTAAACGCCGATTCTAATATTGTGGCTATTTTCAGGTCTAAACTTCCTATGTCGTCTTAACATTCTTTTACTTTAATAAGAATATGAAAACACAACAATCTACACCCTGACACTCTGTAAGAACAACACCCAGACACTATAAGAACAACACCCTGACACTCTGTAAGAAATTTTCACCTGTCAATTTTATTTTTTATTTACACTCGAATTCTCATCATTATATCTCCACCTAACAAATGTATATCTATGAAGAGAACAATCTCACACTCTGTAAGACCAACACTCTCATACTCTGTAAGAACAACACCCTCACACTATGTAAGACCAACACTCTCACACTCTGTAAGAACAACACCCTCACACTCTGTAAGAACAACACCCTCACACTCTAAGAAAAACACCCTCACACTCTGTAAGAAAAACACCCTCACGTTCAGTAAGAACAACACCCTCACGTTCTGTAAGAACTAACTGAACATACATAAAATACCCTAAACCTATGAACTTAGCAATACCGAGACAAATACACAAAAATTACCGTAATTCATTAAAAAAATCAAAGACTAACTACATAATTTAATTTACTTTTTGATTTTGCAGATGAGAATAATAACAACAAATTCTAGAATTACTTAGAACGATACTAGCAAAATTAGAGTAATTAGCATGTGGAATATCTAAATACATGTGGAAACAAAAATACGCCGGCATCCATTAGTGCAGATAAATAATATTGATTTCAAATATATAATAACATTTATAAATTAATATCTTCTAAGGCTGTTGAAAAAGGAACAAAATGTGCAGTTATTGACTGTAATTATTATTATCCTAGAAATGATAAATTAATACATCATATTTTGTCAATTAACGATGAGTATATGAATATTTATTATTTGATCAAAATTATAAATTTAAAAAACATTATAATCAAATATAACATGTGCGAAAAAATTAATAATCAGTATTATATTCATGCAGTATTTGATATATATTAATTAATTAGATGATATAATTTAACTATGTGTTATATCATATTAAATCGTCAGTTATATATATTATTTTGACATATTTATAGCAGTTAAAAATGGGCTAAATACTAGAATCATTGATGAAGATAATTAAGAAAGTAAGTACTAAATCATTAGGAACTTTCATGTTTTGTCGATACTTTAAATTTAACATGTAGAATAATAGCGAATAGTTTATATTTTAATTGTTATTATATTTATCCAAATATAATTAAATATATATATATATGTATATGTATCTTATAATATATATATATATACTAAATAAATACTATATAATTGTGGTATTTTCTATTTCTGTCATTACATCTATTTATAATTTTATATTTTTAAATAAGATCTTGATAACTCTATATTAAGAATTATGTTGTATAATTATTATGAAATCATATATATATAAATTATAAATAATAATTTATGATTTAATAGAACTTAATATTACTTATTCTGAAACAGAAAGTAGAACAGCTAATTTTGATACAAAAGAAATAATTGATGCTGAACCAAAGTCAGAACTTAATATGTAATCCACAATGATTAACGATAATTATGAATCTATGTAATCCACAATGATTAACGATAATTATGAATCTATGTAATCCACAATGATTAACGATAAATATGAATCTATGTAATCCACAATGATTAACGATAAATATGAATCTATGAAATCTTATAAAATAAAAAATAATAATATGCCAACAAAGTACAATTGATATGCTAATCAGAAATTAGATGAAGAAACCAGAAATTACATTCAAAAGAATTCAGTACGAAACACAAAATATCATCTACAAATATACCCAATAGCAGCAATCCATAAAGGTAATCTGAAAGATCTACTCAGCAAATGAATATCACAAATAGTCCTAGAGGAAACCGATTCAACTATAGTGAGAACATGTAACCACTTCCTTTATGTCAGTATAGTTCAAATTATTATCATATATTACACTCTACTTTCTCACTATTCAGTTATTAGACTAAGAGGTTCAATTCATTCAATCAATATGAGACTAGGTTTTCAGTCATAGGGCGTTTTACACAGCAGTAATCTGGTCTCAAAATGAGATCTGGTCCATAGATCTGTGATCTGGACCTTAATCAACGACAAACTTTTGAGATAGTTCTGAAGTAATCCCAAACACTCGAAAAAAAGGTTCTTACTTTTTCACCGTAAATACAAATCTGGTGCTTTTTAAGTACATTCTCCAAAGATAATAATAAAATTTAAAATATTCAGCATTCACTTTATTTAAAGCATGGCGGGTATTAAAAACTTCATACCAAAAGAAACATAAGAACTAATAGAAAGCTGGCATGAGCTGGTAATAGAAGATAGATTAGACAAACTGAACATCGAAAAAAATGAATTCAGTTCTTAATAATTCATCAGTGTGGGATGCATTATTTAATGCAATATTAGTAACAATAGAAATATTAAATGAATTTTCAATTTGAAATCAAAAAGTAAATCAAATAATGAAGTTGTTTATATATCAGGATTTAGGAGGTGATAATAATTATAATAATGAATACATTATTGCCAACCACACAATAGTATTATAGGAAGTAGTATTTGGACAAGGAAGTAATGGGTCGACTATTTCCTGACATATGGACTTCTGAAATCAGATGTTATATCAGATTGTAAAAAAGCTAAAATAGTATATACGACATTTGACTGGTTTAATACAAATAGTTGTAATAAGTGGTCAATTCTCTAGTAATCATGGTTATAAAGATTTAGTTAATATTACATACATTAATATTCATATCATAAAATATATTTTAATATGATCTTTCACACTTAAAAAGTATTAGCAACATTTCCTGCATCATCCCTGAATTTAACTATCCAGTTAGTACTATTATATTGTATATGGTACTGTACATCTAAGAGATCATTGTGGTTTTTGTGGATTACAGTGTAATTGAATATATAAAACAACCTATAACTGCGATGGTTATAAAGAGTGGATCATTATTATATAAATATGATAAATATTATAAAATATAAATATTTATTGTTCCTTTAGAAGAATTATAGTGAATTCTACTTATAAAAACATATCTTAATAAAGGATCAAAAAAATATACTACATGGTTTAATCTCACTATTATAATCATGTAGAGAATTAAACAATATCAATCTGATCATTAGAAATAACTTTATTATTGAGCAATATAGTATTGTTATACAGAATTGATAAATAAAAATTGGAATATAATGTAAACCTTCCTAGGTTCAAAAAATTCAAATACCAAAATAATAATTTTATTTCACTATATTATAATTATGCTAGGTTAATATCGATCATAATTATATCTTGCATTGTAGGCTTATTAACTGAGTAGTATGCAATCTAAACTAAGTAATCGTAGATATTGTTTACCATTAAAAATAAATTAAAAAATTGATCTCATAAAAAGTATAAGAAATAGTTTATGCAAATAAATATGTTTTTAACTGTAGGGGGAATGATGTTACATTTAAATATGACAAAGAATTATAGCTTAAGGGAAACAGACAAGTCTCGATTAGTCATCTGCAATTCACACAATTGTTATGATAACATCAAATTTACCAAAATATTGCCTATATCTGAAAAGACAAGACTTTTTTGAATTATTTAATGATTTTCTTGGTATATTTAATTCTATTAATCTCATATAAATCATTATTAGTACTTGAAAGCATCATTAAAATTTAAATCTGGCTATATATATATATATATCTACAAACTCTCCTCATTGGTTATTGGTTTGGAAATATAATTTAATTGCTATATTAAAAGTATTTGTTATTTAAGATGATGTTTCTTAGAAATGTTCATTTTAATGACTGTTTTAAATTATAATGTAATAATGATATAGGAATAATATTGAAAATTGTTTAAATTGAAAAATGTATAATCAAATATTTGAATACCATTTTTTCATATTTAGAATAATAACTCATAACAATTTATTTATATTATGTTAGCTTACTTTAATATATTTATTTTATAAACAGAATAACAACAATAGAAATTGAAACTCACGAATATTCAGTTATATAAATCCGCCTGGAAGAATTTTGCCAGAGTTAAGTTGTTTATTAGCCAACACATTTGATAACGAGCAAACAGAGTAATGTAATATTATGTAAAAATGCTTTGATAGTTCACAAAAATCTTAAATAATATAAAAGAAATTATGCAATGAAAAAAATTAAATGAACTAGATTGCAAATTAAAAATAAAAAATATTGTTTTATATGATCATCTTCATATATGAAAATAGAATATGAAATCATATTATTATACGAAAGATGAAGAATTATAATAAACTTATAAGAATCTAAGAATACATTTTCAAATAAGGAATATTATTTGATGTGTTAAAAAAAGGTGTGTGTAAATACTGTTATATGAATAACTTCATCATTATCAGATATAAAATATATAATTGTAATATATAAATGATTGATGAATATAATTCTTAAATAGATCGGTATGTTTATTGAGTTTGGAAAGCAGCGTTATGCCTACTTGAGACGATGCTCGTGAAATGGTATATAAGCTGCTTGAGAACAGCGTGAAACAGCTCACTAAACCTGCCACAATGTTATAGTATTTCTTTAAGAAAGACTGATGGATAATAGGTTGTAAAGATGACACTCGGTGAGTCAAGGGTTGTTTCCGTGAGTGACCTCTCCGTGTTTTCGATTACTTATCGTAAACCCATCGGTGACAAAAAATGTGTGATCAAGAAGTTATAATTTAATAAAAGTGTTATAATTTAATAAAAACTCAGAAAATTATCATATGATTAAAAATCCAACATAGTCAATATATCAAAATTTGTAAAAAAAAAAATCACATCCAAAGCTACTATTATAAATTGATATTACTAGATTTATTTTGTATAAATATTTCATCATTTCAAATTTTAACTTGTGTAATAATATATCCCATTATAAAAAATATATTTTTAATTATCATGTAATATTCCTGCTAAAAATGTTAAAAAATAAATGAAATAATGTATAATAACGGATATTTTGCATAATTTTCATTTATCTGTTATCTGTTTATTTGTTAAACTTAAATTTGAAGTATATCTAGGCTTTCTCAATAGAATGTTATATCACTTTAGATATTTTACTAGGGAGTACAATTAGATGTATGAACGGATATTAAAATAGAATAAGTAAAATAATCTGATTATGGTTTATATATATAGTGTATCACTCTACAGAATAAATACTTTAGTTATAAGCAAAATAAGTCATATTATAATATAAAACTAAATATATAACTGTATTATAATACATAACTAAATGTTTATGATGAAAACTAAATTAGTATTAGATCAATTGTAAGAAAAAGTAGTAAAAGGTGATACTATATTATAAGAAAACATAAAAAAAACATAAAAGTATGAGTAAATAAGTAACCTAAATAAATATTTATAATTGTAAGATTAAAAAATAACATACTCAATCTTTCAATAATTATTACATCAGTATTTCAATAACTATTCTATTTAGCTATATAAATGAATAATCTGATATGCCCTTATTAAATAAAGATAACATAGATGAATGTTTAAATTTTAACTTAGAAAGAAATATTATTACAAATGAAAACATGTGTAGAATATTTACAGTTTAATATTTACAAAATCTATCCAGCTATTATTACATTAGAAGTATATTTAGAAAATCAAGAATATGTTTATTGCAATAAACATAATGTAATAAATAGAATTAAATATACAAGACACAGAATTGTAGGCTTTTTAAATTTGACTAAAATAGATTTATTTACAAAACTTTAGTATATGAAGGTACCATTTTATTATACTTATTCATCAAACCTATCTGTTGATCATCAGCCAATAAGATCTTCTGTACATCTGTTCGTCTATGTATTCATAGAATAGCAAGGTCAACATCTGTGACTCCATCAAAAAAATACACTATAATAAAATGGTACCTTCATATACTAAAGTTTTGCAAATAAATCTATTTAAGTCAAATTTAAAAAGCCTACAATTCTGTATCTTGTATATTTAATTCTATTTATTACATTATGTTTATTGCAATAAACATATTCTTGATTTTCTAAATAGACTTCTAATGTAATAATAGCTGGATAAATTTTGTAAATATTAAACTGTACATATTCTACACATGTTTTCATTTGTACTAATATTTCTTTCTAAGTTAAAATCTGAAAATGGTTTTACATATTCTTCTATCTATATATTTGAGATATATTAATATATTGAAATCATAAACAAATAAGTTCTATATATTAATTGTAAGAAAAATATCAGTGTCATTAACCAATGTATACATAAAATTTACATTCCCATTGCAAAACTACTAGCACAATCACTAATCATATCATGTCTTAACTACTGTAATTCCACTTTGACAGGAATAAAACTAAACAAACAAATAATTACTTAACACATAACTACACAAATAAACACATAACTACACCAGTCAACCATTAAACATATAATTAATTATAAAACTAAGAATCATCTACACAATATCCTCATTATAATTGAACCCATTCTTCTACATGACACCATCAAATCTAATGAGTTCCAACTCTTACTACATATACCCCTTACCTACAGTATACACCTTACTAATATATATATAAAGTAAAGTAAACGCCGATTCTAATATTGTGGCTATTTTCAGGTCTAAACTTCCTATGTCGTCTTAACATTCTTTTACTTTAATAAGAATATGAAAACACAACAATCTACACCCTGACACTCTGTAAGAACAACACCCAGACACTATAAGAACAACACCCTGACACTCTGTAAGAAATTTTCACCTGTCAATTTTATTTTTTATTTACACTCGAATTCTCATCATTATATCTCCACCTAACAAATGTATATCTATGAAGAGAACACTCTCACACTCTGTAAGACCAACACTCTCATACTCTGTAAGAACAACACCCTCACACTATGTAAGACCAACACTCTCACACTCTGTAAGAACAACACCCTCACACTCTGTAAGAACAACACCCTCACACTCTAAGAAAAACACCCTCACACTCTGTAAGAAAAACACCCTCACGTTCAGTAAGAACAACACCCTCACGTTCTGTAAGAACTAACTGAACATACATAAAATACCCTAAACCTATGAACTTAGCAATACCGAGACAAATACACAAAAATTACCGTAATTCATTAAAAAAATCAAAGACTAACTACATAATTTAATTTACTTTTTGATTTTGCAGATGAGAATAATAACAACAAATTCTAGAATTACTTAGAACGATACTAGCAAAATTAGAGTAATTAGCATGTGGAATATCTAAATACATGTGGAAACAAAAATACGCCGGCATCCATTAGTGCAGATAAATAATATTGATTTCAAATATATAATAACATTTATAAATTAATATCTTCTAAGGCTGTTGAAAAAGGAACAAAATGTGCAGTTATTGACTGTGATTATTATTATCCTAGAAATGATAAATTAATACATCATATTTTGTCAATTAACGATGAGTATATGAATATTTATTATAATTTGATCAAAATTAGATTAAATTTATCTTGATAACTCTATATTAAGATTTATGTTGTATAATTATTATGAAATCATATATATATAAATTATAAATAATAATTTATGATTTAATAGAACTTATTAATTTTACTTATTCTGAAACAGAAAGTAGAACAGCTAATTTTGATATAAAAGAAATAATTGATGCTGAACCAAAGTCAGAACTTAATATGTAATCCACAATGATTAACGATAATTATGAATCTATGTAATCCACAATGATTAAAGATAATTATGAATCTATGTAATCCACAATGATTAACGATAAATATGAATCTATGTAATCCACAATGATTAACAATAAATATGAATCTATGTAATCCACAATGATTAACGATAAATATGAATCTATGTAATCCACAATGATTAACGATAAATATGAATCTATGAAATGTTCTGCAATTAAAAATAATAATATGACAACAAAGTACAATTGATATGCTAATCAGAAATTAGATGAAGAAATCAGAAATTACATTCAAAAGAATTCAGTACGAAACACAAAATATCATCTACAAATATACCCAATAGCAGCAATCCATAAAGGTAATCTGAAAGATCTACTCAGCAAATGAATATCCCAAATAGTCCTAGAGGAAACCGATTCAACTATAGTGAGAACATGTAATCACTTCCTTTATGTCAGTATAGTTCAAATTATTATCATATATTACACTCTACTTTCTCACTATTCAGTTATTAGACTAAGAGGTTCAATTCATTCAATCAATTTAAGACTAGGTTTTCAGTCATAGGGCGTTTTTACACATCAGTAATCTGGTCTCAAAATGAGATCTGGTCCATAGATCTGTGATCTGTACCTTAATCAACGACAAACTTTTGAGATAGATCTGAAGTAATCCCAAACACTCGAAAAAAAGGTCCTTACTTTTTCACCGTAAATACAAATCTGGTGCTTTTTAAGTACATCCTCCAAAGATAATAATAAAATTTAAAATATTCAGCATTCACTTTATTTAAAGCATGGCGGGTATTAAAAACTTCATACCAAAAGAAACATAAGAACTAATAGAAAGCTGGCATGAGCTGGTAATAGAAGATAGATTAGACAAACTGAACATCGAAAAAATGAATTCAGTTCTTAACAATTCATCAGTGTGGGATGCATTATTTAATGCAATATTAGCAACAATAGAAATATTAAATGAATTTTCAATTTGAAATCAAAAAGTAAATCAAATAATGAAGTTGTTTATATATCAGGATTTAGGAGGTGATAATAATTATAATAATGTATACATTATTGCCAACCACACAACAGTATTATAGGAAGTAGTATTTGGACAAGGAAGTAATGAGTCGACTATTTCCTGACATATGGACTTCTGAAATCAGATGTTATATCAGATTGTAAAAAAGCTAAAATAGTATATACGACATTTGACTGGTTTAATATAAATAGTTGTAATAAGTGGTCAATGCTCTAGTAATCATGGTTATAAAGATTTAGTTAATATTACATACATTAATATTCATATCATAATATGATCTTTCACACTTAAAAAGTATTAGCAACATTTCCTGCATCATCAATGAATTTAACTATCCAGTTAGTACTATTATATTGTATATGGTACTGTACATCTAAGAGATCATTGTGGATTACAGTGTAATTGAATATATAAAACAACCTATAACTGCGATGGTTATAAAGAGTGGATCATTATTATATAAATATGATAAATATTATAAAATATAAATATGTATTGTTCCTTTAGAAGAATTATAGTGAATTCTACTTTTAAAAACATATCTTAATAAAGGATCAAGAAAATATACTACATGTATTAATCTCACTATTATAAGCATGTAGAGAATTAAACAATATCAATCTGATTATTAGGAATAACTGTATTATTGAGCAATATAGTATTGTTATACAGAATTGATAAATAAAAATTGGAATATAATGTAAACCTTCCTAAGTTCAAAAAATTCAAACACCAAAATAATAATTTTATTTCACTATATTATAATTATGCTAAGTTAATATCGATCATAATTATATCTTTATAGAAACACCGATATCAATTACAGATTAGTTAAGAAATAAATATTTGATATTAAATTAGGTAGTATATATGATTAATATGCAACATTGAAGATATAATTATAAGTAAAAAAAATGATCTTTATTAAATTTATCAAGTGATAAAAATTAATTTTCAAAAGATCTTTTGACAAAAAGCCAAATTAGTGTAATAATCTATAAACTATGATTTAGCTGCATGTATTTATAAATAAATATGTTAAATATTCTAAGTTGATGTAGTAATATTGGATGTTAAGTCTAATTTATCAACTTCGTAATACATAAGAGAACACAAATAAGTCTAAAAAATGTAAATATAAACAAAATGTAATGGTATCAAACATAATACTATCAATAAATAATGTTAATTTTAAAATAAATAACACATTTTTTATCCAGAACCTAAACTACCCATAATAAAGTAAAGCTTAATAAAACACTAACTTAAAAACAAGATTTATAAACACCATTTCAATTCATAATTATTAAATATTAACTTCATAAATTATGGAATTAATATTTATTATAGATAGACATTTATTATAAAAATGTTCTAATTGTCTATCATTAGTTAACAATAGCATGTTTTTATATATGTCGAATATTCATTGATTTTTAATGTCATAAGTAACATAAAAATAATAACATAATACATTTTTTTCTTTTACATTCTCAAAATATAAACTTTTAGTTCAATTTATGCATAACATCATTTAATTTAATTTGCTTAGAAGAAATAAAGATCAATCTACAAATATAATGGATATAGAATTTTAAGAAAAATATTAAATTATATGATGATTAATAAAATGAAACCTAGAATAAACTATCAAAAACATTTGCTATGACATTTACAATAATCAAATTGTCAATTTCAGGTAACAATAAGAACAAAAATAAGAAACATGAAGATAATAAATTAAGTTGATTACCTGAAAGTATAAAATTCAATGCTAAAAATATATAAGTTAAATTTCTAAAAAACCTAAAGCTGGGTAATATGTATAATTATAATGATATGTGGAACTCTAGCCATAAATATAATAATCAAAATTACTTTTTCTCTCATATATAGAATTAATGTAGATATAGAATTAACATCTATATAGAATTGATAAATTTGACTAATAAATTGTAGGCATGTCTTATTTAAACTCTTCATAGATTTATATTAGATTCAATAAAGCAAAAGCATTATAATTAAACGAAGTACAATCTATAGCAGTAATTGTACTTAATGAAATGGCCATAACAATAGAATATAATGAGAACCTATCATGCATCGTAGGCTTATTAACTGAGTAGTATGCAATCTAAACTAAGTAATCGTAGATGTTGTTTACCAGTAAAAATGGATTAAAAAATTGATCTCATAAAAAGTATAAGAAATAGTTTATGCAAATAAATATGTTTTTAATTTTAGGGTAAATGATGTTACATTTAAATATGACAAAGAATTATAGCTTAAGGGAAACAGACAAGTCTCGATTAGTCATCTGCAATTCACACAATTGTTATGATAACATCAAATTTACCAAAATATTGCCTATATCTGAAAAGACAAGACTTTTTTTAATTATTTAATGATTTTCTTGGTATATTTAATTCTATTAATCTCATATAAATCATTAGTAGTACTTGAAAGCATCATTCAAATTTAAATCTGGCTATATGTATATATATATATATATCTACAAACTCTCCTCATTGGTTATTGGTTTGGAAATATAATTTAATTGCTATATTAAAAGTATTTGTTATTTAAGATGATGTTTCTTAGAAATGTTCATTGTAATGACTGTTTTAAATTATAATGTAATAATGATATAGGAATAATATTGTTTAAATTGAAAAATGTATAATAAAATATTTGAATACCATTTTTCTCATATATAGAATAATAAATCATAACAATTTATTTATATTATTTTATAATATTTATAATATTTATAATATATTTATTTTATAAACACAATAACAACAATAGAAATTGAAACTCACGAATATTCAGTTATATAAATCCGCCTGGAAGAATTTTGCCAGAGTTAAGTTGTTTATTTGCCAACACATTTGATAACCAGCAAACAGAGTAATGTAATATTATGTAAAAATGATTTGATAGTTCACAAAAATCTTAAATAATATAAAAGAAATTATGCAATGAAAAAAATTAAATGAACTAGATTGCAAATTAAAAATATTATTTTATATGATTACCTTCATATATGAAAATAGAATATAAATCATATTATTATACGAAAGATGAAGAATTATAATAAACTTATAAGAATACATTTTCAAATAAGGAATATTATTTGATGTGTTAAAAAAAGGTTTGTGTAAATACTGTTATATGAATTGCACAATTCACACAATTGTTATGATAACATCAAATTTACCAAAATATTGCCTATATCTGAAAAGACAAGACTTTTTTGAATTATTTAATGATTTTCTTGGTATATTTTATTCTATTAATCTCATATAAATCATTATTAGTACATGAAAGCATCAGTAAAATTTAAATCTGGCTATATATATATATCTACAAACTCTCCTCATTGGTTATTGGTTTGGAAATATAATCTAATTGCTATATTAAAAGAATTTGCTATTTAAGATGATGTTTCTTAGAAATGTTCATTGTAATGACTGTTTTAAATTATAATGTAATAATGATATAGGAATAATATCGAAAATTGTTTAAATTGAAAAATGTATAATCAAATATTTGAATACCATTTTTTCATATTTAGAATAATAACTCATAACAATTTATTTATATTATTTTATAATATTTATAATATTTATAATATATTTATTTTATAAACAGAATAACAACAATAGAAATTGAAACTCACGAATATTCAGTTATGTAAATCCGCCTGGAAGAATTTTGCCAGAGTTAAGTTGTTTATTTGCCAACACATTTGATAACCAGCAAACAGAGTTATGTAATATTATGTAAAAATGCTTTGCTAGTTCACAAAAATCTTAAATAATATAAAAGAAATTATGCAATGAAAAAAATTAAATGAACTAGATTGCAAATTAAAAATATTGTTTTATATGATTACCTTCATATATGAAAATAAAATATGAAATCATATTATTATACGAAAGATGAAGAATTATAATAAACTTATAATAATCTAAGAATACATTTTCAAATAAGGAATATTATTTGATGTGTTAAAAAAAGGTTTGTGTAAATACTGTTATATGAATAACTTCATCATTATCAGATATATAATATATAATTGTAATATATAAATAGTTGATGAATATAATTCTTAAATAGCTCGGTATGTTTATTGA
Organism: Osedax frankpressi; assembly: GCA_964035775.1. Lineage (NCBI taxonomy): Eukaryota > Metazoa > Annelida > Polychaeta > Sabellida > Siboglinidae > Osedax > Osedax frankpressi. The sequence goes on along the minus strand of OZ038317.1, from coordinate 11,969,198 downwards.
GCCTGGAAAGCAGCGTTATGCCTACTTGAGACGATGCTCGTGAAAAGGTATATAAGCTGCTTGAGAACAGCGTGAAACAGCTTACTAAACCTGCCACAATGTTATAGTATTTCTTTAAGAAAGACTGATGGATAATAGGTTGTAAAGATGACACTCGGTGAGTCAAGGGTTGTGTCCGTGAGTGACCTCTCCGTGTTTTCGATTACTTATCGTAAACCCATCGGTGACAAAAAATGTGTGATCAAGAAGTTATAATTTAATAAAAGTGTTATAATTTAATAAAAAACTCAGTAAATTATCATATGATTAAAAATCCAACATAGTCAATATATCAAAATTTGTAAAAAAAAAAAAATCACATCCAAAGCTACTATTATAAATTGATATTACTAGATTTATTTTGTATAAATATTTCATCATTTCAAATTTTAACTTGTGTAATAATATATCCCATTATAAAAAATATATTTTTAATTATCATGTAATATTCCTGCTAAGAATGTTAAAAAATAAATGAAATAATGTATAATAACGGATATTTTGCATAATTTTCATTTATCTGTTTATTTGTTAAACTTAAATTTGAAGTATATCTAGGCTTTCTCAATAGAATGTTATATCACTTTAGATATTTTACTAGGGAGTACAATTAGATGTATGAACGGATATTAAAATAGAATAAGTAAAATAAACTGATTATGGTTTATATATATAGTGTATCACTCTACAAAATAAATACTTTAGTTATAAGCAAAATAAGTCATATTATAATATAAAACTAAATATATAACTGTATTATAATACATAACTAAATGTTTATGATGAAAACTAAATTAGTATTAGATCAATTGTAAGAAAAAGTAGTAAAAGGTGATACTATATTATAAGAAAACATAAAAAAAACATAAAAGTATGAGTAAATAAGTAACCTAAATAAATATTTATAATTGTAAGATTAAAAAATAACATACTCTATCTTTCAGTAATTATTACATCAGTATTTCAATAACTATTCTATTTAGCTATATAAATAAATAGTCTGATATGTCCTTATTAAATAAAGATAACACATAGATGAATGTTTAAATTTTAACTTAGAAAGAAATATTATTACAAATGAAAACATGTGTAGAATATTTACAGTTTAATATTTACAAAATCTATTCAGCTATTATTACATTAGAAGTCTATTTAGAAAATCAAGAATATGTTTATTGCAATAAACATAATGTAATAAATAGAATTAAATATACAAGACACAGAATTGTAGGCTTTTTAAATTTGACTAAAATAAATTTATTTACAAAACTTTAGTATATGAAGGTACCATTTTATTATACTTATTCATCAAACCTATCTGTTGATCATCAGCCAATAAGATCTTCTGTACATTTGTTCGTCTATGTATTCATAGAATAGCAAGGTCAACATCTGTGACTCCATCAAAAAAATACACTATAATAAAATGGTACCTTCATATACTAAAGTTTTGCAAATAAATCTATTTAAGTCAAATTTAAAAAGCCTACAATTCTGTATCTTGTATATTTAATTCTATTTATTACATTATGTTTATTGCAATAAACATATTCTTGATTTTCTAAATAGACTTCTAATGTAATAATAGCTGGATAAATTTTGTAAATATTAAACTGTACATATTCTACACATGTTTTCATTTGTACTAATATTTCTTTCTAAGTTAAAATCTGAAAATGGTTTTACATATTCTTCTATCTATATATTTGAGATATATTAATATATTGAAATCATAAACAAATAAGTTCTATATATTAATTGTAAGAAAAATATCAGTGTCATTAACCAATGTATACATAAAATTTACATTCCCATTGCAAAACTACTAGCACAATCACTAATCATATCATGTCTTAACTACTGTAATTCCACTTTGACAGGAATAAAACTAAACAAACAAATAATTACTTAACACATAACTACACAAATAAACACATAACTACACCAGTCAACCATTAAACATATAATTAATTATAAAACTAAGAATCATCTACACAATATCCTCATTCTAATTGAACCCATTCTTCTACATGACAACATCAAATCTAATGAGCTCCAACTCTTATTACATATACCACTTACCTACAGTATACACCTTACTAATATATATATAAAATAAAGTAAACGCTGATTCTAATATTGAGGCTATTTTCAGGTATAAACTTCCTGTTTCGTCGTAACATTCTTTTACTTTAATATAAATATGAAAATACAACAATCTACACCCTGACACACTGTAAGAACAACACCATCACACTCTGTAAGAACAACACCCTGCCACTCTGTAAGAACAATACCCAGACACTATAAAAACAACACCCTGACACTCTGTAAGAACATCACCCTGACACTCTGTAAGAACAACACCCTGACACTCTGTAAGAACAACACCCTGACACTCTGTAAGAACAACACCCAGACACTATAAGAACAACACCCTGCCACTCTGTAAGAACAACACCCTGACACTCTGTAAGAACAACACCCTGACACTCTGTAAGAACAACACCCAGACACTATAAGAACAACACCCTGCCACTCTGTAAGAACAACACCCTGACACTCTGTAAGAACAACACCCTGACACTCTGTAAGAACAACACCCAGACACTATAAAAACAACACCCTGACACTCTGTAAGAACAGCACCATCACACTCTGTAAGAACAACACCCTGACACTCTGTAAGAACAACACCCTGACACTCTGTAAGAACAACACCCTGCCACTATAAGAACAACACCCTGACACTCTGTAAGAACAACACCCTGACACTCTGTAAGAACAGCACCATCACACTCTGTAAGAACAACACCCTGCCACTCTTTAAGAACAACACCCAGACACTATAAGAACAACACCCTGACACTCTGTAAGAACAACACCCTCACACTCTGTAAGAACAACACCCTGACACTCTGTAAGAACAACACCCTCACACTCTGTAAGAACAACACCCTGACACTCTGTAAGACCAACACCCAGACACTATAAGAACAACACCCTGACACTCTGTAAGAACAACACCCTGACACTCTGTAAGACCAACACCCAGACACTATAAGAACAACACCCTCACACTCTGTAAGAACAACACCCTGCCACTCTGTAAGAACAACACCCTGACACTCTGTAAGAACAACACCCTGACACTCTGTAAGAACAACACCCTGACACTCTGTAAGAACAACACCCAGACACTGTAAGAACAACACCCAGACACTGTAAGAACATCACCCTGACACTCTGTAAGAACAACACCCTCACACTCTGTAAGAACAACACCCTGACACTCTGTAAGAACAACACCCTCACACTCTGTAAGAACAACACCCTGACACTCAGTAAGAACAACACCCTGACACTCTGTAAGAACAACACCCAGACACTGTAAGAACAACACCCAGACACTGTAAGAACATCACCCTGACACTCTGTAAGAACAACACCCTCACACTCTGTAAGAACAACACCCAGACACTGTAAGAACAACACCCTCACACTCTGTAAGAACAACACCCTGACACTCTGTAAGAACAACACCCTGACACTCTGTAAGAACAACACCCTTACACTCTGTAAGAACAACACCCTGACACTATGTAAGAACAACACCCTGACACTCTGTAAGAACAACACCCTGACACTCTGTAAGAACAACACCCTGCCACTCTGTAAGAACAACACCCTGACACTCTGTAAGAACAACACCCTTACACTCTGTAAGAACAACACCCTGACACTATGTAAGAACAACACCCTGACACTCTGTAAGAACAACACCCTGACACTCTGTAAGAACAACACCCTGACACTCTGTAAGAACAACACCCTTACACTCTGTAAGAACAACATCCTGACACTCTGTAAGAACAACACCCTGACACTCAGTAAGAACAACACCCTCACACTCTGTAAGAACAACACCCAGACACTCTGTAAGAACAACACCCTGACACTATAAGAACAACACCCTGACACTCTGTAAGAATAACACCCTGACACTCTGTAAGAACAACACCCAGACACTATGTAAGAACAACACCCTGACACTCTGTAAGAACAACACCCTGACACTTTGTAAGAACAACACCCTGACACTCTGTAAGAACAACACCCAGACACTATGTAAGAACAACACCCTGACACTATAAGAACAACACCCTGACACTATAAGAACAACACCCTGACACTCTGTAAGAACAACACCCTCACACTCTGTAAGAACAATACCCTGACACTCTGTAAGAACAACACCCTGACACTCTGTAAGAACAATACCCTGCCACTCTGTAAGAACAACACCCTGACACTCTGTAAGAACAACACCCTGACACTCTGTAAGAACAACACCCTGACACTCTGTAAGAACAACACCCTGACACTCTGTAAGAACAACACCCTGACACTCTGTAAGAACAACACCCTGACACTATGTAAGAACAACACCCTGACACTCTGTAAGAACAACACCCTGACACTCAGTAAGAACAACACCCTGACACTCTGTAAGAACAACACCCAGACACTGTAAGAACAACACCCAGACACTGTAAGAACATCACCCTGACACTCTGTAAGAACAACACCCTGACACTCTGTAAGAACAACACCCTGCCACTCTGTAAGAACAACACCCTGACACTCTGTAAGAACAACACCCTCACACTCTGTAAGAACAACACCCTGACACTCTGTAAGAACAACACCCTCACACTCTGTAAGAACAACACCCTGACACTCAGTAAGAACAACACCCTGACACTCTGTAAGAACAACACCCAGACACTGTAAGAACAACACCCAGACACTGTAAGAACATCACCCTGACACTCTGTAAGAACAACACCCTCACACTCTGTAAGAACAACACCCTGACACTCTGTAAGAACAACACCCTCACACTCTGTAAGAACAACACCCTGACACTCAGTAAGAACAACACCCTGACACTCTGTAAGAACAACACCCAGACACTGTAAGAACAACACCCAGACACTGTAAGAACATCACCCTGACACTCTGTAAGAACAACACCCTCACACTCTGTAAGAACAACACCCAGACACTGTAAGAACAACACCCTCACACTCTGTAAGAACAACACCCTGACACTCTGTAAGAACAACACCCTCACACTCTGTAAGAACAACACCCTTACACTCTGTAAGAACAACACCCAGACACTGTAAGAACAACACCCAGACACTGTAAGAACAACACCCAGACACTGTAAGAACATCACCCTGACACTCTGTAAGAACAACACCCTCACACTCTGTAAGAACAACACCCAGACACTGTAAGAACATCACCCTGACACTCTGTAAGAACAACACCCTCACACTCTGTAAGAACAACACCCAGACACTGTAAGAACAACACCCTGACACTCTGTAAGAACAACACCCTCACACTCTGTAAGAACAATATCATCACACTCTGTAAGAACAACACCCTGACACTCTGTAAGAACAACACTCTCACACTATGTAAGAACAACACTCTCACACTCTGTAAGAACAACACCCTGACACTCAGTAAGAACAACACCCTGACACTCTGTAAGAACAACACCCAGACACTGTAAGAACAACACCCAGACACTGTAAGAACATCACCCTGACACTCTGTAAGAACAACACCCTCACACTCTGTAAGAACAACACCCAGACACTGTAAGAACAACACCCTGACACTCTGTAAGAACAACACCCTGACACTCTGTAAGAACAACACTCTCACACTATGTAAGAACAACACCCTGACACTCAGTAAGAACAACACCCAGACACTCTGTAAGAACAACACCCTCACACTCTGTAAGAACAACATCCTGACACTCTGTAAGAACATCACCCTCACACTCTGTAAGAACAACACCCTCACACTATGTAAGAACAACACCCTGACACTCTGTAAGAACAACACCCTGACACTCTGTAAGAACAACACCCTCACACTCTGTAAGAACAACATCCTGACACTCTGTAAGAACATCACCCTCACACTCTGTAAGAACAACACCCTCACACTCTGTAAGAACAACACCCTGACACTCTGTAAGAACAACACCCTGACACTCTGTAAGAACAACACCCTCACACTCTGTAAGAACAACACCCTGACACTCAGTAAGAACAACACCCTGACACTCTGTAAGAACAACACCCTGACACTCTGTAAGAACAACACCCAGACACTGTAAGAACAACACCCAGACACTGTAAGAACAACACCCTGACACTCTGTAAGAATAACACCCTGACACTCTGTAAGAACAACACCCAGACACTATGTAAGAACAACACCCTGACACTCTGTAAGAACAACACCCAGACACTGTAAGAACAACACCCTGACACTCTGTAAGAACAACACCCTCACACTCTGTAAGAACAACACCCTGACACTCAGTAAGAACAACACCCTGACACTCTGTAAGAACAACACCCTGACACTCTGTAAGAACAACACCCAGACACTGTAAGAACAACACCCAGACACTGTAAGAACATCACCCTGACACTCTGTAAGAACAACACCCTCACACTCTGTAAGAACAACACCCAGACACTGTAAGAACAACACCCTGACACTCTGTAAGAACAACACCCTGCCACTCTGTAAGAACAACACCCTGACACTATAAGAACAACACCCTGACACTCTGTAAGAACAACACCCTGACACTCTGTAAGAACAACACCCTGACACTCTGTAAGAACAACACCCAGACACTCTGTAAGAACAACACCCTCACACTCTGTAAGAACAACACCCTGACACTATAAGAACAACACCCTGCCACTCTGTAAGAACAACACCCTGACACTGTAAGAACAACACCCTGACACTATAAGAACAACACCCTGACACTATAAGAACAACACCCTGACACTCTGTAAGAACAACACCCTGACACTCTGTAAGAACAACACCCTCACACTCTGTAAGAACAACACCCAGACACTCTGTAAGAACAACACCCTGACACTATAAGAACAACACCCTGACACTCTGTAAGAATAACACCCTGACACTCTGTAAGAACAACACCCAGACACTATGTAAGAACAACACCCTGACACTCTGTAAGAACAACACCCTGACACTTTGTAAGAACAACACCCTGACACTCTGTAAGAACAACACCCAGACACTATGTAAGAACAACACCCTGACACTATAAGAACAACACCCTGACACTATAAGAACAATACCCTCACACTCTGTAAGAACAACACCCTGACACTCTGTAAGAACAACACCATCTCACTCTGTAAGAACAACACCCTGACACTCTGTAAGAACAACACCCTGACACTCTGTAAGAACAACACCCTCACACTCTGTAAGAAAAACACCCTGACACTATGTAAGAACAACACCCTGACACTCTGTAAGAACAACACCCTGACACTCTGTAAGAACACCCTTACACTCTGTAAGAACAACACCCTGACACTCTGTAAGAACAACACCCTGACACTCTGTAAGAACAACACCCTCACACTCTGTAAGAACAACACCCTGACACTCTGTAAGAACAACACCCAGACACTGTAAGAACAACACCCAGACACTGTAAGAACATCACCCTGACACTCTGTAAGAACAACACCCTCACACTCTGTAAGAACAACACCCTGACACTCTGTAAGAACAACACCCTCACACTCTGTAAGAACAACACCCTGACACTCAGTAAGAACAACACCCTGACACTCTGTAAGAACAACACCCAGACACTGTAAGAACAACACCCAGACACTGTAAGAACATCACCCTGACACTCTGTAAGAACAACACCCTCACACTCTGTAAGAACAACACCCAGACACTGTAAGAACAACACCCTCACACTCTGTAAGAACAACACCCTGACACTCTGTAAGAACAACACCCTCACACTCTGTAAGAACAACACCCTCACACTCTGTAAGAACAACACCCTCACACTCTGTAAGAACAACACCCTGACACTCTGTAAGAACAACACCCTGACACTCTGTAAGAACAACACCCTGACACTCTGTAAGAACAACACCCTGACACTCTGTAAGAACAACACCCTCACACTCTGTAAGAACAACACCCTCACACTCTGTAAGAACAACACCCTCACACTCTGTAAGAACAACACCCTGACACTCTGTAAGAACAACACCCTGCCACTCTGTAAGAACAACACCCTGACACTCTGTAAGAACAACACCCTCACACTCTGTAAGAACAACACCCTGACACTCTGTAAGAACAACACCCTGCCACTCTGTAAGAACAACACCCTGACACTCTGTAAGAACAACACCCTCACACTCTGTAAGAACAACACCCTGACACTCTGTAAGAACAACACCCTCACACTCTGTAAGAACAACACCCTGACACTCTGTAAGAACAACACCCTGACACTCAGTAAGAACAACACCCTGACACTCTGTAAGAACAACACCCAGACACTGTAAGAACAACACCCAGACACTGTAAGAACATCACCCTGACACTCTGTAAGAACAACACCCTCACACTCTGTAAGAACAACACCCAGACACTGTAAGAACATCACCCTGACACTCTGTAAGAACAACACCCTCACACTCTGTAAGAACAACACCCAGACACTGTAAGAACAACACCCTGACACTCTGTAAGAACAACACCCTCACACTCTGTAAGAACAATATCATCACACTCTGTAAGAACAACACCCTGACACTCTGTAAGAACAACACTCTCACACTATGTAAGAACAACACTCTCACACTCTGTAAGAACAACACCCTGACACTCAGTAAGAACAACACCCTGACACTCTGTAAGAACAACACCCAGACACTGTAAGAACAACACCCAGACACTGTAAGAACATCACCCTGACACTCTGTAAGAACAACACCCTCACACTCTGTAAGAACAACACCCAGACACTGTAAGAACAACACCCTGACACTCTGTAAGAACAACACCCTGACACTCTGTAAGAACAACACTCTCACACTATGTAAGAACAACACCCTTACACTCTGTAAGAACAACACCCTGACACTCTGTAAGAACAACACCCTGACACTCTGTAAGAACAACACCCTGACACTCTGTAAGAACATCACCCTGACACTCTGTAAGAACAACACCCAGACACTCTGTAAGAACATCACCCTGACACTCTGTAAGAACAACACCCTGACACTCTGTAAGAACAACACCCTCACACTCTGTAAGAACAACACCCTGACACTGTAAGAACAACACCCTGACACTATAAGAACAACACCCTGACACTATAAGAACAACACCCTGACACTCTGTAAGAACAACACCCTGACACTCTGTAAGAACAACACCCAGACACTCTGTAAGAACATCACCCTGACACTCTGTAAGAACAACACCCTGACACTCTGTAAGAACAACACCCTGACACTATAAGAACAACACCCTGACACTCTGTAAGAACAACACCCTGACACTCTGTAAGAACAACACCCAGACACTCTGTAAGAACATCACCCTGACACTCTGTAAGAACAACACCCTGACACTCTGTAAGAACAACACCCTGACACTCTGTAAGAACAACACCCTGACACTCTGTAAGAACAACACCCTGCCACTCTGTAAGAACAACACCCTGACACTCTGTAAGAACAACACCCTCACACTCTGTAAGAACAACACCCTGACACTCTGTAAGAACAACACCCTGACACTCTGTAAGAACAACACCCTGACACTCTGTAAGAACAACACCCTCACACTCTGTAAGAACAACACCCAGACACTGTAAGAACATCACCCTGACACTCTGTAAGAACAACACCCTGACACTCTGTAAGAACAACACCCTCACACTCTGTAAGAACAACACCCTGACACTCTGTAAGAACAACACCCTGACACTCTGTAAGAACAACACCCTGACACTCTGTAAGAACAACACCCTGACACTCTGTAAGAACAACACCCTGACACTCAGTAAGAAATTTTCACCTGTCAATTTTATTTTTTATTTACACTCGAATTCTCATCATTATATCTCCACCTAACAAACGTAGTATATCTATGAAGAGTATATGCCAGCAAAAAGTAAGTACACAATTTATTAAACTATAATATATTTATATATATAATATTTAGCAAAATGTATAAATATGTAATTTAATAATTTTTCTATGATGTAAAAAAATTGATTACAACTATATGATATTTTGTTTGACATTCACATTTACAATAAGTGTGTTATTACATATTTGTTATAACTACTTATATTATATGAAAAACAAGTCAATAATTTATTAGTAATAAAGTCATAATGTGTTCATAAAATAATTATTATTATAAAAATTAGATGATTTTGAGAAAGTTGTATTTATTTGTATTTTTATATTATCTAGAACTAATAAAATATATTTACTAAACATTAAATAAATATACAATTTGAGATATTGAGCATATAATTTCATGTTTGTAATAATAATAATAATATTGTGAATATATAATAAATATATATTTTTATATATTTCAGAAATGTTTTGCCCACAAGAATGCTAATGACTGGAAGTAGGAACACAAAGCTGAATGTTGTAAACATATAGCGGATATTCTGGTGGCAAGGAGGTAAATACTTATATAAATATAATATGTTTGCTCATGTATAATCATTTGATATAAATAATAGGTTCATAATGCAGAATTAATTTGGGTACGCTCTTTAGAAGTATGGTCTCCGATGATAAATTTCTTATAAAAAGTACCTACTTTAAAATCTATCGCTAAATTGTTTAGATACACTTATGATACAAAAACTTGAAAAAAAACTGAGATTTTAAAATAAATTAAAAAATAAATATAAAACTTGTTTATTGTGGTCTTCTAAACATATAATTATTTTTAAAAATAAGTATTACTATAAATAAAGGAATTATCTCGATATCTGTGAAAAAAATTAGTAATTTCATTATAAATCTAAAAAGTTATCACCATTCTAGTAGACATATTTTTTCCCTATCTATTACATGTAAATCACGCAAAGGTTAAGCCTCCCCTTAATAAGAATACGAAAACACAACAATCCCACAATGTATAAGATCAACACCATCACACTCAGTAAGACCGACACTCTCATACTCTGTAAGAACAACACTCTCATACTCTGTAAGAACAACACTCTCATACTCTGTAAGAACAACACCCTCACACTCTGTAAAAACAACACCCTCACTCTGTAAGAACAACACCCTCATACTCTGTAAGAACAACACCCTCACACTTTGTAAGAACAACACCTTCATACTCTGTAAGAACAACACCCTCACACTTTGTAAGACCAACACCCTCACACTTTGTAAGACCAACACCCTCACACTCTTTAAGAACAACACCCTCATACTCTGTAAGAACAACAATCTCATACTCTGTAAGAACAACACCCTCACACTTTGTAAGACCAACACTCTCACACTCTTTAAGAACAACACCCTCACACTCTGTAAGAACACACTCACACTCTGTAAAAACAACACCCTCACACTCTATAAGAACAACACCCTCACACTTTGTAAGAACAACACCCTCACTCTGTAAGAAAAACACCATCATACTCTATAAGACCAACACCCTCACACTCTGTAAGAACAACACACACTTCCTGTTTACATTTTAATTGAAATTGTTTTTTATTATTCTTTATTTATCCGTGAATTTCTCTTTCATTATTAGTATATTTCATATTATTTATACTCTATTATTAATATTAATATAGTATTATTATAATTATCCTTTTATTATTCATATCAAGTTATCATTTCATTATGATTTTCAAATTTGAAAAAATATTTTATTAAATAATTATTAATTTTTTATATTTTAATATTATTCCATTTACTTATATATTACATTCTTTATTAATTGATCTTTTAACTATTTCTTTAATTAACTGGATATTCTTAGCATATCACTAATAATCTATTTTTTAATCCTTATTAAATTTACTATTTTTTAATCCTTGTTATCTTATTTAAAACATTGGTCGGCAATATTTTGAAGAAAAGATTTGTTACACCCTCCAGCTTAGATGACGTGTAAACAATGCAGAGAAGATATTTCGAATGTACCATCATTGGATTGTACGCAATGTCCAGCTCGATACCATCTGCAGTACCTACATAAAGCCGGAATTCTATCAGTTAAATGGAGGAAATCGACAGTACCACCAAGCAGTTTGTGGGAATTAATGACTTCACCTTTTTTTAAATTTAGCTGCACTTCTTGCCATACTACCAATGCTTCCATACCTACTCAACCATCTCCAATACATTCACAATCCAATAATTCTCCTATAATAACTCTACCATCTATTAACTCTTCTGCGCATACATACCCGCCCACTAATACTGTCACTAACCCACTACCCCAACAATCTCCCATGATTACCCTACACTCTTTAGACAGAAAACTAGATACATTTAAACAAACACTTGACACTATAAGTATAAAACAGGACCAATACCATTTTATCCGACATCAATCAAACTTTACAGCACCAATTAGACTTCCTACAGATAGCAACCTACGATATAATACGCCCCCATTTCCACAACATAGACCAAACTTCCCCAATTAACCGAAATTCACGCACTGCCTACCAACCATTACGCAACAGACGAGATTTACTTAATTTCCCAAACCACATACATAAACCTATTAATTATATTTACTCTCATCCACGACAGCAAAACCAATATACTGCACCTCAATCTCATTATATCAACAATAGAATACTACATCACGCGATAATTAATAAACTAACATCACCAAAAACCAAATCTTCATTTAATCGAACAACTAATAAATATGAACTTAGGAAAATTACTAGTGATGGCAAAACTGACTGGATTTCTAACCCAGTTATGTATACTAGTAAGGATTTTGAAAGTTGGACTAAATCTTATAAGTCATATACTGACCGACTCCTACATTTCCCGACAACATCTAAACTCCCCACAACAATCCAACAACCGACAGCTCCCCAACTCCATTTATCATCTCAACTCCCATCTGTATCACAACCTATCTCACCTAACAATAACAAATGACTGAAAAATAACTTAAAAATATCCTTACTAAATATACAATCCCTAAATAATAAACCAGAATTAGTACACTCCCTAATAGCAAATAACAAAATAGACATTATGTGCTTGACTGAGACATGGTCTACTGAATACTCCACACCGACTTTCATAGCAGCTACACCTAAGATACACTTCTTTATTAACTATTCCAGAGTTTCACGTGCTGGAGGTATAGCTGCTATAATCCACAACTCTATAACTCTACATAAACAAACTAATTCTACGATTAACTCTATTGAACTCACACACATTCAACTAACTCATAAATCAGCTAATATTTCCACTGATCTCAATATAATCTTGCTGGACCGACCCCCTAACTCAACTAGCCCATTAAATACTATATATGACATACTAAATGATGATCATGATAAAAACAACTTAATAATTCTAGGTGATTTTAATTTAAATCCTAACTCATTGACATTCAAAAATATACTAAATGACTTAAATCTAAAACAACATATTATTGACCCTACGCATAGTAAAGGTAATACCTTAGACTTAGTTATAACCAGAAATTCACAGAACAAAATACACACGAATGTAGGACCCAGAATTACAGAACATAACATTATTAATTTATATTTAAATTTAATTAAACCTAAACTAATAATTAAATATATTACCTATAGAAAACTACACAACATTGACACTTTGGAATACTCTAATGACTTACACAAGTTAACAATAGTTGATTATGACAATACTGACGCCACTGCCAAACATATACAACAGCACCTCACAACTATACTAGATAAAAACGATCCTCTCAGAACAACTAAAGTACATCTAAGAAGTACTAATGCTTGGTGGAATACTGAATTATCTGAATTACACAGAATTATTAGAAAGAAAGAATTAATTTGGAGGAAAAATAAAAACACTATCAACTATAATGACTACATGTACCACCGAAAAAAATATTTTAAGGAAATTAAAATTACTAAAACAATATTCTATCAAAACAAAATTACTTCAGAAAAAAATAATATGAAACAACTCTATAAAACTTTTGATGGTCTCTTAAACGTTAAGGAAAAAACTGAATGCCCTATACATAATGAATCTTTTGCAAACTTTTTTATTGATAAAATAATTAAAATTTATAATGAAATAGAATTCAACTCAGATAACAATTTAAGAGATAAATACATAGACACACTAAAAAAACCTACTTGTATCTCGGAAGCCATACCAACTATAACCTCAACATATATTAAACGACTTATAAGACTAACTCATTTTAAAACTAACATTTATATAGACTGCATGACACCCCAATTACTAAAATTAAACATCCGCTTTATTTCACTTATTTACTCAAATCTTATTAACAAATGTATTACTCATAACAACTTCCCACTTTCACTGAAACACTCCATTATAACTCCAATCATAAAAAAAACTTCCCTAGACTACTCCATTCCTAACAACTACAGACCTATATCAAACTTATCTTTACTATCAAAAATTTTCGAAAGGATTATTGCCATACATATCATTACACATATTACCGCCAATAGTTTAGATAATACAATGCAGAGTGCCTACAAACCTTACCATAACACTGAAACACTATTACTAAATCTTACAAATTACATTTCTCATAACATAAAAAACAATCGTTTTGTAATTCTTATATTACTAGATTTAACTGCCGCTTTTGATACTATAAACCATAACATATTATTCGCTAAATTACAATCAATTGGAATACATAACACAATAATAAAACTAATAAAATCATATTTAACCGAAAGAACCTTCAATATCAAATCTGATAAACTGAGAAAAAATTTTAACTGCTCTCAAATCGGAGTACCTCAAGGTAGTGTCTTGGGTCAACTTTTATTTAATATATATATATCCGATATCGACTTAATTATGAACTGCTATAATACTAAATACCACATGTACGCTGACGACACACAAATTTACACTTCCACAACCTTTAATGAATTACCGAATACACTAAAAGAAATCAATAGCATAACGACGAAATTAGAAAATTACTTTAATTATAATTACTTGAAATTTAATTTACAGAAAGCTGAATGCATCATATTCCATAGTAAAAGTCATACGCCGCCACCCATCACACATATTAAAATTGCAAATAAAGATATACCCATTAAGACAACTATAACTACTTAAGGTGTAATATTAGAATCTGACTTAACCTTCAATAAACATATTTCATTAATAACTAAGCAATGTAACTATAAAATATTTAAAATAAAACAAATTAAACACCTTCTCAACCAGACATCACTCAAAATACTCACATCTGCCTACATTCTATCTAAACTTGACTACTGCAACTCACTTTTAATTAATATACCTAAAATACAAGAAAAACGACTAAACAAAATTATTAACCACACTTGCAGACTTATTTACAAACTCCCTAAACGAACACACATCACATTATACAGAAAAAAACTTAAATTTTTAACCTTTAAACACAGATCCATATACAAAATTCTAACAATAATACATACAGCACTGAAAACTGATATCCCTAAATATATGAGCGACTCAATTAAACTAAAACTGAAAAGCAATCTAAGGTCATCCAATAAAAAACTGCTTAAACAAGACATAACAAACAATTTTCCGCAACTTTGGAATAAACTACCCATAACTGTTACCAATGAAAATAATACAAATACTTTTAAAAGCAAACTTCACAAATACTTACTTGGTCTAGACTGATATAACCTGACACACCCTTATAATATTCCTACTGCTACTGAATTATCAAATTGATTTACACTGTACTTTTACCTAATACAATACCCATTACTCAAAAACCAATACTCAACTACTTTATTTTCTACAGCCTATATTACTTTCCACTTTTACTACTTACTTCTTACCAACCTCACTACCATACTTTACCTCCTTTACACGTACATTTATATCTGACTTATTTTCTCTATATACTATCCCCTATACAGTTTTCCCATATGTATAATGTACATTGCACACTTCCCTCACATTCAATTCCCTCTCACGTGACTTCCTTACACATATTACCACAATTATTACCTCGATTTTATTTATTTTGAAAAACGTATTTACTATATTAATTGTGTTATATTTCGTTAATAATACTTACACTCACCTTCGAACAATGTAAAAATTGGATTTTCATGAATAAACATAAACATACACACACACACACACACACACACCATCACACTCTTTAAGAACACTCTCACACTCTGTAAGAACAATACTCTCATACTCTGTAAGACCAATACCCTCACACACTGTAAAAACAACACCTTCACATTATATAAGAACACTCTCACACTCTGTAATAACAACACTCTCATACTCTGTAAGACCAATACCCTCAAACACTGTAAAAACAACACCTTCACACTATATAATAACACCCTCACACTATGTAATAACAACACTCTCATACTCTGTAAGACCAATACCCTCAAACACTGTAAAAACAACACCTTCACACTATATAATAACACCCTCACACTCTGTAATAACAACACCCTCATACTCTGTAAGACCAATACCCTCACACTCTGTAAAAACAACACCTTCAATTTATATAATAACACCCTCACACTCTGTAATAACAACACTCTCACACACTGTAAAAACAACACCTTCACATTATATAATAACACCCTAATTTAGTAAATGCAACACCTGCATAATTCACATGTTCTCAATCAGAATACGGTCATGCTATATAACAATATAGCTTGCATTAGCTATATAAGCATAAACATACTGTAGTGTTTGTATAATGTAATATCATATCCTTGTGTTTCTCTGCTGCCTACATATGATTTAATAATCAACTACTATCAACCTTTTAAGGCTAGATGCTAGCGGACATAAATTTCATGACAAAATAAATGACTTATTACCATGTACAAGTTTGCACAATATAAACCTAAACAAGAATATTCTTATATTAGTTTGGTAATATGAATGAGTTTTCAGATTTTAAATCGTTCAGGTAGTTAGCAAGATTATTGAAAAAATATACAGATAAGTTGACCTTTAAATAATAAATGTGTATAGATTATTAATAATAAAGAAATTTTGTAAATGAATCCGAAACTAATTGTTACAATTCATTTTATTAAAAAAATATAATACTCCTCTAAATATCTAAATATATATTTACCATCAACTATAAACTAAATAATAATACCTTTATCTTAGCATAGATTATATTCACACCTCTTCATTGTTTACAGTTTGTTGCAGTCATTGTTAAATTGATCTGAGAAACAGAAGAAAAGCTGACATGCTAGTATTATGTTAATAATGTAATTTTTCTTATATACTATTTATCATACAAAATACATTTGATTTAAGTAAAATAATTTTAAATATTGAAAAATATCTTAATTTTACATATATATCATAAATGTGAAAAATTTCAAAAATATTCATCTATATGAATAAATTCAATATGAATATAAAATGTCAAATATTAAGAAATAACTTATATATTATAATTGTAATATAATTATGAGATAATCGCTTAAACTCTATATATATAAAGCTTTCAGCATGTAGCTGACAAACAAATTTATATTAAATAAATAATAATATTCTATAAAATAAGAATAAAACAAATTCTAGAATATATAAATTTTAATTATCAAAACTCCAGAATACTATTTATTATTTTGCATTACAATCTAAACTTAGTAGGTGATAGATTAAGGCGATTATATTATAACACATATTATTTTAATTAATATAAAACATAAGATATATTATTATTAAAATAAGATCAATGACAACTTAATTTCTTCAATAAAATACATTGCATCTTAATCAATTCTGACTTATTACCATGTACAAGTTTGCACAATATAAACCTAAACAAGAATATTCTTATATTAGTTTGGTAATATGAATGAGTTTTCAGATTTTAAATCGTTCAGGTAGTTAGCAAGATTATTGAAAAAATATACAGATAAGTTGACCTTTAAATAATAAATGTGTATAGATTATTAATAATAAAGAAATTTTGTAAATGAATCCGAAACTAATTGTTACAATTCATTTTATTAAAAAAATATAATACTCCTCTAAATATCTAAATATATATTTACCATCAACTATAAACTAAATAATAATACCTTTATCTTAGCATAGATTATATTCACACCTCTTCATTGTTTACAGTTTGTTGCAGTCATTGTTAAATTGATCTGAGAAACAGAAGAAAAGCTGACATGCTAGTATTATGTTAATAATGTAATTTTTCTTATATACTATTTATCATACAAAATACATTTGATTTAAGTAAAATAATTTTAAATATTGAAAAATATCTTAATTTTACATATATATCATAAATGTGAAAAATTTCAAAAATATTCATCTATATGAATAAATTCAATATGAATATAAAATGTCAAATATTAAGAAATAACTTATATATTATAATTGTAATATAATTATGAGATAATCGCTTAAACTCTATATATATAAAGCTTTCAGCATGTAGCTGACAAACAAATTTATATTAAATAAATAATAATATTCTATAAAATAAGAATAAAACAAATTCTAGAATATATAAATTTTAATTATCAAAACTCCAGAATACTATTTATTATTTTGCATTACAATCTAAACTTAGTAGGTGATAGATTAAGGCGATTATATTATAACACATATTATTTTAATTAATATAAAACATAAGATATATTATTATTAAAATAAGATCAATGACAACTTAATTTCTTCAATAAAATACATTGCATCTTAATCAATTCTGTTAATAATATAGTAGTAGCTATAACCATCACCATCAACTAAATAAGTGATTTATATTGAATTGCAAACCATCCATTTCATGAATGAATTATATATAAACAAATATATATATGTATTAATTATAAAGAAAAATTGAATAGATAGATAACAAGAAAACATAAATACATGTGACATAGAATTGACACTTAATAACAATATAAAAATTATAAATTGTAATTTCACAAAACTTAAATAATATTGACAGTGTATAAATTTGCTTATAAACCTACTTAAAAATAAATATATTTAAAATTATGTATTAAATGTTATATTCATTAACAATTAAATTTTGCATTATTCCCAATATTATGATTTAAATAATAGATTACATTAATTTATATATCCAGAGTAGATATATACATATATAAATAATATATGAAGATTATTATATTAAGATATTATATTATAATATTTATAAATCTCTAGTGAAGTGTGTCTTCCTTAAATAAAAAAGTGAGCTATAATTTAACTAAGATGTCTGAAAATAATTGATTTTTTAAATAAATTTATTTAATATGAAATTTAAAATAAAATACAGATATTAAATGTCATGTTTACATTTTTATAAAATATATCAGCAATGTAAACTATATTAATTTTAGTTAAATATAATAGTTATATTGAATACCTGAAATATTATGTGTAAAACTTTGAACATGTGCAACCATTTTGAATGTTCAGAATGAGTTTGAGTATACAGGGGTCTTTTATTATGAGCGCGTGTTTTTTGACATCTCATGGAATTGATCTAAATATTGTTATTAACTTAATAAAATATACTTATGAATAATTAAATAATAAGTTATACATAAATTAATTAATAAATTAATATCATATAAGCAGTTATATATACAATTGTACTATAAAAAGTGTAGTTTTACCTTAATTTCTGTGTTTTACATAAATTAGGATTATCCACATGCATGGTGTATTAGCATCAATATATAATATAGTATTATTCCCCATAAAAAACGTACATGATAAATTTACATTAGTAGTTTGTACAGCTAATATTTAGTAAGATTTTATAATATGAACTTTTGATAATGCGGGATATAACACCAGAGTTCATAGGGAGAACAAGTATGTTTACAAAATAAATATTAATAAATAAATCTTGTTTGTATAGTATATATAGCATGCAGTTGTTTAAATTGCATCTTTGTATAAGAACTTATATAATATATTGAAAATGTGCATGATTAGACTCAAATCAAAACTATCTTTAAAAAAATCTATAACAATTTAACAACATATTAATTTTTACATTTTTATAGAAAATATTCAGTGTCATGTTTACATTTTCATTAAGTATATATGTATTATATATAATATATGTAAACTGTACTAATTTTAGTTAATTATAATTGTTATATTGAATAACTATCAATTTTATATAAAAAAAATAACCTAAAACTTCATCTGCCGCCATTTTGAATTTTCAGAAAAAGTTTTATTATATTGGGTTCTTTTATTTTGAGCGCGTGATATTTTGTTTCCATCTTCTCATTGGATTTATCTAAAAATTGTTATTTTAAAATTAACTTAATAAAATATATTTACGAATTATTAAATAATTAGTTAAACTTATATTAATATATAAATAAAGACATATAAGCCGGTTGTATTTACAATGTGTTAAACATGTAGTTTTACCTTAATTTCGGTGCTTTACGTATATTTGTATTTCCAAAAGGTATGGTATATTAGCATCGGTATAGAATATTGTAATATTCCCCATAAAAACAATACATGATTAATTTACGTTAGACGTTTGTATGATTTTGTAATTTGACCTTGTTATAATCCGGGATATTTTATCTACGAAGAAATAGGAAGAACAAGGATTTTTACGAAATAAATATTCATATATAAAACCAAGATTACCAAAATACCTAGTCGCCTATCTCGCCTACATAGATAGTTGACTCAACTATCTATTTCGCTTATATGATTTTGACATACGTGTTATTAAATGATCATCCCCTGTAATCAATAATTGGATTTTTTTATATTTAATATTTTGTAATAATCTTTGGTAATAAATTTAAAATTATTTAAAATTTATTTTCATCTAATAAACATTATTCTAATATATTTATAAATATTATTGAGATGCGTCATATTTTATAGGCATAATTGATAGAATATTATTTAATATTTAATGTTTCTGATAACGCGTTATTAGAAACATTGTAGCAAGTTGTACGCGTACAACTTGCTACAATTATTAACGAGTATTTGTAGTTAAAATGTATACAATTATATATTATTATAACATAATGTAGAACTGTATACACTTATTATAAGAATAGGTGATGTCAAATAAAGTAAGAAAATAATTGCAAAAAGTTAATATTTCAATTCATTTATTTTGAAATTATATTTTTAAAATTTTAAAGATTTTATTTTTTGTTAAATATAATTCGATTGTGTAATTTAATTTCATGGTACAATCGTATATTGACAAATAAAGCACACACTTTTAATATAAGATTACATTCACAATCATTATATGGTATATACAATTTTAACGTTTCATGCATTAAATTAATCAAGGTAAATTTTATATTTTTTCTAAATCATCAATTGAATTTATAAAAATTGTTTCCATTTCTTTCAAACCTTTAATTCAAAATATCGAAGGCTTTATAAGATCTGTAATAAATAGTTTAGTAAATGCATGCCATTAAAAATACTGACAATACAACTTAATTAAACAAGTAGTACAAGATATTAGAATAACAAGATTTAGGGGAAATTGTATATTCATAAAATTTATCTTTATATTCTTATTTTGTTTTAATACAGGATTATAGTAATATGCAAATAATAAAATATTTACCTTAAAAAAATAATTAGAAAATGTACATATTTATGTGAAATTTATTTTGTAAATTGTCAGACTTTTTATTGTATACATATTATTTCATCTTGTATCAAAATGTGTTAGTGTTTTGTGTTATTCAATATTACATAAAAATTGCTAATTTAATTAACTAGACATAAATATAAATATGTATTATATTATTTTCCTTGTATCAATCCTTTTTCTAAATAGAAATATTAGCATGCACTATTCACTTAAATTCACTTAAAAACCCTTTTCTATATTTTCATCAATAAAACAATACTTTGCAGGTAAATTGTCGCTTCTTAAAATCCCACAGCAAACAGAATATAATTTTAAAGATAATTTTCTTATAATATATCCTCCAATATACGACATAATATCATTCGATTGCACTATAACAAGGAATCTCCTGTTGATTAAAAATTAATGGAAATTTAAATATATATATATATATATATATATATATATATATGTGTGTGTGTGTATATAAATATTAATAATAACCATATACAATTGCATGTATTTTATTTTTATCTTCTTTTCTTAAACATTTTATTTTTGATATATTAAAAGAATTAAAAAATAAAAAATCAATATATTCTTCACAATTGCCAATCTATTGTGTGTTGTTAGACTATCAACAAGTATTCGTTAATCTAATTATTAATCTAAATTATTGTGCAGGGGGATATTTAATTGATAATTTTTTCCTCTTATCGAGAAAATAAATTTTCCAATTCATCCTGATAATAGAATATATAGATTAGCAATTAATAATTATATATATTTATATTTATATATATATATATATATAATTAATACATAAGCAAATTTTATATATTTGATTAGATTTATAATGACAATTATGAAATAATTCTAATAACCGGTTTAAATCAGATGGAAATTAATGAAACTTCATAAGCTCCCCACTCTTTATTACTCTTTTTGTAACTGTTGTCACACCCAAAGGCACTACAAAAAGACATCTGCACTATTTAATATACAATTATAATTGTTTTATCTATTAAAAGTATATATATATTATATATATTATTATATATATATTATATATATTATATTTACACTTATTATATAGTTTAAATATAATAAATTTACATATATAAGTGTAATGTACGGAGAAGAAACTATAATAAAAACTATTCAATAGAAAAATTGTATATATTTTTTTCTTCTTTCTATTACACTACATTGTCATATTTATATATATAAAAGAAAGAAAAATTCATAATTTAATATTAATATTTAATGAATTTATAAATCTATAATATTTAAATAAATAGTTAATATAATATTAATATAATTAAATATATATATTATATGTTTTAATAGTTAATAAAAACACTTTTATCGATATTCATTTAAATATTTATAAATGCCGATATATATTTGATTACTTTATACTTTAATAACATTCCATTTATATATGTATTAAATTAGTCTATTTTTCATAATCATATTTATAATATATACATTATAATAGTTTTCAATTACGTATTCTATTTAGTACGAAATGTTAATAAAACAAAATATATTTTTCAAAAACATTATGAAATCATATGATGTTTATTTGAAATAGAATCCCCTAAGTGGACGTGAACGAAATAATCAGTCAACCAAAAAATTTCAGAATGATACACTTCGCGCCACCGAGTATCTTGGTAAACTTGGTATAAAGCTTGCGTATATATAGTATGCAGTTGTAGACATTGAATCGGTGTATAATAACTAGTATAATACATAGGAAATGTGCATGCTTATAAACATATATGTTCAAACCCAAATCAACTTTAACCCTTAATCGGGATATATTAGGGAATAAAATGTACTACAATTAAAAAAATTAAGCAAATTTCACATAAAATTAACTATTATTAGCATGTATGCATCTAATTTGCAACAAATATAAAAATAAAATTAATAATTAATTTATAAATACTAAATCTAATTGGTATTATTGCATACAAAAATAAAATGTTATTTAGAAATTTTTCATCTTTTTCGAATCATATATTTAATATTCTATGTAATCTAAATAATGCATTTTTTGTAAATAGGTGCAATTTTATAAATACATATTTCCATAATTAAATTACAATAATCATTTAATTCTGGAAATTATATTAAATATTATATTTTGTATACCAATCTTTTTCATAATCTACTCTTAACCCGCTAATGTACTGAAGAGGTAATTTTATATATATTTTGATTATATATTATTATTAGTATACCTTATGAACCAAACTACTTACTTAGTTTACACCTAATATACTAAGATATAGAAGAGGTGCATGTATATATATATATATTGTGATATTTTATGATCTAAAATATTTTTCATCGTTTATATATAAATCGCTATGGTGCTGAAGAGTTACTTTAATATATATTTTTATATTTTATAAATCTAAAATGTTTTTTAAAATAGTGATTATATTATTTACTATGAAGTTTTTAAAATTTTACATATATATATTTGTGGAATCAAAATATATTTATATCCCAATATTTTTTCATTTCTATAAATTGTTTACAAATAATTATAATCATTATACCTTTTGTTTAATTAAATTAGTTTTAACAATATAAAAAAAACAAATAATTGATAACTGTATTATATAAAACTTTCTATTGACATTTATATTCCCAAATTATATATTTAACTAGGTAAAATAGCAATACATTATTTTCTTGTTATATTATATTAAATAAAATTATTTGTTATTAAAAATTAGTTTACATGAGTACACTAACAATAAGTATTTTATTTTTTTATTAAATATATAATACCGTAATCATTAATACGAGTATTAGTTTTATTTTATACAAATTTACAATTCATAAGTTAAATAAGTCGTATAAGGGTGCGGTGCTACAAACTTTATCGGATAATTGTCAGGTGACAATTATCCACAGAGGTGCTACAAAGCCACAAAGGCTACAAAGGCTACAAAGTTTATCGGATAAATTTTATAAATCATTCTGATTGCCTGCTTTAGTAAATAATAAACAATAAGTATTTGCATATTTTATTATTTAAAAATAATTTCGTTTTATTATTATAATTTGATATATTCGGTATACACATCATGGATTATCAGTTAGTAATATTTATATATTTTTAAATGTTGTATATATTTTAAATTCAAGTTTATATAATTAATGAAATATCGATTTCTAGATATATTATGATAATTTTTATGAATCCAAAAATGTATCATTAATATTTTATAATCTAATATAAAGGGTCTCCTATGCCCACGTTGTAAAATAGTGCAAACTAAAAAATATCTTTGTAATGCATTTTATAATATGTATTTTCATAAAAGTTGCATATTTATAATTTGTTTTATTTCATAAATGTAATATAGATTTTAAAATTATTTAAAAAATAATGTAAGTAATAATATTAATTTTACAATAAAAATTGATTCTTTATATATAAGATAGTTAAGAAAATGCATATTTATAATGGTAAATATAGTTAGATAAAAACTTTTTAATAACCTAATTGTTTATATTTTATCAACACATTTTTAATATTCTATTTAAATATAAGTTTAAGTAAATGTATTCATATATCTCATGAGAAATTATATTGATAACTATCGGTTATCAAAAAATAATTTTAATTTAAATAATCTGATTTAATTTCATTTTTATCTAGACATTTATAAATATATTTGTATATCATTAGCATTGTTACTTTAATAATGTTATTAATATTTAAATGTAATTTTTTATTTAGGAGGTATATTGAGATTGAGAACGAAATTATAGATGATATGATCGAAGAACTCGAAGAAGATATGTATGAGCATACAGCAATAAATTACTGGAATTCTGTAATAGGACATTATTCTGACGATGAATTTAAAGCGCACTTCAGGTTATAGTTTATATAAATAATATTAATAATAATCATATTTAATATAATGTATTTTTACTTATAGAATAAATCGCAATACATTTGATTATTTATGCGATGAAATTGGGCCGTATATAATATCAAATGCAACCCGAAATAAACCAACGCCACAGATAAAGATTGCCATTACTATATGGAGGTAGTAATACCTACTTAATTTATTTCTATATTTAACTATAAATCACAAAAATCATGTTAATTTTAAATTATATATTATTATTTAATTAAGTAATACAATGATGCCAAATGATCATGATTACTATTATGTAATTTATGAATAGATTAGCAACAAACTGCGACTACAGAACTATTGCTGACAAGTTTAGAGTTTCTAAATCATCAGCTATAAGATGGACAAATAAAGTTATTATCAGCTTAACATATTCATGGGTTTCAAAATATAAAATGTATTAGTGCTTAATAATATAAAAAAAAATATTTAATCTATACATTAGGTTGTGAGAATAATATCTGAAAAATTATTAAAGAAACATATAGTTTTTCCAACAAACCCTCAAGATCTAGAAATAGCTAAAAACCTATTTTGAACAGAAAATTCCCAAATTGTGTAGGGGCTATAGATGGTACCCACATACCAATATTGGCGCCATTGATAAACAAAGAAGATTTTTTTAATAGAAAAGGATTCTATTCAATAAATGCAATGGCAGTCTGTGATGGAAAAAAACGGTATTTACTATCAAAAATTTGTAATTACAATTTATATAAAATGAAATATAATTTCTGAAGATCTATTCTAAAAACTGATACCGATATTAGTAGTTAATATAAACATTTATTACATACAGATTTATCGATATTTCCATTGGTTATCCCGGTAAGGCACATGATGCCAAAGTATTCAAAAATTCAGATTTATGTAATAACATTTATCCCGCAGTATTTTCCCAATTTAATCAAGTTAGTTGTATTTAATATATTAATGATTGATATTTCCGCAAAAAATTAATTTTATGAAATATTTTATATATAAAACTACTTTTATCCTTATATACCATAACATTATGATAAAATAATTAATCTGATTATAATCTTCCTTTTAAATATTAATTAATAGTATATATTGTATCAGAATACTGAAAGATTGGTTTGAATTGGAGATGCTGCCTATCCGTCATTACCTTGGCTAGTAAAACCTTGGCCAGGTATTAATTTATCCCCGGAGAAAACTATATTCAACAATAGACACTCCAGTGCCAGGATGTCTATTGAGCAGGCTTTTGGCCTACTAAAAAGTAGGTGGAGAATTTTAATGAAAAGGCAGGATACAGAATTCCACCACCTCCATTGCTGTATTACTGCATGTTTTATTTTACATAATATTTGTATTAATAATAACGATAATAACCTACCTACCTGGAATAACGATTTCATAATGAATGAAATTGGTATCGAACCAGAGATTATAGCTCATAATAATGATATGAGATCTTATATAACCAGTATTTTATGAATATTTATTATAATATATACAAAAATAAATCCAATAAATCAAATAAATTATCTTTAGTAATCTTTCAATGAATCTGTAATATTTTAAATTGATTAAATTAAATCTATGTTATTTATTTTATTAAATGTATTTTAAAAACTTTATAATTATATTAATTATCTTGAATAATTATTACTAATAATGACATACATTTTTATGTACAACAGTTTCTTATTTAGACATTCCAGGTTGACGAGACTAATCCTTTTTGTTTAGAGAAATGTCTTACATGCATAGCATGCATTTCAGAAATTTTTAAAGACATTTCTCTAATAGTATTAGCCATATCAATGATTACTGGAGAATCTGTTCCACTTTTTCTAAATTCAATTAGCCTGTATTTAATTAATATATATTTTTAATTACATTTGTTCTACATTTCAGTAATAATACAAAGATAAAATTTACTGAATATTTACTTATCAATGTTGTTGTCAATGGAATACTTTCGTCGTTTAGGTGTTTGTTCGGAAAGTAGAGGAATCTGGTGTGACGAACTTTCCATGTTTATAATTTTAGTATTCCTCATATTCGATAAAGGACAATTTACCAATCTTTCTCTTTGAATAACTAAATTGTTACATCATATGTTATTATAAGCTTAACAATTATATGTATATCTTATAGATTGATTAGTATTTAAAATTATTAATAAAACCTCATATAGGTTTAATTCTTTCTATCATCAATCTTGGCCTATGAATATCTCTTATACCGAGGAATTATAAATTTATCTTAAATCCTTCATACCATGGTAGGTTAATTCTAATAAATCAATATTAATACACTTGTTTAGCATAATTAAAACAATATTATGTTTGATAATAGTAAAACATTATAATATTTCTATTTTTATATTTTAATTGTAAACATTTTAACACATGGAAAAATAAATAATATTCAAAGTTATAATTTTATTTCTATAAAATTCATATATATTTGAGTCATAATTACAGCAAACAAATTTTTGAATAATTTGGAAAAAATAATGTTATCTTTAAAAAACAACTTTTATAGTACATATTTAACTATACCTATTTATTAAAAATTATTCTGTTTTGAATAATTTTTATTAAATTTTAAGGAAATATATATTGAATTTTCTTTTTATTTAAACTATCTTAATTAAATATAATATAATTAATAACCATCTTAATATATATTACAATATTTTATAATAATTATATATTACAATTATAATAATTATAATTATATATTACAATGTTTATAAAATCATATTTTCATCATTTCTAGTATACTAGAAAATATATTTCCAGACACTGACAATTCGCAAGAGTACTAGTCGTAATAATGCGTAATAATCTTATTTTACTGATATATAAAATCATAAATATAAATTATTCATGACATTCTCAATGTATTTTAAATTGTAACCGATTATTCCGGAATAATTGATTTAAAATTTTAATTCCGGAAATAATATTCTAAATCGTAACTAATTATTCCGTAATAATTGATTACAATTTGGAATTTTTATTTCAAAATAATTTTCCAAAATGTAACCAATTATTCCGGAATAATTAATTAAAATTTGGAATTATTAGTTTTGGAAATATTGTTCCAAATTTAAACTAATTATTCTGGGATAATTAATTCCGGAAATATAGTTCCAAAATGTAACTAATTTTTCCAAAAAGTGTAAACTAACTGCTCGAAATTGTAACTATAGTTATAATAATTATAATTCTAACTATAATTATTCCGGAAATTTATTTCCTAAATAAATTTAATTTTCTGGAAAAAAGTGTTATTTGTTATTTGGATAATTAAATTATTACATTTTATCTTATTAGTTATTAAATTTATAATTCCGATTCCCAAAAGATCATTTACCATTAAGTTTATGTTAAATATTTATACTATTTAAGTAATATAATAACATAGTATATAGTATATATCTACATTAGCACCTTGTATAATAAAATATTCATAATTAACAATTTTGGAAATTTGTTCGTAAATTCGTAAATATTTACTTAATTATCATATAAATATTCAATTTTTAGATTATATTATAATCAAAAATCTAATAATAGTTGATCGGGTTATCACTCAACTATCCATATTTAATATATATATCCAAATAAATATATTATAATTAATATCAATGAATATGAAATATTTAATATATATATCCAAACTAATATATTATAATTAATATAAATATATATGAAATATTTAATATATATATCAAAAAAAATATATTATAATTAATATAAATATCTATGAAATATTTAATATATATACCAAATAAATATATTATAATTAATATAAATATATATGAAATATTTAATACATATATATTAAAACCAATATATTATATTTAATATAAATGTGAAATATTTAGTATATATATCCAAACAAATATATTAAAATCAATATAAATATATATGAAATATTTAATATATCCAAACAAATATATTATAACTAATATAAATATATATGAAATATTTAATATATATACCCAAACGAAATATATTATAATTAATATAAATATATATGAAATATTTAATATATATACCCAAACAAAAATATTATAATTAATATAAATATATATGAAATATTTAATATATATACCCAAACAAATATATTATAATTAATATAAATATTTAATATATATATACCCAAACAAATATATTATAATTAATATAAATGAAATATTTAATATATGTATTCATATTATAATTAATATAAATATATATGAAATATTTAATATATATACCCAAACAAATATATTATAATTAATATAAATGTGACATATTTAGTATATATATCCAAACAAATATATTATAATCAATATAAATATATATGAAATATTTAATATATCCAAACATATATTATAACTAATATAAATATATATGAAATATTTAATATATATACCCAAACGAAATATATTATAATTAATATAAATATATATGAAATATTTAAAATATATACCCAAATAAATATATTATAATTAATATAAATATATATGAAATATTTAATATATATACCCAAACAAAAATATTATAATTAATATAAATATATATGAAA
The DNA here is from genome assembly GCA_964035775.1 of Osedax frankpressi. Classification (NCBI taxonomy): domain Eukaryota; kingdom Metazoa; phylum Annelida; class Polychaeta; order Sabellida; family Siboglinidae; genus Osedax; species Osedax frankpressi. Next base: position 11,938,827 of record OZ038317.1, on the reverse strand, counting down.
TATTTGATATATATACCCAAACAAATATATTATATTTAATATAAATATATATGAAATATTTAATATATATATCCAAAGAAACATATTATAATTAATATAAATATATATGAAATATTTAATATATATACCCAAACAAATATATTATAATTAATATAAATGAAATATTTAATATATGTATTCATATTATAATTACTATAAATATGAAATATTTAGTATATATATCCAAACAAATATATTATAATTAATATAAATATATATGAAATATTTAATATATCCAAACAAATATATTATAATTAATATAAAATTATATGAAATATTTAATATATATACCCAAACAAATATATTATTATTAATATAAATATATATGAAATATTTAGTATATATATCCAAACAAATATATTATAATCAATATAAATATATATGAAATATTTAATATATCCAAACAAATATATTATAACTAATATAAATATATATGAAATATGTAATATGTAATATATATACCAAATATTATAATTAATATAAATATATATGAAATATTTAATATATGTATTCAAACCCATATATTATAATTATTATAAATATGAAATATTTAATATATATATCCAAACAAATATATTATAATTAATATATATGAAATATTTAATATATATATGTCCAAAGAAATATATTATAATTAATATAAATATGAAATTGAATGGTAATAATGATTTTTTAATAATGAAAAATATTATTAAATAAATACATATTTAAATTTTTTTAAAATTGTTACTAGGAAAATTAAATTTTAATAATTTTTTGTATATTTTTGAAATTTTTTGGTCTTAAAATATTGTAAAATTTATAAGCAATATTACATTAGTTATAATTGTTACCTATGAAATGGGGAATGATAAAAATATTACAAATTTAAATTTAATTTGGATTTCTAAGCGTTTTTCCAGAACAAAATTCAAATAATCCAAATATTTAATTTAGAAATAATTTTTTTTAATATACTTATGCGATCAAATAAACTATATACACCGTTGAGATAACAAAAATAAAACTTATCTAATTATATGCAGATATGTAATGCCAAAATGTAAATTTTTACGAAATATTATGTTTTTTGTAATAGTTATAACTATGTAATATTGGCTATAATTAAATATAGTTAATATTATATATAAGTTAATTTGAACATCTTATAGTAGTAGTATTGATAAATATTAGAATACTAAACATTATTCCTAGAAATTTTAGAAATTAAAAATATAAATAATTATTTATATTAAACCTAGAAATAATACTAAATCTGTAGTTAATGAGTAATTATTATTTAAGATGTATACATAAATATATATTACACTTTTTTCAATAATAATTGATATCTAATATTTTGTAGGTAAAATTGTAAAATAAAATTGTAAAAAAAAATTTGTAAAATAAAAAAAGTTGCAAAATTAAAAATTTTATTTGTAGCTTTAAAATAACTTAAACTATAAGGACAATTTAATTGACAATATTAAATGGAAATATATATAAATTGGAAGCTGCCGATTACTCATCATTATTGGTGTAAATAAAGTATAAAAAGGAGATTTATTGTGTAATTTAATTGTGAATAATAATTTTTTTAAAAATATATTATATAAACCATAAGGATATAAACAATTAATCATAAAATGGCGGAAATAATAGGATAAACAAGTATCTATTTATTTTTAATGGGAAATTATTCTTCAAAATGTTTATCATTTTTAATAAATTAAGACTTCTAGCGCTACCTTAACATTGCAAAATATTTTTTTTTAATTATATGATTAATTATTATATGCCTTATAGTTTATATGCTGAGTGAGCAGGTTAATTCTGAAAATAAATGATCCACCCTATTCTACAGTATAGAGGGATTCTTATTTCGTTTATTTTATAACTGATAACTAATATATGATGAACGATGCTTCGAATTTGTGTTAATAGTAACAACTGTACTGAGATATACTTTTTGTAGTTCAATGATCTAGATCTAACCAATGCATTTCACTGATAATTATATAAAATCACAAATGTTATTGAACAAAGTTAATGAAATATTTAAGAGCTAATTATTTAACCCCATTAAGGTTGAATGATTATTCTAATTGAGTCAATGAAATTGACAATTGAGAATAAAATGAATCATTTATATGATAGTAGGCATTTAGCTGCTCAGAGTACTAGAATGCTATTTATCATAAAATTGATAAATATAATATTATTAGTCTGCAATATTTCACTAATTATTTAATGAAAATAATTACCATATAAATTCTAACAAGAATGCAATAATATGAGCTCTATTAGTTTGCATATAAGTTATTTAATAATTATCTAATTATTTAAATTAATTCTTAGATTATATAAATTTTTTTTTGAAAACATTAAATTAAATTTATAATTAGTTTAAAATTTATATTAAAAAATAAAATATCTCATTTGTGTCCAAATCCAATAACATCATTTTCAATGTTTCTATATACTAATTAATAATCTTAAATTAGAATGTAATGCTTCTAGTCTGGATTTGCATTAATTAATAATAAAAAACACTTTTCTTAAAAAGAATAATTTATCTCAATTTGTAATTATCAATAATTATAGCAAATTCATAGATAATATATGGCTTACTACAGTTAGTATTTAAACTGTAATAGATGATATCAACTAGATATACCGTGATATGACACAGTTTTGTAATATGGCACTGATGGTATTCTGTAAAAGAGTAGTCACAAAATAATACTGGTTGAGAAAAACCACGAGGTAAACATACAGAGTTTTCAATCATTTTACAATAGACCTTTACTGGAGTATGTAGTTGTAGATTGTAATTAAATTACTATTATTAGTAAAAATATATCTGCGAAAACAGCAACACACGCATTTGTAGAGAAATTATAAATTGTCCAGATCGGAGAGGGAGAGGAAGAGAGAGAGAGAGAGGGAGAGAAGTAGAAGGAGAAGGTGGAGAGGGAGGGGAGAGGGAGAGGGAGAGAGAGAGAGTGAGATAGAGAGTGAGAGAGAGAGAGAGAGAGAGAGAGAGAGAGAGAGAGAGAGAGAAGAGAGAGAGAGAGAGAAAGAGAGAGTGAGAGAGAGAGAGAGAGAGAGAGAGAGAGAGAGAAGAGAGAGAGAGAGAGAGAGAGAGAGAGAGAGAGAGAGAGAGATATATATATATATATATATATAGAGAAAGAGTGTGAGAGAGAAAGTAAAAGAGTGAAATAGAGATGTAGTGGGTGTCTTTAGATTACTTCTTATAAGTAGCGATACCAGAGTCACAATCTATAGAAACACCCTCCAAAGTGACGGAGGTTGGTACGAGTGACACCTTGCGTTCGTGAAGTAAAACTCCGCTGCCATTGACTTCTCCTTGTATTGCATTACGCACCTGTTAAGGTTGGAAGGGCATGGCTTAGGCACCTACTTATTAGGTTAGAAGGAGGAGCTAGTTACATATTATATACAGGGGAATGAACGGGCCTTGCATATTTTGAAGAAGAGAGGTGGGATTTAAAAATGTATTGGGTAGTGGATGGGAGGTTAATAGATAGGTTTGAGATATTTATGTATTGCAATATAAATCATGGGGTTATGTACTTGTTGTAGGGTAAGAAAGGCTTTTTATGGATTTGTGAATTGCAATGTTACTAAATGATTAACTTATTTATGCTAAAAAAACAAATAGTAATTTACATCTCCAAAACAATAATAAGCTAAAGTTGCGAGATATTGAACCTCTTTTAAAGAAACAATGCCGACCAGACGTCCCATATTCGTGACATATGCATGGTGGAGACTCAGTAATGAAAACAGAGAATGGATCTATTGCAAAGGATTAAGTGAAAATATTAAAGAAGTCAGCGAATTCAAGAATTGATTAATTAATAATAACAAACTACAGAAAATAATAAAATTTTAAATTGTTAGTTAATTTCTATTTATTACAGTAATTTATTTTTTTGCCATTCCTAAATGATTAAGATAATTACGGGATGGGTTATTTACTTTGAATAAAGAAGTTCTTTCTACGAGTTGGAAGGGAGCTGGATCAATATGACACTTCTCAAACTGTAAAGGCATCTGCATTTGATGTTCAAGCCAGAGTGCTTCCTAACGATAATATGCTTGGATTCAATAACATATCCAGTTAACTATTATAGTAATATTTACAAATAAACACTAATTTGATAAATAAATTAAATAATTAAAATAGATTTAAAAATATAGACAATTATGTCTATATTTTATATATTATATATTACTTTAGATATAATTCTAATAATCAGTGTAATGAGATGTAACCATTGCTGGAGTAATTTCAGAGTCTTTCAAAGGTGTTTTTGAATTGTCAAATCTTGCAACTTTTTGTTTTCCTGATCATTTTCATTAAAACGTATTAAAGTTTAAAAATTGCATCTTATTAGTTTGAAAATATGATAGGATATGATAAAATATGATAGGATATTACAAGGTATGATAGGATATGATAGGACATGACAAGATATGATAGGACATGACAAGATATGAAAGTATATTACAAGGTATGAGTTATAATTATAATTTTTGTAATTAATTTACAAACCAGATGGGTGATTTTTCTTTAAAATCGATCTTTTAGGTTTATCATTCTGTAAATTAGTTTCAACGCTTGTAAAGTTTATGATAATATCACAAGAAACCAAAGGATGTAACTGTTTTCACTTTTATTTTCATTAAAATGATTTATAAACTATTTATTATATTAAAATATAATAGTTTTATTTCCAGTACTTTATTAATTTTGTCACTAATTTATAGAAAAATTAAATAATTTTTTTATATAAAAATCAATTAACAATAAATGTAATTCTTTATATTTAAATCCTTACTATTCAAAGTAAATATGTGGAATGAGAACACCATAATAACATACCAGGGTATCGTTATCCGATAGATCACCGGCAGAGTAAAGGTTAAGGTCATCTTCATCAGAGTCTGGCATTTGTTCTTCAACTGCAAATACTGCAAATCGGCCCGGAGAATCAACAGATGTAGAAGGGACAGAGTCAACCGCGGAGAGGTTGAGGTCCGAAGCTTTAATACGGGCCAGAGGCGCTTTAGACCCCGGGATAGTTAACTGAGTTGGGGTGGTGTCGAACGAGTGGGTTATTGTAATGAAATCGCATATCCATCACACTACGTCTTCACTAAGATACTTGGCTTAAATAATTCTTTACATGGAAATTCTCTATAAAAATATATATATGTAGGGATCCTATTACATGAGACAAGTACGTATGCCCATTACAATCCAATACATATTTGTCGCACAGATAATAACGGACAACACCGCCAGCTATTAACACTAACAGTGTTGCCCTGAACGAATTCTCCAGGTCGTGGGAAACTCTGTAAATAATCTAGTTTGGCCTGCGATGACAAAGAAGCATCCACCACCGCCTCCAACTCATAACGTTCAATAGAGCCGAGCAGAATCCGCGATTCTAAGGAGTAAATGGTGAAATGGTGGTTAGTAAAGAAGATTTGAACAAAATTAAGAATATATGGTAAAAGAAGGAGGAAATAGTGGAAGAAGGAGGGGTATATGAGTAGAACTATGTGTATGGGTATAAGATGGTAATCAGACATTGTAATAATAATAAGATGAGGATAAGAATATAGGCCTAAAGAATAATCTTTTTGATGAAAGAGTGATGTGGAGTAAAAGGTTGAATATTCAAAGTCATGAGCTTTCCGCTCATGCAAAAAGTAGGAGTAAAAAGAAAGAGGTAAAAAAATGTAAATAATTTGAAACCTTTGCTATCTACAAAAGGAAAAGCCTTGAATGTAAATTTTTCCAGTATATGATTCACTTCACGAACTGTAGAAGTTGAAGCAACCATAACCACGTCTTTAATCATGATATCTTCAACAAATATACGATGAGCGCTGTATTGACAGTTGATAAAGATGAGCAGGGCAAGGCAGGGCAGGAGTAGGGAGGAGAGGAGAGGAGAGGAGAGGAGAGGAGAGGAGAGGAGAGGAGAGGAGAGGAGAGGAGAGGAGAGGAGAGGAGAGGAGAGGAGAGGAGAGGAGAGGAGAGGAGAGGAGAGGAGAGGAGAGGAGAGGAGAGGAGAGGAGAGGAGAGGAGAGGAGAGGAGAGGAGAGGAGAGGAGAGGAGAGGAGAGGAGAGGAGAGGAGAGGAGAGGAGAGGAGAGGAGAGGAGAGGAGAGGAGAGGAGAGGAGAGGAGAGGAGAGGAGAGGAGAGGAGAGGAGAGGAGAGGAGAGGAGAGGAGAGGAGAGGAGAGGAGAGGAGAGGAGAGGAGAGGAGAGGAGAGGAGAGGAGAGGAGAGGAGAGGAGAGGAGAGGAGAGGAGAGGAGAGGAGAGGAGAGGAGAGGAGAGGAGAGGAGAGGAGAGGAGAGGAGAGGAGAGGAGAGGAGAGGAGAGGAGAGGAGAGGAGAGGAGAGGAGAGGAGAGGAGAGGAGAGGAGAGGAGAGGAGAGGAGAGGAGAGGAGAGGAGAGGAGAGGAGAGGAGAGGAGAGGAGAGGAGAGGAGAGGAGAGGAGAGGAGAGGAGAGGAGAGGAGAGGAGAGGAGAGGAGAGGAGACTAACTTTACTATAGTTGTATTCACAATGTCAGGAAGATAGGGTAGTTTCTTGATACGAATGATACTGTCATAGAAAGATGGTTGCATAGTATGGGCAACAGCATTAGACAATAGAACAGCTATCTGTTTATCAATAATCAGAAATATATTTCAATTATGAATATGCTTTACAATGATAAATTAAAGTTAGATATTGCTATATAATTTAATATAATGATGATTCACCTTTTTTTAGTTAGATGCAATAATATAATGAAGACTTATATTATAAATATACGAAATATTAGAGAAAACATCGATTGTTACATATTTAATTTTAATTGTTATTAAAAACATTGAAATATTGGAATATTTGTAATCTATCAAAGATATAAACCACGCAAGGAAGGACATGAGCGATTTGACCGGTGATTTCAAATACAATTACTGCCGTGGAGATGGTGTGTGTAACGCTCCCAGACAATGCTGCAGCTCCTACGATTGCATAACCTATTGATGTTCGCAATTATTAAAAATATCATATTAAATTATGAATATATAAAAAATAAAACAACATTTTAGATACAAATAGTTATTAACACAATTATACATGTGCAATTCAAAATATTATGACATATTATCGTATATTAAATAGTATAGTTCATAATAATCAAAAACTATTCAACATGAACGATTATGCAATAACTATACTATAGTGTAATAACTCAAATATTACACAATATTTTAGAATTTGATACAATTGCATATATATGACGCAATACCTCCAGGCACAATATGTTGTCCTCCAATGCCACTGGGGAACCAAACTGACATACTTTCTCCGATGAGTCGACCAAAAGCAGCACCTAGAAGTTTTGAAGTATTATAAGGTGAGATCATTAGAGAGGATCCTCTATTTATAATAAATACTACGCACACATGCATTACAATACACTCTGAGAGAGAAAGAGATATGTAATTGTGTGGTATAGAGATGTACAGATGAGAGATTAGTAAATGTGTAGTGTAGGTTTGTGTGTAGTGTAGTTTTGTGTGTAGGGTAGTTTTGTATGTAGTGTAGTTTTGTGTGTAGTGTAGTTTAGTATGTAGGGTAGTTTAGTGTGTAGTGTAGTTTAGTGTGTAGGGTAGTTTAGTGTGTAGTGTAGTTTAGTGTGTAGGGTAGTTTAATGTGTAGTGTAGTTTTGTGTGTAGTGTAGTTTAGTGTGTAGTGTAGTTTAGGGAGGTTGCAGCCGTAGAATTTATTTTTTTATATTTTACTATTTTTTTTATAATATATATATTTAATATATATATATAGCTTTATTTATATATTAAGAATATTAATGTAAAATTTCAGATAAAAAAAACAATGATAAATGCTTTATTTATATATCATTTATTTTATAAAGGTTATGTTGAAATAAATGATAAAATAATATTATTATTATATTCAATCATATTATTATATTACAATAATATATCATGGATTTTCTAATTTGAAAAACCAAAATATCTATATTCTACCCATCAAATAAGATTATATTATTATCATAATACAGATAGACATTAAAATGTTTTAAAATGGTCATATTTCCTTTGTATTCTTGAATTTTTCAAATTATTTAACTACAATTTTCGAATTTATTATTTTGAGTAATATGCTGACCAAGACTATATCATGTCCAATATCATATTTTTATCACAAGTACATCATGAACCAGTGACTTTACTTGTCAGTGAACTAGTGACTTTACTTGTCAGTGAACCACTGACTTTAATTTAATTGACTTTAATTGTCACTGAACTAGTGACTTTACTTGTCAGTGAACCACTGACTTTACTTGTCAGTGAACCAGTGACTTTACTTGTCAGTGAACCAGTGACTTTACTTGTCAGTGAACCAGTAACTTTACTTGTCAGTGAACCAGTGACTTTACTTGTCACTGAACCAGTGACTTTACTTGTCAGTGAACTAGTGACTTTACTTGTCAGTGAACCAGTGACTTTACTTGTCACTGAACCAGTGACTTTACTTGTCAGTGAACCAGTGACTTTACTTGTCAGTGAACCAGTGACTTTACTTGTCAGTGAACCAGTGACTTTACTTGTCAGTGAACCAGTGAACCAGTGACTTTACTTGTCAGTGAACTAGTGACTTTACTTGTCAGTGAACTAGTGACTTTACTTGTCAGTGAACCAGTGACTTTACTTGTCACTGAACCAGTGACTTTACTTGTCAGTGAACCAGTGACTTTACTTGTCAGTGAACTAGTGACTTTACTTGTCAGTGAACCAGTGACTTTACTTGTCAGTGAACCAGTGACTTTACTTGTCAGTGAACTAGTGACTTTACTTGTCAGTGAACCAGTGACTTTACTTGTCAGTGAACTAGTGACTTTACTTGTCAGTGAACCAGTGACTTTACTTGTCAGTGAACCAGTGACTTTACTTGTCACTGAACCAGTGACTTTACTTGTCAGTGAACCAGTGACTTTACTTGTCAGTGAACCAGTGACTTTACTTGTCAGTGAACCAGTGACTTTACTTGTCAGTGAACCAGTGATTTTACTTGTCAGTGAACCAGTGACTTTACTTGTCAGTGAACCAGTGACTTTACTTGTCAGTGAACCAGTGACTTTACTTGTCAGTGAACCAGTGACTTTACTTGTCAGTGAACCAGTGAACCAGTGACTTTACTTGTCAGTGAACTAGTGACTTTACTTGTCAGTGAACCAGTGACTTTACTTGTCAGTGAACAAGTGACTTTACTTGTCACTGAACCAGTGACTTTACTTGTCAGTGAACCAGTGACTTTACTTGTCAGTGAACCAGTGAACCAGTGACTTTACTTGTCAGTGAACCAGTGACTTTACTTGTCAGTGAACCAGTGACTTTACTTGTCAGTGAACCACTGACTTTACTTGTCAGTGAACCAGTGACTTTACTTGTCACTGAACCAGTGACTTTACTTGTCAGTGAACCAGTGACTTTACTTGTCAGTGAACCAGTGACTTTACTTGTCAGTGAACCAGTGACTTTACTTGTAGGTGAACCAGTGACTTTACTTGTCAGTGAACCACTGACTTTACTTGTCAGTGAACCAGTGACTTTACTTGTCAGTGAACTAGTGACTTTACTTGTCACTGAACCAGTGACTTTACTTGTCAGTGAACCAGTGACTTTACTTGTCACTGAACCAGTGACTTTACTTGTCACTGAACCAGTGACTTTACTTGTCAGTGAACCAGTGACTTTACTTGTCAGTGAACCAGTGACTTTACTTGTCAGTGAACCAGTGACTTTACTTGTCAGTGAACCACTGACTTTACTTGTCAGTGAACCAGTGACTTTACTTGTCAGTGAACCAGTGATTTTACTTGTCACTGAACCAGTGACTTTAATTGTCAGTGAACCAGTGACTTTACTTGTCAGTGAACCAGTGACTTTACTTGTCAGTGAACCAGTGACTTTACTTGTCATTGAACCATTGACTTTACTTGTCAGTGAACTAGTGACTTTACTTGTCAGTGAACCAGTGACTTTACTTGTCAGTGAACCAGTGACTTTACTTGTCAGTGAACCAGTGACTTTACTTGTCAGTGAACCAGTGACTTTACTTGTCAGTGAACCAGTGACTTTACTTGTCAGTGAACCAGTGACTTTACTTGTCAGTGAACCACTGACTTTACTTGTCAGTGAACCACTGACTTTACTTGTCAGTGAACCAGTGACTTTACTTGTTAGTGAACCAGTGACTTTACTTGTCAGTGAACCAGTGACTTTACTTGTCAGTGAACCAGTGACTTTACTTGTCAGTGAACCAGTGACTTTACTTGTCAGTGAACCAGTGACTTTACTTGTCAGTGAACCAGTGACTTTACTTGTCACTGAACCAGTGACTTTACTTGTCACTGAACCAGTGACTTTACTTGTCAGTGAACCAGTGACTTTACTTGTCAGTGAACCAGTGACTTTACTTGTCAGTGAACCAGTGACTTTACTTGTCAGTGAACCAGTGACTTTACTTGTCAGTGAACCAGTGACTTTACTTGTCACTGAACCAGTGACTTTACTTGTCAGTGAACTAGTGACTTTACTTGTCAGTGAACCAGTGACTTTACTTGTCAGTGAACCAGTGACTTTACTTGTCACTGAACCAGTGACTTTACTTGTCAGTGAACCAGTGACTTTACTTGTCAGTGAACCAGTGACTTTACTTGTCAGTGAACCAGTGACTTTACTTGTCAGTGAACCAGTGACTTTACTTGTCAGTGAACCAGTGACTTTACTTGTCAGTGAACCAGTGACTTTACTTGTCAGTGAACCAGTGAACCAGTGACTTTACTTGTCAGTGAACCAGTGACTTTACTTGTCAGTGAACCAGTGACTTTACTTGTCAGTGAACCAGTGACTTTACTTGTCAGTGAACCAGTGACTTTACTTGTCAGTGAACCAGTGACTTTACTTGTCAGTGAACTAGTGACTTTACTTGTCACTGAACCAGTGACTTTACTTGTCAGTGAACCAGTGACTTTACTTGTCAGTGAACCACTGACTTTACTTGTCAGTGAACCAGTGACTTTACTTGTCAGTGAACCAGTGATTTTACTTGTCACTGAACCAGTGACTTTACTTGTCAGTGAACCAGTGACTTTAATTGTCAGTGAACCAGTGACTTTACTTGTCAGTGAACCAGTGACTTTACTTGTCAGTGAACCAGTGACTTTACTTGTCAGTGAACCACTGACTTTACTTGTCAGTGAACCAGTGACTTTACTTGTCAGTGAACCAGTGACTTTACTTGTCAGTGAACCATTGACTTTACTTGTCAGTGAACCAGTGACTTTACTTGTCAGTGAACCAGTGACTTTACTTGTCAGTGAACCAGTGACTTTACTTGTCAGTGAACCAGTGACTTTACTTGTCAGTGAACCAGTGACTTTACTTGTCACTGAACCAGTGACTTTACTTGTCAGTGAACCAGTGACTTTACTTGTCAGTGAACCAGTGACTTTACTTGTCAGTGAACCAGTGACTTTACTTGTCAGTGAACCAGTGACTTTACTTGTCAGTGAACCAGTGACTTTACTTGTCAGTGAACCAGTGACTTTACTTGTCAGTGAACCAGTGACTTTACTTGTCACTGAACCAGTGACTTTACTTGTCAGTGAACCAGTGACTTTACTTGTCAGTGAACCACTGACTTTACTTGTCAGTGAACCAGTGACTTTACTTGTCAGTGAACCAGTGACTTTACTTGTCAGTGAACCAGTGACTTTACTTGTCAGTGAACCAGTGACTTTACTTGTCAGTGAACCAGTGACTTTACTTGTCAGTGAATCAGTGACTTTACTTGTCAGTGAACCACTGACTTTACTTGTCAGTGAACCAGTGACTTTACTTGTCAGTGAACCAGTGACTTTACTTGTCAGTGAACCACTGACTTTACTTGTCAGTGAACCAGTGACTTTACTTGTCAGTGAACCACTGACTTTACTTGTCAGTGAACCAGTGACTTTACTTGTCAGTGAACCAGTGACTTTACTTGTCAGTGAACTAGTAATCAGAATGAGTCATTGAACAATTAACAATCTATGAACCTCTTCCTGCATATATTCAAATAAACTTTGTTATTTTTACTGTGTGCATAATAAATATAATTAATAAAAGTGCATAATCCTTCGAGCGCATTTTCTCAGAATAATGTTTTTCATTCACCTATTGTCATTAAATGTAACAACGTGTTCCATTGGTAATGCAATACGTTTAGTTTGTATGAAATGATCATTTATGTATTGATAAAACAAAATAGCCCTTTTTGTAAATATATAACATCATATAAATTGCACATATTGAACAAAAATTGTAAATAATATTTAGTAAAGTTCAGGACATGGATACGAAGATTTATTATGAGTTAAAATGTGTTGGCAATATTCTTAAATTGAATTACTAGTTACATTTTATGTAGCCGTATACATCACTACCTTGTACATATAAATATATATATATATATATATATATACTCTACTATGTCTACCTTGTACATATATATATATATATACATATATACTCTACAAAGTAAATATTGACTGCGGCCTCACCTTAATAAAAGACAATGTTCTACAATGTGAGGATACAATTATAAATTGTGAGTGGGAAATAAGGAAGATAGTGTAGAGGGTTATAAGTAAAGAGTTTTGATGTGTGTGTGTGCGTGAGTGTGCGTGTGTGTGTGCGTGTGTGTGCGTGCCTGTGTATGTGCGTGTGTGCGTGTGTGCGTGTGTGCGTGCGTAGTGCGTGCGTGTGTGTGCGTGTGTGCGTGTGCGTGTGTGTGAGTGCCTGCGTATGTGTTGTGTATGTTGAGTGAGATGTGAGTTTGGTGTACATGTGTTGTGTTATAAGCTGATGAAATTGCTGGGATGTCATTATTTATTAAATTGTAAAATTAATATTAATGATATTTAATTACAATAATTTATTATGGTTTATATAATATCTATATAATGTCTATGTAATGTCTATGTAATATCTATATAATGTCTATGTAATGTCTATGTAATATCTATGTAATGTCTATGTAATGTCTATGTATTGTCTATGTATTATCTATGTAATGTCTATGTATTGTCTATGTAATGTCTATGTATTGTCTATGTATTATCTATGTAATGTCTATGTATTGTCTATGTAATGTCTATGTAATGTCTATGTATTGTATATGTAATATCTATATAATGTCTATGTAATATCTATGTAATGTCTATGTATTGTCTATGTAATGTCTATGTAATGTCTATGTATTGTATATGTAATATCTATATAATGTCTATGTAATATCTATGTAATGTCTATGTATTGTCTATGTAATATCTATGTAATGTCTATGTATTGTATATGTAATATCTATGTAATGTCTATGTATTGTCTATGTAATGTCTATGTAATGTCTATGTATTGTATATGTAATATCTATATAATGTCTATGTAATATCTATGTAATGTCTATGTATTGTCTATGTAATATCTATGTAATGTCTATGTATTGTATATGTAATATCTATGTAATGTCTATGTATTGTATATGTAATTTCTATGTAAGTTCTATGTATTGTCTATGTATTGTCTATGTAATATCTATGTAATGTCTATGTAATGTCTATGTAATATCTATGTAATGTATATGTAATTTCTATGTAATATATTATTTATATTTGATCAAATCAATAAATGAGAACTTAAATGATCAACAATAAAATGAATATTTATTAAATAATTAATTGGAATCAATGAAAATATTTAATAATAATAATATAAGGTATGCAACGTCGATTAGAACATAGGTACTAACAAACTAACCGATAGTGAAGATAGGCATGAAGACTCCGGAAGGTACAGGAAGTGCTGTAGCCATTGCAGTAGCCAAGAACTGTGTCAAGGTCATTGTGTCATCAGTCTCGAGAGAACAATAGTTTAATGACAATAAAACAGATTTTAAAATTCATGTCAATTGTTGTTTTCATTTACAACATTTGAAATTGATTATATTCATTTAAAAACATAATTAATGGGAACATAATAACTATTTTACTAAATATGCAGTTAGAAATTTACTTATTAGTTTAATATTGTAGCTGGTTATAGATATCCATATTCAATAGTATCTTGTCTTAACTAATATATTACAAACTTCCAGAATCCTTCATAATCATCATCTATTCCACCATATCTCCCTAACATCTTTCTAACCGAAACATCATACTCGCATAGTACCTCGAGCCTACTCCTCACATTACTCTATTAACCTCCTCTAAAACCTAGTACTCGTCGTCTTACCAAACTCTCCTAACCCTCATCACAATAAAGCAGGTCAGGGTGAGAAACACATTTTCATGAGGTCCCGACCAGTGGTTAAGGACATCCTTTTCCGCGACATCCATGTAGGCTCGGGGGTCAGACCACGTGACGTTGGTGAACAGTTCGTTTAGAGCTTCTCCGTTGGTCAACTGACCAGGTAATGAGTAGTTGAGCAATTTGGATGCGGGTTTGGGGTAATGTAAAGAGAATAGATAAAGGAGAGTATCCGATAGGAATTATGTATTTTATATTTAGATAAATAAATAAATTAATAGTTACAATAAATTTTTTTTGGAAAATTTTAAAAACTTTGTGTAATCAAATTGAATTTCAAATTGTGAATAAATAAACAATGATGTGGATATGAAATGAAGAAGATATGAAATAAAGAAGATATGAAATAAAGAGGATGTGAAATTTAGTGTATATGAAATGAAGAAGATATGAAATAAAGAAGATATGAAATAAAGAAGATATGAAATGAAGAAGATATGAAATAAAGAAGATATGAAATAAAGAAGATATGAAATAAAGAAGATATGAAATAAAGAAGATATGAAATAAAGAGGATGTGACATTTAGTGTATATGAAATGTATTCTCTTTAGTATATCAATTTTATATTTAAAATCTCGATTAAGAAATAAATTAACTTGCAAATTTCTATTGAATGAAAGAAAACTGACATGATGATTAATGCCTAGTGACTAATTGTTAGTGGACAGACCTGTCCGGCCATATATTGTCCAAGTCCCGGAGGGTAGATAGTTCCGGCGATTATGAACATCACTGTGGCGGGGAAAATAAATCGACTGTTTATAGTAAAAGAGGAAATGGGGTTTAGTGGGGTTTAATGTGCTACAGAGTAGTGGGTAGGTTATATAGGGAGTAAAGGATGGTAAAATACAGTTTCATAATGAATTGAATCGTGGTTTAGGGATTTGTATAGATTTAGTCAGTTTTTGGTTTAGGTGGAGTTTATTAGATAGGAGTGGAGATTAGTGTCTGGTGGAGATCCTAGGTGTTCAGGGGTTACAAGGTGAGATATTGTTGTTTAGGCAATATGCATGATGTTAAGTATCTAAGATGTGCTTGATGGGATTAGGTTAAATATATAGTGTGTGTTCAGTAGGTACGTGTACTGAATTTTAGTAGGCGTGCAGTAGGTAGGTGGGCATTGTGTAGTCACTAGGGACGCCAACTCCTACTATAAACTGTCTAGTAGGTCAAGGTCACGTTACTCGACGACTCCTAACTTTTTCAGTAAGAAAGCCTTCATGCGCTTGTGACCTCGTATAAACATCACGAAACAGCGGTGGGTGTAAACGAACAGAGCTCCGGCAAACCCGCAGACGATGCTACGAGGAAAGGTAGTTGCAAATAGCGATCGGAGAACATAATTCAAAGAAAGATTCGTGGGAAAACTTGTTGGCGATGGCGATGAATATTAAATATACGATGACTCATGCAAATAATTAAAACAGAATCTTTTTTACTGAATAATTGTTATGCAATAACAACGCAATGTTAAATAGTTATATCTTTATATTTAAATAGTTTTGACAACAAACAAATAAGACTATAATTCTTTATATGGTTACAATTAAATTAGTATTAAAATACTTTACTCGCAAGTCTATATATAGTATTATAATACTTTATGTTCACGTCTATATCCAGTATTACAATACTTTGTACTCAAATTTATATATAGTATTATAATACTTTATGTTCAAGTCTATATCCAGTATTACAATACTTTATGTTCAAGTCTATATCCAGTATTACAATACTTTACTCAAGTCTATATCCAGTATTAAAATACTTTATACTCAAATTTATATCCAGTATTACAATACTTTATGTTCAAGTCTATATCCAGTATTACAATACTTTACTCAAGTCTATATCTAGTATTACAATATTAAGGTAGATGGTGCATTATTTTGTTGCTAACCCTATAACTGCAAAAGCTAGGAGTTCAGCGGGGTCAAAGGGGAAGTCCTGCCGTAGGTTGGTCTTGAAAAGGGCAGTAATTGTTTCTAATGGCGAAATGAAGAAATATTAATGGAGGAGGACTGATGATTATTGATTAATGGTGAAATTAATCATAAATACTTGTTATTTAAGCATTCATAGAACTGTAAGCTAAAGATAATATCACTTAATCATTTCAGTGGTCAACAAATGAATATTATAATCACTTACACGTAAATTATTACCTTTAATTAATTAGCCAATAGTATATTAAAACATGAATATGTAATCTACATGTAATCTATGCGTAATCTACGTGATATCTAAGTTTAATCTATGTGTAAACTATGTATGACCTATATGTAATCTAAGTATAATTTACTAGTAATCTACATATAAACTACATGTAATCTACAAGTAATCATAGACTAGAATTTAAGATGAGGCCACTTACATACTATAACCTTCTCGGTGGAACACAATTGCTAATAGTCTAAACACCAGGGCACCACAGACAGCAGAATAGAAGCCACGCCAATAGTTTTTCACTGCAAAGAAACTAGAAGTAACCTCGATGCTGAACAGAACACCTATAGGGGATGCCAATTCATTAAACATCTCTAAATCAACGCAATGCAACTAAAATGACCATATTTTCAATTTTCCATTCAAGTTATTCTACACAATTCATTAGTATTAAATGTATATTTCACATTGTATATTTCATATATTTTTTTAATAAAAACTATTATTAGACGTCATATTATACATTAACTATTATACATCTAACATATTATACTCTACACATTAAACTACACTCTTATAAAGATTTCAAGGAATTTTAACGAAAAAGATTCATAATTTTAACTAAATTTTTCAAATAAATTATATTACTAATCTACATATTTTTACAAAACAAAGCATCCGTAAAATGATTATTAATATAATACACTTCTAGTAGACAAAACAGCTGTTATGATTAATTTTTGTTCAGAAGGAGCTAAGTGCAAAAGTGTGTGCATATGTGAGGGAGTTTGCTAGTGAGTGAAATGGTATATTAATGTGTGAGAGGTAATGTGAGTGTATAATGAGGGAGTGTTAGTGTGTGAGAGGTAATGTGAGTGTATAATGAGAGAGTGTTAGTGTGTGAGAGATAATGTGAGTGTATAATGAGGGAGTGTTAGTGTGTGAGAGGTAATGTGAGTGTATAATGAGAGAGTGTTAGTGTGTGAGAGATAATGTGAGTGTGTAATGAGGGAGTGTTAGTGTGTGAGAGGTAATGTGAGTGTATAATGAGGGAGTATTAGTGTGTGAGAGGTAATGTGAGTGTATAATGAGAGAGTGTTAGTGTGTGAGAGGTAATGTGAGTGTATAATGAGGGAGTGTTAGTGTGTGAGAGGTAATGTGAGTGTATAATGAGGGAGTGTTAGTGTGTGAGAGGTAATGTGAGTGTATAATGAGGGAGTGTTAGTGTGTGAGAGGTAATGTGAGTGTATAATGAGGGAGTGTTAGTGTGTGAGAGGTAATGTGAGTGTATAATGAGGGAGTGTTAGTGTGTGAGAGGTAATGTGAGTGTATAATGAGGAAGTGTGTGAGAGGTAATGTGAGTGTATAATGAGGAAGTGTTAGTGTGTGAGAGGTAATGTGAGTGTATAATGAGGGAGTGTTAGTGTATGAGAGGTAATGTGAGTGTATAATGAGGGAGTGTTAGTGTATGAGAGGTAATGTGAGTGTATAATGAGGGAGTGTTAGTGTATGAGAGGTAATGTGAGTGTATAATGAGGAAGTGTTAGTGTGTGAGAGGTAATGTGAGTGTATAATGAGGAAGTGTTAGCGTGTGAGAGGTAATGTGAGTGTATAATGAGGGAGTGTGAGTGTGTGAGAGGTAATGTGAGTGTATAATGAGGAAGTGTTAGTGTGTGAGAGGTAATGTGAGTGTATAATGAGGGAGTGTTAGTGTATGAGATGTAATGTGAGTGTATAATGAGGGAGTGTTAGTGTGTGAGAGGTAATGTGAGTGTATAATGAGGGAGTGTTAGTGTGTGAGATGTAATGTGAGTGTATAATGAGGGAGTGTTAGTGTGTGAGAGGTAATGTGAGTGTATAATGAGGGAGTGTTAGTGTGTGAGATGTAATGTGAGTGTATAATGAGGGAGTGTTAGTGTGTGAGAGGTAATGTGAGTGTATAATGAGGGAGTGTTAGCGTGTGAGAGGTAATGTGAGTGTATAATGAGGGAGTGTTAGAGTGTGAGAGGTAATGTGAGTGTATAATGAGGGAGTGGTAGTGTGTGAGATGTAATGTGAGTGTATAATGAGGGAGTGTTAGTGTGTGAGAGGTAATGTGAGTGTATAATGAGGGAGTGTTAGTGTGTGAGATGTAATGTGAGTGTATAATGAGGGAGTGTTAGTGTGTGAGAGGTAATGTGAGTGTATAATGAGGGAGTGTTAGTGTGTGAGATGTAATGTGAGTGTATAATGAGGGAGTGTTAGTGTGTGAGAGGTAATGTGAGTGTATAATGAGGGAGTGTTAGTGTGTGAGAGGTAATGTGAGTGTATAATGAGGGAGTGTTAGTGTGTGAGAGGTAATGTGAGTGTATAATGAGGGAGTGTTAGTGTGTGAGAGGTAATGTGAGTGTATAATGAGGGAGTGTTAGTGTGTGAGAGGTAATGTGAGTGTATAATGAGGAAGTGTTAGTGTGTGAGAGGTAATGTGAGTGTATAATGAGGGAGTGTTAGTGTATGAGAGGTAATGTGAGTGTATAATGAGGGAGTGTTAGAGTGTGAGAGGTAATGTGAGTGTATAATGAGGGAGTGTTAGTGTATGAGAGGTAATGTGACTGTATAATGAGGAAGTGTGTGAGAGGTAATGTGAGTGTATAATGAGGAAGTGTTAGTGTGTGAGAGGTAATGTGAGTGTATAATGAGGGAGTGTTAGTGTGTGAGAGGTAATGTGAGTGTATAATGAGGGAGTGTTAGTGTGTGAGAGGTAATGTGAGTGTATAATGAGGAAGTGTTAGCGTGTGAGAGGTAATGTGAGTGTATAATGAGGAAGTGTTAGTGTGTGAGAGGTAATGTGAGTGTATAATGAGGGAGTGTTAGTGTGTGAGAGGTAATGTGAGTGTATAATGAGGGAGTGTTAGCGTGTGAGAGGTAATGTGAGTGTATAATGAGGAAGTGTTAGTGTGTGAGAGGTAATGTGAGTGTATAATGAGGGAGTGTTAGTGTATGAGAGGTAATGTGAGTGTATAATGAGGGAGTGTTAGAGTGTGAGAGGTAATGTGAGTGTATAATGAGGAAGTGTATGAGAGGTAATGTGAGTGTATAATGAGGGAGTGTTAGAGTGTGAGAGGTAATGTGAGTGTATAATGAGGAAGTGTGTGAGAGGTAATGTGAGTGTATAATGAGGGAGTGTTAGTGTGTGAGAGGTAATGTGAGTGTATAATGAGGGAGTGTTAGTGTGTGAGAGGTAATGTGAGTGTATAATGAGGAATTGGTAGTGTGTGAGAGGTAATGTGAGTGTATAATGAGGGAGTGTTAGTGTGTGAGAGGTAATGTGAGTGTATAATGAGGGAGTGTTAGTGTGTGAGAGGTAATGTGAGTGTATAATGAGGGAGTGTTAGTGTGTGAGAGGTAATGTGAGTGTATAATGAGGGAGTGTTAGTGTGTGAGTGTATAATGAGGGAGTGTTAGTGTGTGAGAGGTAATGTGAGTGTATAATGAGGGAGTGTTAGTGTGTGAGAGGTAATGTGAGTGTATAATGAGGGAGTGTTAGTGTGTGAGAGGTAATGTGAGTGTATAATGAGGGAGTGTTAGTGTGTGAGAGGTAATGTGAGTGTATAATGAGGGAGTGTTAGTGTGTGAGAGGTAATGTGAGTGTATAATGAGGGAGTGTTAATGTGTGAGAGGTAATGTGAGTGTATAATGAGGGAGTGTTAGTGTGTGAGAGGTAATGTGAGTGTATAATGAGGGAGTGTTAGTGTGTGAGAGGTAATGTGAGTGTATAATGAGGGAGTGTTAGTGTGTGAGAGGTAATGTGAGTGTATAATGAGGGAGTGTTAGTGTGTGAGAGGTAATGTGAGTGTATAATGAGGGAGTGTTAGTGTGTGAGAGGTAATGTGAGTGTATAATGAGGGAGTGTTAGTGTGTGAGAGGTAATGTGAGTGTATAATGTGGGAGTGTTAGTGTGTGAGAGGTAATGTGAGTGTATAATGTGGGAGTGTTAGTGTGTGAGAGGTAATGTGAGTGTATAATGAGGAAGTGTTAGCGTGTGAGAGGTAATGTGAGTGTATAATGAGGGAGTGTTAGTATGTGAGAGGTAATGTGAGTGTATAATGAGGGAGTGTTAGTGTGTGAGAGGTAATGTGAGTGTATAATGAGGGAGTGTTAGTGTGTGAGGGGGTATGTTAGTGTAAGTGTGTAGTGAGTGTTAGTAGTGTGTAGTTAGTGAGTGATGTGTTAGTGAGTGAGGGGGTATGTTAGTGTAAGTGTGTAGTGAGTGTTAGTAGTATGTAGTTAGTGAGTGATGTGTTAGTGAGTGAGGGGGTATGTTAGTGTAAGTGTGTAGTGAGTGTTAGTAGTGTGTAGTTAGTGAGTGATGTGTTAGTGAGTGAGGGGGTATGTTAGTGTAAGTGTGTAGTGAGTGTTAGTAGTATGTAGTTAGTGAGTGATGTGTTAGTGAGTGAGGGGGTATGTTAGTGTAAGTGTGTAGTGAGTGTTAGTAGTATGTAGTTAGTGAGTGAGGGGGTATGTTAGTGTAAGTGTGTAGTGAGTGTTAGTAGTATGTAGTTAGTGAGTGATGTGTTAGTGAGTGAGGGGGTATGTTAGTGTATGTGTGTAGTGAGTGTTAGTAGTATGTAGTTAGTGAGTGATGTATTAGTGAGTGAGGGGGTATGTTAGTGTATGTGTGTAGTGAGTGTTAGTAGTATGTAGTTAGTGAGTGATGTATTAGTGAGTGAGGGGGTATGTTAGTGTAAGTGTGTAGTGAGTGTTAGTAGTATGTAGTTAGTGAGTGATGTGTTAGTGAGTGAGGGGGTATGTTAGTGTAAGTGTGTAGTGAATGTTAGTAGTGTGTAGTTAGTGAGTGATGTGTTAGTGAGTGAGGGGGTATGTTAGTGTAAGTGTGTAGTGAGTGTTAGTAGTATGTAGTTAGTGAGTGATGTGTTAGTGAGTGAGGGGGTATGTTAGTGTAAGTGTGTAGTGAGTGTTAGTAGTATGTAGTTAGTGAGTGATGTGTTAGTGAGTGAGGGGGTATGTTAGTGTTAGTGTGTAGTGAATGTTAGTAGTATGTAGTTAGTGAGTGATGTGTTAGTGAGTGAGGGGGTATGTTAGTGTAAGTGTGTAGTGAGTGTTAGTAGTATGTAGTTAGTGAGTGATGTATTAGTGAGTGAGGGGGTATGTTAGTGTAAGTGTGTAGTGAGTGTTAGTAGTATGTAGTTAGTGAGTGATGTGTTAGTGAGTGAGGGGGTATGTTAGTGTAAGTGTGTAGTGAGTGTTAGTAGTATGTAGTTAGTGAGTGATGTGTTAGTGAGTGAGGGGTATGTTAGTGTAAGTGTGTAGTGAGTGTTAGTAGTATGTAGTTAGTGAGTGATGTATTAGTGAGTGAGGGGGTATGTTAGTGTAAGTGTGTAGTGAGTGTTAGTAGTATGTAGTTAGTGAGTGAGGGGGTATGTTATTGTAAGTGTGTAGTGAGTGTTAGTAGTATGTAGTTAGTGAGTGATGTATTAGTGAGTGAGGGGGTATGTTAGTGTAAGTGTGTAGTGAGTGTTAGTAGTGTGTAGTTAGTGAGTGAGGGGGTATGTTAGTGTAAGTGTGTAGTGAGTGTTAGTAGTATGTAGTTAGTGAGTGAGGGGGTATGTTAGTGTAAGTGTGTAGTGAGTGTTAGTAGTATGTAGTTAGTGAGTGATGTGTTAGTGAGTGAGGGGGTATGTTAGTGTAAGTGTGTAGTGAGTGTTAGTAGTATGTAGTTAGTGAGTGAGGGGTATGTTAGTGTAAGTGTGTAGTGAGTGTTAGTAGTATGTAGTTAGTGAGTGAGGGGGTATGTTAGTGTAAGTGTGTAGTGAGTGTTAGTAGTGTGTAGTTAGTGAGTGATGTGTTAGTGAGTGAGGGGGTATGTTAGTGTAAGTGTGTAGTGAGTGTTAGTAGTATGTAGTTAGTGAGTGAGGGGGTATGTTAGTGTAAGTGTGTAGTGAGTGTTAGTAGTATGTAGTTAGTGAGTGATGTGTTAGTGAGTGAGGGGGTATGTTAGTGTAAGTGTGTAGTGAGTGTTAGTAGTATGTAGTTAGTGAGTGATGTATTAGTGAGTGAGGGGGTATGTTAGTGTAAGTGTGTAGTGAGTGTTAGTAGTATGTAGTTAGTGAGTGATGTGTTAGTGAGTGAGGGGGTATGTTAGTGTAAGTGTGTAGTGAGTGTTAGTAGTATGTAGTTAGTGAGTGATGTGTTAGTGAGTGAGGGGGTATGTTAGTGTAAGTGTGTAGTGAGTGTTAGTAGTATGTAGTTAGTGAGTGATGTGTTAGTGAGTGAGGGGGTATGTTAGTGTAAGTGTGTAGTGAGTATTAGTAGTATGTAGTTAGTGAGTGATGTGTTAGTGAGTGAGGGGGTATGTTAGTGTAAGTGTGTAGTGAGTGTTAGTAGTATGTAGTTAGTGAGTGAGGGGGTATGTTAGTGTAAGTGTGTAGTGAGTGTTAGTAGTATGTAGTTAGTGAGTGATGTGTTAGTGAGTGAGGGGGTATGTTAGTGTAAGTGTGTAGTGAGTGTTAGTAGTATGTAGTTAGTGAGTGAGGGGGTATGTTAGTGTAAGTGTGTAGTGAGTGTTAGTAGTATGTAGTTAGTGAGTGAGGGGGTATGTTAGTGCAAGGGTATAGTGAGTGTTAGTAGTATGTAGTTAGTGAGTGATGTGTTAGTGAGTGAGGGGGTATGTTAGTGTAAGTGTGTAGTGAGTGTTAGTAGTATGTAGTTAGTGAGTGAGGGGGTATGTTAGTGTAAGTGTGTAGTGAGTGTTAGTAGTATGTAGTTAGTGAGTGATGTGTTAGTGAGTGAGGAGGTATGTTAGTGTACGTGTGTAGTGAGTGTTAGTAGTATGTAGTTAGTGAGTGAGGGGGTATGTTAGTGTAAGTGTGTAGTGAGTGTTAGTAGTATGTAGTTAGTGAGTGAGGGGGTATGTTAGTGTAAGTGTATAGTGAGTGTTAGTAGTATGTAGTTAGTGAGTGATGTGTTAGTGAGTGAGGGGGTATGTTAGTGTAAGTGTGTAGTGAGTGTTAGTAGTATGTAGTTAGTGAGTGATGTGTTAGTGAGTGAGGGGGTATGTTAGTGCAAGGGTGTAGTGAGTGTTAGTAGTATGTAGTTAGTGAGTGATGTGTTAGTGAGTGAGGGGGTATGTTAGTGTAAGTGTGTAGTGAGTGTTAGTAGTATGTAGTTAGTGAGTGATGTGTTAGTGAGTGAAGGGGTATGTTAGTGTAAGTGTGTAGTATGTGTTAGTAGTATGTAGTTAGTGAGTGATGTGTTAGTGAGTGAGGGGGTATGTTAGTGTAAGTGTGTAGTGAGTGTTAGTAGTGTGTAGTTAGTGAGTGATGTGTTAGTGAGTGAGGGGGTATGTTAGTGTAAGTGTGTAGTGAGTGTTAGTAGTATGTAGTTAGTGAGTGATGTAGTTAGTGAGTGAGGGGGTATGTTAGTGTAAGTGTGTAGTGAGTGTTAGTAGTGTGTAGTTAGTGAGTGATGTGTTAGTGAGTGAGGGGGTATGTTAGTGTAAGTGTGTAGTGAGTGTTAGTAGTATGTAGTTAGTGAGTGATGTAGTTAGTGAGTGAGGGGGTATGTTAGTGTAAGTGTGTAGTGAGTGTTAGTAGTGTGTAGTTAGTGAGTGATGTGTTAGTGAGTGAGGGGGTATGTTAGTGTAAGTGTGTAGTGAGTGTTAGTAGTATGTAGTTAGTGAGTGATGTATTAGTGAGTGAGGGGGTATGTTAGTGTAAGTGTGTAGTGAGTGTTAGTAGTGTGTAGTTAGTGAGTGATGTGTTAGTGAGTGAGGGGGTATGTTAGTGTAAGTGTGTAGTGAGTGTTAGCAGTATGTAGTTAGTGAGTGATGTGTTAGTGAGTGAGGGGGTATGTTAGTGTAAGTGTGTAGTGAGTGTTAGTAGTATGTAGTTAGTGAGTGATGTGTTAGTGAGTGATGGGGTATGTTAGTGTAAGGGTGTAGTGAGTGTTAGTAGTATGTAGTTAGTGAGTGATGTGTTAGTGAGTGAGGGGGTATGTTAGTGTAAGTGTGTAGTGAGTGTTAGTAGTATGTAGTTAGTGAGTGATGTGTTAGTGAGTGAGGGGGTATGTTAGTGTAAGTGTGTAGTGAGTGTTAGTAGTATGTAGTTAGTGAGTGATGTGTTAGTGAGTGAGGGGGTATGTTAGTGTAAGTGTGTAGTGAGTGTTAGTAGTATGTAGTTAGTGAGTGATGTGTTAGTGAGTGAGGGGGTATGTTAGTGTAAGTGTGTAGTGAGTGTTAGTAGTATGTAGTTAGTGAGTGATGTGTTAGTGAGTGAGGGGGTATGTTAGTGTAAGTGTGTAGTGAGTGTTAGTAGTGTGTAGTTAGTGAGTGATGTATTAGTGAGTGAGGGGGTATGTTAGTGTAAGTGTGTAGTGAGTGTTAGTAGTATGTAGTTAGTGAGTGATGTGTTAGTGAGTGAGGGGGTATGTTAGTGTAAGTGTGTAGTGAGTGTTAGTAGTATGTAGTTAGTGAGTGATGTGTTAGTGAGTGAGGGGGTATGTTAGTGTAAGTGTCTAGTGAGTGTTAGTAGTATGTAGTTAGTGAGTGATGTGTTAGTGAGTGAGGGGGTATGTTAGTGTAAGGGTGTAGTGAGTGTTAGTAGTATGTAGTTAGTGAGTGATGTGTTAGTGAGTGAGGGGGTATGTTAGTGCAAGGGTGTAGTGAGTGTTAGTAGTATGTAGTTAGTGAGTGAGGGGGTATGTTAGTGTAAGTGTGTAGTGAGTGTTAGTAGTATGTAGTTAGTGAGTGATGTGTTAGTGAGTGAGGGGGTATGTTAGTGTAAGTGTGTAGTGAGTGTTAGTAGTATGTAGTTAGTGAGTGATGTGTTAGTGAGTGAGGGGGTATGTCAGTGTAAGTGTCTAGTGAGTGTTAGTAGTATGTAGTTAGTGAGTGATGTGTTAGTGAGTGAGGGGGTATGTTAGTGTAAGGGTGTAGTGAGTGTTAGTAGTGTGTAGATAGTGAGTGATGTGTTAGTGAGTGAGGGGGTATGTTAGTGTAAGTGTGTAGTGAGTGTTAGTAGTGTGTAGTTAGTGAGTGATGTGTTAGTGAGTGAGGGGGTATGTTAGTGTAAGTGTGTAGTGAGTGTTAGTAGTATGTAGTTAGTGAGTGATGTGTTAGTGAGTGAGGGGGTATGTTAGTGTAAGGGTGTAGTGAGTGTTAGTAGTGTGTAGTTAGTGAGTGATGTGTTAGTGAGTGAGGGGGTATGTTAGTGTAAGTGTGTAGTGAGTGTTAGTAGTATGTAGTTAGTGAGTGATGTGTTAGTGAGTGAGGGGGTATGTTAGTGTAAGTGTGTAGTGAGTGTTAGTAGTATGTAGTTAGTGAGTGATGTATTAGTGAGTGAGGGGGTATGTTAGTGTAAGTGTGTAGTGAATGTTAGTAGTATGTAGTTAGTGAGTGAGGGGGTATGTTAGTGTAAGGGTGTAGTGAGTGTTAGTAATATGTAGTTAGTGAGTGATGTGTTAGTGAGTGAGGGTGTATGTTAGTGTAAGTGTGTAGTGAGTGTTAGTAGTATGTAGTTAGTGAGTGAGGGGGTATGTTAGTGTAAGTGTGTAGTGAATGTTAGTAGTATGTAGTTAGTGAGTGATGTGTTAGTGAGTGAGGGGGTATGTTAGTGTAAGGGTGTAGTGAGTGTTAGTAGTATGTAGTTAGTGAGTGATGTGTTAGTGAGTGAGGGGGTATGTTAGTGTAAGTGTGTAGTGAGTGTTAGTAGTATGTAGTTAGTGAGTGATGTGTTAGTGAGTGAGGGGGTATGTTAGTGTAAGGGTGTAGTGAGTGTTAGTAGTATGTAGTTAGTGAGTGATGTGTTAGTGAGTGAGGGGGTATGTTAGTGTAAATGTGTAGTGAGTGTTAGTAGTGTGTAGTTAGTGAGTGATGTGTTAGTGAGTGAGGGGGTATGTTAGTGTAAGTGTGTAGTGAGTGTTAGTAGTATGTAGTTAGTGAGTGAGGGGGTATGTTAGTGTAAGTGTGTAGTATGTGTTAGTAGTATGTAGTTAGTGAGTGATGTGTTAGTGAGTGAGGGGGTATGTTAGTGTAAGGGTGTAGTGAGTGTTAGTAGTATGTAGTTAGTGAGTGAGGGGGTATGTTAGTGTAAGTGTGTAGTATGTGTTAGTAGTATGTAGTTAGTGAGTGATGTGTTAGTGAGTGAGGGGGTATGTTAGTGTAAGTGTGTAGTGAGTGTTAGTAGTATGTAGTTAGTGAGTGATGTGTTAGTGAGTGAGGGGGTATGTTAGTGTAAGTGTGTAGTGAGTGTTAGTAGTATGTAGTTAGTGAGTGATGTATTAGTGAGTGAGGGGGTATGTTAGTGTAAGTGTGTAGTATGTGTTAGTAGTATGTAGTTAGTGAGTGAGGGGGTATGTTAGTGTAAGTGTGTAGTGAGTGTTAGTAGTATGTAGTTAGTGAGTGATGTGTTAATGAGTGAGGGGGTATGTTAGTGTAAGTGTGTAGTAAGTGTTAGTAGTGTTAGTAGTTAGTGAGTGATGTGTTAGTGAGTGAGGGGGTATGTTAGTGTAAGTGTGTAGTGAGTGTTAGTAGTATGTAGTTAGTGAGTGATGTGTTAGTGAGTGAGGGGGTATGTTAGTGTAAGTGTGTAGTGAGTGTTAGTAGTATGTAGTTAGTGAGTGAGGGGGTATGTTAGTGTAAGTGTGTAGTGAGTGTTAGTAGTATGTAGTTAGTGAGTGATGTGTTAGTGAGTGAGGGGGTATGTTAGTGTAAGTGTGTAGTGAGTGTTAGTAGTATGTAGTTAGTGAGTGATGTGTTAGTGAGTGAGGGGGTATGTTAGTGTAAGTGTGTAGTGAGTGTTAGTAGTATGTAGTTAGTGAGTGAGGGGGTATGTTAGTGTAAGTGTGTAGTGAGTGTTAGTAGTATGTAGTTAGTGAGTGAGGGGGTATGTTAGTGTAAGTGTGTAGTGAGTGTTAGTAGTATGTAGTTAGTGAGTGATGTGTTAGTGAGTGAGGGGGTATGTTAGTGTAAGTGTGTAGTGAGTGTTAGTAGTATGTAGTTAGTGAGTGATGTGTTAGTGAGTGAGGGGGTATGTTAGTGTAAGTGTGTAGTGAGTGTTAGTAGTATGTAGTTAGTGAGTGATGTGTTAGTGAGTGAGGGGGTATGTTAGTGTAAGTGTGTAGTGAGTGTTAGTAGTATGTAGTTAGTGAGTGATGTATTAGTGAGTGAGGGGGTATGTTAGTGTAAGTGTGTAGTATGTGTTAGTAGTATGTAGTTAGTGAGTGATGTGTTAGTGAGTGAGGGGGTATGTTAGTGTAAGTGTGTAGTGAGTGTTAGTAGTATGTAGTTAGTGAGTGATGTGTTAGTGAGTGAGGGGGTATGTTAGTGTAAGTGTGTAGTGAGTGTTAGTAGTGTGTAGTTAGTGAGTGAGGGGGTATGTTAGTGTAAGGGTATAAGTGTATGCGTAGTTTGTACATAAGGGATGCCATTACTTGAATGTGTTGTAATGTAGATATTTAATACCATTCCTTGCAGCTGAATAACTATAATTAGATTGTAATCAAATGAGGTCGCTGTGACATCAATTCCTTTGATGGGATTAAGTAACCAGGAATGGTAGTAGCACACAAGAGGATACATTACTATAGTCTTAAATCGGCAGGCTATACTAATTAACAACATGTGAAATATAATAATATTAAGCAAGGCTAAGAAAATTAATTGTGGAGAAAATTGTAAATTAAATCCCTGTGTTTGGTATAAGAGTATTAATTTCGACAAAATAGTGTAAAAGTATAACTTAACCTCCAATGGGTGCAGCGAAGGTACAAGCCACGCCTACTGCACAGGCAGCTGCAAGCATTTCATGGGTGCGTGATTCATTCTATTTTCAAAAATACAGGAAATGAATTTCACAAATGCAAGTAGAAATTCATTTATTTTAAAGATAGATGTTTTCTAATTTGGCTCTAAATTTAAATTTCATGTCATTGCTATTTATAGATTTTGTCGCTATTTAATCTTTCATATATACAGAGGCATAACATGAGCTAATTAAAGTTTTATTGAGGTAGAAAATAATATAAATAGTAATTATTAAATATTACAAGAGACTTTATATTTATTTTAAATAAGATATAATAAAATATTTATATCTATATATTGATTCTATATATTAAATAATTTCAATATTTATTAAAAAAGAACAATATTATATATATAGAATATGTAAGAACATTTAATAAAAACATTCATTATCAAAGAATATTAATAATTAAATATTGAGCTTAATAATGGCTTAGTATTAGTTACTTTAATATTAATAAATAATCTAACAATCCAAATTAAATAGACATAGTTTAAAAAATTTAGAAAACTAAATATAAATCATATATAAAGGTGATCTTATGAACACAATAAAGATTTGTTAGAAAGTCTATCTTCTAAAACTAATGAAATACCTGTAAACTCACCAATCAACCGTAAATCATTTCGAAAGCCTAAAATAGAAACTTTAATGATCTGGGCAGATAATGGGTACAGAGTAATACAGTTTTATATCATATGTATAGACATATTGTTCTTGTACCAACAGGTAGGCATGTACACCAATCATAAAAAGATTAAAATTAGATAGATATGAGATAGAGATGAATTGGTGATGAAAGGAGATGAAATGAACAAGAATGTAAATCAAAAGTTGGGTTTGAATATATAAAAATACAATATAAACATACAAACTTTAAAACAATAAAGTATTTATGAGCTTATATTTAGAGAAAAAATGAGAATTAATTGTATAGATAAGTTGATGAACACTATATTAATAAATATAAATGAATAAAATATAGGTTATATTACATTATATAATTACATTATAAAACAGACAAAACAAAGAAGCATAGAGAAAGTAATTAATAAAATATCAAGACAGATAAATATTTGACAAAAAATACATAAAAATTCAATATGAAGTTAAATATAAATATAAATAACACACATTGTCATGGAGATGAACATAGACATAGAGATACAAAGGAAGAAAGACAAAAACATATGTTGTCATGGAAATACATAGATAGGAAGAAAATAAACACATATTGTCACAGAGTTGAAAGCCGTGATCATGGTGATACAAAGGTAGGAAGACAAACAATAGATAAAGACAAACCTCATAGATGCCAGTGACCGAAGTGACAAATTTGCCGAGTAGGGTGGCAGCGATACTGGCGACGTGTACAAATGGTCCCTGGATGAGCAGATCAACTATTATATAACTCATACTTAAATTCAGTTATGAATTAGAATAATTGTTTATTGGAAAACTGTAATTAAAAAAATGACATTTCAATGGTGGTCAATACCTTGACATTGTAGATATATTTGTATGACGTGTATATAAAGGTATGATCTTTTATGTTTCAATATGTATATAAATGTGTCCTCTTTTATGATACATAATCATTCCTCATGCAACGGCTATTTGACTTGAACATACAGCATACAACATTAATGTTGTATGCTGTATATAACAATTACTGTTAGGTTAAAAGAAACATCAATATACAATTTAGTATTTATTAATAAACAACAACATTTCAACAATCAGGTAAAATATTAATTATAGATTATATAGACTAATATTCTTGCATATTTATAGTTTAATATATAGTTCAGCAAATATACATAGATTAATATAATATTTTATTTCAATATCTTTTTATAGACACGACATATATTTATGGATGCAATATCTATTTATAGATACAACATCCATTCATAGATATAACATCTATTTATAGATGCAATATCTATTTATAGATACAACCTCTTTGCCGATGGGTAGTCCGCAGCCAAGAGAGGTGCACAAACCGACAATTTTTGCCACCAGGGTTCGTGCTGTTAGGTATTCCTTGAGCACGACCCCTCGTAGGATGGTCTTCATCTCGGGGATACCAGATCCTAGAGGTCGTATGGAAAGTAAGGGATTGGAGCTAGAGTGATGTATATAGTATCTACTCAATTTATATAAAACATCAAATAAGTTTGGATATCTCAATTAAAAATATAGAAATAATGAGGAATGCAATCAATTTTGTAAACAAAACCGCCATTTTATATTTCTAAATAAATGTAAAACTAATTATTTTCTATTTTCGAAATACATAATTATTATAATATTAATATAGTAATTATTGTAATGCTTATGACAATAACTGGCAATTTATTTTTGTTAAATTACCAATAACTTAATTTAACTAGATTGCTAGTAAATATTCACTAACAGAAGGTCAAACATAGCGTTTAGTATTCGCAGATAAACTGACCTATCGCATTCGGCCCGACCAGTTGAACAAAACCAGACGAAAAACAGACGAGCACCATGGGGAAGAGTACCCACACCGTAAACTGCAGAGGAATCCACTGGGCGGTGCTTGCGTACAACCACATACGGGCTGTGGAGTATAAAATATCGTTAATAATTTTTAAAAAAAGTTTAATTATTAAACGAAAATAATGATATGATTTCAATGTATACAATTTCGATCTTCAGTAAATAGAGTAGACAAATGGAAAATATCTTTTAATGCATGTAATTTGATTATTATATATTGAGCCTCGTGGTATAGGCAATCCGATTAAGTATTTGATAAGGATACGAATGATATTCTTCTTCTAAGGCTAGCATAATATATCCAACTTAGTTTTTATTAACAATACTACTATGAAGTAGATAATTAAGTATCGGTGTATTCAAATAATTTGTATTACGAATAATAAAAATTTGAGTTTCTTAAAATATTGATCTGAAAAAATTATAAGAAATTTAGAAAAATAAGTTGAAGTGAAATGTTATGTAAAAGTATTAATAAAAAATGTTAAAAATGAGTTGCTGGTTTATAAAGCATATATAATGTTTATATAAGTAGAAAGACAAAAGTAGATATGTAAATGGCTAGGCCGCGTCTAAATCAAAAGGGAATAAACACACTACAGATTATTTACTTTATCTCTTTGTACATCAGGCCTAAATAATCTATTTCAGATTTATAGTAGCAGTTGTATTCATTTCATTTCTAGACATTATGTTTTGGAAATGTATAAATGTTGATGGTTCTTTATTCTAAAAATATATCTGAGTCATCATCTATTAATTTAATTCAATATAATAAATGGCCCTAAAAGTTTTTTAGATTATACGCCTTTATTTATATATAAGACTAATTAATTTCATGCAAAACATTTCATGCCTCCGTAGTATTACAGATAAGTGAATAGTTAGAACAGTTTGAAATAAATACGTTTAGTATTCGTGAGAACATTCTTTGTAAAATTAAATAAATATTCTATTTAAAAAATTCAGATATTTCAGACCATTTATAATTTATGTGAGATAATAATGATGATTAGCTTAAAATAATGTATTATTTAGTGAATATGTAAATGTTTATAAGTTACAAGAGTATACAATAATTTGTTATTTAGTAGAGATTAAATGGTGTATTGATAAAGTTTATTTACAGGAAATATTATAAATATAAAGAAATAACTAATTATTATAATAAATAAAATATTTTATTAAAAGATAATATTTATTTAAACATAATATATTAAAAACGGTTAATAAAAATGTATCAATTTAACTAATCAGGTTGATAAATTAATCAAATAAAATGTAATATTTGATATAGCATTTAAATACTATATATTGTAAATAATATTTTTCTAATTATATATACAAAATTCTAAAAATAAGATTCTTGGAATTTAAGATGATACAGGTGTTCAATAAAATTAAAGATTAGATAGAAATTGAATTAAATCTTTAATATAGTTCCTTATCTATCACAAAGTTATTTTAAAATACAATTTAAAACTATATGATATATATAATATATAGAAAATATATTAATTTTATATTTTCTATAAGAAATATAATGTTTTCGATTTAATTAATCCACTAAACCTGTAGTAAAAACAATTGTAAGTAATACGATTATTCTTATAAGATTATATTGTCTTTGCTGTACAAACCGTATTGAAATTTGCCTATAATGAAGTCCATCAGAAAACTTAGCAATGCCATTACCACACCTAGGATTGTCAGAAAAATCCAATCCTCGCCTACTTTAGATATGATGTGGTAGCGGAATTGCTTAAACAACCCTGCAATGATAGTGGTGATATTAAGATTCGATGATGATCCTATTATTAAATTAATTATTATTACAATATTAACTATTACTATTATTTCCTATTAAAAATGTAGAAATTCAATTTATATTAATATTTGTATTATAATTAATACAAACTGTGATTAAGATCAACCAGAAAATGTTAGCAAAAAAGTGATCCGCAATTAATATGTATTAATTAATAATTAAAGTTATTGTTCAACATGTGAGCAATTATAAATACGGCAAGCATTAATAAACTCGTATCATTAAAGTAAACGCATGGTGTATATGTGTGGTAGTGTATTTAGTTACAAGGATTTACATCATCGTAGTACTTTCTATATTTACATTAAAAACCTTAACATATTCGAATAGTAATCAAATATTTGTAATTTTTTATAAGTAAAATTATATCAACGACAAGGTCAATATATAATCATATATAAATATATATATATATATTTAATGGGTTTTCTTTTAGATTAAGTTTGATAAGATAGGATATAAATAATTATATAGAAATTCAAATTATGTATATATATCTAGATTTATAATTAAAATAACACCATATCGAGTAGAGTATGAATAAATCTCAAAAATAAAAAAATAAATATAATTTTAATAACATAAATCTATACACTTTTTTGTTACATATTATGTACTATGTATTATGTATTATGTGTTATGTACACTCACATGTTATGTATTTAATTGTAAATTTTAATTTTAAATTTTCCAAAATCATATTCTTAATTAATTTTATATTTTAAAAAAGACCTGCTATGTTTTTTTAAATAATTCCATTCGCTTATTAGTTACTTACAATGATTCAGTTTTTATAGTTGGTCTTATTTTCATGACATGGTTTTCATTCATGTACTTTAGAAAAATTGTAAGAAATTACAAAATTCATATTTCCACACAGCATTTTTCAAAATAGGAAAAGTTTTACAGATCTAAATTGTTAAAGAGACGAAGATGGTAATTATAAAAATAATACATTATTTTAAATATAATGATATATTATAATATATATGAAACTAAAATATTTATACATATAGTTATATAATTCATCTTAATAATTCAATAAATTAGAATCAAATTAATAATATTTTTATATAGAATACCAATCATTTGAAGCATGGGAAAATATAAACTATATATTAGTCAGTATTAAAAATGCACGACAAAAACTTAAATGGTGGAAGCGGGATATATTTCAATCAGTTTTCATTATGAAAAATTGATGAACACTATGATACGGGGAAATAAAAATGGACAAAAAAAGAAAGTCGCTGTAAGTATTCTATTACATAATATTTTTTACATTGCAATGTACAATAAAACATAACAATAATATGTCAATATCTATTTATATTGTTATGTTTTGGTAATTAGATGTAAATTATACAATATCTTCTGTATAAATATTTGGTAAATATTAAATTTGTACAGATAACTTATAATTCCAGTAATCATAATTTCTCATATTCAATTAAATCAAAAGATAAATAATCGAAAATTATACTATCATCTAGGGAAATAACTGGTGAAAATAAATTCTTGTAACTATGATAACTATAGTACACATATTATTACACAAGCGTATACCCAAATATGAACTGCGTTGTATAGGCTGGCTAATCTAAGATTCTACTTTCTAAAAGATAATACCATAAAATGACTAACGGGAGCACGATTGCGAGTAACTGCTTGTGCGACTATAGAATCCTTTGGAGACCTGACGGCGTTTTAGCAGACGCGCCTCTCTTGCTTGCACACGTGCGTGCATCGACAGGTCTCGGCTGTACGAGCCATACATCTGTTCGGCAACGAGTAGAGCATGCTCAATTTTTGTAGTAAAATATTGTGGAATCATAATCTTAAATTTGTTAGAGTTCTTTATCGGTGTATATTTATAATTATTATAATAGTAGCCATGTATAGAAGCTACTAATTATTCATAACATATATATTTAATATATAATTATTATTTTAGTATAAATATTAATTATTTAAAAATAATTTTGAAAATAATAAAATAAAACGATTTTAAAGTGAATATATATTTGTGAATGTCATTAACCAAAGTTTCGTCTAATTCCCATGTTTGTGGCGTTGATGTAGAATTAATCCGTGAATGGGATCTTATACGATCCGCTGCGGACATCGTAATATCATTTAATTATTTACTTATCATTTTTATAATCTACAGTTTACAAGTGGATTCACTGGAGCGTAACCCTTGAACTTATATTATAAATATCAATTACCTTAGAAACACAGTATTATTATGCATAATCATAGATAATATATATAAAAAATATATTCAAGTACATTTTTATTGTTTTTGTATTATGGTTATGTGAATATTGAATTTTATTAAATTATACATAACGTAATACAATATACTATTTAAATAATTCGATATAAATATATCGATAAAAGATATCTATATACATTCTAAATGGTATATTTCTTTGTACATTTTTAAACATCTTAATTGTATAATATTTGACATAATAAATATTCTAAAGTTGAGTTACATTTAGAAATTGAAGGTATACATAGCCTCAACTAAGATACCACTGACTAGTGTATAAAAACTAGCTAATCATTAAAATTAACACATAACTCATTACTACTTAATAAATGCTGATTACACACAACTCTCGATTTCAATACAATACTATATGTACTGTATAATAACTGAATTGCTACTAATGTATATATCATTATATCACGTTTGGCTTGTGCAATAACAGGATAACCTTTTAGATCTACATTGCTTACGTAATTATTATATTATAATTGTTAGCATAGCGTGATTAAATAGTATTACGAATATATTAAAATTATAAATAAATACTAATATTTTAAAATAATATAGTTAATATTTAGTAAATATATAATATATATATATTCGCTACTATGAATTTATGATTAGTTTTGTAACTATTTTGTATTGCTATAATGAGCTATAGAACATTATAATGTGATTTTAATCCTTATTTATATTAACTATTAACTTAATTTAATGATATTTTTAAAATTTTCATAACTTATTTATAAGGATTTATAATATAAAATTTATAATATGTATATTTATTTTTTTAATAAAAATCTATATCAATTATTGTAAGCTATTTAGTTTTAATCGGGTTTTAATTTTAAAATTTTAATTTAAACTATTCAAATTTAATTTAATAAAATATAAAACTTATATTAATTATCATATATTTATCTTTAATATACACTTTAATAATGGTCACAACAATGTTATTAAAAACAAGTGGGATTAAATTGTTATAATAATAAATTCTAAACACGGAAAACAATATCCTAAAATAGAAAATAAATATAACAACAATAAAATATGATGTAAATATAAATAGATTATGATGTTAATATTCATATTAATGTAATGATTATAAACGTAATAGTAATTGAATATCAATATAATATTGATATATTTTATTTTAGTTTTCAAAACAAATTTTAGATTATTATCTTTAATAATTAATTGCATTTATTAGTTAGCATTTGGTATTGTAAAATATTAAGATTAGTAATTACTATATATACGTTATTCATTAATGAATGACGTGCATTTTTATATATAATTAATAAATTGTACATACGTATCAAAAATTCTTACCGATATAAATTTGAATAAAATAAAATAAGATATTCTACATATTGTATATACGTGATACACCTAAGTACATAACATTCAATTCATGATATTTACAATTTAAATATATATACAATGTATAATTAATTATTTACCAACTAATTCATATAAATGCACAGGGTTCTCTTCCTATATATTCTTTCTTATTTATCGATTTTTCTAACGATATATCGATTATTCTATCAAATATTTTTAATCTATATCGAAATACAGCTTCAAGGGGTTCACTCTATCTTCCAATTGTTGTCCCAAACAACCGCCATTGTTGAGATTTTTAAATCTATTATTATAAACACATATTATATATAATATATTATGACTATACATATATATATATATATATATATATATGTATATAGTTGATAAATAAATATATACAATGTATATATTATGTATATATTTTATTTATAAATTATAGATAAAAATAAATAAATCTTTTATTTATTAATATTTTTTGATTCAAACATGTACAATGTATAATGTAATACA
Organism: Osedax frankpressi; assembly: GCA_964035775.1. Taxonomy (NCBI): domain Eukaryota; kingdom Metazoa; phylum Annelida; class Polychaeta; order Sabellida; family Siboglinidae; genus Osedax; species Osedax frankpressi. Next base: position 11,901,865 of record OZ038317.1, on the reverse strand, counting down.
TTGTCAATCGTGCTGTACAATATACAATTTATGTATAATGTACATTGTACATTATACATGAATTAAAATAATAGAATACATTTGAGCATCGATTAGTAATGGTAAGGTAATATAAATTACATGTTTCCGAGGTATTTAAATTTGAATATATTATTATAAATAGTAAGTAGTATAAAGAACATACATAAATAGTATATATATATATAAAAATTATAAAGCTTTCTATAGTATTATACTGTTTATCAGCAAAGTGCTATACAAATATCCTCTGATTATATATTGTATCGATGCCTTATTTTTTTCTATTAAGTTCATTATTTAGTGTATTAACCCTTGTTGGGTCGATGTTAAGGATCGTCGTGTTTACGAAATAATCAACGTCAAGAATCATAACGAAAATACTAATAATAACTAATTACTTAAAATTCTATTTAAAATATATTTCTATTTAAATTAAATAAAAAATATTCATTTTATAAAAATTATTTTAATTTTTAATAATATGTAGTAATAATAATAATAATATAGGTTTAATTAATATAGGTTTAAATGAAATAATATTTAGATAATTATCATTATATAAAAAAAATTAAATTATCCATAATAATTGTATTAATTTATTTATTCGTTTATTAAATATTCCGAATGGATATTAAATAGATATAATTAGAAGTTTCGGTATATGTTTATTTAATTATATACAATATAAATACACTTAGAACTTTAGAAATAGACTTTAGAACACAAATAAAATACCCTTTAGAACACAAATAAAAAATATAGTTTCTATATGCAAAAAAATAGGTTTAGATCGTACAATTAATATAAATATTTTTTAAAAAAATAATTGCATATAACATAATAAAACTTATTTTACAAATTAAAAGAGTGAAATTGATTGTTTCTAACGCATAATTACTGTGAAATTATTATATTATATATCACTCATATGAGATATATATACTTTAATTAAATATAAATATTAGTAAAATAATATTATGTACATTTAGTATTATGTAATATTATATAATAATAAAATGTAAATTAGTTAAAATATATATTTTTTTACATACTCTGGATATATTCATTCTTTTTGTTTTTATTATATAATATAATATACTATGATATGTATAATGTTCTTACGTTTAATAATATAGATACTTTTATATTCTTAATATTAATATTGACCAAATTAAATATTGAAATATACGTTAAACTAGTGATTACCATGTACAGAAAAAATTATCGACTCAAAAAGGGTTAATAGCCAATTTATTTTCATTGTATATTTTATTAGAATAATTATATTAATATTTGTGAGCGTATATTATAGAATAAGATAATATATGCTATGTATTTGTGGATATGTGAAATATATATTCAATAAAACAATACAATTTCAATAAATTTATAAATATTTTATTTTAAAACTTACTGATTTTAATTTGCAGGAAATTCGTAGAAAGGCTTTTCATAATTAAATAAATATTCATTGCAATTGATTACAGAACATCTACTACCTTTTTTAATTGTCATGTTTATAATATAGAAAATATAATAATTAATATTTTTAATAAAATCAATCATCAATAATAGCGGAATTGATCACATGGGAATAATTGTTCAACACATTTCGAATCCTAAAACTACTCGAGATAAACATCCCTCAGTCATGGGCAAAATGATTTTCTATGAAGAGTGGGTTACATCATTATATAAGATGATAATTAGTATTATTACTAGTTGTTTAGTTGTTAATGATAGTTTGACATATTTAAATAAGATATTTATTAATGTATACACTTTGTAATTATATGCAAAAAATGAATATAAAATATAATTTATATACCAAAATATTAGTAATATATAGTACAGTTACTATGATATGTAAAATATATCTGTGAAATTTAAATATATTATTATATTTTATGATTAATTTATATAGATATGTAGGTGTATTTATAGCATAGATTTCTATTTACCTATTTCTATTTATTGGTAAATATAAATCTATGATTTAGAACGTGTCAATAATAATAATGTAAATATTTATATTTTATACACATGGTATTTTCAGGCTCAAAATAATAGACTATTCATATTGTGTATTTCTACTAATATAGTCTTAAGTCTATTATTCATTTTTAATTATGAATTTTTTTGATTTATCATAATTATTATTTATTAAACGGAAACTTCCTTAATATGTAAGGAAAAAAAGAATTTTGAAATATATGTAGATACTATATTTAATAAATTAACTATGTAAAATCTAATTTATATTCTATATATAGGCTATATAGCATAATAGATTACTTATTTATGTTATTATAATGTTAAATTATATTAAAAAATCAAATTCAGATTATATAATTTAATCCAAATTTGATAATTATTTTTTATTATTATTTAGAATATATTATTAATGTAATGCCTTAAATTACACATACATATATACAATTATTCCATTTATGAGAGTTATTATTATGTATTATTATATGTAATTGTTAATATTATATCGGTGAAAAATATATTTGCTATATGTATATATATATATATATATTAGTATTTTCTCGTATATATTCTAGAAAAATTATTTAACATTTAAATTAATTAATTTAATACCATTTAATTAATTAATACCATTTTAATGTTTTTATTTAAATATGCGTATATATACCATATCATATTAATATACTGTTTCTGTATATATAGAATATAGTCTACTTGTATAGATTTTTTATAACATATTATATTATATAATACTAGTTTTTTTCATATAATAGAATATAAATTATATAAATTAAAATAATTTATAAAAAGTAAGTTAAATCAGTGTTTATTATATATATATATATATATATATATATATATATATATATATATATATATATATATATATATATATAAGAAAAGCCTCCTTGATAGAAGTTATGATACTTGAAAAATATCTAATAATCTTTAAATGTATAATACAAATGTGTTTAGGAGGACAAAGTAAAACAAATATTATTAAATTCAAAATAATAATATTCTGTATATCTATGTATAAATAGTGTGGAAAGTAGAAACATCATTAACATAATTGTGATTAATATGATATTATATAAATGAGGCAACGAAAGTGGTAAAATAAATATAAATTAATGAACAGGCAAAGTTAGCGAAAAATGGAAATAATTAATTCAGAAACATGTAACCATTATAAGAAAATTTCCGATGGTCATATATTTAATTTCAAATTTCTTGTCGATTTCCCCCCCCCCCACCCAAAAAAATCGTTCCTGTGTCTCTAGTTAATTGCATAATTATATATTATATAATTAATTAATAGCATACAAAATTATTATGAGTAAATTAATATAATATGTTTATTACAATTAAAACTATTCCGAATAGCTAAATATAGATATGTAAAAATGGACCTAAATTAATCAGTAATACGTAATACTTATTATTGTATGTCAATCTTACTAATTACTAACAACATACGATGTCATTGAAAGCTTCATGGAGTCGCATCTATAGCATAATATAACATTAATTAAGTTTATATGATACATTAATAACTTAAGAATTATCTATGCAAAATATTGAGTGATCATTTATAAAATGTATAAATATTATAATATATTCTTATTATCTCAAAATAATCAAAATTATATCATTTTAATCGTTCTAAATAATATATGCATATAATAATGAAATAGGCTCTTTTAGTGTAAGATATAAATATTTATATATATTACCTAGAGAAAAATATTAGTAATTTACTGATATCGATTAAGAATAATAATAATAAACGATTTTTATATTTTTTGTTAAATAGAAGCAATAGAAAAATGTAATATAAATATTCTAAAATTTGGTAAACAGACTATTATAAATAAAAATAATACTTTGATAACATTTTAGGTTAAATCAAGCAGAATAGTTCATTTATTTGTGAAAATGTTAATTATTTTTATAATAATGCAAAATCTGCAATATAATTACAATGTTCAAGTTACCAAACATTAAAATATAACTGAATTTTAAAGTTATGCAATAATAACAAATTCATAATTAAGAAATGGATTAATTGCTCTATATAGTGCAAATAGTAATGATTTTATTTTATTATACTTTTATTATACTTTTATTATACTTTTATTATACTTTTACTATATTTTTACTATACTTTTACTATATTTTTACTATATTTTTAATATATTTTTACTATATTTTTACTATACTTTTATTATAATACACTGTAGTATTATTTAATGTCTTACTTCAGAAAGATTATCAATAATATGCCTAGTAAAATATACGAGCCAGGCTAGCATGACTATATATATATTAAGTTATAGAAAATGTAGTATAAATGATCGGATGTGTTCTAAAGCTTTCAGATGTATCTCAAGAATATGTTTACTAAATATGTAAAAGTGTTAATATCTATGAGTACGTCCACACGTTAGAATAATTTAATATTGTTGGTAAATTAAAAATTATTTTATTTAAAAAATATATATCTGTACATTTTATTTAAATATTTAGAATTAAATGTTAGTAATTATAATAATATAATTTATAAAATTTCGTATATTTAGTTTATTTATATATAATACATATTATATTGCACAATATATATTAATTTATTTAATAATTACATAGAAATGTAATAATTTATTAAAATTGTATTGCATTCTAGAGGCAGCATTTAAAATTGTTTTAAATTTGTGGGTATCTCCCGAAAATCGCATGACGGGAGTGATTGTCGAGGAAATGAATAATGGTGATCGAAAGAGAGTTAACAATAGGACTAATTGGGAATGAAAATCGGGGGTAACATCAAACATATTCTATTAAATTGTTATTGATTATATTCTAGTAACATTTGGTTACCGACAACATTATTTGCTATGTTTTAGTAACTACCATCTGTCCTTTCGTTTCAGACATGGTTATATAATTCTAGTGCTGGGAGGGTAGTTAAAAATAGTTTTCACTAGTAATACATATCATGGGAAACAACATATCCTCTCGAAATATTAACCTAATATCACTTTGCTATTATATATGCATATGCATATGCATTAAATACCAAATAATTATAAATATTATATTATTTTTTTAGTTATAGATAAAAATTCACAAATTAATAAATTAGTTATTCAATATACAATAACCAATTAAAATGGTTTTACACATAGGGAAATGAGAAATGCAATTTCCGTAGAAATTTAATAGAATATTCCTATTTTATTCAGAGATAAAGCAACTTTATTTGAAATTTTTAATAGAGAAAAACAGTAATATATTTTATTATAAAATCAACTTTAACGCTCAAACAATTATAACCTATATTTTCTTTATTTAAAATTTATTTCAGCTATGAGATAAAATACAAATAGTTTTTCATATATAAATAAACTATTTGGAGTATCTAGAACTATTAAAATAAAATTATTGAAAGTTACAAGAATTTAAGTACATTATATCATGTATTTATAAATATTTTGGTTATGCTGATTTGTATGGTTCAATAATATGCAATAAGCTTCATAATAGTTATAATCAAAAGTTATTATAATTTAATATAATAATTATTTAAAAAAAAATTATTTAAAGTCATTCATTTCACTCATTATTTTATAATCGTCATTAATTGCATAAAAAACAAACATATTTTATTTTGAGATATATTTCTATAAGTGTAAAAGAATTATTATGTAGTTAAGCATTATCAAAATATTTAATAATGATTATAGATTATGTTAAAATATGAATATGAGTTTATTTGAAATATCATGTAATGATAAATATTTCATATGCGATATACATAGATATTTTATTATATTTTGATATGCTTATCGAAAATAAATACGATTATCAAATTATATTATATTGAAATAAAATGATTACTTTTAAAATGAATTTACATTGATATTAATAATTACTATATAAAGTAATTCATTTATAAATTCATTATTTTATTTAATCACAATATCTCTTAGTAAATTTTAATTCATTTTGTATTATATTTAAATATGTAATCACATTATTGTATTCATTAATTAATAATATAATCTATTATTTAATTAATAATATAATTTATTAATAGAGAATTATTTATTAATTTATAATTTAATAGTACTAATTCTGTTACGTACTTTAGTTGACAATACATACTAAGTTGTAGTATTAATTACTGAAGATTAGAGTAATACATTAGTAATACATAGGTAATTAATAAGTAATATTATATAGGTACTATTACAACATAATACAGATGTTAATATTACTGGTATCTTCAATGATATTTAAATAAACTCAAGGATACAATTTTATCAGTGATATCTCTTCATCTAGAATAACATATTACTTATCATAAGTATTATTAAAAGGCTTTGAGAACATATCCATTTAGACTTTTGTTAATGTTAATTGGAATGCATATTTATTGATAATGGATGAATATATATTTCGTATATATAGAATAAATATCATAATTTGGTAAGTGGCTATAGTAGGGTGTATATATAAGAGTTATATAAACTGGAGTTGTAAATAATAGATTTATATATATATACCATATTAATAAGTCTGGTACATTTCTAACAATATAACCAGACCAATCAATAATATAATTTTGATACGGATACATTCAAACCATAACAATATATTATATTAAACTTAATTAAATATAATTTTAATAACATGTGATATGTGAGGATAAATAATTTTGATAACATATGCTATCATTTTGAGGGTATCTGAGGATTTTGGTGATAAACAATGTTGGCTTTTTTATTTGAAAAATATAAAATATTGAAAACATGTTAGATAATTATTCAATTCAGAAATTCTTATATTAACTCAAACTCTAAAGCACTGTATACACTAAAATAAACACGTCGTTTTTCCCATCCGAATTACATATGATATAATATGGAATTTTGAGGTGTACACTTAAAATGATAGTCTTTTGTACTATTAACCTTAGGCTGTTTACAAAGAAAGTCAAATTAAATTATTATTTAAAAAATTCATCTATAAAAGTAATATCTTTTGCACTCTGTATGTTATTACTATATATTTTATCACCTACGTTTTCGTTTTATCACCCATATAGATTTACGTAATCTAATATATTGAATCAATTTTCCAATGTCTATATTTATATATGATATTAATTAAATGATAATTAATTTAATTTTAAAATAAATATATTACCTGGAAAGTTGAGTGTTCATTACGCCAGTATTTCATGCTTGTAAATCTATAAGATCTATGCCAGCTGAAAAATTAAACGCTGCATAATTTTGCGTCGTTTTCTGAGGGAATTGAATTCCGAGCAGAAAAACTATAAACAATATAAAATAAGGAATTATTTCAAATGTGTACAGTTCTTAAGTAAGATATATAGAATACATTAATATTACAACAAAGTTATTTCCTTTATAATATAAATTTAGATAAATAATGGAACGAAATGCACAACAAATTATCTGCCAAAGATGTAAATCTCTTATATTTAATAAAAATGTTGCAGAATTATGCACAAAAGAGGTTAGTGTAAATATGTTGCACTGTAATAATGTCATTATTAACTTTATACTTGAATCATTATTCTATCATTATTTATTATAAAATACCAAAACAACTTTTATATTGTTATATAATATATATTTTTAATAATAATATTATTTAATAGTAGCTAGTTTGCTAAAACTGAATTCTCCACATTCCACATCACCTTGTTCTCCACCTTCCCCATCCCTCACACCTCCTCCATCCCTCACACCCCGCTACAGAAATTCCTGCCGTACATGAAGAAGAAGTGTGAAACTCAGACCGAAGACGAAGGAGAGACTGTTCGCGCGTGTCTGAGAGTTCACGATATGTACGAATTCGAAAACGTGGGGTTTTCTAAACCCGTGGGCACCGTCAAGTATCTGATATGCGCTGATTGCGATGCAGGACCCATAGGTTTGCGTTTGCAACGCCATATAAAGTAGAGATTACATCAGATAACTAATCATGTGCACTGTTTTCTAATATAAAGTGATAATAATTTGTCTGTGTTACAAATATTACAAAGAAAACTAAAATTCCCTTTTTATTTAGAATTTAATTGACTATAGTAGATTTTAATTAATATAATTTTAAAGAAATTTGTTTGCAATAATGTAGCTATTATTTTATTTTCTCAACTTATTCAATTAAATTCGTTTGGCAAATCTGATTTATAATTTTTTGATTGACAGGTTGGCATGATTCGTCAAAGAAACTCGTAATGGATGATGGAACCGAGAAACTTTGCTTTTATATCGCAATTGATCGCATTAAATATAAAGAAACAGAAACGGAAAAATAAATATATAATACTTTATTTATAAGAAGTTACATTCTTTATATTTAAGAAATAAAATAATATGTATAGATAATATATAAAATGAAACCAAATTAAATTAGAATATTCTTAAAGTTAAATTGGATACAATTGCTTTGCATAATACTGTATACAATAATATAAATATAAATGGAATATTATAATTTGTAAAAAAATGAATCTAAATTTGATTCAATAAATATTATAATATAAATATGGACAAGTGAAACACCTTGAAAATAGTAGAATAGGATATTAAATAGCAGATATCAAATTGGTAAAGTGCGTTCTACCGTTTTACTAGCAGCCGAGTAGAAAATCTTGCTGAAGTACTTTAGACCAGTTTTACCACCAGGTATATAACTTACTATGTATCTAAAACATATAATATTCAATAGTTTAGCTTTATAATTAATGCTTCTGATTATTATTTAGTAGTTGTTAATATGTGTAATATAATCAAATAGAAGAGTAACTAACTGTAGTAAAGTTAGAATCTGTAAGACAGCAAAGACCAAAGTCAGAATTGTACTTCGTGTCTTAAATTATAAAAGATAAATTTTATTATATTGAATTTGTTTAGTGTTAACATATAATATTAGAGACACATTTATTTGTATAATTTAAGTGTTCTAAAGAATTAAAATGATATTAAATAACAATTAAGTTTCTTAATATAAGTAAAGCCACATTGGAATATATATATATATATATATAGTTAAATAGGAATACAATATATATCTACAGTTAAATTGACATAAATAGTTGATTAATCTTTTAATAAAAAACTACTTATGTTTATATATTCATATTTACATACATTCTAAACTATTCTTTCAATATTAACTATATAATTCATATTGAAATGCTATATCATGATTAAGGGTGTACCTCATATCAAAACACACTACTCGCCACTCTACTCACTACTCAACCCATCACTTACCAATCAAGTATATTTATATATCTATAAAATAAGATATGTTGTTAGTTTTATATTCTTTAATGTAATATTATTTGTTATTATATTTATCATAATTTATAAAAGTTTAATCATTATTATTAGTCATTTTTAAGCAAAGGATGTTTACAAATTCTATAATCATTGGTAACATAAAATGTTGATAAAAAGTTATTTAGTGAAAAAACACCCGCAAACATGAAAAAGTCATATGAGTGAATTTCACTCGAACACTACTCGGTAGTTGGTTGAGTCGAATCGAATGGAGTATAATTTGTTACTCTACCCACCGCACTACTTGTCTATGCAATTATATAGGAGCAGTAGAGTAGCGTAGTAGAGTAGGGTAACGAGTAGTGTACCTTAAGTACTAGCTCTCTACAATATATATATATATAATAACAGAATTATATATTACGCTGTAGAAGTATTATTTGAATAAGAGACGAGATTAAGATAATTATATATTACGCTGTTGAAGTATTATTTGAATGAGAGACGAGATTAAGAGAACTTACCCATAATGCAAAGTATAACGTCAGGAACAAAGTAATCAGGTAGGAGGAAGTGAAAACAACGCGGTCGCGCGCGATTAGGTGTTTGGCGTGGCTGTAGGGTCCCCATAGCAACGAGAAGCTGTAGTGAATGACGGTAATGCGGGTTGCAATAAACTACTGTAGGAAGTTGTAACAAGAAATATCAAGTCATCCCTTATTCACCCTGGAATTGTTATTTAATGGATTGCTACATAAACTTAGTCATTGAAATTGAGTAGTAGGCGTAGAGTTTTCGACCTCTGACCTCATCATTGTAAATATGCTTCCCATAGAGAATAGCATCACAAACTTCCTTGCACGTAGTACCAGTACTGGGATATAGAGTGTGGACTGTGGGAATGAGTGGTATAGTATGGGTGTAATTATCGTTCTGTTAGGGGGTTGTGCATAAATATATTAAATAGAGGTAGAGACTGTTGTGATGGAGTAGATGATGAGATATATTAGTTTATAATTTAAACTTTACATTGTCTTTAAAGAAACATGGATATACATATATATATATTTATATAAACCATCATGAAACAAAAAGCTCCTATCACGAGACAAATGACAAATCCAAGAAGTCTTTGTTTCTTTGACTGTAAATATCATTTTAAATAGAAATAATAACAAGACAATAATTTATATGTTTACTGCCTTAATAATCATGTCTTACTCATATACTTTAAAAGAATAACCTGATAATATATATTAATATATAACACTGTTATTTAATACGTTAAAAAGAGTTAAAGAGAATCATATTATGCATCAGTTATTTTTGTATAATAATATCGCAATTATAAAATAATTAAAGATCTCGGAGTCAGTTTGTTAATTTTGTTTTCAAATTTAGATATCTAAAATGATTATTTAACTGATCACTATTACCTCATCCTCCTAAAGTAAAAAGTACTTCATTCATTTGTATCCAAATTTAATATAATAATTGTAAAATATATAAAATATGTTCTCTACAATGAAATATGTTTTATGCTAATAAAATAGAATACAATTCTATTCAACCAGATCAAAGCAATGGATATTGCATAATACAACGAAATAGATTATACAGAGCACATTCATACAACGAAATAGATTATACAGATTTCAAGCAAATATATTTTCCATCATTGAACTTATTTCAATGATTGTTAAATAACTCATTTCAATTTTAAACTAGATTATATTACTTAATAACCCATGGAATGATATCTGATATTGAATAAATGTTATTTTATATTAATAATAAATAATGATGATTTGAAAATGTCTAAAAAAATTTTGCAAAATATATTATATATAGGAATACAATGTGATATTAACTATATTTATAGAGTTTACACTATGAAATGTTTGTATCATGAAAAGAATGTATGGATCCAAAAAACTATATGTTTAGTTTCTAGTTTACTCTACCACGACGTTATTTAACTTGTAGGGAAAATCTTTTGTCGATTTTAACCATACTACCAGACACTTGTATGGCCATCTTTGTGAGGATATAAGATTATATAAGATAGAATATCTTCTCCCATCACTCATGATAAACTACATCCCGTATATTATTCACAACAAAAAGTTTTCATTCCATCGAATATCAATGGATGATACAGAAATCGAGAATTGCCCAGCTATCTACTAAATTAACTGCCTTATCTCTGTAATATTGCCTGTAACATGGGCACTAAAACGATTCGATCGTATTGGCATATTCAAAGTTTCCAATCAAATCAATGAAATATGTTTAAAATATTTAAAAGCTGCCACTATATATGCACATGGAATAATATTTTTACTTTGGATACATTAAAAACTTAACTCACCTTTTGCTTTCATATTTTGTGCCACTTTTTTACAGAACTATATTTTTTTTCTAGGATTTAATAATTTACAAAAATCACATAATATTTATATACATATATATAGTGCATTCATTATCAGACATCATACTATGTATTATTAAATAATATTACATATTTTAAAAGTGACATGAATTATTTATAAATTAAATTATCTAATCAATGAGTTAGATTTGGTAATCATTGAACAGGTATTAAGTTTCTCGATTATGTCACGGGTTTTTTTTGACGTCGTCTCTTTTATTTAGCTATCCTCATCTTAATATCATGTGATCATTATAATGATTGAATTAATCATTGATTAATGAATTATTTACCATTGATGGCAAGCATGGGTCCTCTTTAACCGTAGAAAACCACGTATCCTGTGAATCTCCTGCATCATCCACATCGCCATTATTCAAAAGTTGTTTGCTATCAACTGATGACGATTTAAACCATGATAAATAAGGCTTTGACTTATTATTTGATGATGTACTAGATTTAGCTAGGTATTCTTGTAAATTTGATTGCAAATTCATTATAAAGTAACTTCTAATTTTTATTTAAATATATCTATTTATATTATTTTATTTTCAATAATTCTATAATCTTTTATACAATGATAATATAAATAGATAATACAAATTTCAAAATTTGACATTCATATTTTCATTTTAAACAATTATATCTCAAATTATACTTGTACTTGATATATAATGCTCTTGACTATAGCAAATTATGGAAGAAGAGCAGTACAGACTAGTCCGGATAAATGGTGGAGAGTACAACATTTCTTGAGATTATCTGCGGTTAATAATTTGAATTTGTAATATTAATATTAATTTTTTTATCCGCTACACATGTGAACTGCTAAAATAGATATGCGAGATTATTATGACAGATCTTAACATACATATATATATTGTATTGAATAATTAAATATTTCTATTATTTAATAGTAATAAAATAGATATAAATTTTTATTATACAATACTTGATTATATACTATCATGTTTTTGTTGATACGATTAATGAAGTCAATAATAAGATCGTTAATTGTCTATTGGATTATAATAATAGTATAATTGAGATAACATATGGAAGACGATTCCATGAAAATTCAAAAAAATAATCACAGCCATAAATCAATAAATATAAGTGCTTGCTTTTTATTCATAAGTTAGTATCATTTGTAGTTTTTTTTTATTCATTTAACTTTTTAATTAATAAGTAATTAATTATTCTGATATACGTGAATTCAACATAAGTATATAAAGCGACCCGATATAATAGTTATATAATATGTATATCATAGTTAATTATATGCATTGTATACTATAATAGTAAGTAATATCATATGATATTTATTCTGTTATGCGATCAGGTCGCTTTCCATATTATTGGTAAATTCACGTATATAAGAATAATTGAATACATATAAATTAAAAAGTAAAACTATATAATAAACATACACATTATATTCACTTACATAAAATTGAATAATAACATATCAATAAAAATATATATTTAATTATCTGAATAAATATTGTGATTCAAAGTAAAGGTAAAGCATAAAAATCAATCAATTTAATATTCAGTTATTTATAGGGATGGCATATATTGTTCAACATATATTGTATGTTAATCTGGTACAAACACCATAATATTATTTCAAAATATGTATTTGTGTATATTAGGACATTTATTATTTACATTTAATATGTATTAAATCAAATCTGTAAACAAAATTAATTTCTATGTCTACATTGACCTCTTTTATCTAGATTTTGTACATATGCTAGATTTTTACCTAGATTGCAAATTTAATAAGAACTAGATAGAAAAATAATCTAAACCTATTATTATCACTATATATATACTATATTTATAATAAATAGTAAAATTGGTTGTAAATAAATTAATATATTAGTAATATTGGTATTGGAATAAAAATCTCAAAAATACTTACATAAAAATACTAAATATTTTTATCATTTTCGATGATTCATCATTAATTCAGCAACATGCCATTGTGACATTTCATATCTTAGCATTATCCTATCCATCATTAGATGATCTGATTTTTATATACAGAAATGTAATTAGTATACATATTATAATATATATTATATATTAAACTAATTTGAAATTTGAAATTAATGTTTTAAATTTTTATAAATGCAGTTAGATACCTGAAAATATAATACTTTGGTATAGAATGTGGGAATTTTAATAGATAGTAATTTGACTAAATTAAAATATTTCACATTTTTCGATGTAACATATATAATATATATTATATATGCCTTTTTTTTATTTATTCTGATCAATATTTATATTTTTTAAGTCACAAATAATGTTTAATCTTTAATTCATTCCCACACTATATATATGAATATAATACTATATTCATTTAATTAATTAACTAATTATACTTTGTTTTTAATATTAATTTATAAATTGTGAATTTTTTAGTTATGTCTGCAACAATAGTTATTATAATAGTATATAATAATTGTTTTGAATAATATCTGTTTATCAGAATAAGTTAATAATTACTACATAGTAAAAAATATGTTTAATTCATAAATAATGTGAGATGAAAATATTTTGAAAATATTTTTGAATTTCTATGCATATTTTAATTTTATTTACAAATAATGGGTTTATTTTCTAGAAATTTTCTTAATAAAAACTGTAATAATGTAATTCTACTGTAATAATGATTATTTCAAATGTATTCGAGATTTAATTCAATTGTATGATAAACTATATAGAAATTTGTAGATCATATTTGTTATTATTCTTTGATTAGATTCTTGATATAATTTAAAGTGTTAACTTAATAATTACTACATTAAATATACTATCAATTATATGAATATTAAAAAAATAAATTGCAATTTTTGCCACTACATAATATTGTTTAGATTTTTAAATTTACTCTTTTTATTATATCATTTAGTTTAGTTTTAAGATTCACACTTCTTATATGCTAGTTACTGTTACTAAGTAGTAATTATATATGTTATATTGCTTAAGTTAATTTATTACACTCTAATTACTGTAATATTAGTTATATTTAATAGGATTTCACAATACGACTTATTTCAAATTCCAGAACTACAGAGGAAGAAAAAGAAATTGTTACAAAATCGCCTACCGTTATGTTCACAAGGCTTTGCAATATGCTACATCTGGTCGCCAGCTCAAGAAAATACAATTTCAACAAGTTTGTCCTCTTAAAAGAGAGCTCTTTACTTTGCAAAGAGTTACAAGTTAAAATTCATACAAGTCTTATTCAGTTTGAAATAAACCTGACAAATATTAAAATCTGATATACATTTGTAGATTGAGAATAGTAATATTTTAATTTCCCAAAATTATTTATGGATTCATTGACATAATAATAATGACGTTTAATTGATGATTTGTAGTTGTTTGCCATCAGATTAGAGGCTGCCGCACAGGAACATGGTTTGAGCGGACGTAATTTTCTCGAGGGATTATCCATGGTAATTATCAAAAAAAATCTAATTCGGTGTTTCGTTAATTGAATTTAATCTTAAATAAACTCTATACATTGTGGTCGGTTTAAATTATGATACATTTTATTTACACTTTCTAAATAATAAATTATGTGAATATTATTTATTTATATAAACATTTATTTAACTTACTATACTATACCTGAAACTCTCTTTTCATCTGGTAGTCTAATGTCCTCCTGGACAAAAAAGTATTGACGGATATAGCAATTTATGAACCCCGAACATTTAAGGTTTAGTTTAGCTATTTCATTTCTAATTACATTTTATCGTAGTGTCTTCTATTATTCATTAATTAACCTTACAGTTTTTGATAGAATTTATCTCTAAACAATACCTTATTGTGTTAAACATACTACAGAATTTATAATATACATATGATATTATATATCTATATTATATCTGCCTATAAGAATGAATTACTTTAGTTATACAATATTATTCAAATACTATAATTTATTACTGATTGAATTTTTTGATAAATAAATATTCACCTTAGAGAAAACTAAATAAGTTTAAACTACTTAATAATTAATGATACATTGGTTTTATATATTAAATAGAAAGGGTAATAGAAAGGTTAATATAAGAAATATTTTCATTTATCTGTAAATTCAGCAAAAATGTTGTAAAGTAATATATATTCTTATGATTATTATGTAGAAATATTTGTATTATTATTCTAGTAGAAATTATAAATGTTTGC
Source organism: Osedax frankpressi (assembly GCA_964035775.1). NCBI lineage: Eukaryota > Metazoa > Annelida > Polychaeta > Sabellida > Siboglinidae > Osedax > Osedax frankpressi. The sequence continues at coordinate 11,885,887 of OZ038317.1, read as the reverse complement.
ACCGAATGAAATTAATATTATTATATTTATTATTAAATATAATTAGATTTATTATTAAATATAATTAGATTTATTATTAAATATAATTAGATTTATTATTAAATATAATTAGATTTATTATTAAATATAATTTTATTTATTATTAAATATATTAATATGGTATCTCATAAATTAAAATTATATAGTTTTTAGTTGAAATGATAAATGATCTATTATCACAGTGAGTAATTTTTTGGAATGATCTATTGTTTAAGATATCTTATTTTATACATTTAGATGAGCTACTTTAATTATATTTTAACCTATTGTATTCACCTCAGAGTCTTGCGGAAATAAGCAGGATGAAATTGGAGAGTCAGAGTCTCGGACAATTAACTGACGAAGTTCATGATCGATATCCTCAAAGAATATTCACTAGGGGAATGTTATAATTTTATAATCTGCATGTAAATATTGCTCTTTCTTATCACCACTCTCATCGTTTATTTGTATATTTCTTTTATACTTTTATCTCTCATTCTCGTCCACTTCTTATCTCCCTTGTTCTCTTCAACTGTATTTTTATCTATTTTTACTGTATATCATATTTTATCTCTCTCTCTCTCTATCTCTCTCCCTCTCTCTCTCTATTTCTCTCTCTCTCTCTCTCTCTCTCTCTCTCTCCCCCATCTCTTTCTTTATTGTCTTTCATTATATACTAGTGCAAAGGAACATACGAGTGACTTGTATTATCATCCGCTAATATAATTATATATCTGTAAGAAAAAATATTAATTCTATTTCCTGTTATATATATTATTAATTAATAAATAATATTTACATTAATATAAATATCTAAAGGTTGATATAGCCATTTTTACTTTAATTTTAATAATATCATTTCTTGTTAAATTCTATAAATATGTATATAGATTATTAGATGGAGGTTCTAATCAAATGTATTGTTAGGAATGAGTTTATAAACGTTGTATACTATATACAAGTTACTAAAATATAATTTACTATTTAAATTTCTAGTCTTGCAATATTATTAATATATATTTAATTTTATACAAGTTAACGTCATAACTTATTGTTATATTCATATTTAATTATATAATAAAATACAATTTTGGATTAGTAATTTGTATGGAATTATTATTGTAAATTTGTTATGATAAAATTAAAAAATATTTTATAAAATTAATAATTGATTAATTAAAATAATGATTATAATGGCAATTGTATAATATTAATTAATACACTTATTAATTGTAACCCAAGGATTAGTATTAAAAATAGCATATTTATATTGGTAAATAGTTATTTTTATAGTATTAATTTAAAATAATATTGATAATTTCTAAAATATTGTAATTTTTTTAATAACAATTTATTTTCAAATACAACCAAAATATATAAAAGTTACTATTGTATTACCTATATAAAATGTATAATTAGTTAATTTATTAATATTATATACTTCAGTTATGTTAAAAATTATTATAATGATTATATACTTCAGTAAGCATAACAAATATATATTATTTTTTATTTATCAATAATATTTAATTAATTATTTCATCATTAATTTGTATTCCGCCAAAGAGATAATTAAATTCTCTTTAAAATATGATAATTTATAATTATTTGATAATGTAATAGTATAATATACATTTATAATAAATAAAAAAATCACATACTTTTGAAATATCCGCGGGAGGGAATGGGTAGTACAAATAAGTAATACAAATATTCTATTGGTGTTAATTTATTAGATATGATATAGACCTTATTTTCTATAGATATTATTGGATTCAATAATATGTTTATAAATACAACTTTCTCTACATTTTAATTCATCATATTTTCTATAACTTCATAAGGTCATTTAAATTAGTTACACTAGAATTGTTAATAATTTAAAATATTTTCAGTTGATATGTATAGTAGATGAAATAATATTTTTTAAATTATAGCTACATACTAATTCTTTTATAAGAATATAAATGAATCGTTTATAATTAAGTTCAATGTATTTGAAACAAAAGATTATTTAATTTAAATAGTTTCCTTTGTCAATATTTTTTATATTATTTATAATAATTTTATTCTATAGTCTACTGTAGTAAATATTCTATATATTTATAATATATAATTATATTATATTATTAAAATGATTCAACAATGAATTCTATATTAAATATATATGAAATTAGTATTAAAACATCACGTATAAATATATATTATATATTATCATTTTTATATTCAAGATATACAAACAATACTGTAACAATTATAATCAGTAGAGTATATACATATAAAGTTATATAACTTGAATGCATATATGTTTATCTGTAATACTGATACATATTAAATATTAACTACTAATTACTTACTTACTTAATTACATATAACAAAATGTAGATATATTTGACACTATAAACATAATATAGGAATTCTAGGTTTGGATATAAGATATATAAAAATAGAGAACGTTACATAGATCAATCATTACTAGATTACAGTAATATATTAAATATTAAATGATTAATACTTATTAGGATAACTAACAAATTACTTATTTTTTATATTAGTAATACATATTTATTGTATTATTGGTATGAGATTATTAAATAATAAATATATGATAATAAAAAACCATGATAATAATGCATTATTTTATTATAAAACATTTATATAGAACATTACACAAAATGAAACAACAATTATTTGATTAGTTAATATCAATTCAATGTACTTCGGGGACTCGATCATATATATTATAAATATAAAAAATAAGTAATTTGTTAGTTATCCTTATAAGTATTAATCATTTAATATTTGGTGAATAATATAATTTGATATATATCCATATCCTTCATATAGAATATATGGATATATATTTTCGACCACAACAAATTATTACGTTACAAATTCTTTGATTGTATGTCAATTATTAAATTTATATTAGTATATATAAATATATGATACTTTAATATATTACAGTGTTTCTACTTGATTATGCTATTACGATTATATTCTAGACTTAAATGATTTAAATATTTTTCTTTAACTATTACTTAAACTATTTAAATATCATTCTTAAAATGAAATCATATTTATTTGTTTATATAAAACTAGGCAATGATTAATTACATTAAATCAAATAATATCAAACCGGATATATCACAACCGGATCTGAACAATTTTCTAGCCGATTCATATGGACTTAAAAATTCATAAAAATAGCATACGATGTAGAAAACATATTTCTATTGTATTTAAGTGAGATCAGCAATATCTAGAAAATATAACACCATCAATAAAATACACGTCCGTATAATACAACAATATATTATGAAATTTATTAAACCGCTTGATTATCAATTATTAATAACATCAATTTTAAATGTATTCTTTATGCCGGTATATCCATGCAGCAATTGTGTTCTATTTAAAAGATATATATATATATATATATATATATATATATATATATATATATATACACAATAACAGACAATGTTTTCAGTATCCATAACCGATCAATCAATTGGCTGCAATTATAATATTCTTTTATGCTACTTGTATATATGTATGAATTTAAATGAATTCAAATTTAATGATTATATAAAAGAATAACATTTTAAAAGAAGACTCCTTGTAAAGTAATCATATAAGTAGGTATACATATATTATTTATTTAAACTTATATATATAAGATTAATAAAAGATAAATATATATATATTTATTTCGCTAAATAATTTAGAAAAATTCAAATATATGTTCATGATATGATGTACATCTTTTTCCAAAATTGTAATTTCTTTTTGTAAATATAGAATATAAAAAAATGATTTGTATAGAGAAATAAAAAATATAATTATATTTCAAATTACTTAATATTCAAAAATAAAACAGTATCGTAAATCAACAAAATGAAAACACTCCTGTATTATATAATTTTTACGATGTAAATGTATACATAGTAAACAAAACATCCGAATAGCATTAGAAGTCTTATGCACATACAAACATCCACCATCAATTTATTATCCATTATATACTGATGAGTAGTCACTTAGTGATTGATAAATATATAATTATTATAGGTCTACGTCATAAGTATCGTAATGATTTGTTATCTTCGTGCTGTAGTTGTTTAACAATGACTATTATGAACTATTGGCCTTGCCACCATCGACTTAATTAACTTATTAATGTAACTATAATGAGCTGGTTATGAGAATCTGTATATGCATACATTATCGATGAAATAAATAATCTTTTATGTCATTTGAGAAGAGCTAAACATATTTATTTTGGGTATATGATTTATTTAACGAAGAATATATAATAGAATTTTGTGAATTTTGAATATTAAAACTGTATACATAGAGTATTTTTATTATTATAATTATATTCAAACTATTGTAAATACATTATACATTAGTTTACATCTAGTTCTTCCTATATATATTCTGATGTCGAATTGTAAAATTCTAGTAATAAAACATATCGGACAGGTCCAATATAAATGCTATGATTTAGTTATACTACATATCATATAAATATATACGTTGCTCTCCATTGAGTATACAGGTATATCTTTAAACTATTCGATATAGTACTTCATAGATACACTGTTTTAAAATATCGTCTATATCATAATGAGTATCTATAATATGGTTCATGAATCTCTTATCTTTTAAATTGCTCATGAAATGAAGTGCATTCCTTTATCGTTTATTGACATTATGAATTTCAACCTCGTCATACATATCTAAAATATATATTAAAACAGATTATCCGATACGGTTTATCTTGTAATGTATTATCTAATCACATAGTTATTTATTAGTAATATACGATAGTATAAATCGATTGTTTATACGATGGTATACGCAATGTTTACTTTTAATTACAAATATGGAAATAAAACAATGATATAAAACAAACAGATAGTATTTTCAAATACATTAATTTAAAATTTAACATTTAAGTTACACACATGATTATTTATCAAACTAAACGACTGTCAATTAGATTACCTCGGAATGCAGAGAAATCGTAAGTCTCAATAAATAAAAAAATACAAATATTTGTATTTATAGATGAAATTTAGAATTGGAATGTGTTTAAATATGTTACTTTATTATAGTTACGTCTATAATACCTGTTTATTATTGCTACTTAGTAAATTATCGTAATACTTAAACTATATATGAATATCTGATTTATTCTCGCACAATTGTATCATCTTTCTATTTCGATGGAAATCATTTTTTGACACCGAAATAGAATAAACTTAAAAAGTGATTTCGGATATTTTTGATAAATATATACTGCACTATTATGAATACTGTATTGTATTATGTACTATTCACTATACAGTACACTATACATTATAACGTGTATAGTGTACTATATTATGTACTATTCACTATACACCATACGCTATAACGTGTATAGTGTACTGTATTATGTACTATTCATTATAGAGTACACTATAACGTGTATAGTGTACTGTATTATGTACTATTCACTATACACTATACAGTATAACGTGTATAGTGCATAGTGTATAGTGTACTCATAATGATACTCTCTGGTGTCATTAATTAGATGCATATTCATGGAGATGAATTTCTTTTCTGCATGTGAATATAACTTAATTACATAATTTTAAGTTTTGCGTACGCTTTACTCTACTAATATAATTAAATACATCTCTACTATTGAGTAACACACCATAACTCCGACATACAGGAGATATTCACCCGTTAGCATTTAAAGCTATCACTTAATTCTGATTCCATTAGATCACTCGGTGAAAAAATAGCTATTGCATATGGACACACATGCAAAACACATATATACGCGCGCACGCACACACGCATACACATACGTACACCCAGATACACACACGCACATACACGTACATAGTTTAAGCGCAGGTTAAAAAGCTTCCTAATTATGTAAGAATAATCACCTCCCTTATATCTGATTTTATTTGATAACACTTACGCATACCTTTTGTTACCTCGTTCATTTGTATTCGTTAACACATTGTAGCAATTTATTTATACGTTAAATTCTTAGTGTGTAATACATTACTCGCACACACACACACACACACACACACACACACACACACACACACACACACACACACAAACACATATACACACGCATACGTACACACGCATACATATATATATATATATATATATATATATATATAGTTTCATATTTCTGGTGCATACATATTAATTATTAATCAAATATGGATATAAAACATTATGACCTCTATCATGTACAGAGAAATATAAATTGTGCAAACAAAATTGTTTTATAAATAATAAACACAAATCAATTTTTAAAAATAGTAAATTTTATGAAAAAAATGATGCGCGTTAAAAATATTAGATAAAATAAGTTTAACATGGAAATGTGGGAAATATAAAATGAATGCAAATAAAACTAGAGCAGGTCAAATTAACGGCAATAAAAAGAAAGAATATATAATTACGGGGAAACAGTTAAAAGACTTATAATTAATGGAGACTAATTAATTAAGACTTAATTAAAACTCTTAAAATATAATAATGGTCGAAATATACAGAATAGATGTAAAATAACTTTTCTTAATATAGACATTGACTTTACAATAGAATCTTTAACGTTTTTGATTTCATATTGTTCTCGTCCCCAGAATTGATACTGAAAATGTTCTTATTGTTTCTTTACATGGACCAACAAAAGAATAGTAAGACTAAATAGAGTTGTTCATATTTAGTGAGTTTCATGTATTACCTTGATACATGTATTATTCTAATCAAAGGGATTTGAGATACAGATAATAATTACATTTAATGATGTAATATCTCTATGTGAAATAATTAACTGATGGATTTAAAAAAATTATCCCATGAATTGGTGTTTTATTTCATGAACTGGAATAATCATTTTCAATAAATAGATAAGCTTTTAGAGGAATTATTTATGTAATAGTGTATTTGTGAACTACGAAAACAGATATGTCAATTGAAGAAAAACTAAACATCTTCTTAATCAGGTGAATCTATAAAGTTCTTTGTTGGGAGGAAGTAAATTCGTGTTTATTTCCAATATTTGAATGCATTAAAGGAAATTATGGATATTATTTGAATATATCGGATATTTTTGGCTAATGTTATATAATGTTGCTTGCTATTATATTATATCATTCCTTTGTTATGTATTACCTTATTTTCTAGTTTAATACAATTCCCCGACCTCTTCTTTCTGGTGGCCCAAGTTGGATTAAAATGGATATTCTCTCACGATATTTCAATGTTAATTTTAATCTAGCCGCTGAATCTCTTAACTGCCGTAGATATGTACAAACACAATTACTTATTAGTATTAATATACCTGCTACCACTCGATATTGTAATTTAGGAGCTATAACCCAGTCTATAATATCCTTTATCTAACTTTTAATATAGCAACAGTTTCGTCATTTGATGATATTACAATTGCAACTATCTCTTTCTTAGTTGAGTTTATCTACAGCTAGAATACTAATTTTCCTTAAAGTCTGTACACAGGGTGTGTATGCATTGTCGACAGTCTGTATAACCTTCATGTAAATGAATTATTAATTATATCATAAGGATATATTCCCACTCGTTCATTGAAATGTAAGAAAGATAGCATAATAAGAGTATAATTAGTATCTTCAGTTTTTACCATGAACTGATTAGTGATCATCGAGTCATTTGTTGATGGATATCTCGAAGTTCTGAGTTACTTTGATCGGAAGTTTAATTTCAAATTGATAAACCTAGGTATTACTCTTTATCTAAATGATTGACCAATTCTAGTCTCATCCTTACAGAGTCTTGTAAGATACTCTGCAAGTGTGAGGGTGAATTTGACAATACCGTGTGAATCATACTTTGAGCTATGTCCGTAGTCGTCAGATTAATATTTTACATTATATTCCGTTACATACGTTTATAACCTTCAAATGATTTCATGTTCTTTAAAAAGATGTATTAGTTATATATATATAAATGTATATATATATATTTATATATATATATATATATATATATATATATATATGCAACATATATATATATATATATATATATATATATATATATATATATATATATATATATTGCATATATGTATATTTTATAATTGATTACTCATTTTCATACTCAATGTCATACTTCATT
>OZ038317.1:11867673-11872673 GCA_964035775.1 Osedax frankpressi | reverse complement strand
TAACCTATGGGTTGTGATTACCAGAAGATGGTAGATATGCAACTAACTGGTAGTAATTGGATAACATCTAGCTAAATATAATAACTAATAAGATGGGGCAAAGCACACAATTATAAATTATTTTAAATTATACAGATAATTAATTTCGTAATTTTGCTCTGTTTTAAATGTAGTACACTTCATATACATTCACTTACATATTATTAATTATACTGAGTATTAAGTATATATATGTATATGTTTTATTATACAGATTTAATTTCATTACAATTTACTTGTTCAGCCTAACATATATTTCCCTTAACTAGAATCAGTATATATACCACCAATACAAATAAAGCTTCCCCCGAATAATGAATTCAATGAAATGGTAAAGTTGTGGAAGGCATACTTAATAAATGTAAAAATAAAGAAGAGATTGATTAATCTTATCAATAAATAAACTAATATTAACTGAAGTCGAGACATCGTTAAGAAAGGAATTAAGTGTAAAATACTTCATATTAAAATGAATGCTGATCACGTGAATTAAAATAGGCCAAATATAAGTCAATTAGTAGTTGCAAAACATTAAAATAAATAAAAATCATATTAAAGATGCAGAACATATCTAAGCTCTGTTTAGATGTAAAAATTATACTGGAAAAAGTGAAAAACTATGAGATTTTGCAAGTATCTCAACTGAGAGAGCCATACAGCAAAATTCCTTAGTAAATGATGAAGATCAGGACATATATCTACAATCTCCATCATCTTCTAGAAAAGATATAATCCAAAAGCTTAGAAAAGTGGAGAAGTGAAGTGAAGACGACGATCCTGATATGAAATGTATTACTTGGAATTACAAAATAATAGTGGCTTATTAATGATATCGGAGCAGTACATAGAGTCGGAATCTCAAATTATGGCATGAAAGCAAATTCAATCTTATATACAAAATACCCCATAAATCCATCATTGTATAGTCTTGTATGTCTACTAAACATTACTGGTTTTTGGAATTCTTGATTGAAATCTAAAATGAAAATCTAAAGAAAATAATTTGCCATCTGTTGAACAGAATATCTGAAATGTGAAATTATATTTGACATTTTTAAAGTAGCATATAGTATTGGATTAAATTTCAAATCAAATAAGTGTAAAGCATTATGCTTCTTTAGAGATCGACACGATAGTTTTATATTTAACCTTGGTTCAAATAAACTTGGCTTATTATAAAAAATTGAAATTCTTTTCGATCTTTGTCATATGATCTTAATTCATGTCCACAAATTATTTCTATTTTCGAGAGATAAGAAGATTCCTGAAACTGGCTGTAATTGTCACTGATAAGAGTGCAACACTCTTTTCAATACTAACAGAGAAGTCGGAGTCTTAGTAATTAAATACTTAAATTAAGAAGCCGATGTATGGATGATTACTATAGCTGTTCAGTTATTATTCTCAAATGATAAACAAATTGCCACTATAGCTAGACTTTAGTTGAAAGAAACAATTAAACTTAGATGCAGTTAATAATTTGACACCAGTAAATAACTTTCTATGGCCAACTAACCAACCAACTTTATGCATATAGGTATAAAGGCAAAGGCGGAAATATCTAAACTAAAATTCCAGCAAAATCATTACTGTGCTGTTATCTCAGAGATCAACTCTATCTTTTCAAACATGGCATCTATGGCACAAGGCTGTATTTCAGATTATCCCACTAAAAGCTTTTCCCAATTTCACGGACAAGTTATATCATCAATATGTCATTGAACATTAAAGCACTATTACTATACTAAATACATATTCATCGATGTTCAGAAAAACGAGATAAAAACAATGCAATTCAAGTGAGTGACATATTCATTAAAAAAATGAAATAATGGTTTAGGATTTTCATTTCCTACCTCGTAGATTCTCTTGGCTCTTTGACAAGAGATAATTCTATTCTAAAAGAAGAGTTAAGGATATTCAAAAGAATTTGGAAATATATTAAAAAAGCCAGTTTAATAGAATCAATCGATGTATCAGATTTTTTTGAAATTATTAATTTATTATTATATAATTAAAGTATTAGTATTTTATCACCACTTTTTATAAAATTATTCATATTTTTTACTTAACTTTACTTATACATATTTTTCATTTGTGTTGTCTTTATGTTTTTATGCCTAGGTCCCGATTCTTTTACATGTTATTTTAATTGTTCTTCAACAATACAATTTTGTGTCAAATATATACATATATATTTATATATATATATATATATATATATATATATATATATATATATACATATATATGTAAGTATGAAAAGACCGAGTTACATTATATTTTAATTATTAGCGAATTATACAATAATTATTATAATGACTCTAAGAAAGTTTCTTTTAGCCGTTTATCATACAACAATATAGCTTATATCTCCTAGTATCGTTAAAATCAAGCTGACGCAGTGTGAATGGAACGCATACGTGTACATAGATACATACGTAACACTCGGGTGCACGTGGCTACACGTAACCAAGAGCACGCCGATACGCATTTGTATATTAGTGCAAAACGAGATACGATGCCCATTGATAAATTACTCGGAGACGATTCTGATTGGTCGACTGGTTTCGTAACCACTGAACCGAGACGATAACGATACGTCTAGCGAACCCTGCATTCGTACGGTAATTAGCCCTTGTAGCTGTTGACATTATACCGTTATGACTACTAATATAAATGCAGCTCTCCCATTATTGTTTTGCATGGTTAGTACAAGCCCATGGAAGTGTCGATTATGTATTTAAATTACATCACAATTTATATATATATATATACATAATACTATATTGAACATAATAATGTAAAATAATATTCATGATTATAATATATTTATATTCTTATGTTAATTAAATGATAGTTTATGAGTATTGATTTCGTTGTTCAGATCTCTAATACATAGAGTGTGGTCACTTATAACAGAAGACTGACATAACCGGTCGACTTTTAATAAATATTAGTCGAAAGTGCCCGTGCATCTCGTAATCTAGTCTTGAGACACAACTTTATTTTAGAAATTATACTATCTTTGTTTTGAATTCATTATTTTAAGCAGACGACGACGTATTATATATATATATATATACTAGTTATTATTATATATCGTATTTATTTATGGGATATATTCACTATATATATAGTATATATATAGTGAATATATCCCATAAATAAATACGATATATAATAATAACTAGTATAATATAGTATATTTATATATAAATAAACAATTTGAGTCTAAATAGATTACTTCATATCATAATATATATATATATATATATATATATATATATATATATATATATATATATATATATACATATATATATATATACATAATATATAATATAATATATATATGTATATCATTATGATTTATGATACATATGTATTTAGTATTTTAAATATATCTGGCAAGTATCTTTATAATAAAACATGGTCAATTAAATGATATTTTATGAGTATTAATTTCGTTGTTCAGATCTATAATATATAGAGTGTGGTCACTTATGACAATAGACTGAAATAACCGGTCGACTTTTAATAAATAATAGTCGAAAGTGCCCGTGCATCTCGTGATCTAGTCTTGAGACGCAACTTTATTTTAGAAATTATACTATCTTTGTTTTGAATTCATTATTTTAAGCAGACGACGACGTAATTTTAGATTCACCCAGATAACGATAATACATTTGTAAATATTCGTGTATAGGTAATAAATAAGGTTTGTATATATATAATTACCATGTTCGTCTATGCCAGTATACTTTTACTTCTTCTAGTAGTTTGAATACTGATACCATTGGTAATGTAATCTCTATATTGTATGTCATACACTATTGTATTCTAGATTTTCACCTTGAAAATATACTTTACTACATACTGTACCTTGCTCGACTACCATAAGACTATAAATAGATTGGCGAATATAAAATAAACCATTACCGGATTTCCCGTGACTGTGGATATGTTTATTAGGCAAGTTTATTATTATTGCGTAATATTATGGAATATTTTAAAGAAGTACATGATTAGGGAGTTATTTGTAATTATGAATGCTACACATTATTGTTGTTATATCTAACAAGTTAATAATTAGTGGTTTAAATATCCGATATCCGAATTTAGTTATCTAATTTAATACACAATTTAGGTTTAAGAAGCGCAATCGATATTACGCAATACAGCGTTATCAATTATTCGAATCTATCCTTAGGATTTGTTTCAAATCATCAATTAATAAATTAATTAATGAGCTCTCCTGTATATAAACATTTTTATATAATTATCCATAAAATTTGATTTTCTAGTGTAAGCTTCTCGTGAACTATAATTTACATGAACAACTTATTTCAATAGATTATTATTTTAAAAACGAAATACATTTATACGATACAAGACAGTACGATGTATAGTTATACGTAGCTCGTAGTTATACCGTAAGAATGTACACATACGGAGGTAGCTACCTAACATGTTACGTATACATAAGGTTGGACAGATGGAGCAAGGCATTACTTCTCTACGAAATACTTCGTCGCATGTATTATTCAGGCTGCATATTTAATAAATACAATAAGATGAATATCGGAGTTCTTATTATTCTAGTAATATAATATCTAATTTCATAAATCACATTATATATCGAACATATTATATATACAAATTAAATTTATAATATATAATATATATATCATAGTGACACAAAAATAACGATAATAAAATATTAATTATCATAAATAAATAGCTATGTCCTGACCTCTTTATCTCTATCGCAGTACCCTTATTTCTATGTACCCATTTCTATTTAGTTATATTTCTATGTATTCATCGTATCCATTATTCCATCCTCTCTTATGCCTATCTTCCTCTCTCTCCCTCTCTATCGCATACGCCTACACATATTATCTTGTCTTCTTATTATATGTCTATATTTCTCTAATATAACAATATTCAACTCTATA
>OZ038317.1:11843235-11867473 GCA_964035775.1 Osedax frankpressi | reverse complement strand
AAAATCTTTATAAGCTTAATTCACTATAAATATAAGAATTATTTGTATTCTCTAGGAATAGGCACACTTTCGAAAAAATAAAACGAATCAAACTAAAATCATAGATGTACACTGTACATTGTACACTGTGCAGTGAATAAATGAAAATGTTTGATGTTTTCTATTTAGCTTCTAATAAAGTAGAGATAGCCAAATGTTTTACACCATATTCTTTCTACATATAATAGATAATTATTTATATTTTAGTCTGATTTTTACTATACGCGAGGGTGTCGAAAATTAATGTATTAACTTTATTGTGATATACATATATATATATATATATTATATATATATATATATATATATATGTTAGACACTAATGACATTAATATATTAATAAATAATACATTACATAATAAATAGACATGTAACATGCATAAAATTAACACTAACTTTTTTTAATATATAGAAAAATATTTAATTTAATCGCTATGTTAATAGGAAAGTGTTATAATCATATCAACGTGGAGATATAATATATATATATATATATATATATATATAATATATATATATTATAAATATATATAATGGATCACATTATAAAATATAGATTCGTTTTCCTAGTGAATCATTGTTTTGAAAAAATTACGTGTGGAATTTGAACCTCCAGGGTCAAAGTTCAAAATAACAAATGACAGCTAACTTAATCACAAGCATAGGCACCGGGTTGACTAGATCTACACTCGAATATAAATGCAGTCCCAATATCACTAGACAAACATGTTATCAAAATTGCCTATTGTTTCTGTCTATCAATATCTACATGGGCTGTCTACGGGATATATAGCTTCCATTGCCCGTTGAACTGTAAATGCACGGGTGTAGAATTCGCGATTTGTTTCAGGCAAGGAGTTGACATCTCTTCCGGTCAACCTTAGCCCACGTCTAATTGAGCTGAGGTTAAAGAGAACTTCGATAAGTCAATTTCACATCAAAGAATTTTCTCGACTTTCGGCTCTGAAGATATTAGAATTAAGTGAAAAACGAATTAAAAATAATAAACCGAAAGTCTTTTTTGGGCCTTTCATCGCTATGGAAACTTAGGCTGAAAGAAACATCAACTTAAATTCCTTCAACCTGGTTTCATGCAAGGCCTTGTCTCTCTCCAGGTTAATTATATGTTTATCCAATAAACAATATGAATTCTACCATATGAATTATGTTAAACGATAAATAGATTAATTTTGAGATATAAACAACTATGAGTCACTCACTGAATGCATATATATATATATATATATATATGTCTCAGATATATATATATATATATATATATATATATATATATATATATGTATATATAAATTGAATTTATACTATTATTTATACTATTATAAAAATTACATTAAATCTTTATGAAGAATATGCATTCAGTGAGTGACTCATAGTTGTTTATATCAAAATTAATCTATTTATCGTTTAAAATAATTCATATGATAGATATATATGTCTCAGATATATATATATATATATCTATGTCTCAGATATATATATATATATATATATATATATATATATATATATATATATATATATATATATATATCTATATGTCTCAGTTATATGTATATATATGTATATATATATGTATATATATACTTATAGATGTATATATATTCCAGATAAAATTACATTATATTATACTATTATTATAAAGATGATATTTACATTAACATCAATGCCAATATATAATCATACGTATCTTCATGTGGTATATGTAATAATCTTAAGCAAAACAAATATTTGAACTATTGCAAAACTAATAGAACGATTTGAAATAGAATGAAAAAGTTTCTGATTTTTTCATAGTAGTCATTTATAATATTGTTTTTCAAACAGTGTATATCATTCTCTGCCTTATGTATTGTTATTAAATAATATAATAGTTGATGAAATATAGGGTATACATAATTTAATTTGTACATGCTAAACACGATTTGTTATTATAAACAATAATTGTTCTTTTTTATTGATAACAGTTTAACATTTGTATGTCATATACACATACGTGTCCCTATTATTAATTATTACTAAAATATAAATGTAGCCGATGTGTGGTCTAACAAATATTATAGCAATACATGAAATTAATAAATAATAGAGTTAATAGCATGTTATCTATTCCTTGTAAGCAGATAGTCACTTTACTTTACATACAAACACATGCACACACATATATACACATACACACATACACATACATATATATACATATATACACATATATATACACATATATACACATATATACACATATATATACACATATATATACATATATATACACATATATACACATATATACACATATATACACATACACACACACACATACATACTCACATACACACACACATACACAAACATACTCACACATACATACTACTTGTGAAAAAGCATATAAACATGTATTTAAATGAATACATCACAAATCACACAGACGCACACATACGCATACATACAAATAATACACACAAGTACATACCCGCACACGTACATATATACATACACATATACATACATTCGTACATACATACACATACAATTATTTCATCTTGCTTAATTAATTTGATAAAAATATACCATGCTAAAGTTTTAAATAAACAGAATTATAAAGAATATACAATTTTGTAAATATTAATATACATTGTAGTCAATAATTTACAACCTTTTAGTGAATTACTATTAATATACTATTACTATTTCTATTACTTTTAATCATAACTATAGACCTTTCATTTCCCAAGTGCACTCAACTGTGATATATCATTAAAAAGAAATAGAAGTAAAAAATAATATAGAAGTAATTAGCATTCCAAGATCTAATACTTAATGATGTATACTAATTTATACACGGTATACATACACGCGCAAACACACACACACATACACACATACACACACATACATATATATATATATATATATATATATATATATATATATATATATATTAAAAAACTGGTATTATATTTATTTGGAAACGAGAACAATTTTAATTTTTACTAATCCAAATGTTAACTAATTGTATAAATATTTAGAATTTCAATATAGATATATATATATATATATATATATATATATATATATTTTATATATACAGTTTATATATACTTATTTTAATTAAGTTATATAACTAAATATTTATAACAGATCAACTTACCTATATGAACTCAGATATATATATATATATATATATATATATATATATAAATATTGGTTGAATATATTAGATGTATGAAATGTAAATAGATACACCTATACAGATTTTAATAATCAACGCGAGAAATATATCAATCCCGAGTTTGGATATATGTTCATCAAAACAATTAACTACTTTAGGATTGAAACGTGTAAAATTCCATTCATTTCATAAATGCTTTGCCGATTTGCCGATTTCTGTTATTTCATTAGAATTCATTGAATTCTCGAATGATATTTTAACAAAAGAAGTATTAGTAAATCTTCCTAAATCTACCGTAAATATTATTCAAATAATGAATTGCAACTTAATATATATTCAAGATAATACATTTGACGGATTTGTATTCAAGAATCTTCACCTGAATGGGAATAAGATAAAAATTATTTCAAATAAAATGTTCAATATCGTACCGACTTTGAGATATCTAAGGTTGTATAACTAAAAAATTGTTATTTATTAATTAAAAACTATCACTCTTATATCTTATTTGTTTTTAACTATCACATATATCATACCAGTTTAACATCAAATAATATCGAAGTGTTCAATGACGATATGATCAAAGATTTAAAGAATTTAGAAAAACTAGACTTAAGCAAAAATAAAATATCGAAGTTCTCCCTTAAAAATATCGTTAAAATTAAATCTTTAAACTTAATTAGTAATAACATTGGATATATTGATTATAATATTTTCCTAGGTTTAACTTATCTAAACGAGCTATTTTTAGATTCTTGCTCCATCAAAACAATTAAAGAAAATACTTTTAATAATTTAAAACATATGACAACCTTGTTTATACAATTTAATCCAGTGCGTTTTACAGACTTAGTGAATTCACTAATGTCATTACAGATATATAATAAAATTGAGAATCTTAAAATAGGAAGTACCACATTGAATCATTTGGATAGATTTACATTCGAGTCTCTAAATAATTCATTATCAATTAAATCGATTGCTTTACAATTTATCACAATGACATATTTTGAAAGTGACGTATTCGTAAATTTTCCTAATTTAATATCTTTAACTTTATTAGGTTAGTTAGAACATATATTTTACATATTATTATCATATAATTATATATTATATATTATACATTATATTATATATTATACATTATATTCATCATAATATACTTATTTAAAACAAATTATAACCAGGCCGCCAACTGTATAATATTAGAGAAGGAGCTTTAGCCGGACTATTTTCTCTGGAAAATTTAATTTTAGAACGATTAAAATTAACAACTATGTTTTCTTCATATTATTTATCTGGAACATCTATGAAACACCTTCGATATATTTCACTATTTAGAAATAATATTGAAAGTATATCGACTTTAAAGGGATATATTTCACTCGAGGTAATAATATTTAGATATATTTTTTGAATAATATTTTATTTTATATATTTACATTTAGAATTTAAATCTGAAACACAATCAAATTTCAATATTAAACATGGATATTTTTAATGAAGCTAGGAAGTTAAAAATATTAAATTTATCATATAATAAGGTTATAAATATATAAAGATACTATACAATATTTCTAAATTTAAATAATTATACAATTTATAATACAATGTAATCAATAACTGAATAATTTCAGATAAGTAATATAAAAGAAACAACATTTAAATTCGTACCAGAAATTAATAGATTTCTATTGAATTCTAATTTATTACAATCAGTTAACAAACATTCAGTGTTTAGTGTTAGATATCTCTATATTTAAATATAAAATATTTGATTTTATATATTTGACAAATAGCTATTTGTAAAACTTAGGTTTATTAAATTTTAAAGCAAATCATATTCTTTAATAATTTACATACTAATGTATTATTAACAATTATAAATAATATATTATATTTAAAAGTATACTTTATATAATAATACTATTACATATTATTTTAAAATATAGCAATTAAAGAAAATGAAGAGACTTGATATTTCAAACAATGTCAAATTATGTATGAACATAAATACTTGTTCATATTTATTTCGTAATTTAGAATCATTAGAAGTTCTCAGCCTAAGATCCACAGGTGTTAGTTGCATTGAAAGTATGTGATAATCTAGGCTCGAATATTACATCCGCATAATTTATTATAATACACTTTCTACCCAGATTATGGAAATAAACCCAGATATGTTTAAAGGAACATCAAACTTGACAGTTTTATATATTAGTAACAATTATATACAACAATGGAGAAAATTGAATAATATGAATGTTAGATAATAATACAATTTGAATAATAATTTATAAAAAATACTTGGGTTAATACTTGTATTTTATGTGTTACTCAGCACAAGATTGTGTTACATTTTGTTTTTTTTACACTAGTGAAATTTACACAAAAAATACACGTGTATTTTTTTCTTGTACTGAATAACACATAAAAAACACAGGTATTTTTCTCAATCTCGTGTTGAGTAACACATAAAAACACAGGTTAACCCAAATATTTCATAATTATTCAATGGCAAATTCAACCCCTTGGTGGTAACAAAATAAAAATTTATAAATTAAACTATTTTTTAATTTTTTATTTATAAATTATATATTATATTAAACTTTTCTCAAAAATAATATTTTTCTAAATATAAAATATAACAAATTATTAGTAATATCGGTTTAAATACAAAACAAGTTAACATAAATCAACATTATTAAATTTACTCGTGCTAAATGTATCTGATTTATATATTTTAAACACATTTTCATCATAACGACATTTTACATCATATACTTATAAGATAATATATATATATATATATATATATATATATACATATATATATATATATTAAATATCAATAACTTGCACTATTATACGTTAAGTATCTGTTTTAAGTTTAACATGATTATTTAAAATAAAACATAATTAAGTATTTCAATATAGTATACATATATATTTATATATATATATATATATATATATATATATATATATATATATATGTATAGATGTATATATATATATATATATATATATCACATGTTATTGTTACGTAGATGTCATAAATAAATATTCACTAAATGATATCAATATAATTGCTAAAGAATTCTAAAAATAAATAAATAAATTGAATAAATATATCTTTTTCTTATTTTTAAATATTAATTTATTATTTGTGTTATTATGTGTTTTATAACACGTGTTATCGCATGTTTTTTCCATTTATGTTTTTATGCGTTAACCCAAGTTTTTTTCATGAGTGTTAAATCTAGTTTTTTTGTATGCGTGTTAACCCAGGTTTTTTACGCATGTTAAAAATGTTAATCCAAGTTTAGATACAATTGTCGACCCAGGTTTTAACTATAGCTCAATTCTCATGCAAATACCTACATTTACACAATATTTTAAGAAAAAATACACGTGTTAACCCAAGCTTTTTTTTAAACGATTGTTTACTGGTACTGTATTTAAATATCATAGAATGATCATTTTCTAAAATTTTAAATTTTTGATAAATATGAATAAATATTTTTTATTTTAAATATGTATATTCTATATTTATTGCTAATTTATATATCATATGTGCAATTCACACCGTGCAATGATTATGGTGTTTTATTTTAATGCAACATCACTGATATTCTGATATTTTATGTATACATAGATTATTAATTTTATAAATTATTTTTGTATGGATGTATATATATAATATATTAAAATAATAAAACCCATAATAAAAGTATAATGAATTAAATATAGTTTATTATATAACTATGTGAAGTGTCATATATAAAAAATATACGTATAGTATATAGTATACATAGCCTAACATTTAATTTATTTTAATGTATGGCTCATATAATATATAGTAAAAACAATTATAAATTATATAAATATGAAATTGTACATTAGTGTACTGGGTTTCCATATTTGCCTTATTAGTATCATAATATGTAAGCCTAGTACAGTTCATATAGTTTACATACTGGAATTAGTGTCATAGTGTTAGAGCCCAGTGCAGTTATTATATTCTACATTTCTGAGGGTTATACTCGCCTCGCTCATTATCGCTCTTTATTACGGTAATTACACTATCGTTAGTTCCACCATATAGCAGTCAGGTTCAGTTCAAACCTCTATGCTCATAACCATATTTTCTTTAGCTTAGTATCGCCTATACATTTCTATAGTAATATATATATATATATATATATATATATATATATATATATATATATATATATATATATAATTATATAAACATATAAACGCATATAGAGATATTGTGCTTTACATAGTGTTGGTGTTATGTCTTACGCAATTTGTATAGGTCTCAGGTGTTTGTTTATTTATAAACGCCATTTATATAATAATGTATTGCATGTAAATCTAACATTTAAAAAATATACTTTATATGTTCAAAATTCGGATAGTTGAATTGTTTAGTGGATTTTATATATTTATAAGATAACATTAATTTAAGATATTATTAGTTATACCGGACATTGTCCGGCGGACAAAGTAAATTCTTATTTATGAACATCTAGTTGTCAATTACACTCTTAACATGTCAACATGTCAATCAAGAATTGTAAATATTATGATTTAAAAACTATAAATATCATTTGTTTTAAAATTATACATTAAAAATGTAATTAAAATAACTACATGCATATATTATTAGTTAGATCATCTAACTAACATATTTGTATGAGAAATTATACGATTTTACATATAGTAAATATATATATATATATATATATATATTTATTTTAAAACGATGACTATAATTTTATCATATACAAATTAAGATACAAATGTATAATATACTCTCATTTATGAAATAATTATATATGAGCGTAATTGGATGCTGATATTATTGATATTATACAGTTTAATTAAAAAATATTAATGATCACATTTGGATTATAGTAGTATTATACTAGATCTGATATATAAGATAAAATAATGTATTATTTTAAGCATGAATGTAGCATGTGTATACAAAATAAATATATATATATATATTATTATAATTGAGCGCCATATATACACCCACATATGAATATAATGTGTCCATATAATATTATATTATATTATATTATATATTTAATTTTAATAGATATTAATATATATTTACATTATATAAGATTTAATACTAATCTACTCTATTATATTATATATGCATATCGATACTAATTTTACACTTCATTAGTTCATAATTTGAATTTATTTATCGATACATAATATTAAATATACTGCAAACTTTATGACATAAATTTAGATATTTTTTAAATTGAGTAAATTAATATCCGAAAATCTATTTAAATATTATTTTACAAATTTACTTTTAACCATAAACAAAACTGGTTTGTCGAATATTAATTTATAAGTGATTTACAGCTTAATCAATTATTTGACGAAAAGTTTAAATTGTTTAGGTACACATTATATATCAGTAGAATGTAATTGATCTAGATAGTTAATAATACAATTTATTTATATAATAAGAATATAGATAAGAATACAATTTATGTATGCGAGTAATTATGGAAAATTTGAAAGTTTCTAATATTTAAAATTATTTTTATAATAATATAAACGTATCTATAAATACGCTATATAAATTTATCAATTTTCATTATATTCAATAACATTGAATTTTAATATAATAGATGTTGGGTTTAGAATTCTAAAACAGTATTAAAATTTCAATAATATCGGTGGAATTGTGAATGCTTACAGATAAATAAACAGGTAATTTACGTGTTCATTTCTATAAATAGAAAACAGTTTATATTTATATATTGAGTCAGAGTCTGATAGCAGCTATATTAACCTTCGTATATATATATATATATATATATATATATATATATATATATCATTACTAATGCATACTAAGACATACTAAATATAAATATGTTACGTCGTAGAAACTACCCGTATCTAGTAAAAGGTAAATATTATACACTTTTATATAAAGTAATATCGAGAAATTTGAAATTTCTTTAATTTATTATACCAATATTGTATTTTTCTAACTTTTTTATGACGCTTTTATAATAATCCTTGTTCAGGGGAGATATATAAAATAATTTTAAAGATTTCATTATTTTATTAATTGGATGACCCCCCCTCATTAATTATACTTATCCAATCTGAACATTTTAAAACTCTAAACTCAGCAGTAACCGTCGCAGTTCTGTAAGTTCAATGTAGGGGAACTTATTATTTTTAAATTATATACATTTTATAGATTTATAATATAATAACTTAATTGTTTTAAATATATTTATATGATACCCTATAACACGCAAATCTACATTTTGTTTCGTAAGATTTTTTTTTAATCTAAAAAGTTATACACTTCTATAACTAAGTCGAAATATTTAGATACTTTTTAATATTATAGACACTTACACATTTTCTTACGCTCCGCCTAACTCGAATTTTATTGCTCAAATTATTTAAGGAGGTTGAAAATGTCGCTTATTTATATCATGACTTGTTGCCTATTTACTTCATAATATATGACGATTATAAATATATGTGACGATTTACACACAGAAACTTGAAACATTATTTCTGGAACATAATAATATGGTATCAATTAACGTCATGGGATTTTACAATCTGCCTAAAATCAAAGATATTTCATTAGCAGGGAATCCGTTCGCTTGTAACTGTGATCTGAGGAGATTTTTAGACTTCATGAACACGAATAATATTTTTATTGGGGATGTGAAAAGGAACTACAAGTTATACAAAATACAAGTGTTACTTAGAAATGTATTTATTATTACGAAATCAGTAATAAATTTACTGAATTCCTAAATATATCACATACAATAACTTTAATAATAATTATATGAAGATGTGCATCGCCTGCAAATGACAAACATAAAAGCATTCTGGACATGACGGTGTCGCATTACGACTGTATGCAAGACGGATCTGTTGATAGCTGGATATCGATAACAATGGCGTTATCTCTTCTAGTGACACTGCTATCAGCGATGTACCGGGCGAGATGGCATATCCGATAATATTTTCCTAGCTAGTTCGCGGTTGTTCAATAAATCAAGAGATTATGAATATAAAGCCTTCGTAGCCCATAGCAAAGGTAAATAATATAGACTGCTTTTAATCAACTCATCTATGGATGACATATATAGATGTCAAGATTCATTGTGATACGAATACTTATTAATGTATATTATATTTTATTAGTTTTCTAATATTGTCCAACCCAATAAATAATTTAATAATATAAATGAGATTACATAGCATAATATCTATATCTATAAAGTTGGATACTACACATTAATGTAGATGTATTACATTAATGCAGATGACAATAAATGGATAATGGAAGAACTGTTACCGAATATCGAAAGTCGAAATCTGAAACTATGTTTGCACGAAAGAGATTGGTTGGCAGGACGACTTATAAGTGATAATATCGTTGAAAGTATTGAAGCCAGCGAAAAGGTGAATTAAATATTTATTCGGCTGTTGTTATATGATTAATTTTTAAGATAAGATCAGAATTATAGTAAATATTAACTATACGAATTTATATATTAATTTTTAGTAAAACAGTTAATAGTTGTTATTAACACTTGCCCTAATTATAATAATATGAAAACTACGTTTATATATTTGTATATTATTTACCAAATATGTTAGAATATAGTAATTCATTAATTAATATTATTTTTCTTACGTTTATAATTTTAATTTTTATATTTACATATTTCCTAGTGAAATAATATATTGCTTATTTATATACCATATTTAAATAACAGATGTTACTGATTGTATCGAACGGATTCTTGAAATCGAAGTGGTGTTCCATGGAGATATCCCTAGCCGAGTCGACGTGTTTAAATCGTATGTTGACCGTGGTTCTAGAACCTCTGGACACTCGATATATCCCGGCATCTATGCGCCGTATCCTTTCCACGCAAACCTACCTGGAGTGGACAGCGGATTCATCGGAGCAACCGAAATTCTGGAAGGCGTTGAGGAAAGCATTGACCACAGAACCTGCCGAAATTGCTGATTGCTCTACCGAGTGAAATAAACAAAGAAGTCAACAATGTATAATAGATAGTGTTATTAAAATATTTATAAAATAAACAAAAAACATACTGATGATTATTATATATATCTTACAAATAAAACTGTTTGCTCTATCGACAGAGTATAAATACTTATAGTACTTATATAACTATAGTACTTATAGAACTATAGTACTTATAGAACTATAGTACTTATAGAACTATAGTACTTATAGAACTATAGTACTTATAGAACTATAGTACTTATAGAACTATAGTACTTATAGAACTATAGTACTTATAGAACTATAGTACTTATAGAACTATAGTACTTATAGAACTATAGTACTTATAGAACTATAGTACTTATAGAACTATAGTACTTATAGAACTATAGTACTTATAGAACTATAGTACTTATAGAACTATAGTACTTATAGAACTATAGTACTTATAGAACTATAGTACTTATAGAACTATAGTACTTATAGAACTATAGTACTTATAGAACTATAGTACTTATAGAACTATAGTACTTATAGAACTATAGTACTTATAGAACTATAGTACTTATAGAACTATAGTACTTATAGAACTATAGTACTTATAGAACTATAGTACTTATAGAACTATAGTACTTATAGAACTATAGTACTTATAGAACTATAGTACTTATAGAACTATAGTACTTATAGAACTATAGTACTTATAGAACTATAGTACTTATAGAACTATAGTACTTATAGAACTATAGTACTTATAGAACTATAGTACTTATAGAACTATAGTACTTATAGAACTATAGTACTTATAGAACTATAGTACTTATAGAACTATAGTACTTATAGAACTATAGTACTTATAGAACTATAGTACTTATAGAACTATAGTACTTATAGAACTATAGTACTTATAGAACTATAGTACTTATAGAACTATAGTACTTATAGAACTATAGTACTTATAGAACTATAGTACTTATAGAACTATAGTACTTATAGAACTATAGTACTTATAGAACTATAGTACTTATAGAACTATAGTACTTATAGAACTATAGTACTTATAGAACTATAGTACTTATAGAACTATAGTACTTATAGAACTATAGTACTTATAGAACTATAGTACTTATAGAACTATAGTACTTATAGAACTATAGTACTTATAGAACTATAGTACTTATAGAACTATAGTACTTATAGAACTATAGTACTTATAGAACTATAGTACTTATAGAACTATAGTACTTATAGAACTATAGTACTTATAGAACTCTATAAACATAACAGACACTATTCATAGATTATAATACAGTCAGTATCGACATCGAGCACATTTAAAATAACACGTTGTACGGGAGGTCACTTTATTCCATATTTACTTGACAATTTCTAATGTGTCATTAGGCTACAGCTATTTGTCACCCAGGTATCGTTAGCTTGACAACAGTTGCGCCTGACAACGGTTGCGCTTGACAACGGTTGCCCCTGACAACAGTTGCGCCTGACAACAGTTGCGCCTGACAAAGGTTGCGCCTGACAACGGTTGCCCCTGACAACAGTTGCGCCTGACAAAGGTTGCGCCTGACAACGGTTGCGCATGACAACAGTTGCGCCTGACAACAGTTGCGCCTGACAACGGTTGCGCCTGACAACGGTTGCGCTTGACAACGGTTGCGCCTGACAACGGTTGCCCCTGACAACAGTTGCGCCTGACAAAGGTTGCGCCTGACAACGGTTGCGCCTGACAACGGTTGCGCCTGACAACAGTTGCGCCTGACAACAGTTGCGCCTGACAACGGTTGCGCCTGACAACGGTTGCGCCTGACAACGGTTGCGCCTGACAACGGTTGCGCTTGACAACAGTTGCGCCTGACAACGGTTGCGCCTGACAACGGTTGCGCTTGACAACAGTTGCGCCTGACAACGGTTGCGCTTGACAACAGTTGCGCCTGACAACAGTTGCGCCTGACAACGGACTGCTGCCTTTTTCTTTACGTAACTTATCATAGCAGTCGTAACGTCGTTATCTATCAAGTTTATATCTTCACGTTGTTGTAGTTACGCTATGTCTTTTTATACCCCAGACTACCCCCGATGACATCGTTAATATTCTTGGGTAGCTTTTAAAAGGGTAGGGATAATTTATCTATACCCCCTGCAGTTTAAAAAATATATATTGACATATTAGCCAATATTAGGTAATCATTGGCATTATTCTCATTGTCAATAACTATGATGTCAGACGTACCAGATCATAATATTAATATTATTAAAATAAGTTCATTAAATGTAAGTTCATTTATCATTTATTGTTGTAGAGGGGTCAATTTGCAGGGTACTGAAGACATAATAACGCTTGATATTTGTATTGTAACCTAATCATGGTACATGATTAAGTAATCAATTAGTTTACGAAAGGACATATTTCTAGGGTACACCAGTACTATATTATAATATAAAATAATGTTTACATATTTTCAATTTATATAAAGAATTATTTAATGATAAAACAATTAAAAATAACAAATATGAATATAATTTAACTGCATTTACTTGAGAAAATTAAACTAACATAATCATATCTACTTACAAATTAAATTTAAAAAAAACAATGAGATTAATATTATAAGGGTGCTGTATCGTGGGCTAGAATGTAACCTGTGATAGAATGGAACATTCACGTGAAATGTTCCATAATCTTTACAAACATATCTAAAAGAATTAGATAATAATATAGCGTACTTACATAATGATGAGTAATAATAGCAGCTATTATTATATGCTATCATATATTTTTTCTATTAAAAAATACCATTTTCAAATTCTTAAATGTGGGCGTATTAATCAATATTTGGCATCTAAATCAGGGCGTGTTTACACAAATTCAAATTCATAAATATATTTCAATATTCGGAATACTATAATTACCAATATGATATTAAAAGAGATTAAATATGATATTAAAAGAGAAAATGAAAAATTCTCTAATATTATAACAAAAAGCACACATTTATAATCAACAAATTAATACAATTAATTTACATAATTATAAACTACCGAGGATATAATATGCATAAAATGTCTTGCCAATGCTAAATATTTTAGATATATATAAATTATTAGCAGTAAGTACTTCCATCTCTATAAATCTACTTTATAAAGAAGTCGCTATAGCATTGTCTGCCGAAAACCACATCACACATCTATTCTCAATATGATATCTGAGAATATATTTAATAATTTAATGGTAGTAACTCTACAACATTAGTATATAAATGTGTGCATATAAATTCTAAATAGATTATGTATCCACTTTAAAATAGAAATTTAAATTATATATAAAGATATATAAAATCGAATTTATTATCTTTATATATATATTTATAATTTAAAAATTCAATATTTATATTTCTTTGATTGGCTTGTTTATTTATCAACTATTTGAAAGATAATATGTCATATGAAAAATGGGTTACTGTGCAAAGTGGATAGTTTCACGTGACACATTCTGATTTTATTGTATACATTTATAAATAAATTATTTTAAAATTCCAAATTACCAATATATAACTAGTAATACAAATGTGAATCATTATATTCTACAATACAGTTTTTTTAGCAATATTCAATAAATATAATATTATAAAAATGAAAAATGGAAAGGTCAATAAACGCTATGTGCGTATCTAGCCTGAAATTCAAATACCTAGATTAAAATATTTCAAACTTCACCATAAACAATTATAATGAGATTTGAGTTAAACGAGATTTTCTATTTTCTTAAATAATTCATTCTCTACAAATACACCACAACAGTACTCCAGTACATGATTATAAATTATAATGTGTAAAAAGTAACAATATATTACATCTACAGGCGATAGTATCACTTATAATTGCCGAGAATAATCTAAACGCACGCACGCAATTGCTTTCTATATAAAGCAATATATTTTACTTATGTGATTATTTTTAATTTATTTAACAGTATACAATAATAAAAAATACCTCATTTTCAATGCTATAACCCACTTTACACAGCAACCTATTTTGCACATGGCAAAATTGGCATTCCTTTAAGAATCAATTGTAATCGGTATAAGTGATAATATATGGATTAGTTGTAATATTAGTTAAACATTTATTATCTATAAAATAATTTACTCATGTATTTTAATCATATTAAGTATATTCTTATTTATTTGAAATCATTCAAAATTTATTTTTTATTAAAATTAACTTTAAAATATCTTATTATAAGTGTAGGTTAGATTCTGTCACATGTTCCTTTATGGTACAGGTTACATTATGGTACAGGTTACATTATGGTACAGGTTACATTATGGTACAGGTTACATTATGGTACAGGTTACATTATGGTACAGGTTACATTCTGGGACACGACAGATGTGATAGATAATTATCGGATAAATCATGGCGTTAACACTCGTATATATTTGCATAGCATGCAATTATCCTGTTTTCAAAAGGATAATATTTAGGATAAATGTAACGGGCCTTTCATCCTGTTAATCACAAAGGTCAACTCTAGATAAATCTTGATATTGTTTAATGAGGACAGATTTGTGTTAATTATTCAAGATAATTAATATAATTATAAAAGTATTTAAAAGAATACATACATTTAATTTAATCAATTTAAAATATTACATATTCATTGAAAGATTACTAAAGATAATTTATTTGATTTTCATCGGATTTATTTTTGTATATATATTATAATTAATATTCATAAAATACTGGTTATACAAGATCTCAAATCATTATTATGAAATTTAATCTCCGGTTCAATTACAATATTATGTACAATAAAACATGCAGAGATACATCAATGTAGTTGGTGGAATTCCGTATACTGCCTTTTCATTAAAATTCTCCACCTATATTTTCGTAGGCGGAAAGCGTTCTTAATAGATATACTGGAACTTGAGTGTCTATTGTTTAAGATGGTTTTCTCCGGGGAGAGAATACAACTTGACCAAGGTTTTCGGAATAATTTGGCATCATGTTCCTTACCGTTATACCAATAGAAATATCTATAAAGCTGTATGTGATAAATGTTTATATTAACAACTAATATCGATATAAGTTTTTAGATTTCTTTAGATCTTCAGGGTTTATATTTTATTTTATATAAATTGTAATTATAAATTTTAAAATATTAATTGTAAATACCTTTTTTCCATTACAGATAGCCATTGCATTTATTGAATATAATCCTTTTCTATTAAATAAATATTCTTTGTTTATCAATAGCGCCATTATTGGTATGTAAGTACCATCTATAGCCTCCACACAATTTGGAAATTTTGTATTTAAATAATTTTTTTAGATATTTCTAGACCTTGAGGGATTGTTGGAAAGACTTCTATAATAATGTCTATAATAATTTGTATGCTTCTATAATAATTTTTCAGATATTATTCTCAAAACATAATGTATAGATTAAATCAATTTTTTGATATTATTAATCAATAATAATTTTATATTTTGAGACCCATGGATATGTTAAACTGATAATAACTGTATTTGTCTATCTTGTAGCTGACGATTTAGAAACACTGAACCTTTCATCAATAGTTATATAATCGCAATGTGTTGCTATTTTATTTATAACTTACATAATATTAATCATTTGTGATCATTGTGTTACTTAAACCCTTTACTTTAACCTGTTACTTTAACCCTTTACTTCCCGCGGATTTTTGTATTTAATTAAATAATAATATATAATTATAAATTAAGGTGATTTTTGTGAATTATATTTAAACATATAAATAAATGAAATAGGTATTAATTACCTCAATATATAGTAATAACAATTTGGCGTTGGTTTATTTCATGATGCCTTTGATATATAAGGCCCAATTTCATCGCGTAAATAATCAAATGTATTGAAATTTATTCTGTATAGAAAAATACATTTTATTAAATATGATTATTAGTAATATCATTTATATAAACTATAACCCGAAGTGCGATTTAAATTCATAGGCAGAAAAATGTTCTATTACAGAATTCCAGTAATATATTGCTGTATCCGCATTTATATCTTCTTCGAGTCCTTCGAGTTCTTCGAGTTCTTCGAGTTCTTCGAGTTCTTAGATCATATAATCTATAATCTCATTATCAATATCAATACCTCCTAAAAACAAAAAATAACATTTAAATATTAAAAATATTATTAAAACGACGATGCTAATGATACACACATGTATTTATAAATGTCTAGATACAAATTAATTAATGAAATTAAATAAGATTATTTATATTAAGATTATTTTTTGATCACCAATAGTTATTAATATATTATATCATGAGATATATGAATACATTTATTTAAACTTTTATTTAAATAGAATATTAAAATGTGTTGCTAAAATATAAATAAATAAGTTATTCAAAAGTTTTTATTTAATAATATTTACCATTATAGATATACATTTACTTAACTATCTCATTTATAATGACCGATGTTTATTGTAAAATTATTATTATTACTATGATTATTTTTTAAATAATTTTAAAAGCTATATTACATTTATGAAATAAAACAAATTATAAATATGCAAATTTTATGATAATACCTATTATAAAATGTATTACAATATATTTTGTATTTTGCACTATTTTTACAACGTAGACATATATCCTTTCCATAATACTACATAAATTCTATTATTTATATGATAAAATATCTAATTTTTTATTTAACAATAAAATACAATAAAATAGGTAAATAAACGAACTAAATGAACTCCAAATCCTCATAATTAGAAAAAAAGATAATTCAAAAAGGTGCATGTAAAGTATATATATATATACTTTATATATATATATATATATATATATGTATATATATATATATATATATATATATATATACATATATATACATGCAGTATACATATATTTACTTGGATATACTATATATTTATATTTATATAACTATATTTATTAATCGCAAATACGCATATCTTAGGTATGACAATAGCAGATATATAGTTTTATTCAGAAATCTTTGAAAAATACTTCAGATTATATAAATTCAGTCTGTAAAGTGTCTAGTATAGGTTGATATGAATACGCGTATGAAGACTAATAATGATTAATAATAATATACAATTTTAGAGCATCAAACTGAAGTATATGATCTAGTAATATGTGCAATTACAATACGATTTTCAAAGGATTACATTAATATCAATTCGTATTATAAATTATACGAATACTTATTAACTTAAAAATATCATAAAACCGAAGTTAATAGGAAAATATATGACTATAGTCAAATATACTATTTGATATGTTATGTTAATTACTTACTGTTACAGTGGAGTAGTGTAGCCAATATTAGTAGGTTATATACGCCAATTGGTGTATCATGTAGTAAAATGAGATTGATTAAAATAATACATAGAATTACAGAATATCATGCCGATTAAATCATTTGTATAACTGTAAATGGTTTATTTTAATATATAGTTATTACATAATAATTAAGGGCAGGTTCATAGAACAATAGATTACTAATATATGTATATAATGTAATTTAATAGATAAACTATTTTCAAAATTTAGAAATATACGCAAAGGAACTATCTTCAAATTTAAATGTGCTGCTGGTTTTCTTGATATGTAATTTAGTGGAAATTTAAAAACTTCGCTTAGAAATAAAATTATTATGGATATACTCAATACTTCAGTAATATTTATATTAATAAAGAAATATTATACAAAATTGATGATTATGATATTATGAATGAATTTATAATCTTTACATAATGTATAAAAACGATGTTAATATAGCTATATATATATGTATATACATATGTATATCCTACTATTTAATAATTTTAATATATTTTATTTACTTTATATTTGTAATTTAATATTAAAGTTATTTTATACTAAATGAAAACCATATTGTATTGTTATACCTACCTATATATTCAATACAGTTAATTCATAACATTATAGTTACTATTATCATTATAATAATTATAAATAATATATATTTGGATTTAACGACAAGAGGCTGATTATTGAGAATAATCGTGTAATTTCAAGTAAAACTAATACTTTTAAAAGAGAGCGATATGCCATTAAGTTAATGTTTACGAAGTAGTCATGTATCTTCATTTAATACTCATTAGTTTATAGGAAATGTATAAGACAGTAAGTGAATTCGTATTGAGGAATCTGGTAAAGTATATTAAGATTATTTTGTATATGAAACCTATATAAGAGTGTGTTATTAGTTATTTATTTTAGAGGTATATTGCCGACATGACAGTTTTAATAGAAAAACAATATGGAAGTTTATGTCTTAAAAGATGGGGTGGATAATTAGTATCTACTAGGCAGTTAATAATACTCAGATGATTGTAACTAAATATACTTAGTTAGATATATTATATTGTTCCACTATTAAATATAATTATTATAGGTATTGTGTTAATAATAGTCTTTAAATACAAAAATCTTGCTTTTTTCTACCCAAGCAAAGAAACCTAAAAGCAGTGCGAAGTTTTCGATAATTATCGACATCTGATGAGTTGTCCTGAAATAAATGGGCAAACTCCGCGATTATCGGCAACTTTTTACTCAAATATCATTGGCTTTATATTTCATCGGATATAGTTTTACATTTTATAGATTAGTATCTAGATTATATACATTTCATTATTTAAAACATAGTATGTAAGCATTGCTTCATTTAACCTATTTACAATCATTTCGAGTAGTTACGTTTCTTTCTAATAGCCAATTCACTAATTTCTTGATATAACATTTTATAATATTAATATAACATTATAATATATGTAATGATAATGTTTCATAATTTCAATAATACTATGCATTTATATGTACTACCATATGTTTACCAAATCATTATACACCTTTATTAAATTTGCGCTACGTAATACTTATGCAAACCTAACCTCTAAAATCGCGCTAAGAGATATCTCGGTATTAGCATTAGCGAGGATTAATATAATTATCTCTGCTTTATAATAAGTAATGTTATGTTCAAGTCAAATTATAAATAGATGTTATATATATATATATATATATATATATGTATATATATGTTATATCTAATAAATTTGTGATACAAAAATTTTGTATTTACTGTGATACTATTCGTATTGCATTATATTTTTTATCAATATATATATATATTTATATATTTATATTCTATGATATATCATATTTTATATTACTACAAATAACATTCTGTTTTGTTTATAAATTTCAATCTATAATAATGGAAATATGAAATATGAAATATTTCATAATCATGCTAATAAATGCATATATATAATAACAATATGTTATCGATTTTAATTTTCAATTTTATTGTGATCAAATAATTTGATACAATCCTATTAATATTATTCTTTTATTCGTAATAATCAATCATTTATTGAAAATACAATTGATATTATATTGTATTGTTAAGTTTGTATGCATATCGAAGGTTGACGAGAGTCGATATAACGTAACATAAAATCGATATCGTATCAATAAAGGTTATTGGAGACTTGGGTGAAGTAAATGACCGCGCTAAAACTTAAAATCTGCAATATATGAAAATTAAAACTAGTTAAATATCATATATTATAAATAAAAGATTAATTAAGTGATTTAATAAATATCGAATATATATGATATATCGTTGATTATATAAATGAAGTAATTTATATTCAACATTTCTTTAATTATTTATATATGTGAGTCGGTTAAATTTATTTCAATAATTAGTAATAGGTTCTTCTTACAAGATATACAATAAGAGTACATAAAACAGATGCATGGTTATATCATTTTATTTATAATTACTTTTGTAAAATTCTTATAAGCACAAATTCTATAATTATTATCGGTAATCTTTGATTAATAATTAATATTTTCTAATATTAAATTTTGCATACAAATCAATATGAATATGTATTTGAATATATTAAATTACTTATATTTGAACTCACGCATTCAACGCATTTCATCGAATCGAAAGAGGTCATCTCATTTCAATGAATCTTTTTTATCGCTCATCGCTTTATCTTTTTGATTGGCCTTCATTATAATTTTTGTTACATAACCGAAACTAACGACCCACCGTTACAATCGTATAGGCAGTTGTTGCTCGCAATATAATTGCTCTTTCATATTCGATAAGCTTTATTATAATATCCATTTGGCAATGTGATGTCTATGAGAAAACAATACAATACGATTCTTTTATCAGGTTGTTCTCTCGACTCCACAACTTCGGCAAGCAGCACGACCAATTCTTATATAATAGCACTAACGGAAGTAGGTGTGCGGCCGCTAACTTCACTTCGTATCTTTCCGACCCGAGGACGGATAATTCTACCGTTAGGTTTTGCTCACCAACCCTGGTGCCAGCTTTCGCATTACCCGCTACGATCAGCTATGAACATTTGAATATATAACGGCGTTAAAGAATAATAACATATTAAAAGCCCGATGTTGAAGAAAACAAACGATGGATGTCCGCTATATAGCGCCAAGGGCCCGTAAACTACACCACACACACTCTTCCCTATCTCATCCAGGGCACCGTTCATTTGCAGATCGAAGTACGCTATCCAACTTCTCGTAACGGGACTCCGCGGTTTAACTTCCACCTATACTTATTATATAGAAGCAACCCGACCTATAATATCGTTATGACGTATATTAGCATTACACCTTTATATGAGTTATGGAAAAGTAGGCATATCTTATTCGTACCATTAGACCACATCTATCTCATTAGACCTCGTCTATCTCATTAGATCTCATCTATCTCATTAGACCTCATCTATCTCATTAGACCTCATCTATCTCATTAGACCTCATCTATCTCATTAGACCACATCTATCTCATTAGACCTCGTCTATCTCATTAGATCTCATCTATCTCATTAGACCTCATCTATCTCATTATACCTCATCTATCTCATTAGACCACATCTATCTCATTAGACCACATCTATCTCATTAGACCTCGTCTATCTCATTAGATCTCATCTATCTCATTAGACCTCATCTATCTCATTATACCTCGTCTATCTCATTAGATCTCATATATCTCATTAGACCTCATCTATCTCATTAGACCACATCTATCTCGATAGACCTCATCTATCTCATTAGACCTCATCTATCTCGATATACCTCATCTATCTCATTAGACCTCATCTATCTTATTAGACCTCATCTATCTCATTAGACCACATCTATCTCATTAGACCTCGTCTATCTCATTAGATCTCATCTATCTCATTAGATCTCATCTATCTCATTAGACCTCATCTATCTCATTAGACCACATCTATCTCATTAGACCACATCTATCTCATTAGACCTCGTCTATCTCATTAGATCTCATATATCTCATTAGACCTCATCTATCTCATTAGACCACATCTATCTCGATAGACCTCATCTATCTCATTAGACCTCATATATCTCGATATACCTCATCTATCTCATTAGACCTCATCTATCTTATTAGACCTCATCTATCTCATTAGACCACATCTACCTCATTAGACCTCATCTATCTTATTAGACCTCATCTATCTCATTAGACCACATCTATCTCATTAGACCTCATCTATCTCATTAGACCTCATCTATCTCATTAGACCTCATCTATCTCATTAGACCACATCTATATGATTCGACCTCATCTATCTCATTAGACCTCATCTATATCATTAGACCTCATCTATCTCATTAGACCACATCTATCTCATTAGACCACATCTATCTCATTAGACCATATCTATATCAATATTTATTCAGCATCCATTTGAAGCATGATGTAACTTTTCTCTAAAGTCTCTCGATATTTGTGTTATCGCCGAATTCACAATTCAAGATATTCCGTTAATCGAAAGTTGACCCTATTTTCCGTTGTTAACCGTTTTCGGAAACATTGATCCCTACTATCGAGATTAGCCCGATATCCCGATATCCCGATATCCCGTTCCCGATATCTATTATTACGCTACGCATCACTATTTAATTGTCACCGTTATCCGACATTAGAAATGTCACTTCCGACCACCGAAGACCAGTACCTCTGGACAGTACTGACTACGATAACTTTGGCAGTTATATTCACAGTAGGTAAGTCAGCGTCGATATATCCGTTAATAATAGGTTATTAATAACTTATTAATAACTTATTACTAACTTATTGATAACTTATTAATAGCTGATTAATAAATAAGCAATAACTTATTAATAACTTATTAATAACATATTAATAACTATTAAATGATTAATAATTGAATATTAACTGATTATTAAATTAATAAATGCTTTAAAATTGATTAATAAACGATTAAAAAACAAGAGAATATTAACGGTTTAATAACAGATTAATAACTAACTAATAAATATTATAATAAGAAAAATACAATATTATAATTCCAATTTGAACAATACACATTTATATAGATATTCAAATACATATGTATAAGTACATTCACTCATACACGCACACATACAAACACACGCGTACACAAAAACATACATACACATATACATGTACCAACCAACACATACACACACACATACATATAAACACACACACACACACACACTCGCACAACTATATATTGTATATGATAATAATCAATTAGAATATCTAGGCACGCGTGCCTTATATGTAATCTATTGCATCATCAAAGTCGACATTCGATTACATAAGAGATAAAAAAGGTAAATCTAACTAATATATATGCTATATACATGATGATTTTGAAATGCATATACATGTATATATATAATGCATTGTAAAATGTATAAAGTACAGAATACAATACACATTGTACACTGTACACTGTATAGTGTATAGTGTATAGTGTACACTATAGCATATA
Source organism: Osedax frankpressi (assembly GCA_964035775.1). Taxonomy (NCBI): domain Eukaryota; kingdom Metazoa; phylum Annelida; class Polychaeta; order Sabellida; family Siboglinidae; genus Osedax; species Osedax frankpressi. Next base: position 11,843,253 of record OZ038317.1, on the reverse strand, counting down.
TAGAATCTCTCTCTCTCT
>OZ038317.1:11818675-11843035 GCA_964035775.1 Osedax frankpressi | reverse complement strand
CCCTCCCTCCCTCCCTCCCTCCCTCCCTCCCTCCCTCCCTCCCTCCCTTATTATTCAAATCATAACTCAATAAAATGTATATAATTGTTATTTATAATATATATTATATTAAAGTTACCATCTAATTTTGATATCTGGCTGAAGTATTTTATCACATAACCATTTAATCAAAATTGAAGCTTCTGATTTCTAAATATTGTAATTAATTAATTTGCTAATAAAGTCTATATATAGTATATACTATTAAGTATATATAGTATACATTATTACGTATATATAGTATATATTATTACGTATATATAGTATATATTATTAAGTATATATAGTATATATTATTAAGTATATATAGTATATACTATTACGTATATATAGTATATATTATTAAGCATATATAGTATATATTATTAAGTATATATAGTATATACTATTACGAATATATAGTATATATTATTAAGCATATATAGTATATATTATTAAGTATATATAGTATATATTATTAAGTATATATAGTATATATTATTAAGAAAAGTGTTTGTAGAGTTTTTAATAATTGTTATACATAACTATTTAATTATTCAACTTCTATTTAAAAAATATATAAATATATTTTATAATAAATAAATTGCGAAATATATCTTCATTATCTATATTTCTAAATATAAATATATATATATATATATATATATATATATATATATATATAATCTATGTGTGTGTGCGACTCACTGTGCGTGTTTGTAAAAATATTATTTATATTTAATTATTAATATTATTTAATTTATGTTAGATATGTTATATATAGTTATATTATACAATTTATATACTAAGTATACTAATAATGTCTAAATCTTTTTATATTGTAATTAAATTTGAAAATACTTTTTACCTTTGACATTTATAATAACTTAGTAAAGCACGAAACAATTATTTGTATTTAGTTAGATTTAAAAACTTTTAATTGTACAATTTTAATTGTATCTAAATATGTTATTAGGTAGGATTGACAATATCATTACTTTTATTATATATTATAGATTATATATTACATGTATATTATATATTATATTGATGTATATTATATATTACATTTATTAAATTTATATTGTATTACGACAATCCAATTAAAGGAACTATGTTACTATAGTATCATATACATTTTTATATTATACCATTAATACATATATTTTTATTCTCACAGCAACAAATTGATATACAATTATAATTTAATGTCAAATAATAATATCAAGGAAAATATCCTAACGTTTTTATATATATATATACATATATATATATATATATATATATATATATATATATATAAAATATATTTATATATTTCATGCATGATATATATATTTATATATACTATGTGTTATATTAATTGCAACTACAATTACTATATAATAACAGTTTTTGGGTGGGCCATATTTTTAAATTCTATATCTTCAAAAGGTATGGGTAGATAGCAATCCATTCTCTCGGCAACATTATCATACGTAATCCTATCTATAATGATATTTTATCAGACACCATGGGATAGATAATTATCATTGTTATTTTATAATCTCATGTCATAATAATTGTAGTATATAATATATGTAATACAAAATATAAATGTATTTGTATATATGAATTAAACACCAGGGTAATGTTCTATAATTATATATTGCATATATTTAAGTGCTAAGGTATAGATATATTTTAAAAATACTAATAATTAAAATATACATATAAATGTAAATATAATACAGAGTACATAGATACTATCCTAGAAAGTAAGTATTATTATTATTATAATTACCACAAGTATATTTAAATCGACTGTTTAATCAACTGAGTAATTACATATACTTAAAATAATAGCGATATGTGATGGGGTTTAGGTATGTGAATATTTATAGCACATCATTTTATGAGGAAGACACTAATTGTATGCCCCTCGTGATATATCAATTTCATCATCACAAACACTTTTAATTTATATTTCTAAATTATTATATAATCAAAGATATGCAAACAGAAATAAGTGGATGACGTAACAGGACTCCCAGATTGTACAATGCAAACACATAATACAATCTATATATAGAACTTTAATAATTTGTTGCGGATTTAAATTTTCTAATACAAAATAATATTTAATCGGAAGTACTTATGTGTATTTTGTATTTATTAATTCTAACGGATATATAAGAATGTTTTTTTAAATAACTAATATTTGTAAGGTAAATATATAATTATTTATAATTATTACATTTTGATGATTAAAATGTAGTCACAAGTAGGTCAAGTTCAAGTAAAATCAATAACTTAATGCACATTTAAATTTGTTTCTATGTTAATAAATAGCTACAGCTGTTCTCATGTGAAGTATCACAAAACGATATTACATACTATTAAATTGTTATTTATGAATTGAATATAAATATATATAAACATATATATATATATATATATATATATATATATATATTATAAAATATCGCATTATTGTATTTGTGAATAATGCAAAATTATGCAAAATTAATACTAACTCGTTAATCTTGCTGGTATACATTTTATCATAAAGTTACTACATCTAATAACGTCTCCGAGCATATTTTATAAATACAATAATTATATTGTATAATAATATATTATTTATTAATATATATTATTATTATTATTATTAGTAATATATCAATATTTAATAAATATTAAATAATATATATTACTCGTTACTAAATTTTAATAAATTTGATTTATTTAATAACAAATTTGATAATTGATTAATATTTAATTAATATTAATTTTAAATAATAAATATTACTCGTTATTAAATTTTAATAAATTTGATTATTTAATAACAAATATTAAATTATATTACAAAAATAAAGATGATAATAATGACTAGTTATTGAATACACTAGATTCATTATTTTCATGGCGTTATCATTATGTCTATTATCAGTATGTCTATTATCATTATGTCTATTATCATTATATCTATTATCGTTATGTCTATTATCATTATATCTATTATCATTATGTCTATTATCATTATGTCTATTATCATTATGTCTATTATCATTATGTCTATTATCATTATGTCTATTATCATTATGTCTATTATCATTATGTCTATTATCATTATTTCTATTATCGTTATGTCTATTATCATTATGTCTATTATCATTATGTCTATTATCATTATGTCTATTATCATTATGTCTATTATCATTATGTCTATTATCATTATGTCTATTATCATTATGTCTATTGTCATTATGTCTATTGTCATTATGTATATTGTCATTATGTATATTATCATTATGTCTATTATCATTATTCTTAGAATATTAATTCAGAAATATTGAACACTGCTGAATATGTCGTTACATTTTAAACAAAAATGTTAAAAGTTTGTATAAGAAAACATATAATTTTAAATATGTCATTGATTATATTGAGTTAAAATGTGTTAATTCAATATTGAAATTTTTACATTAAGATGTATAATTTATTGTATAATTTATTATTATTTTAAGCGTTCTATATTATAATTACAAAATATGTTTACTGAATTAACATATAGTTTATAACCTTAATATATCTTACCTCTATACTTAGCTTTACTCTATCTTAATTCATAGAAATTGAGAGCGATCCATGTAAAAAATAGTGAACTATATATACAACGGTCTATTCCATTATCATTGATTTATTAATCATTAATAACTACCAGTCTATTAATCATCAAATTGAAATAAGACAATATATATATATATATATATATATATATATATATATGTGTATGTATATATATATATGTGTGTGTATATGTATGTATGTATGTATGTATGTATGTATGTATGTATGTATGTACGTATGGATGTATGGATGTATGGATGGATGTATGTATGTATGTATGTATATAAATATATATATATATATATATATATATATATATATATATATTCAGATAGAATAATGTCCCTTATTTATATATCCTTCTTTCATTTGTTACGTAATTGAGTTCATTTCATAGAAGAATATGATTTATATTTGTTACAGAAGGATAGTATTTAATTCTATTGCAGAAGAACATGCATTGTACTTGTTACAAAAAGACATGCATTACTATTCTATAGAAGAACATGCATTTTATCTGTTACACAATATCTTGCAGTATACGTTTTATATGAGGATGCATGAAAATATATATCTTGCAGATATTATATATTAAATAGGAGTTATTATACATGTTACAAAAGGTCATGCATTATGTCTATTAGACACTGACATGCAATATATTAAGATATTCTACCCTGAGTCAATTCCGAGGAGTATATGGCGATATTCTGCAAGTGATAATTAACAAGTTATAAAGAGACTAAACATTAAAATAACTCCAAAAATATAAATAATTTATTTTGAAGATGCCTTTATGCTTATATTCCCGATAAATAAGTGGTAACAGATCGTATCATTAGTGTATCCAGAATAATAATACTATAACGATTATATAATAATCCTGTAATAAAAGTGTTTTATTGAGTATATCAATAAATTATATATTTTATATACCAAGAATATAAATATTAAAACAATGATTTAATATTCGGGAAGATAATTTACTATTTATCACTTAATTTATAAACAACACATATTAGGACAATCTTGTATATGTGATAATTGATAAGTAAAGCATGACAATTATGATAGAGGATATTGTATAGGATATTTATATATATGACATATCATATAATATAAATAAATATATATTTAGATTAAATATATATATATATATATATGTATATATATATATAAGTATATATATATATATATGTATATATATATATCTATGTATATCTATGTATATCTATGTATATCTATGTATATCTATGTATATCTATGTATATCTATGTATATCTATGTATATATATGTATATATATATATATATATATATATATATACGTCTGGTATATATCTGGTACATCATTGTAACTATTTGTAACATATTACCTTCCTCGGCGAACCATTTATCTGGGATTACGACGTAAGTCTTACGTCACATTTTATTTAATGATATGTATATACACCATACAAAAAATGCATTGCGATAGATACTTTTTACCAACACCGAAATATTTCTAAACTGATTCTTAATAAATGTCCTCGTCAAATTCGATGTACGTTTAATTTGTTAATTATGTTTAGATTTCTTTGAGAACATTTAACTTTTGTACTTTCTCGTACCTCACATCTAGCATGTATTATTGCGCGTATTATAGAAGTATTATATAGATAGTTTATATTGAGTATTATAAATTATACTCATTTGATTATATCACTTCTAATTATCTAGATCTCACATTTAATAATCGAGATCATTCTAAGTCAATGTCTGATTTTTATAATGCATATAATGTATTGCTCATAAGTATAATACTAATATATTTCATATTTATTAATAATCTATAGAAAATGCATATTTTTAATTTAAAATAATTATATATTTACAATATAAGCATAATTAAAATTCTGTTATTTTATACATGTCATAAATAAGAATTCCCATGTAGAAATCTTATATTAAAAATAATATTACCTCATTGAATTATTATTATTTTATTTAGAATTTATATTATATACAAATATATGAGATATGAGATATAAGTGTATAATAAATAATCATATATTATTAAATTGATCATAGTTCAACTCAGTCGATATTACTGAAACTTACTGAAACTTACTGAAACTTACTGAAACTTACTGAAACTTACTGAAACTTACTGAAACTTACTGAAACTTACTGAAACTTACTGAAACTTACTGAAACTTACTGAAACTTACTGAAACTTACTGAAACTTTCTGAAAATTACTGAAACTTACTGAAACTTACTGAAACTTACTGAAACTTACTGAAACTTACTGAAACTTACTGAAACTTACTAAAACTTACTGAAACTTACTGAAACTTACTGAAACTTACTGAAACTTACTGAAACTTACTGAAACTTACTGAAACTTTCTGAAACTTACTGAAACTTTCTGAAACTTACTGAAACTTACTGAAACTTACTGAAACTTACTGAAACTTACTGAAACTTACTGAAACTTACTGAAACTTACTGAAACTTACTGAAACTTACTGAAACTTACTGAAACTTACTAAAACAACTGCAATAATTAAAAGCAGAATTTCAAAAAATTGATATTGAAAAAAACTATTCCTTATATTATATTATTGTTATATTATATAACTCATATTATCTAATATATTTTTATAAGCATTTATAAGCATATTTCTTATTTGTACACTTTTATAGAATAGAATACTGTAAAGGTGAGTACTAAATATCATTATACTAGACGAGTATTATATTATACTTTGTTTACATTCGAATTCAATTATATGTTACATCTTACTATTTAAATCTCTAAATACTCGTAAAGATGTATCTTAATTGATGTTTGAATTATCTTTTATGCACACTCTTGAAAATAACCTTATGACATTATTTACTAGTATCCAGAATTCTTAAATTTCTATATACAGTTGAGTCATCTCAATTAGGTACTTTAAATTATGAACTAAAATCACTAATAACTAATTAATAAATCCATAGACATATATTATATCCTCATTAATGTATATAGGCTAAATCTACACTAAATCGATACATAGAGTATATAATAGTAATATATTGATTCATATAAATATATATAAAAATTCATATTAATTTTATCGCTGATATATAAATATGTTTACTTATTTACATTATACTAATTAGTTATTTTAAAAGCATATATACTTTATATATATATATATATATGTATAATTATATATATATGTTTATATATATATATATATATATATATATATATATATATATTATCTGTTTATAATATAATATGTATATAGAATCTCTATTATTCTGTGATGTACGACAATCACTCAAACAATAGCTGATAAATGATAATATTTAACATGAAACATAAACAATAGGTTCTCAATGATAATAATTATTGTCATTGTAAATAGATATCTTAAATTACAAATATATTCGTAATTCAAGTCTCGAAGAATTCTCCTAGATTTATATTCTTACCCACATATCACTTGACATCAACCACAAATAAAATACATATTTAACAAGTGCACATTATCAACCAGGCACTTTCTAATAATTGACTATTGTACACACGTAGTATCTTTGTATTCCTTTATCTACATATATATATGGATATGTATATGCAATTATTGAAGCTGTATAATGAATTTAAGACGTGATTAAGAGATATATTATTATCATTTTTAATTTGTGTTTATATATTTAATTTTCTTCATTCAATTATTTTTCATCCGTGTTTCTATAACCTGCGAGTAAAACAATGAACTACTTAATTGTTCTATTTAAATAATAGCATGTTTGTATTATCGTCTTATTATTATGATATTGAGCTAACAGAAAACCAAACATTATTATTGGTGTATACTTAATCGCATATTCCGATGGCATTATAAAGTAGAAGATGTATTTTGATATATAAATATGTATTTATTAAAGTGCATTGTTACGCATACTATATAATGAATGCATATTCAGTTAACTCATGTGATGCTGAAGGGAAATATTTGGATATTATATAACTGTGTTCATCTTCGAGCATTGGTCATCGTCATATATACAATATATCATTAGTATGTAATGATCGGCGGTTATTTATTTTCCATTGGTAGATTTTACGAGGGATCGCGGAGTCTCTCTTTATAATTAATTACGTACAATTCGTTAAGTATACGTGTATTGGTAAAGCTGGCGATTAAAATGTATGTATTGATAATAATGTAAGTGTACAAAATATATAAAATCCATTGAAGTAAGAAATCCAACATTCACGTCGTATCGAAATATAAGTAAGATGTTCCGGAGTGTTTGTAACATGCACACCATAACGAATTGGTCAGAAGTAACGGACACGTCGGCCATGGAAGACTTGGTACATTATCGTACGGTATGTAAGTGGTGGAATGATGTAATACTGATAGAATGTACGGCTGCGATAACTTGGTCGGACTAGTTTGCTATTCTCTACCGTTATTGAAAGCTAGGAGTGTTACGCCAGGACAATAGTCGGACATTCGACAACTGCATCGGCGACACTATTCTATTATTAATCGTACATTTCGCGATGTACGAATTCAAATGTCTTCTTTCCGCGTATATTAATTGTAAGACGTCCTACGGGGTTCTTTCAAGGAATATGCCGAATGTGAAACTATTATGATGGGGTATAATATTACATCATTAAATATGAATGTACATATTAAGAGGAGGCGATAATGTATGTGGAGTATATGTACGCTTGACAATCTGTAGTTAGTATGTACATTTTCATAAGTGAAATATAAAAATATTCGGCTTAATATAATGTATATAATATCGTATTGCTATCAGGGAAATGTAATCTTCACTTTCGTGATCGGAGACTTGGTTTCTTTGTCATTGAATGACGCACGTTGAGCTGCTTTGGGTGGCTTGCTTCTTTGTCAGACTCTTTCTCGGTCCCGACATTGCCAACATCTATGTAATGGATTGTAGAGGAGTTTGTAATATCGTGTACGGTATATGTTAAAGCTAGTTGAGGTGTACACACGGCTCCGGAAAACGGATATGAAAATATGTCATGCAGGGATTAAAATAATATATTGATATCGTAATGATATATAGATTACACATATCTCGATATATTGTTTTCCTGTTGTAAATTGTTTGATGAAGCCTGTACAAATAAATTAATTTCGTTATTAATTCAAAGACATCTACGATGTAATAACGTCTACATATACCCTGGGGAAATCAAATATACAAATGGATTAATTTAATCGAAATAAAGGAAGGGGTCTATTTACAATAAACGAGTTATGTTATAATGTGATGTGTAGTGATAATGTTATTATGTAATGTGAGTGCAGAATGTGCGAATTAAAATCGTGCAGCTTAAATAAAACAAAGCTATTGTAGTCGCGATTGGTGCATTCGAAGTAAAGTCGGCGATATTGCATAATGATAACCTCTTTTCGCAAGAGAATTAGTGATATAATGAAATACAAAGTGTGTTACTATGATAGCCTTTCCAATGCTTGTTGCCAGAGATCCGCAATAACAATGTTAGATACGTTAAACGTGCGTCGTCTAACGTTTTAATGTAATCAATTTACGGCTGATCTTATATCGATATGCCATCGAAACTCAAAGACGCGCCGATTGGAAGAAAATAGAAATCCTACGGGATAAAAAAGCCAGGCTGCCACAAACGAACGAAAGGTGTTTAACTAATGATAGCGTGTTGGCAAAAAAAGAGAGGACGAGGGGAGGAGGGAGGTGCTTACGTCGTTGTCATCATCGCTGTCGTAATCCTCGCATTCTTCTAGGTAGTCTATCAAGCACTCCGACATCTGAGACATTTGCTAATGGCCGAGAGGGGATGTGGCGAGTATTAGGGCTACGGGTTAACTCGCGCTACTAACGCTATCTATTAAGGTGTAGCGAGGTAGATAGTTGATAAAGCACACGAGGTAATCTAATTTGAAAACTGCAGGAGTTGGAAAAGCAGTTTAAAACGGGGAAATCGAATAATTACCATACTCACATTTCCGTCTACAGTCTATCAACAGAAGAGTGTAGATATTATGGCAATTATAGTTTAAGTTTTGATTTTAAAAAGTTTAGTCGTATTGTGAAAGTAAGCATGCTCGGTGTTGTATTAAAAAGTAAAATTACGTAACTCGTTTTACGGAACATCTTAAATCAAAAGCCTGATTATGTCATCGTTATACCTTTGGTCAATTATTCACCTTTAAGACTCGTATATTATCTCAGCGAATGTGATAATCGAGCGGAATACTTACTCGATTAATCATGATCGCCCTAGCTTTGAACTTGGTGCCACTGGAGTTTGCTGCCGCCTTTATTGCCCGATAGAATGGCTCGAATTGTTTGTCCGCCTCGTCCTTTTTGCTCCACTCTTCCACGAGACTCTACGAGTGAATAATCCATTCGATTTATAGAAATTCTATCATATCTAATATTACTAAATATAATTCAAATAATTATTAATTGATTTCTAAATTAATATTATTATACACAATAAAAAGTTAATGAATTAAAAATACCTATATGATGCCAAATACTAAATTAATGTTAATATTTTATAACACTACATATATGTAGAATTATAATTTAACATTTAATAATTAAGTTATAATGATCTATAATTAACAATTGATGATTATTGCTGACCTGTAGATATTATTGGTTTATCAAATCTATATCAAATATATATCATTTAAATATCGTAGATATCAAATATGGAATTTTGTAAAACAATTATATAATAATGTCTTATTGATAAATAAACGCAACTTAAATGAATACGTTTATAATTAAAAATAATAGAGTTTGTTTTCGATTAAATACAAATAATGATGACAAATTCAATCAAATGAAATATCATTATTATATATAATTAATAATTTATAATGAAGTGTTCGCATGAGTAGGATTAAATATATAACGTTTCATGAAATACTTTATATTATATCATGATATACTCATTTATTAGCATTGCTTCCTTCTCAGTACCCATTTGTAGTATTTATTTACATTCATAATTCCTAAGACTCCTATTCAATATTCTCTTTCCAAGTCTTATTCTATTTAAAATATTTATAAATGTATTCTCAAATACACTACCACTCCCTAAATGATCTGCATCGACGTTACGTTACTGTTCATCAGTGAATTACCCACATGCAACCTTTATGTTCACCAATTTCTCGCCTTAGGTTTTTATCTCAACCAGGAGGACTTAACTCACCTGCATTCGTTTCTCCTTCTGTTCCAGTCGAGCGTACTTCTTATGCAATAAGGTCAATTCTGAACGGATTTGAGAACTGCCCTCGGTAGGATCGTTATTCTTCGCGATCGCCTTCTCTCCGGCTGCAAGAGAGTTTGGCGTCGAGAGTTTCTCCATTTGGCGTAATTCCTGTAGTGCAGTTATTAAGAGAATACGTTAGAAATATATAGAATTGAGTAGTTACAATGCAGCGAATAAAATATAATAAATAGTCTAGTCTATAGATATATTGTAATAATTCATAAATTATAGAGTTGTAACAATATCATTTACAAACATCAATCAAGAAGTGAATATAATTAAAACAAATGTAATGCATATTTGAACTTATATTCCGTCACATTTTTAGAATCATGAATATCATCATTCTTCAATACCATAATCTATAACATACTTTTTTATTTTACATTATTATTATAAACTTATTTACTCATTGTGGATCTTCCAAATAAATCTATGAATATACAACTATGGTTGAATTACAATCCCATTAAATACAAGTTATATATTAGAATATTATTCGAATCAATTCAATCCGGTATTTTAAGAACGTATATCGGTGATATAAAATCTACCGATATATATAAAAGTTGGTAATCCCAACTGGTAACGAATGTCGATGCATTTGAATGATTAATATACCTTAGTGGTCATCTTGGCGAGTTTAGTATCGGGCATTGTATCTTCCTGTACGCCATACAATAGGAATGTTATACAGCCCGTTTCAAAGAAGTCTAGGTGTTCTTGAGTGATGATATCGAAAGAAAACGTCTGCGATAATACGTGTAATAATAACGATGTTTGTTAATGCAAGAGATAAAAGTACTTTATCAGTGTAAGTACTTCTAGTTCCGTATGTGTACAGGTTGTATTGTATTATGACATACGATGGCAATAGATTACTTTAACATAGACAGATTCTGTAATGTTTAATAATAATTATAAAATTATAGCTACTATGATATATAGATTTACTTTAGTAACCACTATAGTAATTAATACAATTTCAAGTATGTAGAAAGAAAACTTACTTAATTATTAAACTAAATTACATAAATTAAGTAGTATTGCGATAGTTGTAAATGTACCTATAATATTATGGTTATTAGATGAAATAACGGAATAAATTTCATATGGGACGATAATTGAATACCTCGGAATGGTTGAATTCGGGAGATAGAGTTCCTTTGATAAGTTTAGTTTCTGTGTGTTTTGCATCTCCGTGAACTTTGTACTTAATACGTAATCCACGAGAGAACCTCGCTTTGAACACCTCTGCGCTACGTATAGACACCTTTATGCGGGAGTCGTTTGTGTAGGGAGGATAGTCGAGGTATAGGTTAGTGGCTAAGGGCCAATGGCTGAGGTTTAATGTAGGTGGGCTAGTGGCTTAGGGCAAATGACTAGGGTTAGTGATTTAGGGCTAGTAATTTAGGGCTAGTAATTTAGAGCTAGTGATTTAAGGCAAGTAGCTTAGGGCTAGTGGCTGAAGGCTAGTGGCTGAGGGCTAGTGATTTAGGGTTAGTGGCTTAGGGCTAGTAGCTTAGGGCTAGTGATTTAAGGCTAGTGGCTTAGGGCTAGTGGCTGAAGGCTAGTGGATGAGGGCTAGTGATTTAGGGCTAGTGGATTAGGGTAGTGGCTTAGGGCTAGTGATTTAGGGCTAGTGATTTAGGGCTAGAGATTTAAGACTAGTGGCTTAGGGCTAGTGGCTGAGGACTAGTGGCTGAGGGTTAGTGGCTGAGGGTTAATGGTTGAAGGCTAGTGGTTGAGGATTTAGCACTAGTGGCTGAGCTTTATATCACAAGTTCGTATAAAATGAAGTAAAAAAGATGTTCGTAAAATACTATTATTAAAGAACAGATTTAATTGCAGATTTGTATTGAAATATTTCTAAAGCACTTACCTTGAAATGGTAAGGCTTAGCTAGTAGTTCCATCGGATCATCTACGAAGTAATCCTCGTCAAGTGGTTTTCCTTTGAGAGTGGTCGGTGTGACGTTTACGTAAATATAGCCTTCTTCCTGGCCCTGAGTACGTTATGTTATTATAGGATGTATTACTCAAGTAATGCTAATAGTAATTATACGAATTAGTTAAATCCAGCATAAATTATCAGAATAAATTATCAAGAATGTTTCCTTATACAGAAATGTATTCGGCTTTAAGAAGATTCACTATATGCGTAATGTGTACTCATCTCTATTCCTTATACGGGACATACACATCTATCTAGTCATCCAAATGCATTGTCGGTATTTCTCTAACAATGCGTATTCTACCTTATAACAATGCCTCCGACTACTGTAACAATTGCTTCCGAGTATGGCACATATCTTTATGGTGAATGATTAATATATCATGTGCATTATGTGATCAATATACATTGTACAGTGACGTTCGTGTACACTAAACACTGTACATCGACTGCCATATTATATTGCTTACATCGTATGACAACTACTTAGTGTACACTGTACACTAAGTAGTAATGTACATTGTACAGTGTATACAGTACAGCGTCCTCTATATCGTACATCGTACGCTGTACATATAACAGTATCATTGTATGTACGACGTACAATGTAAGTCGTACATTGTACGTAGTAAGGAATACATCTTCACCGTCATACCTTGTAATCTGCAACAACGAGTTTGTCGTCGAAGTCCAGAGCATATGCCAACGATTGCAGAAACATGTTTGCCGTGCCTGCATATAGATATACTTATGTATATATTTATATATATTTATATATATATATATATATATATAAGTATATATTTATATATATATAAATATATATATATATATATATGTATATATATATATATATATATATATACGCAGGTATGTTTACAACTATATAAATAGATTGTCATTTCTATTAATATGTTGTTATTGTTATGGGTATTAGAAAATTATGAATATAATTCTAAATTTGTTTGGAACCAACCTATCAACACATCCTCAGCAGGTTCCCAAAAGGGATCCTCATCCCTGGGGATAGTAGCTGCTACATCTTCCCCTTCTAACCACTTTTCATACATATCCTGGAGGAAGAATGCATAATAGTTATATTGATAATGATATAATAGTAATAATGATGTAATATTTATGATGATGTAATATTAATGATGATGTAATATTAATGATGATGTAATATTAATGACCAGTTGTTTTCTTTATTATCTAAAACGAAATTATAATTGCATTATTTTTTTTATTCTACAGTTTTTTATAAATATTATTATTACTTACTCTATAAGGTAAACAATATTAACAACATGCTTGTTATTAATAATAAGTGCTTCCTGTGGCATCAAAATAACCTGCATGATATATCTCCTGTTCATGAATTTCGCCCTTTCCCAGAGCCACGAATTCTTAGTCATCAAATCTTTCATCTTAACCATAACTCTATATACACAATTACTATTGTTAAATCAACTGCAATAGGATTCGTATCAAATAATAATGGTTCATTAATGATAAAATAATAATATGATGTTGTTATTCTTATAAAATACAAAGGACCTCATCGTCAAACAATCTATATATAATAATAACAGCAATATAATAATAACTCGTGTAAGTTATTACCCGTGTGCAGTTCGTACTACGAATGTCCCTAACTAACAATGAAATCCCTGAAGCTCACACCGAGGCGAACAAATCGCTATACCTACGCCTGTAACACAAATATGCACTACTTCTCACGCGTGGCAAACCCAAACCCAAAACCAAACCCAAACTAACTGAGTTCCAACGTTACTGTTCATTCCGCCTTCTTGAGCGGCCGCCGAAATTAGCACCACTTCAAAGGTTCTCTGTTTGTTGAGCTCTTCGCTGATCGCATTCACTTCGGTCACCAGGGGAAGTATCTCTAGCACCTGTTCTTGGGCTATTTGTTGGTCTGCAGGGATGGAGCTGACGGTCAGTGCGTATTATGAGGAAAGCTTATTGAATGCATTCAATACATCAATGTTAGAATAAAGTAGGAGTTTTATATTCGAGGTAGCTAAAATAAATATGATATTAAAATAGTGCAAAGAGATTAATACATTATTACCTTTTATTTGACTAATGTGTTTATTAAATGTGTATTATAAATATATATATATATATATCACATTAGAACATTATCGATAACTTTCCTGTTAACTAGAAGTATTCATAATAATTATTAATTATTAATAAAACATTTAAATAATGATTACGATTTAGTAAATCAAATATTTTAGTTGATAACTTATTATACCTGGGTAACTCAATGTATTACTTTAAGTACATCCTTATGACATAATTGATTACTTTAAGTACATCCTTATGACATAATTGATTACTTTAAGTACATCCTTATGATATAACTGATTACTTTAAGTACATCCTTATGACATAATTGATTACTTTAAGTACATCCTTATGACATAATTGATTACTTTAAGTACATCCTTATGAAATAATTGATTACTTTAAGTACATACTACTGCTACTATTTACAATTGAATAGTTATCTCGAGATTTGCGTTATAAATACCGACAAGTAAAATATAATAAATATATAAATATTTCTTGTTTACATCTCACTCTGGATAACAACTAAAGTGTAAGTACATGAATACTTTAATTATCGAATGAGTAGTACTCATCGAGTACCGAGTATAATAAACAACTGTATATGTTGGCAATACTCTTATTAAAGTTAACAGAACATATGTGAAAGTGAATATGAAACTCTATATAAAACTTGATCGTCGTAAACATTGCATTGAGATACCAGTACATTATTTAGGCATACGTAGCGAGTACGTCTAGTTAGTTGGTTAACCCCGACTAGCTCAATAAACCCGAGGTTAGCAAACCTTTAGACATATCGGTAGCACCGACACTGAATCCCTTTGCCTGGGCAATTTCTCTTTGCGCAAACTCCCAAGTTATTTCCAACGGCAATTCGCCGCTAGATTTGCTGTTCATCGGGTTAATGAACACGTACATGTGGTTAGACCCTGGAGAATGAGTAGTTGTAAAGTGAGTATAACGGGGAGGTTAAACATTAGTAATACTTCGATACAGAGTAGTTTAGAGTATATTATACGATAACATAGAGGTTTATTTACTCGCGATTAGAACGTATGAGAAGGAGGAAAGGTATTTTAATTGTAAATGTCATTTAACTAGTTATCGCGGGTAAAGAACAAGATATAATCGAGATCAATAGATTGTTTAAGTTGTTATAACAGTTCCTATTAGTAAATTAAATTGTAATATCTCATTGTGCCGTGATTTATAATAGCGCCAGCGCATTACATTAATACAGATATTATTGTCATATGATTAAGCTACACGTTACACTGTATCATCTAACACAATACGGTATAGCTGTAAAGAGATTAGTTCGCATTGTAGGTGATTATTGCAAGTGAAATCTCGATTTACAAACCGAACAATATACGATCCTTGTGAGCCAACTGAGTTGGACCAGTCAGCGGAGAACCGTTAAGTTTAGTCTTCGCCCCACTGGAAGCAGGCTTAATCTCCGCTTCTCCTTTCGACGATATGGTAATGATGGCGTGTTGTTTATTGATGCTGTATTGGTGGTCATTGTATGAGCACAGAGAATGGCAGATGAAGATAATCGCGGAGATGAGTGAAAGGTAAATATAAAAAATTCGCGGTGAAATGGAGAAGTATAAGGCAACCTGAGTCCGGAGAGGCAGACTTGGGGTAAAGGGTCACAGTCTTTACGCCCGATATTGTAGTCGCCGGTTTTCAGCGAGTGAAACACTACTCCGCTAAGTAGAGGATCTTCATTCAAGTTGATCATATGCGGTTCCTGAAAATGACAAGATAAATAAAAAATAGTTCTAATTATTTCAAAAATACAAATTGTTATATAATTCATATGTGTTGTAAGCAATAAATATATATGATTATATATATATATATATATATATATATATAGGTGAAAATCAATATAACAAATATATCGATTGTTCTCAATCTAAACACAATGCTTAAAAACCGCCATAACTGAATCGTACCTTTTTACGGTTTTGTGCTGCTGCATTTGCCTCTACAATTCCTTCGTCACTTCTAGCCTCTGCCAACTAAAGTGGATATAATATTAATGAATGGAAGTTAATGTCTTCTGAGTACATAACTTAGTTTGTTACGGGGTAAGAAGTATTGAAAAAATATAAAGATTGTATTGATTTTAAAACATATCATTATTCCAGTAACAATCATATAATCTAAATTCGCCGAATTTCACATTAATTAATAATAATTAATTATTCTATTTATGTTAACGATTGACAAGATACTAATGCATAATACCGTTATGTATATTCATATTATTTTATTGTAGTAATTATTATTACTACTGTTAATAACTACAGTCACTGATATATTTACTAAAAAGTTTATATGATTTAATAAAATTAATATTTTAAAAATATAATTGTATAAATTATTATAATTATAAAAATTTTAACTTAAACTGTAATTCAATTAATAACAAGTTGCATTGTAACGAACTTTTTAATGCAAATAATACTTAAAATATAATGAGGTAATAAGTAGGGTAATAAGTATTAGAAAAGTTAAAGAGTAGTAATAAATTAAAATATTAAACATAATTTCATTGACAACCTTTTCATCCCAGCTTGGTCCGGTTCCTTCTGCTCCGGCCAGTTCCGCTTGATTGGCGAGCAGTTGCGAACGTATCTCGTCTTCCATTTCCTTTCGCATCTTTTCAATGTCTGCGGCAGACATACCTTGAGTTTCCGTTGAAATTCCTCCCGCCTCCATTGCCTTCTTTAGTTTGTCATTCTCTTCCTACGGTCAAGAGCTAATTAGCGCCGGGAGGTCATCTTGCATATGACAATCTATTTACATCATTGTTATTTAGAAGGTATCGAAACTTATCGTATTAGCGCGTATTTACTAAATACCATTTAACCGCGTTCACTAAACATACTGAATAGCGAACTAAACCCTAAGTGCATATTCTAAATCTTATAAACTGCCTCCCTTCTATACATTATCATATACTCCCGCTATATCATATCATTATTAGTGCATCCGCTTGTAAACATCTATCCTCAACGTCCGCTATTTACACACACTCCATCCAACAATTAACTCATATCATGCGTATCACATACGTTGATAAATAGGCAACCTAAGACAATTTGTATGTTCTAACTTACCTTCCCCTAGACCAAACATAGGACCCAAACCCATACACTACATTAAACACATTTAAACACATTCACACAGTATTCTCCTCGCACTCACAAACTATACCCATACACTAATCACACTAAAACAATATACCCCTCAAATACAAACTCACATAATACACCCACCGTACGCACACACCCATCACATACGCACACCCCCATCACACACACACACACACACACTACACTCATCGCACTCACAACCCGTACAGCCTAACACACACACACACCCACTACACTCAGCGCACTCACACCCCGTACAGCCTAACACAACACCTTAAGTTCGCGTATCAGTTTATCCATTGGGTTCTCATTTACCACGGCCTTGTTCTTTATCTTCTTCGCACGATCTGCGTACCTCAGAGTTGAAAGTGTTTCATCGTAGTTAATATCGGCGGGAGATAGAGCCGCTATCATCACGGTCTTACTGCGGGGTGGAGTGTTATAACGGTTTGTAAATAGTTTAGGGGAGCTGGGCTGCATTTGCTTAGTGGTTCCTAGCTGTGTTGATTTGACCGGGAGATTAACTGGAGGTTATTACCTAACTGGTATTTTGTGGCTGACGGGTATTTGGTAATTAACGGAAAGTTGGTACCTAACTGGTATTTTGCAATAGCGGTGATATTCCGAAGAGTATAGCGTTTGTATGTTACATTAACCACAGGTATTCAGTTATAATATGATATATGTACCTGTTTCCTCCCAGCGCATTCTGTAGGAGTTTCGTGAGTGCTGAATCTCTATACGGTACTAGAACTTTCTTTTTTCCAGTGGACTGGTCAGCGAGTGCCTGGTAAATTCAAAGTATATGTAAATAGAAGTAGCGAATGAATAGTGATTTATTTTAAATTAATTTCTCAATGATATTCTTTCTATGGATTCAATGTCCATACAATCAGATATTTCTACATGATGTCATAAGTGTTATATACATGTGTTATAAGATAGATATTGAATTTAACAAAAAAGCAGATCTTTTAAGATATTGCCCTAACCGATATAACATTACCAAGGGCCGAGAGAGATTTATTAATATTAGCTCCCTCCTTTAGACGATCTCCTGTAGCTCCTGTACTGTCAGCTCGCTCAGACCCTACAAACAACATCGTATTTACATCTAGTTAGATCATATGTACATTATGGCAACTTACGGATACATGGATATATGTATATATATATATATATATATATATATATATATATATATATATATATAATATGAAACTAATTATGTAAACAATATGTAAAACGGTAAAAGTAACTTTTATTTACAATTTGAAAAGTATTTGAAATATAATAAATATAAAGGAAAAGTTATATTTTATTTCCGTATTAAGAATAGTATATATAAATATCATAAATTACTTATATATTTTATATAATATTACAAAAAAAATGTTAATTTTTTAGAATTACTAAACGTACGCGTTTCGTAGGTTTTTAATCGTATTCATTATCGAAACAGATTTCAATAACGTGTAAAGACTCTTCCAGGGTACAAGTAGCGTACTCTTACACCGCGACGAACCTGCCAAATCGACGAGGTTCATGCAGGAGCTTTTCTTCTTCTCGGCGCCGTCGACCTTGTATATCTGGTCAAAGGTCAAAGTGACGACGGTATGGGCACGGGACGAAGTAGCATTCATATTGGTCGAGGCAACAGTACGCGAGGCGGTTCCTGCGAGTGTAGGAAACTAAACGTGAAACCGGGCGATACGAGTAATGTAAATTCGTAAATAAGTATTCGAGTACAAATGAAGTATGTTTAAATATAACAAAAACAAATAAATAACACGGATGGTTTTCTAGGTAGACAATCGTAGGGCAGTGAAGGAGAAATGTTTATTTAGAAAATAGTAATAGAATATTTATATATTATAGGCCAGCGATATATGTAATATATATATATATATATATATACATATATAGATGCCCTGTGGCTTTATAGTAAGAAACTGTTCATATTTAACTACGTTTTAGTACTACCTTGCTCCATTCGCATTTCTATTTCCTTATAAGAGCCGACGGGTACTTTCTTCAAATCCTGCACGTAAAACACTCCAAGTTTGGTATTCTGTCGAATCTGTAATATCGGTATTAAGTATATTTTATAATATATATATATATATATATATATATATATATATATATATATATATATACTATGAACATATGATAGTTAACCATAAGATAATTGTATAATACTGAAGTTTGACTATTACTTGGTACTCGGTTTTTTTGAGGAAATATATTTTCTGTATGAAATGAAATATTGAGTAATTTTGTAAATAAAAAGTGAATATAAACTTACCGGCAAACCTCCTTTAGGATTATTTTTTGACAACAAGTCCCTGACTTGTTCATTGTAGATCTCCAGCATAGAGAATGTCACTTCAAATCTCTGCAAGGGATAACGGTATCTTGTTATTAATGTGATTTGTTTTGTATCTTCTTAGAGCCGAGATATAATTAGGCAAGTGCGTGAGTATAGTTTAGATAACAATTACATAACACATATAGTGGATTACGAAGGATAAAAGAATGATATGAACTTATGAAAGTTTTGTTTAAAGTTTATTTGCCTATTTCGGCATTATTTCGTAAGATAACTTTTTCCGGATCTTTATTTGCTTCTATGGTTTGAAAGAGTACATCGCAGACAATGGGAACAATGCCTCTGTATAGAATTGAGCGCGATATTAATGTATGGTCTATTGTACAATATGATATAAATTACAATGCTAATTCGTGAAAACCACACACATATAAACACATGTTTTGACATATTATACTTACACCAATACATATGCATACAAATAAACACAACAACGTACAAACGTACACACGTACAAACGTACAAACGTACACACGTACAAACGTACAAACGTACACACGTACACACGTACAAACGTACAAACGTACAAACGTACAAACGTACACACGTACAAACGTACAAACGTACAAACCTACAAACGTACAAACGTACAAACTTACAAACGTACAAACGTACAAACGTACAAACGTACACACGTATAAACGTACAAACCTACAAACGTACAAACGTACAAACCTACAAACGTACAAACGTACAAACGTACAAACGTACACACGTACACACGTACAAACGTACAAACGTACAAACGTACAAACGTACAAACCTACAAACGTACAAACGTACAAACCTACAAACGTACAAACGTACAAACGTACAAACGTACAAACGTACACACGTACACACGTACAAACGTACACACGTACACACGTACAAACGTACACATGTACAAACGTACAAACGTACAAACGTACACACGTACACACGTACAAACGTACAAACGTACAAACGTACAAACGTACAAACCTACAAACGTACAAACGTACAAACTTACAAACGTACAAACGTACAAACGTACACACGTATAAACGTACAAACCTACAAACGTACAAACGTACAAACCTATAAACGTACAAACGTACAAACGTACAAACGTACACACGTACACACGTACAAACGTACACACGTACACACGTACAAACGTACACATGTACAAACGTACAAACGTACACACGTACAAACTTACAAACGTACACACGTACAAACGTACAAACGTACAAACCTACAAACGTACAAACGTACACACGTACACATATATACTAGCTCATCATGCATCACTAACTTATTGGTACCATATCCTACCATGGAGTAAGATTTCCCGGAACCTGTTTGTCCGTATGCGAACAGAGAACAATTGTAACCTGCAGGGGTCACCAGGTTAGTTATACTGAAAATAATAATCATCTATAATTTCTGAAGACAGGCCGTATCTACTAATGAGTACTAATCTATTCGAATACACAGGTAACAGGTAATAGGTAACAGAAAATACATTTAATATACTAGACTAGTGATGTATAAGTATATGTCACTATGTACGCTGTCACTGTACACTGTACACTGTACACTGTACACTGTACACTGTACACCGTACACCGTACACCGTACACTGTACACTGTTCAGTGTACATCGTACAAGTCAATTGAGGTTATTGAAGTATTATTGTGAATGTTGTTTGTAAAGTTGGATGGAAACATTAAAATGTTCGTAATAGGGTATCATCGGCATATTGTATCAAGTTAGTATTGGTATTGCATAACTTTGATTAAATCGTGCGTAATATCCGGTAAGTTAATGCCGATTATATTAAATAACCGTCATACGCGTTATTGAGAACGTTCTTTCCCAATTCATTGAACACCGTTTGTTGGTTTGCGTAAGTACTTCCGGGCTTTGGGTCCATGTAACCATCGGCTTTAGTATCGAATCCATCATGGGACCTACGTAATGTAGTGTTGGCTGATTATTAGCCGGAGTACTTATTATATGCTTATATTGCACTAATACTGTATAATATAGTGTACATTGTACCGAGTACTGTGTACATTGTACCGAGTACTGTGTACATTGTACCGAGTACTCTGTACATTGTACCGAGTACTGTGTGCATTGTACAGGGTACTGTGTACATTGTACAGGATAATGTGTACATTGTACCTGGTACGGTGTACATTGTACCGAGTACTGTGTACATTGTACAGGATACTGTGTATATTGTACAGGATACTGTGTACATTGTACAGGGTACTGTGTACATTGTACAGGGTACTGTTTACACAGTACCAGGTACTGTGTACATTGTACACTGTACAGTGTACAGTATACATTGTACAGTATACCATGTACATTTTACAGTATACATTGTACAGTGTATACTGTACACTGTACACTTTACACTGTATACTGTACACTTTACATTGTACACTGTACACTTTACACTTTATAGTGTACACTTTACATTGTACACTGTACACTTTACACTGTATAGTGTACAGTGTACAGTGTACATTGTACACTGTACAGTATACAGTGTACAGTGAACACTATACAATAAACAGTGTACAATTAACCGTGTATGCTTTACATTGCGAATTATATTAAATAGTTTACATTGACTATTGTATCGAATACAGTTCACATTCCAGTAAGTTTCGTTCGTAAATTCCAACCGGACACCAATCTACTTAAAATCTATAACAAACAACTAAAACATCCGCCATAGGGCAACTCTATACAGTATCCTATAGAGGCCACAGGTGAGGTTTGAGTATTTACCAACGGATTTGCCAACCTAGACGTGTCTATAGACATTCGCTGAAGACGTCGCCTTATAAAACGACATTTTAAATAAGCAAGTAGAATTACTAGTGCCGTGATATTGCTGTTGTACATTGGCCTGCTTTTATTTGGCCTAGTAGTTCAATTAATTCTACATAAGAACAATGCTAGTTAAGGAATACATATTGTAAACAACATTGTGTTTTATTTGTCGTGTATTTCTAATATACACGCAAGTATTCCTCTCTTTTTTTTGCAAGTATATGTTTAGTACTTTGGTCTAATTTAATAAACATTTACACATCCACACACGCACACCTATTGTAAACGTTGAAATAGTCTTTTTGTTAAGTACAAATTAGACACATGGCGATATAAATATCCACAAATAGAATTAATTGCGGTACACGCGGAATTGAACGATTATTAGTTAACAATTGGAACAAAGGCTAATTAATCATTGGATTAATCACCGATTACGATAGTGTCTATTCGGGTGTTCAGTGCAACGATGATGTAACTATACATTACTCATTAGTATTACTCTAAAAGTTTAATTAAATCACTTCGCCAGCGTATTATGAAATCACTTTAATTATGTATTCGCATACAATGACCCACTACCGCGTCCGCTATACGTCCCGATAACAATACGTTACGCCTCTAACTGTCCCTCGCCGCGGCAATTGTTTACTATTGTTTACTTTTTGCGCTGACGAATAAAACATCGGCTCCGTTTGTTATCTCTGCGGCGAACTTCTTTCGCAATACGTGGAACCACAATAGCGACGCCTACCGTCACTATACGGACATAGCGGAAACGAGGTATTTGTTTATTTGGAGACAACGGAGCGTCGGTGGCCCCTCGGCGTAACCGGAAGCCGGTGCCGTTGGACTCGAATCGAGACGATTAGCGACCCGGATTGCATTATTCGCTGGCTTTGATAATACGCCGACAGCAATGTGTACGTAACGGTGGCGTTTATAAAAACCTCCCGTATCCAGCATCGCACACCGTAAATAAACACATTCGCCGTA
>OZ038317.1:11603675-11816175 GCA_964035775.1 Osedax frankpressi | reverse complement strand
TATATTATTATCTACTCTCCTTATATGCTAATGTACTTTATTTGTATATATTATATTATAATATTATATATTTAATAAGTAATAAGTAATAATAATCTTATTTATTAACTTGTAATTAAAATAAATTAATGTAAATCTTTAGAAGCTTATATCTCAGAATATTTTTATTAGTTTGTTTTTAAACTATGATAACTTTTTTAAACTTTGATGAATGTCCATGAAATTTTCTGAATATGTATATGATATATTTCTTATAAAAAGTGCCTTCTTTAAAATATATGATTAAATTGTTTAGATACACTTATGATGCTAAAACGTGAACAAAAGTAGATTTTAAAATAAATTTTAAAATAAATATATAAACTTGTTTATCGTGGTCTTCTACTGGTCTAATTATTAAAAATATATATATATATATATTACTATAGATATGGGAATTATCTATATATCTGTGAAAAAATTTGTAATTTTATAATAAATCTAAAAAGTTATCACCATTCTAATAGACATATTTTTTCCCTATCTATTACATGTAAATCGAGAAGGTTACGCTTAAAGATAAGAATTGAAAGGAAATATATAAATATGTATCTTATATAACTTCATTACATTCTGAAAGTTAGTAACCTTTGATTGAAGGGTCTGACTCTAACTGCCACTCGAACTCTGAAATGTTCATTGGTCAATGTAAAGTAAGCATGTTGTTAAGCATAATGTTATATATATTAATGAAACACTATTTAAGACAATGTTAAAGATATGATTCATATTACAATAGTATATGTGTATAGTATAATATATTGTATATTTACCCGTATTCACATATTAAATAAATTCAATTACTAGAATTATTTACTAGAATTATTTACTAGAATTATTTACTAGAATTATTTACTAGAATTATTTACTAGAATTATTTACTAGAATTATTTACTAGAATTATTTACTAGAATTATTTACTAGAATTATTTACTAGAATTATTTACTAGAATTATTTACTAGAATTATTTACTAGAATTATTTACTAGAATTATTTACTAGAATTATTTACTAGAATTATTTACTAGAATTATTTACTAGAATTATTTACTAGAATTATTTACTAGAATTATTTACTAGAATTATTTACTAGAATTATTTACTAGAATTATTTACTAGAATTATTTACTAGAATTATTTACTAGAATTATTTACTAGAATTATTTACTAGAATTATTTACTAGAATTATTTACTAGAATTATTTACTAGAATTATTTACTAGAATTATTTACTAGAATTATTTACTAGAATTATTTACTAGAATTATTTACTAGAATTATTTACTAGAATTATTTACTAGAATTATTTACTAGAATTATTTACTAGAATTATTTACTAGAATTATTTACTAGAATTATTTACTAGAATTATTTACTAGAATTATTTACTAGAATTATTTACTAGAATTATTTACTAGAATTATTTACTAGAATTATTTACTAGAATTATTTACTAGAATTATTTACTAGAATTATTTACTAGAATTATTTACTAGAATTATTTACTAGAATTATTTACTAGAATTATTTACTAGAATTATTTACTAGAATTATTTACTAGAATTATTTACTAGAATTATTTACTAGAATTATTTACTAGAATTATTTACTAGAATTATTTACTAGAATTATTTACTAGAATTATTTACTAGAATTATTTACTAGAATTATTTACTAGAATTATTTACTAGAATTATTTACTAGAATTATTTACTAGAATTATTTACTAGAATTATTTACTAGAATTATTTACTAGAATTATTTACTAGAATTATTTACTAGAATTATTTACTAGAATTATTTACTAGAATTATTTACTAGAATTATTTACTAGAATTATTTACTAGAATTATTTACTAGAATTATTTACTAGAATTATTTACTAGAATTATTTACTAGAATTATTTACTAGAATTATTTACTAGAATTATTTACTAGAATTATTTACTAGAATTATTTACTAGAATTATTTACTAGAATTATTTACTAGAATTATTTACTAGAATTATTTACTAGAATTATTTACTAGAATTATTTACTAGAATTATTTACTAGAATTATTTACTAGAATTATTTACTAGAATTATTTACTAGAATTATTTACTAGAATTATTTACTAGAATTATTTACTAGAATTATTTACTAGAATTATTTACTAGAATTATTTACTAGAATTATTTACTAGAATTATTTACTAGAATTATTTACTAGAATTATTTACTAGAATTATTTACTAGAATTATTTACTAGAATTATTTACTAGAATTATTTACTAGAATTATTTACTAGAATTATTTACTAGAATTATTTACTAGAATTATTTACTAGAATTATTTACTAGAATTATTTACTAGAATTATTTACTAGAATTATTTACTAGAATTATTTACTAGAATTATTTACTAGAATTATTTACTAGAATTATTTACTAGAATTATTTACTAGAATTATTTACTAGAATTATTTACTAGAATTATTTACTAGAATTATTTACTAGAATTATTTACTAGAATTATTTACTAGAATTATTTACTAGAATTATTTATTAGCATTTTTTTGTTGTGAAATTAAAGCATTCTTCATTACTTATTATTACTATTGTTAAATTAACTTTATTAGTATTGATTATGAATTACAAACTATCTATATGTTTATTACTATATTATATATATATATATATATATATATATATATATATATATATATATATATTTTTAATGTAACCGCAAATGTATTACCGCCCAATATAAAATTAGTAATAATGATAATATCTGATTATATAGAATATATTAATATATAATCTACTACTATATTCTTATAATTTGATATTAAATTGATATGATATATATAAAAATAATATAAATATTTAAACCTACCTTTTTAAAAAAAAATGAAATTATAACTATATGTAGAATTATATATATATGTGTGTATGTATAAATATAAATAATTAATATTTTCAATTTAATAACATGTTAATTCACATAGTAATTAAGAGAGCTAAGCAAGACAATGGATTCAAGACTAATATTAATATTTAATCAGCATTGTGTTTTATATCAATTTTATTAATATTATGTTAAAGATTTTCATAAAATATCTTCGAAAAAAGATAGTTACGAATATTAGATTATTAAGATTGTGGTGGTATAGATAATATCATCTTTATTGTTAAAGTATAGCCGGCCTAAGATGTTTGAATATATACATATTTATATATAGTATTGATAACTCATTTGATAGGGTTTTGAAATTAAGATAAACGTTTATAAGTTTACAGTTTATGTTCATAATAGCAGTTGTAATATTATAAGCATGCTATAACACGTATAACTGCATGGTTATATAAGCATAAGCTGTACAGTGTACAGTGTACAGTGTACACTGTACATTGTACATTGTACACTGTACATTGTACACTGTACATTGTACATTGTACACTGTACATTGTACACTGTACATTGTACACTGTACATTGTACACTGTACATTGTACACTGTACATTGTACACTGTACATTGTACACTGTACATTGTACACTGTACATTGTACACTGTACATTGTACACTGTACATTGTACACTGTACATTGTACACTGTACATTGTACACTGTACATTGTACACTGTACATTGTACACTGTACATTGTACACTGTACATTGTACACTGTACATTGTACACTGTACATTGTACACTGTACATTGTACACTGTACATTGTACACTGTACATTGTACACTGTACATTGTACACTGTACACTGTACACTGTACAATTAGTAAATACAATAATACTGCAGTAGAAAACTAATTAGTATATGATTGACATCATTGTAGAACATGTACATATAGGTAAATGTACATATAGCACCGTATAGGTAAACTGATATATAAAATAACGTGTACTGCATATTTTAGAACACGCGTAGTAGTTGGTGATCGTGATTATGTAAGTTAACTATTAATAGCAATAATTAATAACTAATAACTGTGAATATTGACTGTTGAGTATTGCGAACACGTGAATGGCGGTCAAAGCAGAGCGTGCGCGTGATCGATTGATAACGGAATGACGACGCACTTTAGATATTGTGTGTCCACGAAACAAACAGTTATGGATAACTAACGATTCGCCCGACATTACGATTGATGCGCTTGTCTAGTCCGTTACCGGGGTTGCGATTACGGAGCGTACAAGATGTCGGCGGGGCTTTGCAACTCGGTCGCTGAGGGTTAGTGTCGGCGAGATAGTCCGGTTGCTCTGAGCCTTGCGGATTGACGTTGCGGGGCGTACTCGTTATCCGGCAATCGCGTCGGAGTTGTTTACCCGCGTTGCTAGGGCGTAAACAAACCGACGCCGCTACGTTTGCGGGCGTTGGTTGGTAGTGGTGGTCGGATCGTCACGCTCAGTTGCGTTCAAATCGCCGCGCTAATTGCCTTCGAAAACACGACTCTAATTACGCATGACTTTCTGCGCGAAGCTATTGTTATAAATAGCTTTTAAATGTATTTCTGGTAGTTTTTATCTATGGGCAATATTATATAATAAGTAGGCGTATCATTTAATTTAATTCGAATAATATAATTTTTCAGATATAATCGATTCATATAATTCTTATTAATAGATAACTACACTTAGTGGACATACGTAGTCGTTAACCGAAGCTATTCTTTCTGAGAGATTAGATCAATGAAATATGATGTGGTAAATATCAAAGTAAACGTATAATTACCATAAACAAACAAAGTAGTACACCATATGTAGTGCATGCATTGCGATAAAGAAATATTTGTATTTAAATTAGAAAATGAGTTCAATTCGGGATCAGCGTTACAGAATAAATCGTATATTGATTTTAAAACATGCTATTTTTTAATATTCCACGTAAACGTAAATAATTAATATAGAATAACAAAGCAAACTCAACACTTAAATTTTTTTTTTTTCAAACATAATTTTAAAACTTATGTTTTCAAACAAAACTTAAAGTAATAATATGAGAAATATTTATAGTTGTGGTATTCCTTCGTTTACAGATAATTTCATGAAACTCAATTTATATACCCATATATTAGATATATCTCCCATCACAACTTAAAACAAGTAAGAAATCAAACATATTTAATAACGAACTGAATAATTAATTAAACGATTAACAATAAATAATTGAATATAATATCATCATTTGTAAGAAATTAAAGGTCGGAATAAATACATATTTTTAAATAGCATTTAGTCTAATAACAATGCCCATTGATCTCTGATTACTTTACCTTGTATTATAATAATTTCTAATAAATTGCGACTTGGCTGGTATTCTTCTGATTACAATTCGTAACCATTATTATTATATAATAGTGTATTTCATATTAGAGTCCGTACATTGTACAACCTTGGATCTGAAAAACATTGCGCCTTATATATTATGAAGGATATGTATATATTAATATAGAATTTAAACATAACTTGAGTTAAAATGTAATATATATTATTATATGTATTTAAAATATAAAGAATAAATTAACTTATCCGATGATGTAAAAATATAATTCCACTTTATAAATAATTTATTCGAGTATTAAAAAGCCATGCATATATTTAATTATAAAAATCTGAATACGAATTTCAACATAGTTGTTTAATGTGACTATGAAGTAGTTTTTCTTTAGAAGTACTAATACGTGTGATAATGACTAATTAATGACTAATAATCTAACAGTTAAACCTTATATTACATCAGGCAACCTGGACTAAAATATTAAAGTATACTTAATTTATCTCTGGTAAGTTGATTAAAAATTGAAATTCACATGTCACAAAAGTTCCAGTTATAGGATAAAAACTCTAGAATAATAAATTATTAAATAAATGCACCGATAATATAATGATGAATTTTAATAATTTCAATTTAAATTTTTAGTTTATTCATAATAATGATCTATTAAAGTATATTTAGTGTACATTTTTAAAGCACAGTTAGTCATATTCTAAAAGGGAAATGAGTATTAATTATAATATTTTCTGAAACCAAACATATCATTAATTAAACGAAGTTAGTTGTAAGTTAAATATGATTTAGTTATATACAATATTCATATTTACATGTATTGTAAATATCTGTTACTATGAGTTCAATAAATATAATGCTTATATAATTATAAATAGAAATTATTTACAATTTTAATGGAAATAAAATGATATAATAATTAAATTAAATATATCAAAATTAAATTAAATATAATTAAAACAAATATGATGATATCCCGTAAAACATTTTATAGGTTAACATTATTTACATAGTATTGAAGAAAATAATATACTACTGTATTATTTAAATGAATATATACTAATTAATTATATAATATGTACTATATACAGTTTATTAAGTATATATATATATTTTTTTTTATATATATATAAATATATATACTACTTATAATTATTTGTACCTCCTTGATTTGCACTGATTAAGAACTATTCCTTCCCCTTGAAATTGAATCCATATTAAAACAAATCGTTCAAAATTTCCTAGTACAATTTTCTAAATGCCATTCAATCAGAATATTTCATCGATGTCAAATCTCAAAAAGCCAAAATTAAACAGATCAGTTACATTAATTACAGATTAATTGCTCAACTACCTTCATTTAATTAATGATATACTTGATCATCAATAATCTTTTTGATTAAATAGCAAAATGAATCAGAAAATACCATAGTACAAAAACTTCTCATGTCTCTCTTTAAATATTGCTTCCATTAATTGACAAATATACTACTATGCAAACTGCTACAGCTACTGCTACAGATACTGCTACAGCTACTACTACAGCTACTGCTACAGCTACTGCTACAGCTACTGCTACAGCTACTGCTACAGCTACTGCTACAGCTACTGCTACAGCTACTGCTACAGCTACTGCTACAGCTACTGCTACAGCTACTGCTACAGCTACTGCTACAGCTACTGCTACAGCTACTGCTACAGCTACTGCTACAGCTACTGCTACAGCTACTGCTACAGCTACTGCTACAGCTACTGCTACAGCTACTGCTACAGCTACTGCTACAGCTACTGCTACAGCTACTGCTACAGCTACTGCTACAGCTACTGCTACAGCTACTGCTACAGCTACTGCTACAGCTACTGCTACAGCTACTGCTACAGCTACTGCTACAGCTACTGCTACAGCTACTGCTACAGCTACTGCTACAGCTACTGCTACAGCTACTGCTACAGCTACTGCTACAACTACTGCTACAGCTACTGCTACAGCTACTGCTACAGCTACTGCTACAGCTACTGCTACAGCTACTGCTACAGCTACTGCTACAGCTACTGCTACAGCTACTGCTACAGCTACTGCTACAGCTACTGCTACAGCTACTGCTACAGCTACTGCTACAGCTACTGCTACAGCTACTGCTACAGCTACTGCTACAGCTACTGCTACAGCTACTGCTATAGCTACTGCTACAGCTACTGCTACAGCTACTGCTACAGCTACTGCTACAGCTACTGCTACAGCTACTGCTACAGCTAGTGCTACAGCTGCTGCTACTGCTACAGCTACTGCTACAGATACTGCTACAGCTACTACTACAGCTACTACTACAGCTACTGCTACAGCTATATTTACTGTTACAGCTACAGCTACTGATACATCTATCAATCAATCAATCAAAACGATTTATTTAGACAATTGTTTATCGGCATGGTAGGTTTGCCCTGACAAATGTTATGCAGTCGGAAACTGTATAGTTTCGATAAAAATAAGAATGTAATACAAATAGCTCCATTTTTTTTAATTACGCACTGTTCAATAATTCTTTCTTGAATTTCTTGTGATTTTCAACTGATCTCAGATTTCTTGATAAAGAGTTCCACAACAACGGTGCAACAACGGAGAATCCCCTGCTGCTTTTACTTTGGAGTCTAGTTCGTTTACTAGTTAGAACATTACATTCCGTTATTGATCTCAGAGTTCTTCAATATAATTTGAAATTCAGCTTTTTCAGTAGATATCGCGGTCGTTTCTATGGAGAACTTTATGGATAATTGAGAGAATACGATATCTCGATCGTTTTTGGATATCACATATGCCCACTTCTTGCATTCTTTTTGATACACTACTATGATCTGTGTTTCGATGTCGAAATATTAATATAACACTCCTTCGTATGATTCGATGTATATTCCGGGTATCTTTATGTGTAAGGCCATGGTATATAGAAGAACAATATTCTAAGTGCTAGAGAGCAAGAGATTTGACGAGAATGAGGGTAATATGTTTTGTCAAATATTTACGGATCTTCCTAATTCTGTAAAGTGACGAGTTTGTTTTTCTGAAAACAGAAGTTATCTGTTCGTTCATGTTTAATTCTTGATTAATAATAATTCCTAAGTATTTTACACTATTACTCGGGTTAACAAGTGTTTTATCAATAATTATAGGACGGAAATATCTAAAATTACTCGGTATATTTAATAGCACAGTTTTAGACTTATTAAGTAATAACTTATTGTGTAGTACTCGATAAGCAATTTGGAACTCATCCAATAAATTATTTTCCTCGATATATTTTATTATTTGTTTATATAAAATGTTTTCGATTAACTTCGAAATTAAAGTTATATGAGATACTGGTCTAAAATTACCAAGGATATTCTTATCTATATTATGATATTTAATGATTGGACAGATAATAGCATGTTTATTAATATATTCTCCGGATCCATTAGTAAAAGATAGTTTGATTATGGTAAATATATAGTTAGATAGAGGATAAGCAATAAGTTTAAATAGACTCAGAGGTATAGGATCAAACGGAAGAGATTTTCGAAAACTTAAAATTAATCTTGAAATTGTATCACGGGATGGGACATTGAACTTTGATAATGTTAAATTTGGTATAGGTTCTATTGGCAGTTCAATTTCATTATTATTAAATGTGATAGAATTTAGTGTGTCAATGATTTTTTAATTTTGCAATTAAAAAAAATCTGCAAATTTTTCACATATACTTATGCCATCCTCATTTGGTAAAATTATTTTATTTTTTATACAAGTCAAACTATTTGTGAGTTGATAAAGCTTGTGCATATTTCTGAACATTATTGAATTTTATTAAAATAATAGTATTTCTTCGATTTAAAATTGACTGCTTAAAATAATATTTTGAATAATTTAAGTTATATAGGTTAGCATTAGATATATTTTTTCTATATAATCTCTCTTTTCTTCTCAAATATGTTTTGGCATTAATTGTATCGTCATTAAACCAGTGAGAATAACTAATTCTCACTAGTTTTTTTAATGGCGCATACTTATTTATTAGATAACAGAGTGTTTCAGTTAAATTTGTAACACATTCATTATTAGTGCAAATTGATTATCTGAGATCACTACAGAAATTACGTACATTAAAATTACGTACATAAAAGAAATATTTCTATAATTAATATAACGTTTAAGTAATGGTGGCATAGATACATCTATGAGTATTGGTACAGCATAGTGATCGGATAATAAATTTATAATGGGTAGTTTATTAATATTGTATTTGAAAAATCTAGAAGTAAATACTAAATCCAAAATATTTCCTAATACGTGAGTATGAGTCTGAACATGCTGTATCAAATTATTAGTCAGAAGCATTTTTTAAATTCGGTTATAGATCTATCCGATTTATTAAAATGAAAGTTAAAATCGCCCGTAACCAATGTAAAGTCCAAACATATCGAGGAAGTTAATTCATAGAATTCATTTATAAATATTATATAATTATTAGATGGTGGACGATAGATTACGATAATATTAAAAATGTACAATTCATTAATTATAAAACCAGCTTCAATACATTCACAGTTAGTTAAATACTACTACTACTACTACTACTACTACTACTACTACTAGTACAACTACTACTACTACTACTACTACTACTACTACTACTACTACTACTACTACTACTACTACTACTACTACTACTACTACTACTACTACTACTACTACTACTACTACTACTACTACTACTACTACTACTACTACTACTACTACTACTACTACTACTACTACTACTACTACTACTACTACTACTACTACTACTACTACTACTACTACTACTACTACTACTACTACTACTACTACTACTACTACTACTACTACTACTACTACTACTACTACTACTACTACTACTACTACTACTACTACTACTACTACTACTACTACTACTACTACTACTACTACTACTACTACTACTACTACTACTACTACTACTACTACTACTACTACTACTACTACTACTACTACTACTACTACTACTACTACTACTACTACTACTACTACTACTACTACTACTACTACTACTACTACTACTACTACTACTACTACTACTACTACTACTACTACTACTACTACTACTACTACTACTACTACTACTACTACTACTACTACTACTACTACTACTACTACTACTACTACTACTACTACTACTACTACTACTACTACTACTACTACTACTACTACTACTACTACTACTACTACTACTACTACTACTACTACTACTACTACTACTACTACTACTACTACTACTACTACTACTACTACTACTACTACTACTACTACTACTACTACTACTACTACTACTACTACTACTACTACTACTACTACTACTACTACTACTACTACTACTACTACTACTACTACTACTACTACTACTACTACTACTACTACTACTACTACTACTACTACTACTACTACTACTACTACTACTACTACTACTACTACTACTACTACTACTACTACTACTACTACTACTACTACTACTACTACTACTACTACTACTACTACTACTACTACTACTACTACTACTACTACTACTACTACTACTACTACTACTACTACTACTACTACTACTACTACTACTACTACTACTACTACTACTACTACTACTACTACTACTACTACTACTACTACTACTACTACTACTACTACTACTACTACTACTACTACTACTACTACTACTACTACTACTACTACTACTACTACTACTACTACTACTACTACTACTACTACTACTACTACTACTACTACTACTACTACTACTACTACTACTACTACTACTACTACTACTACTACTACTACTACTACTACTACTACTACTACTACTACTACTACTACTACTACTACTACTACTACTACTACTACTACTACTACTACTACTACTACTACTACTACTACTACTACTACTACTACTACTACTACTACTACTACTACTACTACTACTACTACTACTACTACTACTACTACTACTACTACTACTACTACTACTACTACTACTACTACTACTACTACTACTACTACTACTACTACTACTACTACTACTACTACTACTACTACTACTACTACTACTACTACTACTACTACTACTACTACTACTACTACTACTACTACTACTACTACTACTACTACTACTACTACTACTACTACTACTACTACTACTACTACTACTACTACTACTACTACTACTACTACTACTACTACTACTACTACTACTACTACTACTACTACTACTACTACTACTACTACTACTACTACTACTACTACTACTACTACTACTACTACTACTACTACTACTACTACTACTACTACTACTACTACTACTACTACTACTACTACTACTACTACTACTACTACTACTACTACTACTACTACTACTACTACTACTACTACTACTACTACTACTACTACTACTACTACTACTACTACTACTACTACTACTACTACTACTACTACTACTACTACTACTACTACTACTACTACTACTACTACTACTACTACTACTACTACTACTACTACTACTACTACTACTACTACTACTACTACTACTACTACTACTACTACTACTACTATAATAGTAGTATACCATAAGAAGCCTTGTTTTGCATATATCTATTTTAAAATATACGACTATAGCATATGATTATTTTCAAATGTCGATACTATATATAGTATATTCAAAAAATATTATTTACTAATTACTTTAAACGTATATATTATATAAATATATATTATAAACCATAGGATATAATATAATATATTTATATCATATAATATATCTATTCATGGAGTCTCGATCATGTTCTAAATATAGACGGTATAATAAATACACACGCAATGTGCGTACTTAACGCGTAAAATGCGTGTGTCACTTCTCTATTTACCTAATCAAGTATTTCAGTGGAAAAACATAACGATTCCTATAAGTTATTATATTAAAAGATTATATATATATTATCCCTTATTAAACGTTAGTGAAATATTTATACATTGCATGCTTGTTTATTTTGAAATAAAGTAATAATTATATATATATGGTATATTTTTAAATAATCCAAAAAATTAAAAAATATTTATACCAAGTTTACCACGATCGTAGATTAATTGATGTTATTTATCATTATTTTATCATTTAAATATAAAGATCAATTAATTGAGGCTATAGAACAATGTATATGTTATGTACTCTAAAATGGTCATTAATGTATAATATTATATATATATACCATTTAAGTTACAAGCTTAACATTAATCGAATCTAGATCATTTTACTTATTTTATTCTCACTATTAAATATAGTATCGTAATTATGTGGTAAATCAAAATATGAGTATTCACGATATATAGTACGATAATTTAGATGTTTAGTAAATTTTCAGTATTTCTATTCACTCCCGTGAAAAGCTATTTATTGATTTATGATTGTAGTGTGATTTAGTGTGGTTGAATTTATCATACATTATGTGTACATTATAGCATAGATATATAATATAAATAAAATATAATATAATCATATATATATATATATATATATATATATATATATATATATATATACATATATATATATATATATATATATATATATATATATACATATATACATAGTATATGCATATATATTTCCGCTTTCATATAAATGCATCCCAAAACACTAGTGAATACAGAAGTATACACCTTTAAAATCGAAATACAACATTAAATAATCAACTACATTAATTTATATTTCAAGAATAAGTTCATTAATAAGTTAATAAAAGTTAATTTTTCTTTTAATTCATAGAAAATATGATATTTACTATTTTTATGAAAATTTGTTAGTATACGATTTTACTAGGACATGACTTCAACATGTCCTTATTGTTGACGTATAATTAATCAGATAAGGGTTTTGAATTGTATTGCAATTTTCCAAATATATTTTTAATATATTGAATTATAATAAGTTTTTTAATATAGAAAATATAATAATCATACGATATATTTTAACTACTTAATTGACTTAATCGTAATTAGAAATTATTATTTTGAATTATAACTAATATTATATATGATTTTGTTTTTGATTTAAATCGAACACTATATTATAAATTAAATATATATAATCAATAATCATATTTGACATCTACTAATATCTTAAGATATGATTATATTTATTATAAATATATAAATATTACGAGTATTGTTTAGTTATAATATAAAATGTTACTTTAATCGTTATGATTATTTTAATCTATATTTTAATGTTAAATATATGACAATATTATATTTTTTATAATATATAATTATTTAATTTCTAGTAATTTCTGATCAAATTAGATCACTTTACAAGTCTTTTCAATTGTAATTCATATATTTGTAATCGAATTTGAGTTATTTAAATAGTTATTTTATTTGAGTTATTATTAGTAATCCTTTGATATTTTTATATAACACTAAAATAGTATTTTAATTAAATTAATATTTTTTACAATTAAAATAAAACTATTACAATCCATTTTATATTAACTTTAATGAATTCTCGAATACGAAACAGTAATTCAAACATCTACGTTATATTCACTTATGTGATGTTAAGTTAAGTGATGTAACGTATATTATGACTCATAATTTATTGTTATATTTAATCCGGTGTGAACATTCTATTTTGGTTGAAATATCGCCTAGTCATCAAATCACCCGAGTTGCGGTTGAATATAATCCGGTTTGATCACTCTGACATAGAAAATAACCCTAATATAGTTAAATTACATGTTTTTTTTTCATATCATGTTATTCAGTACATTTTTGTAAACCTGAATTATATATACATATGTTATTATGTCAAATATATTACTATTATAATATGATCGAATTCAATATATATATATATATATATATATATATATGTTATTTATATTTACCGAAGGATTTAGTTTATTTTAAATAATTATAATAAATTCTTAAGACCGAATGGAAAAGAATATTGTTTGCACATCATACATATTATCTTTGTAATTCTTATTATCTACGATATAGAGAGTATATTATATGTTTAAATAACACCATTACTCGTAATAACCAATGTAAACCATAGGAAATCATTTAATTAACAGTCAATGAATAGTTGATGTGAGCCTTGAGAGTTTCATAATTATTATAATAAAGTGAATTAATTGCTATCTATCGTATATATTATATATTAATATATATCAAACAACAAATATAATATTAATATACATCAAACAACAAATAATATAATAGATAAATACATGTATTTGATTCTATTATTAAAATACCATGTTTATAAATATTTAATCAATGCATTATAATACTAATAAATACTTATAAATTTATACTTTAAGTTTGAAATAAACATATTTGAAAGATCTTCGTGGAATATAACAAATATTGTGAACACAATATTATTGAAAGTATTAACGAGATCAATATTATGAAAATAGATTATATACGTGTGAATTGATAACATATAAATTTCATAATTAATAATTATGAATTAGAGAGTTAACGTTAACGAGAGTTATCTTATCACTACATTAAAGCAGATATTCATAACGTTATATTTCTTACGAGATATTTATTTTAATGTGTAATATAAAATAATATGTTTCTAAAAAATATATAACAATAGAATACATACGATATCTATATCCATATTGTTAGATGCGTAATATAGAATAACGTATATGATTAAAGGATAATTCAGTTAATATATCAAGTTTATAAATTAATTAATACCAATTACATACAATAATACTTATACATATTTATCCATAATAGGCCAAATACGTCGATTTTTTACTTCATAATAAGGCTAGTATTGTCTAAGATTACCTTTGTAATCTTAGATATTATAGTCTTATATATTCTTTATACAGTAATATTTATTTAATATAAATTTAACAATATATAATATATATATATCTTTTAGTATAATAAACTATAGATATTTATAAATTAAATGTATTTAATATCAACAGTATAGCTATAACCACCAAAAGAGATGGATGCTATGTTTTCAGCCTTTGGAGATATGGGTTAGCAATGGAACTTTATATATATTATACTTTTACTATAAACTATAAATACAATATATAATACAATGAAAATAAATATGTGTTTTCAGGAAATTATGTATAATTTTATATCGATATGATTGGATTTATATTTACCTAAAATACAGCATATAAATCTATTTCATCCATATCATGTATGGGTATATAATGTGACTATTGTTATAAATGTCAATTTCTACAGGCAAAGACCCTCGTATGGGGGGAGGAGATTCTTTCTGCGATCGACTAAACTGCACTTTCACTGTGTTCATTCTCGCATTGTTCTCGCTAATCGTAACGACGAGGGTGTACGTTGGTGACCAGGTTATCTAGCACTTTTATAGCTAAATCTCTTGAACTCCATGTATATATGTGTATATATATATATATATATATATATATATATATATATATATATATAATTAGGTAAATGTTTAATGTAATAGTTGAAATAATCGTAAGTTCGGTTTAATCATTTATATCGGTGGTAACAAAATGATTTGTGAGTCACATATTTCGATGTGAAGATATGTTCTCTGACTTACAATGAGGAGATATCATTTATGGTATGGGGAGAGGTGACGATCACCCCCACACTTTGCTAATCGGTATTCATTTACATAATACAACTATTGTAACAAATAATACAATGCAAAGTATAATTCATATTTAAATTTATGTTTATTTAAATTTATGTAAATTTATGTTTAAGTAACTTATGACTATGGATCATATAGACATACATATGTTTGGCAATACGTCATCATATGTCATTGAAATAGAATTCAGGTTAGTATTACTCTTATCTTTGGTTAAATTATCCTTCAGCCGTGTATATTTCCATGGTGTTGTTTGCTAATCGATGTTATATCTACTGAAGATGTACACATAAATACGTAATACGGCAGTAAATATCATATCACTCGCATTAGATAATCGTCACCTGTATTACGTAAGTTGACACTAAAGTATAGCTAATGATTTTCGAGGTCTATGCAAATAAAGTATATAATAACTTGGAGTTTCCCGTGCAAAGATTTGATTACACCTATAGGTGTAGTATAGTAATATATATAGTAATATAGTATAATATATACTTTATAGTATAATATATACTTTATAGTATAATATATACTCTATGGTATAATGTATATTCTATAGTATAATATATATTCTATAGTATAATATATACTCTATAGTATAATATATACTTTATATTATAATATATATTCTATGGTATAACATATACTCTATGGTATAATATATACTTTATAGTATAATATATATTGTATGTTATAATATATACTCTATGGTATAATATATACGTTATAGTATAATATATACTCTATAGTATAATATATACTTTATAGTATAATATATACTTTATAGTATGATATATACGCTATGTTATAATATATACTCTATAGTATGATATATACGCTATGTTATAATATATATGCTCTAGTATAATATATACTCTATAGTATAATATATACTTTATAGTATGATATATACGCTATGTTATAATATATATGCTATAGTATAATATATACTCTATAGTATAATATATACTTTATAGTATCATATATACTCTATAATATGATATATACGCTATGTTATAATATATACTTTATTGTATAATATATATTCTAATGTATAATATATACTCTAGTATGATATTATGGTATAATATATACTCTTATGGTATAATATATACTCTATAGTATGATATATACGCTATGTTGTAATATATACTTTATAGTATAATATATACGCTATGTTATAATATATACTCTATAGTATGAAATATACGCTATGTTGTAATATATACTTTATAGTATAATATATACGCTATGTTATAATATATACTCTATAGTATATTATATACTCTATAGTATAATATATACTCTATGGTTTAATATATACTATATAGTATGATATATACGCTATGTTATATTATATACTCTATAGTATATTATATGCTATAAGTGGTATATAAGATGACATATAGTGTGATATACTATTAAGTTGAACGTAAAACTAATTATCTTATAGTCTACTTCTTGTCCAAGAGAAGTTCGTTATATTATTTACCCTCGCTGTTATATTAACCATATTAACTTAACGTTATTTAATATATTAACCTGTTTCAATGATTGCTCATTATTAATCAACGGGTTAATTCATACAAATGAATAATTACGATAATTACTTCAAAAGGTGAGCTGTTGGGCACCTCCGCATTTCACAGACAGCCACGTCCAGTATACGAATAAGGTTAGACAGTTACTATAAGGTTACTATAAGGTTAGGAAGTGTATGCGTATTGTGGTTGGGAAGGAGGGAATCGATAACAAGGAAACATCGTTAGATACACCGCTAGACACACAATAACAGGAGGGACATAGGGAAGCTTGTGTCCAGTGATGCTTTGTATATCGTAGGTATGCATACTTACATGTGGCAACCGTGGTTATTGAATTTAACAAGGAATAGTTGTTTGAACATAACAATAGACCGGTCAGCATTAATTGTAGTGTATTTCCAGGTATTTCTATTAAATTATACAGTTGATCATTTCTTCTTATTTGTCAATATTGATTAAAAGTGAAATGGGTTACTTTTAATGCAATTTAGATAATATTATAATACGAATAGATTATATAACATTATCACATTATATACCAATATGAATACACCATATATACAATTATTAATATACTATATACCATTAATACACTACAAAATAATGGTATATATACCATTAAGTATACACTATATATGTCATTATAAAATATAACTCTCTATTTTTAGATGTATTCAATAATTAAATATTATATAAATAAGTTAATAAATATAATATATGTAACATAATTATTATACTTGATTACTTACTATAATAGACTATTTACTTTTATATAGTGATAGCTTCAGGAAGTATACTTACTTTAGTACTTAAATACTGTTGTTTATATACTATAGTATAGGATATAGTAAATGTACTTATTATATTGGGCACACAGTAAATGTACTTATTATATTGGGCACACGTAAACGTAAATGCACACGTAAATGCACACGTAAATGTACTAAATATATTATATGGTATTTATTAATATTATTTTCTATAATGAATACATAAAATAGTAGATTTCGTAATATAGATAGTATTTACAATAAGTAATTACATTAATAGAGTGTACATATTAAAGTAATGTTTTTACTAAAGTAAATAATACTTACTGTAGATACATAATAAGTTAAAGTACTTATTTAATAAAGTACTTATACTAGTAGAATACTTATTTTCAAATTTTAATAAATATTTGTGATATTTATAAATATTGAGTTCTTTTTTCTTT
Organism: Osedax frankpressi; assembly: GCA_964035775.1. NCBI lineage: Eukaryota > Metazoa > Annelida > Polychaeta > Sabellida > Siboglinidae > Osedax > Osedax frankpressi. The sequence continues at coordinate 11,797,382 of OZ038317.1, read as the reverse complement.
GTTACTATTATATTACATAATTCAAATACATTCGTCCAGCTATTTATTATTAATATTTAAGAATGCCATTATTAATATTAATCGCCAATATTAACTTTCTTTTAATATCAATATTTCTTTTCAATCATTACATATGATTACATAATGTTTCCTATTTATTTAGATAATTAATTATAGGTTTTTAAGAATCCCTCGGTTTACTTTAGTGTATTATTAATTTAAAGTATTCAACATATATTTGTGTATAGCTCTACATATATGGTATAAATATAAAGCTATACGAATATGTTTACTTATATTACTATATATTTATATAGCATTAAACATATATTTGTGTATAGCTCTACATATATGGTATAAATATAAAGCTATACGAATATGTTTACTTATATTACTATATATTTATATAGCATTAAACATATATGTGTGTATAGCTCTACATATATGGTATAAATATAAAGCTATACGAATATGTTTACTTATATTACTATATATTTATATAGCATTATTATATTATGAAATTTGTATGTAACATGTTATGACACCTATAGGTGAAATCGTCCATTTTCTTTTCTCTTTGATTTATATATTTTAATATATCGATTCTTCAATATATTACTAATTTTGTAAAATATTAACCTACTATAATTTTTACTCTGATCTTTAGAATATTTTGTGTAAAGAAATAGTTGATTATATTAATATCTATTATAGTAATACTGTGACTATATATCACATGTATGTGATATATAGGTTGTATACATATCCTAAGCAACCAAAATGTAGTTTCAGAAACCAGGTTTATTGGTAGACTTTGCAACGTTTCAAAAGTAGTGTTTTTGAGAACACTTTTATTGTATTTTCCAAATTAAAAACCCCTACAATTAAACTAAGGTTTATTTAGGTTGCAAAAATCCTAGTTTTTTACTTCCTAAAACCCCTGCAAATAAATATAGATATAAATATATTTATACACATTTTATAAAATAAAAATTAAATATACATATTTATTTGGATTAAAACAACACAACAAATATCATCTTTATTTTCAAATATTTTTAGATGTACATTAAGGGTGGTTATTTTTATGCCTATTTTGATAAATCTGATAAATCTGCATCTTATAGAGTTATATAATAATACTCTACAAAAAAAAATTTCAGACAATTTGGTAATGTATTGGGGGTAGCGCCATCCCATTGAAATTTTGCATGTTATCATGTTCTAATTTACATTAGAAAAATATAAAATTCAAAATATAGATTTAATATATAGATAATGAATATTAATTTTTGAAACTCCGAAAAATGCATATGAGTATTGTGATTGCAAAAACAAATGTAAGTAATATTTCAAATTTTTTTTGGCAAAATATATATTTTTTTTTCACATTTTTTAACATTTTCACACTATTTGTCGACTTATATTTATTATAATCTGTGTAAATATATTTAGCTTAATTTATATATTTATTATGTATATAAAATATAATTAAGTTTTAAAAAAACATAATAATATGTATTTTAGACACATTTTCTAAAAAAAATTAAGTTTTGTACATTTTTTTTAACTTAGTCAAAATTATTGAAGATTATTTTATTTAATTTTTTTATTGATTCAATATTTGATATATTCAATATTTTGAATAAAATTTATAATTTTCTAAGCAATTTTTATTATATAAATATAATAAAAATTTAATAATCTTTTTATATTAATTAACAATGTTTAATTGATACAAAAATTGTATGGTATGTATATAATTAAGACTATTATAGAAAATTAATAATATGAAGTAATATATAAACAATTTTTATTATGTACAATATAGAAACAATGAAATATTAAATATATATTTTATACAATAAAATCACGTTTTGAAGAAAATTGTGGCATCAATTTTCTCTGTATAAGTGTAAAATAAATTCGCTCATCGTAATTCTGAGGATACTATATTTTTTGATGTTTGCTATCCAATACGAATGTGTCTTTCGACATTTTGTGTATGACTAGGATAAAATGTAAAGGATAATATAGGAATAGTAGAATTTAAATATTCGATAAAAGTGCATGTTTGATATGTGATGTGTTAGTATTGATTCTAGCCATATATCTTCGGAAATTAAATTAAAATATTCATTTCATTAAAATTAACTTTTCGTTTAATAAAAACACGTCATTATTATTATTGCATTCCCTGTATTCTAAAATCTTCTTAACAGGCTTTAATCTAATATCCTCTATAGAATCAGTTAGCATAGTACATAAAAGGTTTTCACTACGTAATGAATATAAATTATTGTTAATTACCTTTTGTAAAATATCACTAATATGCTGATCATTAATGTTTGTAGTATTTAAAAATCATTTGATAAATAACCATATGTTTTAACCATAAATAATGCTTATATGCATCAACATATGTAGGTATACCTAAATTATAATTTATGGCAAGATAATGTAGTAGACGAGAAGTATTGATGTATGTGTGATCGTGGTCTCAAATCCATGTTAAATTAACATAATGCTGATAATAAATTGTATAGAAAAATTTTTAAATTCAAATTTTCAAACAATAACACCATTTCTGTTTCAACTGTAAACTATTTTATAAATATATAATTGTTAATATTATATATATTATTAAAAAATCATGATATATGTAAATATTATTTTTTAGTATCATTATAATTCAAAATTGTATCTATATAAACTATATGAATAACAATAATACAAATGTTATGAAAACTAAATTTATAATATACAATTTAATTATGATTTCAGGTATTGCAAATATACATTATTATAATAAAATTACATGATAGGTTTTTTGTAATCATGTACAGATAAAAGATAAGTAAATAGTACCTATATTAATATTCACGAAAAACCTGAGATTAATTCTCCAGCAGACTTTCTATCTTGATTATCTATCTTCCTAACGGTCTCTCTTAGAATCACTCCCAAACTTGATTTAGCATTAAATGAAGATTTACAAGCTTCTGTAATTTAATAATTAATATATGTATTAATTAATTATATGTCTATATAAATATACTAATATTTTATTATATCATTTATTTGAGCAATTTCATCACTGTATTATTTCAACTTATTATTTATATCAATAAATTCATCAGTTTTCTGTTGGTAGTTTTGATAATTCAATTGATTTAAAGTATTTTCAGAATTGTTAAATTGATTTGTAAAAGGATTAATTTGCGGAGTAGAAGATGGTATAGATTGCATTTCAGATAGATAATCGTTGCCAGAATTTTATATTGCAAGTGCATTCATAATAACATCAGACGTATCATAATTATTAGTTAACATGGGTTCTCTGACGGAAATATATATTAATACTAATGATTAATAGTATATCAATAGTTAAATTAACAATAACATTTTACCTCGGCATGTCAGTATTCTTACCTTTTACTTTTTACAGGTTAATTGATTAAGTTTAGTAGCTTTCAATGAATGTTCATGATAAAGGGTAAATAATATTGTATAGATCCTGTAATTTTTTTAAAATATATTAGAGTACTTTATTAATTTTGATTTTATAAATTCACTAAAATCAGTTTCTTAGCCTAACCAAAATTATGTATTATATGCATTTCTGGTAATCTATTACAATAAATCATAGATGATTCCAAAATTATAAATTATTTAATGTTGTAAAATATAAATATCGTTTTATTGTTTTATTTTAAACTAAAACAATATACCAATAATAAATTATAATATTATGTAGACAAAATATAGTTTAATTTCATTATAGTTCATAGTTATATATACACATTTATATTATACACTAATATCAATAAATATACTTTTTAAATCATATAACTTATAATAAAAAAAACCTGGCATTTGTTAATATGGAAGAAAATTTAAATATTTCCCAGAGTTCAATTTAAATAAAATTTAAATATACAATAATTATAAATAGTATATTTAAACATAATTTAAAAAGATTTTAAATATATTAATTTGTATTCAAAAATATATATTATTATAATGCAGATTATAGTTTGTTGTATAATAAATATACATTTAATACAATCTGCAATGCCCAATTGTTTTTTGTTTATCACATAATTTCTATGCACAGTTTTCTATTAAATTATAATATATTTAAATTTGTATAATTTTATATATTATATATAACTAAAAAAAACTATTTATAGTTATCTAAAAGATGTATTGTATTATCATAAAAATTATATTATTATAATATTAATATTATTTATTATATACTAAATATATTTAATATAGTAATTATAATGAATATTTTATATATATTTACAATTCGAGTGTATATTTAATAAATCTTATTAAAATCTTATACAAAATATTAAAATTCTAATTTTTTACAATAATAATTTTATATAAGTTTTCAAAATAACTTTTTTCTAAAAATCCAATTATTGATATACTCAATTTTGATGTATTATATTATTTATATTGTAAAATTAGATAGCAATACTACATGTAATTGAAATTATAATATGTAAATAATATTATGCAAGTCAGAATCCAGAAAGGTCAGAATATTTAAATATCACGTGTAAATCATGTATGCTTTGGAAAATATCACATGATAAACGTATTCTATATAAAATCCAATTTATAGAATATACACTTAACAACTATAGATATAGTGATTTATCCTATACTATATCAAATGTATTAACATTGATGAATATAGTTACGATTAAAATATCACTAATTATGTATAAGTAGTAACACATATACAAAAATAAATATTGAATTATTATAAATAATAATATATTTTTATCTAGTGAATAACATTATATTATACATATATATTAAAATAAATAATCTAATAGGCCTAATTAATTAAACTAAATATATTATATAAATATAGTTGAACGTGTAAAATAAATATATTGGTTAATATATAATACATTAATACATATAACGTAAAATAAGCCTAAATAAACTAGATAGTTTTTAAATAAATCTAAATAAACTAGATAGTTTTTAAATAAACCTAAATAAACTAGATAGTTTTTAAATAAACCTAAATAAACTAGAATACAATTGTATTACACTTGATGGTTGCAAAATAAACTTTAAAACACTACTTTATAAAATAGTGGGTTTTTTGCAACTAATAAACCTTACATGAAACTACATTTTTTTGAAACTACATTTTGACTACTGGTTTCTTTTGCATCGTAAATAAACCAATTTTGTTGTTTGGGATATGTTATTATTTTCAGTGTTTTTAGATTCTATAATAAAAGTGAATATTCCAGTGATTCCAGAAATATATTCTATATTGTGGTCGGTTAGAATTTTTCACTCGACCTTCCATTTCAAAATATCTGGATCTGAAAATAAATGCTATATTGTCATTTCCTCACTTTCAATAAAATACGAACTTAATTGATTATCAATAATTATCTCCTGGTTGGAAAATTTAATATATACATATATAATGCATTACATAATATGATAACAACATTTTAAATAACATTTAAGTTATTTGTTATTTGTTATTAAAGTTATTTGAAAATAATAATACGATACATTGTTTAGTATACATTCATAAGCAAGTCGAACCAGCCATTATAATGAATTTACAAAATAACTAAACTTAACATAAACAATAAATCATTAACAGATTCGTTTATTTATAAAGTATTGAATTGTATTTCAATATTCCAGTTGTACCACGTAAAAACTACTATTATATATATATATATATATATAAACATTATTTATAATAAGTAAATAAAATAAGTTTATATAGTAATTATAAAGTTTATATAGTAATGTTAATAAGTGTGTGTTAATGTATAATATCCTACGATACGTGTAGTTGGCAATTATCTGTTAGATAAGGAATATCTGAGCATATCGGTTACAATACGGTTTACTAATAAAGAAAATGAGATATTAATTGGCCGACATCTGCTACCACGCATCTCTAGAATAATCTGCATTTTATTGACGTTAAGATGTTCGCTATCATCCCGTTAGACGATACGGAGTAACACACCTCACACCGTTATATATAGAGCCCCCCCCCCTTATACCCCCCATAGAGAGATAGTCTGCCTATAGGTGGTAAAGAGGGGTGCCTATTACACCTTGGGAACATGATACAGAGAATATAGAGCCCCCTGCCCCTTCCCACCCCCCATAGAGAGATAGTCTGCCTATAGGTGGTAAAGAGGCATGCCTATTACACCTTGGGAACACGATACAGAGAATATAGAGGCACATGTATCCGAGTGTACTCAATAACCAGACACTGTAAGTAACTAAGGTATATATTAATTACACAAAGTATAATGGTTGTAACTAATATGTATTCTCTCTCTCTTTCTCTCTTCTCTCTCTCCCTCTCCCTCTCTCTCTCCCTCTCCCTCTCTCTCTCTCTCCCTCTCTCCCTCCCTCCCTCCCTCCCTCCCTCCCTCCCTCCCTCCCTCCCTCCCTCCCTCCCTCCCTCCCTCCCTCCCTCCCTCCCTCCCTCCCTCCCTCCCTCCCTCCCTCCTCCCTCCATCCCTCCCTCCCTCCCTCCCTCCCTCCCTCCTACCTTCCATCCATCCCTCCCTCCCTCCCTCCCTCCCTCCCTCCCTCTCGCCCTCCCTCCCTCCCTCCCTCCCTCCCTCCCTCCCTCTCTCTCTCCAATACTACACTAAATGAATGCGAATAGAGAATTGCCATCAACCGCATATCACTATCTCCTGAGGCAACACGGGGTCAATGTACTAGTTAAACATCACATATAGAAATATATTGTGTCTAAATTGCTAAATCGATTTAAAGGCGAATTGATCATTGCTATTATATAATAATTGCTATTTTTACATTTATCCCGACTGCATTATATTCCGTGATCATGGCTGGGTTTTTATCTTTAACTAACCATTTTGAATTCCTGGAAATACTTGTTACATCGTCGTCTACTTTTTGAGTAGAGAATAACAATGTTTCTATTATAATCATTGTGTATAAAGAATAGTTCTATTTTAAAATAACTATCTTAGCATCAAATGCATCTATCGTAAATTTACTATAAAAAAAGTAATATCCTAAAAATAATTTGTACAACTACCGATACATTTGTGTATATATATATATATATGTGTGTGTGTGTATATGTGTGTGCGTGTATGTGCGTGTGCGTGTGTGTGTGTGTATTACACCAATATATTCATCGTACATTTTTGATCCTCTCATATGTTTTTAATTTATCCATTGTTATATTGTATTATTTATTTGTGTTATATATTTACATGGGTAAAATAATAAAAAAAAATTTACATGGTAAAGAGACAATAATATTATAATATAATTATAAACACATGCATACTGTGTTCTTATAACCGAATGCAATTATAAATTGTAACTGTGATAAATAATTATAAGTTATATATTATAAATATACGTGTATAATATATAGTATACATATATTAATTATATAGATATGATAATATAAATTCTATATAATGATCTAATCTAATATAATATCTATTATTAGAATATTTAAATTGTTTAGTTATTGGTTAATTAATAACATATATATGTGTATCTATCTGACATTTCAAATGTGCACTACATATAAAATAATATAGTTATATATCAAAATAATTGTATTGGAACGTCATAATATATGTATTATATATGAACAAATACATTATCATTTGGTACCATAATTTTAAAAAGGATAGCATCATTTATTATAAAATGAATATAATTATTTAATTTTTATTCGATAATTTTATATTCGCGGAACTAAATTAATATATAAATTGTATAAGTTATATATATAATATAGTAAATTATTAACGTATAACTGATAAGAATACCGTAAGATTTAAATAGCTCACGCGTACATTAATGTACTAGGATTTATATTATTATACGAGAGACGACGAGAACACGCGAGATGAGATTACCGCGAAATGTGTGCGCGCTAAAATACACACGCACCACATTTATTTATTCTAATATAAACTCGCTAGAGTCTTGTTGTGTTTATTTCTATTGATACAGTTTTTGTTTTCATTGTTTTTATTGTATTTAATTTAATCGATTTGTTATTATTCGTCACTTTAATACTTACGAAAGGTAATTATTTATGTATTAGTATAATACTTAAGCAATACAATGATCACATGTATTGATCATTACGTGTTAGGAATATATGTATAACAAATTTGAATTTCGTAAAATTCAAATAATTTATCAAGTTTTTTTAAAAATGTTATTTATCCAATTTGTTTATTACCCAGAAATCAAAGATTACCCATTGCCGAAGATAAACAATTCGCACAATTTACGTTCTCGCCACTCTGTCCAGTAATCGAGTACGCGTTTAAGCGGGGAATTCAAATCCCACATCGACCAGCCGAGTAACTACGTCCGCGAAATCGCCGGCGAACAATGGATCGCCTTTTCTCGGTGTTCGGCGACGTCAACGACAACCGGGGAGCCGGGGATTCGTTCTGCGACCGTCTGAACAGCAAGTTCACCGTGTACGTGTTGGTGTTGTGCGGACTCCTGATCACCACCAGGCACTACGTTGGCGATCAGGTGAGCTGTTGGTGCCCGTCACACTTCACCGGCAGCCACCGAGACTACGCCAATCAGGTTAGTGCGACGTGTAAACCCCGCTGGTGGTGGTGGTGGTGGTGGGGGCCCCGAGTACCCCCTCGTCTGGGAGAGGTACTTACTGGCGAGATCACTTGTAATTACAAGAGTTGATTTATAAATTACGTGTCATTGTCTATGAAGATATGATTCAACTGATTGAATACAATCAAGTAACGGTCTACTACTCTTATTATAATGATTATAATTATTATATATAATGAAATGACTGAAATAATTAACAGATTAATTAACATCCACGATTTTGTTATTGTGGAATGGCATATCTAAAGTAGCAATAGAGATTGTATTAGATTATATAGTGTATATTATAAAATCTATATTATGTAATATACGTTGCAAGCTGACCATATATGTTGTAAACACATTCCTCTCTTTGTTGTTTCAATTTTATTATTAGATTATGTATTCAATTAATATTTATTCATTAACATTCATCATTTTACTGAAATCCATTATTGTTTTCTTTTTGTAAATTCATAATCTCTTGTCTTCGATTTACCTTGTAATTGTATTGATTTTTCTTCTCCTTTGAATATCATCATTATAATGATGATCACTGACCAGTTTGTGTTTACTTGAATTATTGAATGTGAATAGGCAACTTTAAAATGATATTACTTATGGTTTTAATATTACTTTCAATTACAATTATTATATATATAACTCTTAAAGTGGTTAATCATTAGAACATCAGTCTTCAAGTAATAGAATGAAGTAGTGAATTAATTCGCCCACTTTTGTTCATACCAGAATATCAGCAAAGAAATTCTTATTTTTATGCAGAAATTATTAAATTGAATATATAAACTAGTAGCTATACTAATGGCCCTTTAAAAAAGAATAAGAAATGCCTAGAAATAATATTAATTTGACATATAGTCGTATCTTTACGATACTATGAATATTTTATGAATACACTGTGAATACATTATGAATACACTATGATTACATTATGAATACACTGCGAATATATTATGAATACACTATGAATACACTATGAATACACTATGAATACACTATGAATACATTATGAATACACTATGAATACACTATGAATACACTATGAATACACTATGAATACACTATGAATACACTATGAATACACTATGAATACACTATGAATACACTATGAATACACTATGAATACACTATGAATACACTATGAATACACTATGAATACATTATGAATACACTATGAATACACTGCGAATACACTACGAATACACTGCGAATACACTGCGAATACACTATGAATACATTGCGAATACATTGCGAATACACTATGAATACACTGCGAATACATTATGAATACACTACGAATACACTATCAATATATTATGAATACACTGCGAATACATTATGAATACACTACGAATACATTATGAATACATTATGAATACACTATGAATACACTATGAATACACTATGAATACACTATGAATACACTATGAATACACTATGAATACATTATGAATACACTATGAATACACTGCGAATACACTATGAATACACTGCGAATACACTATGAATACACTGCGAATACATTATGAATACACTGCGAATACACTATATATACACTGCGAATACACTATGAATACATTATGAATACATTGCGAATACACTATGAATACACTGCGAATAGATTATGAATACATTATGAATACACTATGAATACATTATGAATACACTATGAATACACTATGAATACACTATGAATACATTATGAATACATTATGAATACACTATGAATACATTATGAATACATTGCGCATACACTATGAATACACTGCGAATACATTATGAATACACTATGAATACATTATGAATACACTATGAATACACTATGAATACACTATGAATACATTATGAATACACAATGAATACATTATGAGTACACTATGAATACACTATCAATACACTGCGAATACACTATGAATACACTGTGAATACATTAGGAATACCTGCTAATTCTTTTGCTATACTTACTCCCCCGCTGTTACTAGAACATTTTGCAGCATTGTGAATTGTTTGAATTTGAATGCTCTTGTTATGTAACTAATTGTAATATTGGCTGGTGCCCTGTTCATCTGTTTGTCTTATACTACTCCGTAATTACATTATCTCTTAGTCGGAAGTCTTCAGTAAAGTATTGGAATACTTAAATAATATCAACAAATGTTGATATTGTTAATAATAGAATACAATGTTGTGTTCTATTTTTCCTATAACAATCATGTACCTGAAGTATTAACTTAATATAGAACTGAACACCTAGAGATGCAAAAGCATTGATATTGATAGTCTGATTGATGATGTTAGTAATACTGCTTCACTATATAGACATTCAAACAGATTTAACTTATATTATATAATACATATATAACAATTGTGCTGCCTTGATAGTAGGTCAGTAATCTTTACATATATATTTATTTCTGATATCACATGTATATACTTATAATATTTAATATATACTGCATAATATTAATATATCATATAAAGTTATATATATAATAATATATTATAATATATAATAGTTGTTTCTATGATGTACAATTTTACTATTTTTTAAATGATATATATATATATATATATATATATATATATGAAATATAAATATATATATAAATATGAGTGATTTACACCTGAACATATTAAAAAACTTTTACAGTAATTAAAAAAATATAGTTATTTTTCTAAATAAAATAACTAACAGTTTAATAATTAATGTTCATTATCTCCTCAATTACTACAAACTACTACTTGTAATTTATTTCCCTGGACATTTCAATAAGAAGATCTCTTGAACATGTTTACACTAACAAAATATTCTGAAATGCAGAATTGTAAATCAAAAGAGATTGGGTTGAAGATATATTTCAAACACAATTTAGTTTACACTAGCAATACAATCGTCTTACTTTTAAGACCAAATATTTTTGAAATCATCAAATATCATATTTGCAACGACTATATATATATATCTTAACAAATATATTCACCTCTGATGATATGACAATCTATCTGTTAGTTTGAGGAGTATAAATAGAACTAAAATCAACCCACACTAGTTAATCACACTAGGCACCCATAGTCTTTCTTTTTAGATACTTCAAAGTAACTCTACCTAAGCTACTTAAGAGCAACTCTACCTAAGATACTTCAGAGTAACTCTACCTAAGATACTTCAGAGTAACTCTACCTAAGATACTTCAGAGTAACTCTACCTAAGACACTTCAGAGTAACTCTACCTTAGATACTTCAAAGTAACTCTACATAAGATACTTCAGAGTAACTCTACCTAAGATACTTCAGAGTAACTCTACCTTAGATACTTCAGAGTAACTCTACCTTAGAAGTATCTTAGTAACTCTACATAAGATACTTCAGAGTAACTCTACCTAAGATACTTCAGAGTAACTCTACCTAAGACACTTCAGAGTAACTCTACCTTAGATACTTCAAAGTAACTCTACCTAAGATACTTCAGAGTAACTCTACCTAAGATACTTCAGAGTAACTCTACCTAAGATACTTCAGAGTAACTCTACCTTAGATACATTCTATCTTTTTACATTAATGTATATCAATTATTTTTATATTATTTTATAATATCTCCACTGTATACTATACTGTATACACTGTATACTATACTATATACAGTGTATATTATACTGCATACAGTGTATACTATACTGTATACAGTATATATTATACTATATACAGTGTATATTATACTGTATACAATGTTTACTATGCCTTATACAGTGTATACTATACTGTATACAGTGTATACTATACTCTATACAGTGTATATTATACTGTATTCAGTGTATACTATACTGTATACAGTGTAAACTATACTGTATACACTGTATACTATAATGTATACCGTGTATATTATACTGTATACAGTGTATATTATACCTTATACAGTGTATACTATACTGTATACAGTGTATACTATACTGTATACAGTGTAAACTATAATGTATACAGTGCATACTATAATGTATACAGTGTATATTATACTGTATACAGTGTAAACTATAATGTATACAGTGCATACTATACTGTATACAGTGTAAACTATAATGTATACAGTGCATACTATAATGTATACAGTGTATATTATACTGTATACAGTGTATACTATACTGTATACAGTGTAAACTATACTGTATACAGTGTATACTATAATGTATACAGTGTATATTATACTGTATATAGTGTATATTATACTGTATACAGTGTAAACTATACTGTATACACTGTATACTATAATGTATACCGTGTATATTATACTGTATACAGTGTATATTATACCTTATACAGTGTATACTATACTGTATACAGTGTAAACTATAATGTATACAGTGCATACTATAATGTATACAGTGTATATTATACTGTATACAGTGTATACTATACTGTATACAGTGTAAACTATACTGTATACAGTGTAAACTATAATGTATACAGTGCATACTATAATGTATACAGTGTATATTATACTGTATACAGTGTATACTATACTGTATACACTGTATACTATACTGTATACAGTGTATACTATATTGTATACACTGTATACTATATTGTATACACTGTATACTATACTGTATACACTGTATAATATTATATAGTATTATAGATATTTGTTTACATTTTAGTTATTGAATATTTACATCAGTAAATTTATCATTTACAATAGCAACAATAAATTATTGCTATCATAAATATACTCTATAATTCATGAAATATATATATGTTAATTTATATGTTAATTAATATTTTTATTAATATTTATTATTATTAATTTTATTTAAGAAATATTAACAATTACCTCGTAACTATATTGAACTATATTGATTTTAATAATGCATATACATGTTTATAAATACATCATATAAGATTTAATAACAAAATAAACAATTGCGTAATGTTGTATTATCCTTTATATATTTACGTAGTCTCATTGAAATATATTTAGATTCTGTTATTAGAGAAATAGAACTGATCTTCATTATTTTACTTTGTCTCACGGGAATAAGTTTGCAGTGAAGTCATCTTCTCAAATAGAATTCATTCTCAATATATCAATAGAACTGAGTTGTCTGCGAATATGAACAAGATATGATATTGATTTCCTATTGGAACAGATTACTCATTGGTAAAGGTTCATTGCCTAAATCTACATTATCTCCTGAACTTTGTGGCTTAGATTGTTTATTCTCGATTACTATACACACTTTCACCTTGTACAGGCGGCAAACTGTATTAATGAACTGATTCTGTAAATATAGACCTACCTAAGGAATGATGACATTACTTTGAGGTAGTGGTGCCCAGCGTGTTATGTAATCAGCTAATTGTGAGCCAATTGTGCTCACATCGCATGTAAATGTATTGTTTTCATATTTCTCGGGTGTTTTTATGAATTCCTTATACATATTTTCTATGTATTTGAACTCTTAACGAGTTCATTTTCATTTCCACATGCCACATTTACAAACGAAGCATTTTACTATCTAAAGAAAAAGTAATTTGAATATCGGGGACTATAATAATATTGGTTAGATAAAAAATTGACTTCTTATAAAAGTTATATTGATAATATTAAATTAATTCAATAATGACAATCAATTATGGGTTTCAATTTATGTAATGATTTGGAATGTAAGATAAGAACTTAACTGTCGAATGTTTTCAAACTCTTGAACTTTACCAAATTCTATCAAAACAGTCCAGCATTAAACATTGCATTTCATATTATTGTAAAATATAACTCTTGTATGTAATGTTCGGTTGTAAATAATGCAAATATGATTTTAAGATCTGTTAATATTTATAATCTCTTTCCATTACATGTAAATGAATTATTAATATATGCACTTCGGATAATAATTTGGAGATATTTCGTAATTCTGTGTTAACATTAGGGAATATTCTAAATATAGTGTCATTAATTTTATTGCCCATGTTACAAAATAATATTAAATTATGAATACTGTCAATATTATAGGTCATATAAATGACCTTGCTTTATAATATTGATTATATCATGCGACTGGATGGAATGACCAGTGTACATTATAGTGAAAACTCACCATCTGGTACATAAATTTCATCTTTCACAAATAGAGAAATACATTATTTATATTTTGTATTATATAATAATTAATTAATTTCTATACAAATAATTTTTTATTTTTAATGCATATCTAAGTATGTTTTTACCAATATATATCTTTTTTACATTAGCCAAAATGATAAATGGATGTTTTCAAAATTCTAATTATAATATCAACGCTATTTAAGTTATAATATATATTATATTATATGTGTTTATTGTATTTCACAAAAATATGTTGAACATTGAATTGATTTATGTAGAAAATAAACTAATATTGTATATACAGGGTGTAAGAAATGTTACGTTTATTTCCATATTTTAAGATATGGCTTAACTTTAATTAAGTTTACTCCGGTGTAAAATGGTGTTATTATTTTCTGATCTTGATTTCAACATAGTAATTAAGGTTGTTTATTGTTCTTACTTTTCATTTTTGATAACTTTATCCATTATCTAGTAATTAACCGAGAGCTATAGAACATTGCTACCTAGGGTTCCCTGTAATCTCCATTATGCCTGTGTTAGACATTACCAGTTGTGCCATAATCTTTATGCCCATTTGTGGATGGCTCTAGTACTGCCCAAACTTTCCTGGTATTGCTTTTCAAAATGGAAACTTAGCCATTTGGATTTGCCTTTGATTCTCGTTTCAGTGAATTTATATTCTCTTCAGTGAATTTGTATTCTTTTCAGTGTTTTATTGAAATAGTAATATTCAGTTAGCTGCATTATGTGGATCCCATTAAAAACAGCACGCCTTTCTACATAATGTGTTTCCTCTAGAATTACTTGCATACTAATATTAGCTGTAATACAATCACTTCTGGAATTACCTTCAAGTTTCTATGTAGATATATTTATATATAACTTTCTCCATATCAACTGTTACAACTGTTCTTTTCTCTCTTTAACCTGTACATATATATGTAAATTTACTCAATTGGGTATTTATAAACCTAGTTTACAACCTGCGGATTGCATTAGTTCCAAACGGTTTAATTGTCTTGCTGTGACATGGAGTCATTGTTTGCATCTTTATTGTCTTCGGCGGACTTTGGTAGCAAACGCGCCCAGGGCACTACAACTGCAGACAGTTTCTGCGACCGCCTTAGCAGTGTATATACGGTTATACCCTCTCTCTCTATCTCTCTCTCTCTCTCTCTCTCTCTCTCTCTCTCTATCTCTCTCTCCCTCCCTCTCTCTCTATCTCCCTCCCTTCCTCCCTCCCTCCATCCCTCCCTCTCCCTCCATCCCTCTCTCTCTCCCTCCCTCTCTCTCTCCCTCCCTCTCTCCCTCCCTCCCTCTCTCTATCTCCCTCCCTCTCTCTCTCCCTCCCTCTCTCCCTCCCTCCCTCTCCCTCTCTCTCTCTCCCTCCCTCTCTCCCTCCCTCTCTCCCTCCCTCTCTCCCTCCCTCTCTCCCTCCCTCCCTCTCTCTATATCTCCCTCCCTCTCTATCTCCCTCCCTCTCTCTTCCTCCCTCTCTCTCCCTCCCTCTCTCTCTCTCTCCCTCTCTCTCTATCTCCCTCCCTTTCTCTCTCCCTCCCTCCCTCACTCCCTCCTCTCTCTCTCCCTCACTCTCTCTCTCCCTCCTCTCTCTCTCTCCCTCTATCTCCCTCCCTCTCTCTCTCTTTCTGCCAAAACCGATAACACACTAATGAAATCTAGAAAACGATTCATTTACAAAACATTTGAAATTCTACTTGAAAGCAGATACTATTCTACTTGAAAATTCTACTTGAAAGCATTTACAAAACATTTGAAATTCTACTTGAAAGCAGATACTTTAATGCAACACTAGAAAGCAATAAATATCAGAGTTCCTTCTCGCAGGTCTGGCTTCTTGCCTTTTTCGTGATCCTATTGACCACAAGTCAGATCTTTGGCAAACTTGTGACCTGTTGGTGTCCTTCTCACTTCACATCAGCTCATGTTTCCTATACTTATCAGGTGAATTCTCTTGTATTTAGATTTGATACTTCATATACATTTCAATTTTATAATTAATAATAAATATGAATATTATATTTAATGATTAATTTCTTAATTTATATTCAAGTGTGGAGTATAAATTTCTAATTAGTTTACATGCAACAAATTTATAATTTTATTAATTGAAGAGTGTGATATTGTACACATGTTATATATTAGTAATATATATTATGTTAGACAAAAAGAGATGAGACTAAATGGTCAAATGATAATGAAATGTTATGTTATTTAATCATCTAATATTATAATAAATGAATATCTTATAGTAGGTTTGTAAATAAAACCGAACTAATACTTTGACAGTTTGATACCGAACTGATACTTTGTAATTCAATATATTACGATCCCGAATCCGAACTGATACTTCCATATTTTTATACCGAACTGAACCGATACTTTGATATATTAAAATTTACGAACTAGAACCCAAACTGATACTTTTGCACATTTATATGAACTAAATAATATTTTTCAATTATTTCAATTCATAATTATTAAATATTAACTTCATACTTAATAATAACTTCATGGAGTTAATATTTATTTGAAATTAATTATAAAATATTTTCTTATTGGCTGACACTATAAATTTAATTTAAAGGTCAAAAATGAAAAATCCATTATAGGATTATTTTATTAATCATAGAGTAATATAACATAAACATTGATTTGAGAATAATATTATTATTACTCAATTAGTAATCATTGATTGGGTGAATTAATTTTTAATTATGACACTTAAATTAAAGGTTAGTAGATTAATATATGTTCATCATTCAATGAGAACTTGTAATATCTAAGTATAGAATACCATATATAGTGTGTTCATTTAAATCGGTGAATTATATCATGAATATTTTTAAATATTATATTTTGTAATATATTATTTTTTAAATTAATATTCATAAATAAAATATATTTTATAATCTTATACAATCATTATATAATTATTGCAAAGGCATAATATATACTACCGATTACTGTATAATATATATATTATTAGTAATATTATTGGTACTAATTACCATATTTAATAATATATATAAAGTTTGAATAGTTTTATTTTCGTTATTGTGAATATATATTATCAAACTATTTTGAATATATAGGAAATTGAATACATCTTTAATGAAGAGATAACGAGGAGTGATGTATAGAAGTTATTTTATATCGTATAAAAGGTCATTTAGTAAAATAACTAGGTACAATTATTAGCGAAATATGTAGATTATAGCATACATTTTTGAACACCTCTTACAGTCTTATATTTATAAATTTATAAATGCACACAGAGCACTACTTCTTAATGTATTAAAGTAACAATATAAAATTATTATATTTTATATTATAAAAATGTACTTTCTTTTATATCTTTATAATTTCCTAGATATAGATTTCATATTCTCTAATGTTTTATATAAAAGTATATTAAATTAGAATAACTGCTGGTGAAAATAAAGGAGAACAATATAAATGAATTAAGTGAAATGGACATATTTTTAGGAATGCAGCACAAACGTCCAAAATGAATATCTGTTTATATTCATATCAATTTTTAAAATTATCAAATAATATTAAAATTTATAATATGTATAAAGTATCAATTTGGGTTCATTATTATATTACAGTTAAATTTATTCTCATAATTACCATTGACAGATTACAGAATAATTAATAGAGGATGTTTTGATATCCTTTGAGTCGTGTCCTCTCATGTGGTAGAAAAAACTAAAACTCCCATATTACTTAGACTGGCATGTCGCCATTTAATCATCTATACTACATCAGTCGAAAGTGAAAGAATATTTTCTTTAACTTGAAATATTTTACCATCGCCTTGAAACAGATTGAACGACAAAAACTTAGATATCCTTAAATTTTTGTATATGAATAATAAATAAAATGATTATTATTTGTATTAATAAAATGTAAGCATTTCTAGGTTTTTGTCACCCAACACTTTCTATATGATGATGAAATATTCGCTCACTTATAATTACAAATACTATTTTTATATATATTATACAAATTTGTATTTTTATTATCATTTTATATTAAATTTAATTAAGTTTCTTTGTGATTTACTGATTAACTTTCTAATTTTTTAATTGTTATATTATAATATTCGCAATAATATTTAGATATATAATTTTATCTTCAGATACTGTTTCGAAACTTTAATTTTAGTTTTGGATACTGTTTCGATACTTTGAATTTGGATATCATTTACAACCCTACTCTATACCAATGAGTAATCAATGATATCTAAATTGTTCACTAAATATCCAATATTCAAGCCTCAGATAATAGATAAGATAAAAAGCATATTTAACAATCAGCATATTTTGCACTAACAAAATAAGTAATGCAATGGGTTTACTTATTGCTTTTAACATTGTTGATTTGATCAGCTTTGAGTAATATTCAAATAAAGTTAATCATTCTGTTTATAGAGTATCAATTGTCTTCTTTCAATTCATTCCTACTTTTGATCAATTGTTTGTAAATTATTTACTGATTGTACTTTTTTTGATATTTTCTTCATAAAGACTACATAATATGTACTATGGTATAAATACTGAGTATAGTTACTATGTATAATTACTGAATATAGTTACTTAGTATAGTTATTGTGTATAGTTACTTAGTATAGTTACTGAGTATAGTTACTGAGTATAATTACTTAGTATAATTACTGAGTATAATTACTGAGTATAGTTACTGAGTATAGTTACTTAGTATAGTTACTGAGTATAATTACTGAGTATAATTACTGAGTATAATTACTGAGTATAGTTACTGAGTATAATTAATGAGTTTAATCACTGAGTATAACTACTCAGTATAGTTACTGAGTATAATTACTGAGTATAGTTACTGAGTATAATTACTGAGTATAATTACTGAGTTTAGTTACTGATTATAATTACTAAGTAATATTACCTCAGCTGTTTATGTCTATAATTAATAATACATTGGCTAACTGCTGTATTATTATTGGAGTAAAGATAGGAAATATATGAACCCTGACATATTGGTATTCATTAATAATATGATATAATGTATATAATAATATTATAAAACTCTACTAAATTAGTTTTTCTAATAATGTCCATGTTATTCAAATGCTATACTATATACTATATATTTATAATGTTCTAGTTGCATCTATATTTGTATTACCAATATGTGTATAATATTTGATGATATAGTTTTACTCTTATTTGACCTATTGCTAAATAATTAAAACAATAATCAATTATAGTATAATAATATTATTCTATATACTATTAATATATGATACATACTATAATATCCCTTCATCCCCAGCTGTGTTACTTTATAAATACACTTTTCACCATTTTTAGCTGATGTTGATAAACTGAATCAAGAATTGTATGTATTTATATGAATATATATATGAACTATATGTGAATATGAATGACTATATGTAGACAGGAATGACTATATGTAGACATGAATGACTATATGTAGACAGGAATGACTATGTAGATAAGTATGACTATATGTTGACAGGAATGACTATATATAGATATGTATAGCATATATGTAGACAGGAATGACTATATATAGATATATCAGGGATAATTATATGTAGATATAAGAATCAGCTTGATCGTGTTAATTTGACATGGAACGTTCCAGCACAAGGCTGTTAGTTTTCTGTGTTTCTATTAACTATCATTTCATGTCATTTGATGTGATCTCATTTGTTTATTATTTTAACATTATCTTAACTTATATTATATTATGCCATTATATTCGATATAAATCTTATTTACTAAATATATATAACATACGAAACTTTCTAACAAAATTAAATATATATTATATTTATTTAGAATTTAAACTATTTAATGTAGTATTCTATAGTGTAACATAGTAAAATCATATCGAACTTTGGTACTACTTATAATTCTGGTTTTAACCGGGTTTTAACTAGAAATATAGATTTCTAATGATTATTTTAATTTCGTAGGAGATAACTTATTCCCAGACAGTTTATCATATTAATAGGTCACTTGTCGTCTGGCATAAATTCATATTATTACGTAAGCTTCAAAGTATCGTCATTTTATTTGCGAACAACTGTATTAGTGATATTGGGATTTTTCGTATGGGAACATTTTTTAGTCGCGAACCACAATAGTAGATTTTTATTATCGACCAATGAAAATCACGTAATTGTTTATTTTCGAACCCTACTAACGACATTTATTGTTTACTTGTGTACGATTCACCATTTTGTTTTATAATTTATTTTTCATCACCCGAAATGCGTATCACGAATTTTTACAGCCAAACTTGATTCGTGGTTCTACAATACCGTTAACGCGAACAGAAATACTATAGATTACACTTCAAGCGCCGACAATCGTTTCACTCGAGACGCCGACACGGCCAACTCTAGTCGAAGCAACGCCACTCGCCACTATATTACATCTCCCTACCAACTCCGTACGTGCGCATGGAACGATTGCTGTCGTTGATATCGGACGGAGCGGACGACCGTCTAGGCGGCGCCGACTCTTTTTGCGACCGCTTGAACTGCCGTTACACGGTTCTCGCCCTGGTCATCTGTACGGTCGTGGTGACCAGCCACATCCAGGTAGCGGCTAGCGTGCAGTGCTGGGTGCCCGCCCATTTCACCGTAGCCCACCGCGCCTACGCTAACAAGGTAGGGTCGATTGGGCGCCGGTTACACCTTACATGACTGTCCCTGTGAAGTGTTTCTACTGTTGAATTAGTATTTCTGCATATAATGGATACATATAACTGTAACAATATTAATTGTAAATCATAGTTCATTTTTTAGTGCATATTATTATTATCTATTAGTATATTTACAATAATAGTTTATTTGTAAATATTATTTTACATATCAAATAGATTGTGTGATAGTTCATTATTACCTGTTGTTGATTGATATAATGAGCTTAACTTGCTAACCCAGTAAATTGTAGTAAAAACTGATACTTATAAGTAACTTTATGTACTTCCCTACATACTTTCTAAGGTATGTTATTTTAATTCTAACATTATTTGAATTATATAATTAATTGTATATATTTATTGTTGCCATATTTAATAGCAATGTGTAGATGATTTGTTTGTATCTAAATATCAAAGTTTTAATTACTTGCTTAACAACACTTATTTATTTATTTATTGAGATATCCAGTAAACTACAAACCTTGTAGGATATTTTTCTTCTTCTTTTGTAAGATTTGTTTTTTTTCATGTGTACTACTGATACATCTTACAATACATCTTGTTAAATATATTATATTAGTGTATATACATTATTATAAATACTACATATTGTATAAATATTGATATTTATAAAAATAATTCTAGTCGAAGAACAATTTTAACTAATATTATTTATATATTAATATAATTTATAAATAATTACAAATGTCATGAGATTTTCTTTAGATGGCTTAATAACAGTTTATTGATGAAAATTATGAAAATTTATAATTTTAATAAACTCCAAAAATCTTCTTTAGTCTATACTTTCAATTCGTATTGATTTGTTAATTACACATTGAATATGTAGTTGGTGATGTCTTTACATTGGCAATCAGTTCACAATTCTTAATGTCTCATTCAACATAAGATTCTTATAATTTCAAAACAATGGTATCTAATATGTTATAAGCATATTCTAATGAATTAAATCCTAGCATTTATAAAGGAAATTACATTAAGTTGTAATAATTTAACTTCTTAGATATTTGTCCTATAAACTTTCCATGTTTAGATTTTAATTGATGGCATGTATTAGATCATTTCTGACGTTTTAATTTAGTTGATCAAAAAACGCAAGTTCCCTCTCAAATCTAAATGAAATTTGATGCTTTTATCAAAAATGATAACTTGAGTATCCAAAAATGAATATTCGATTAGGAATTTCACTTTTTAAAATAGCATTTTTTAAAATTTAACCTGTTTTAAAAAATATATATTAACATTGATATTTCAATTTTAGTATATTTAATTAGAATTATTTCATAACATATATTTAGCTAATATGGTAAGAAAAATGTTTTATTAAATAAATATCATTTGTTAATTATAATAATATTAGATAAACAATAATATTTTATTATCTTTATATGTGTATAATATTTGTATGGTATAATATATACATTGTATATTATACAATAGAATATAGCATATACTATTTTAATTAATTTTTTAAAACTTTATTTAAAGTTTATAGACATGCTTAACATTAGTTTATATATACAATCTAATATATCAAATAATATTGTTTAAATAGTAATTATAATATTATTTTGATACAATACAATTACATTTAAATAATATCTATTTATTTATATAATTATTTAATAAATGGTAAAATAGTTAATATTCTTATTTATAATATAATATATAGTGGTTTGTTTAAACACAATAAATAATTAATTGAAAAATAATAGATAACAATTTATTTACAAATTATATTAACTTTAAGGTATTTCTATCGAGTGATGCATAGTTCTCTCATGTTCACTTAAGTTACAACTATCTAGTTTAATAGTTGGTAATTATTAACTTTATGGTATATTTTTTTAACTGTCTCCACCCTTTTTCTGCCAAATCATTAACAACATTAATGAATATCTTATTCCCCGATATCTTACTAATCCATTAACATTATTATTATTTATAAGCATTTTTATATGATTTACATCTACATTTAATATGTGAAATTAATTAAAAGAAATTACAATAGCGATTGATTATACTGACAGCTTTTCTAAATTTATGATTACCTCTAGATATATATTCCGTTTTATATATTTCTTAAAGGAATTCTGTTATCAAATATTGCAAATGCCGCTAAACTCAAATTAATAATCTAAATGGTTTTTAATTTTTTGTATAACAGCATTTGCATGATTATCAATGAATTGATTCAATTGAGATATAAATTCAGAATCATTTGAAGTAAACATAAAATTCAATACATTTCTTTATATTATTCAATGTTTCATTACTCAGTCAGAAGAACTTCTTTTGTATCAGCAATTAATTCAATCTATATATATTTGAATATTTATAAATATAATAAATTAATTTACTAATATCAAATATATAATTTTAACTCAAATAGGAAAACAATTATTTATCATCTTTTTTTTATTTGTTATGATAGAATTATAATATATCTATAACATTTATGATATTAATGATATAACATTTATATAATACAGGTATTAAACACTTAGTTATAAATTAAAACATTTCTATTAACAATAATGAATAACTACCAATTAATATTAACTATGAATTAAAAATATGTTAAATTTATTAATATATTTACTAATAATTTTGGTAATTAAAGAATAATTAATATATAGATTTCATAATATTTAATAAATCATATGACTTTAATATATTATAGTCATAATTTAAAATAAGATAATAATAGTAATTGCATTTAAAATGCATACATAATTACACATATAAATATTACACTTTAAAATTGCTACTATATATTAGTATATTTAATACATTTTTGATTGACATGAATGATATTTGATATTTGTATTTTTTTATTATAATAATTATTCAGCAAATGATAAATTTTAAATATGAAAAAAATGGCCAAACAATGCAAAATGTTAATTACCTTGCATTTTAAGTTAATTCAATAAATATTAAATCTTCTAGAGGTAAAAAATGCTGGTTGCTATGCAAATTGAAAGTCACCTAAAAAGTGCTTTAGATGGGTCTATAAAAGACTGAATTCCTAAGAAGATAATAATGCTAGACAATTAAGTTTTGTTGTATTTAATAGCCAACATATACAGCTATGATATTAGGAAGGTACCTAAGAATATCTGGGGTATTTTTTTGTTGAGAAATGCCCTATTGTTCATGCTATATTACTCCTTACTTGAGATATAATTACCTTTAATCTATCATTTATATTCTTGTAAATTACGTTACCAGATTTAATTCTAGCTGGTACGATGTTATTTCCCTCGTATCAACATTGAACTCCAGCCCAGTTCTTCTCTCAACCCCCCAGGTATGTTGGACTACGAATACCTACTACTTGCCATTCTCCAACGACCGTATCCCTAAGGAAGATCAACACCATGCCTACATCGGCTATTATCAATGGGTCTCTCTGATACTTTCCTGCCAGGTACATTGCACTTATCACTGCATTTCATATAGAATAAGTAATTATTATACTCATTATACTTATTATAATTTAATATTTAATATTTTATAATAAAATGAAGACTAATAATTTGTAACTCCTTTACTATCTTTTATCTACATTACACCATCTTAACGTTTTTAGGCTGTTTTATTTTACCTTCCGAGACCTATCTGGAGGTTATTTTCTAAGAATAGCGGAATTGCTGTCAACACAATCACAGATGCTGCAATTGAGTGTCAGCGCAAGGTACGTCTATTAATTTGAAATCATTTGTGTTTTAAACTGTTATTTCTTATTTATTGACTTATATTAAATATATTAAATGTTTTCGGGATTTCATTTACATTATCGCAAATCTAATCTTGATGATATTCGCTTACGATATTACTTACTTATATTCATTATGATTTTGAAATCTATGTAGACCGACGCCGATAGCCGAGATAAGACAATCCGTTATATGACTAAACACATGGGCCGTTTTCTGTTAGAGATGGCACGAAACCGTCTTCTGGAAAGTAAAGTCAAGAGTTAGTTGGCTAAGGCATTCATATATAATCCATTTTAATAGTGGCTAGTTTATTAACCGTTCTATATAATATTATTTTGATATTATTAACATCTCATATTTCTAATAATGTAAATTAAGAACAATATATTATAAAACAAACGGTATTATTTTTATGAATTATAATTAAGTTATTTAAATAAACTTGACATCATTGAATCGAATAGTTATTTGAGTTATTTGTTATTATTTGATTGCCAGGTGAATATTTTTCATGTTGTTTTCATAGAGGTAACATGCATCTTAGATATTCGCTTATTAAGCATTTTTAATCGATTTAAGTTTCAGCCTATCAAATAAAATTTATGATGTTTCAATTATTTTATTTTTAATAAATACTTAATATATATTTTAATATTACTTATTTTGGATATGTATATACTTATTTCCTTAATATTCATATATTTGAACATATTTTTTTTAATTAATAAGGTAACATTTGTAATATTTAATTTAATAATTTATTCAAGCAACAAATTAAGAAAGTAAGTTAAATATTATTCTTAATTTTAATATTATTCTTTTTTTTTTATTCTTTTTATTATGCTTTAGTAATGAACTCTTCTCTTATACTACCATACTATTTAAGTTAATGTAAATAAAGTTAATATTAACAATTATTAATTATAATTGAATTTCTTATTCATTGCTATAAACAAACTTTTCATTTTTATATAATTTGTCTTTTAGAAAACTATTATTATATATTATTATATTAATTAATTTTTGATAATCTGTTAATCATTTATAAAATAATTTTAATAATTGTTTCTATAATCAATTAACTACCTGACGAATATATCCTTTATTCATATGTTTACAAACCTATAGGAATACATCTCGATGCATTTAGTTTTTCATCATTTTTCAGAAGTCTGGTCCATGGTTCAAGGTAACTACCTGATCATGCTTTACTTGATGATCAAACTGATTTACATCTCCAACGTCGTCGTTCAGATATTCCTACTCAACGTGTTTTTAGGTTAGCAAATGATCCGAACTCGACAACTCCATTCGTATTAGCGTATGTAGACGCATTTCTACATTCTACTCTATTCGGGTAGGCATGGACTTTCATATGTACGGCTGGTACGTTTTGTCTCGGATGATCAATGGCCAGGACTGGACGACTTCGGATAGGTTTACAGTACTCTTATCTTGATGCGTAATTCCTTATGCAGCATAATCACAATACGTTTAACTACTTATCAGCCCCCTGTCACCATTTGGGTAAATTCATTAATATTTATGTAATGTACTTTACTAACTAGATTCCCGAGAGTGACTTTATGTGATTTCAAAATAAGAGAATTGGGAAATATAAATCGCTATACTGTTAGTATTATTTATTATGTTACTTCTATTCTTCTACTCTTCAATTATTTCCCCATGTCATTGTCCATATCCTACTAATGATTAATCACATCCATTCTATAGGTTCAATGTTCATTACCTGTAAATTTGTTCAATGAAAAGATTTTTATTTTCTTGTGGTTTTGGTTCGCTTTTGTTGCATTTGCCACTGTGGGTTAGCATTAGTTTTTATCTTAGCATCCAAAACTTATTTTAATTAATTCTTCCATTTATTTTCCATTTATTTGATTGAATTTCAATTTTAACTTCGTATTTCAATATATGCTCTCTTTCCCTCTTCCCTCGCTACCTTACACACCGCCGGACAGGGTCTCTAATCATGTGGCTGATGAGTTCGTTGGTGTTGCAGAAACAGATTGAGTATGTGAAGACACGTCTGATCTCAATGGAGGTGATTCGCTACCGCTCTCCGTTGGTACTTCTAGCGCTATATACTTTATACTTCTAAGCTAAACATGACCAAATAAGGCCTGCTTCCGATAATATATTAGATTATTCCATCGCTATATATTTACGTGACTTTGTTAACACTAAATTTCTTCTTTAACTAAATCAACATGTATTCTATTTTTTTCTCATTCCGCCGATTTTGTTATAAATCTCTTGAATCTAATTTAAACCGTAATTATGCTCTAGGTATCAGAATTATTATATATAAAGCTATTGGATAAAAAAAGGTAATTATTTTATAGAGAATATTCCATTGAACTATTTTCAAATTTACAAAACAGAGAAGAAAAGGAAGTCAAGGTTTTTGTGAGACGTTACTTGAGGAGAGACGGATTATTCCTGATTCGTTTGGTTAGCAAGAACTCCAGTGATCTTATCGCCGCTGAATTAGTTGCGGGATTGTGGCAACACTATCAGGTTTACAGCTGAATTATATTTACAAATTCTATTAGAATTAGTTATAATACAAAATCAAATAATTAGTTCATGTATTTTTACAAATGTACCTATTTATTCTGCCATTAATATATAAAAATAATACGATTGCATTCTCAGGAACACAAGCAGGCTTTAAAAAAGCTGACGTTGCGCCTCGAAAGAGACGACGACCGCGTTCTCATGGATACCGATCGCAGCGCCCTCTCCGTTCAGATGGACGACATCGATAAGGGAGGCTCTACGCTCGCCAACCTGCCCTTGGCTAACATTTCGTCTTCGCACGAGATGATGCCGTTTCCGCGGAATTCCTCGACGCCGGCGTACAATAACGTCGTTAAATTCGATTTAACCTAAACTACCAACCACTTTCACGCCTGCGATGATCTGATGCTAAATGTGACATTTTAATGAATCCATATTTTTTATCTCATAATTATTCAATATATTTTTATCGCCGTAGATTAATTGTATAATTCGAATAGCAGATGCCGTGCATTCGACCATTGTTATTCTTTAATTCATGTATTTGTTTTCAATTAGTTGACGAGATAATCATGCAGCAGGACTACTAATATTATTTATTACAATGACGTTTGTACTAGACGAGATAATAGATATTTTGTACCTTTGTTGCCTCTTCCCTATTATGATGATACGGCGGTTTATTGTTAAAATATTTATTGTTATTTATATGCTTTCCATCTGTACTTCTTGATTGTACTCTCAACCGATTCCTTGTTAGGGCACATGATCTACGAATCAAGATCTGCTGTAAATTTCCATTATTCCCTTGTAAATATTATCCACAGTACCTATTCAACCTTTAATCGAGTGTTTAGGTTGCATATATTCTCTTTTTATGTGCGTTTAGCATTTTTGGTACTTCCACATTTTTAATAGAGACCAATTTTTTAGAATAAAATACATAAAATAAATGTAATTGAAATCTTATTATTAATTTTGTATATATGAATATATATTATAAAATGTAAAAAATGACTAGTTTTCTTATATTCTATTTCTTATATTATTTTCATATTTCTCGGACATGACATCCTTAATGGGCGTGAACCTACGCGATTTTATGATAAAAGTGAGGATAACTATAACCAATTTTATATTAAAAATTGGGGATAAGTCCAATTTTTATTTTAACCTAAAAAAATTGGAAAAATGTGCGTTCACACGTATACGATTTTATAAAGAACAATCTTTATTCTCAATTCCAATTTTAATTTGACCTAGTTGAACCTACACTAACATTACCCAAGAAAATTATAAATTAAATAATAATTATAATTAATTTTAAAAGGAATTTGTAATTAGCATTAGCAGCTTTTGAAGTGAATGAAAACAATGAAAGTAAAGTTTGGATAAGGTAATTAATATATTCAATCAATGATTAATATACATATTATAATATGATATATAACATTAATTATATTAAATATAATAATAATTTTATGTAATTTAATACATTATTAGTATTTTAATATTTATTACTAATAATATAATACCAATATTTAACCTAATTACTATA
Organism: Osedax frankpressi; assembly: GCA_964035775.1. NCBI lineage: Eukaryota > Metazoa > Annelida > Polychaeta > Sabellida > Siboglinidae > Osedax > Osedax frankpressi. The sequence goes on along the minus strand of OZ038317.1, from coordinate 11,768,019 downwards.
GCTATATATATATATATACATTATTAATTAAGTTATAATATATCATTTAATAAACATTTAAACAATAACCTTTTATATATATTTTATAATTTTTCTATTGTGATCATTTGACCATGCACAATATATGATTTATATATATATTGATATATTATGAACTATATATAATAATATATTGTAATCAAAATGTTATCAACCATGTTAGTCACCGAATGCAATATTGTATTCATTGTATACTGCATATATGCAATATACATTGTGTCATTATTGTCACATGCCACAATATAATGAATAACGTATGTGATTTTGATGGTCAAATGTATGTTTTATGTAATATAAACATTAAATACATAATCAAGTATTGATGCCTATCATTAGCACCTTTTAACTTTGATAATCACAAGTGTGTATTATGTAATATATACATATTAAAATATTGATGTATACCATTGTCAGCACTATTTAAATGCAATATCTTTATAAACACATGTAATTATATCCATCCTATATATAATATTATTAAACTATTAATATTATTATAAGTGTGTATTTTGAATACTATAATGTAGTATTATAATTTTAAGACAATAGAAATATTTTATATTATATATAAATAACAATATTTAATGCAGAGAATGGATGGCAAGATTTTAAATAATTCATCAGGAAAATATAACCATTAATATTGATATTATTATCACCATCAATCGAAGAGACATTAATTATATTTCAATAAATAAATGTTTTAAATTAATATCTATCAAAATTTCATCAAACAATATTTTAATAATTTGATTTTTCCTTTCGGTAGTATAATGTTTACATTTTACTGGCAAACTTAAACAAATAATTAATGCATATTCTTGATCTGCGACCTCTTTGTTGAGATTTGTAACTTAGTCATTTATTCCACCTAAAGAATGTTTTTCGCCTTCGCTACACGTTTACTATTGTTGGCAATTATTTCTTCAACAAAATAGTTTTATACGTTCAACAACAATTAATATTAATTATAATTAAACTTTTTTGAAATAGTAAAATAATATGTTTTAACATATCAATTAATCCAGTTATATGTATCTTACAATTAATATAATTAGTATTGATAAAAAATAATATAATTAATTAGATACTAATGTAAACCTCACTGGAGTTTCTGATTAACTAGCAATACATTCAAAATCATGAATAGGACTAACATGGTCAATAATTGTACTATGAAAATCGATGACTTATTGAAATATATAATGACATATGCATTATATAGCTAATTGCTATAAAACTAGTTACTCTATATATTTGTATAATTAGCACACATTTCGCACTAGATAGTAGTACTGTGATAATATTGGTAAATCATTTTAAAAATGTCAATAATATAATATGATATAAACAATTACATTTTTAATTGTTGATCGTTCTCAAATCTAATATGTAAATTATATACTCATGCGTAATATATAAGCGTAATATATGGATATAGTCTGATATTAAATTCAGTAAATACATTTAGAAAATTATTTTAAAAATTAAATAATCAATATATATGATTATAAACATATATTTAATTAGATATACTCTTTTATTATTTCCATGTATTTATTATTAATTTCTTGTTTTAATTTATCCGAATTATTCATTTTATACGTAAATTATAAACTATACAATGTAAACTTAAATATTTAGATCCTTATTTAGAACTTAAATATTTAGGATTTAGATAAGAATAAAATATGACATTTGAACCTACCTCTGGTTGGCCGAATCTCAAAAAATGGGCGTTAATAAATAAAGTCAGTTGAAATAGAAAATGTTCCAATTAATTAAAATCGAGCTTATCCCCGATGTAATATAAAATTGGTTCACGCACGACTTTCATTTGTCGGTGAGTCATAATCGGCTGATGAAAATCGATGACTTATTGAAATGTATAATGACATATGTTATTTACATATGCATTATATAGCTAATTGCTATAAAACTAGTTACTCTATATATTTGTATTTTTTTGTAGCACACATTTCGCACTAGATAGTACTGTGATAATATTGGTAAATCATTTTAAAAATGTTAATAATATAATATGATATAAACAATTACATTTTTAATTGTTGATCGTTCTCAAATCTAATATGTAAATTATATACTCATGCGTAAATATGGATATAGTCTGTTATTAAATTCAGTAAATACATTTAGAAAATTATTTTAAAAATTAAATAATCAAACAATAAATATATATGATTATAAACATATATTTAATTAGATATACCTCTTTTATTATTTCCATGTATTTATTATTAATTTCTTGTTTTAATTTATCCGAATTATTCATATTAAACGTAAATTATAAACTATACAATGTAAACTTAAATATTTAGATAAGAATAAAAATATCATGAATAAAATATGACATTTGAACCTACCTCTGGTTGGACAAATCTCAAAAAATGGGCGTTAATAAATAAAGTTGGTTGAAATCCAAGGGGTTTGATAATATTAAATCAATTCAATAATGACAATCAATTATGGGTTTCAATTTATGTTTCAATTTGTAATGATTTGGAATGTAAGATAAGAACTTAACTGTCGAATGTTTTCAAACTCTTGAAATTTATCAAATTCTATCAAAACAGTCCAGGGCCAGATTGTTCGCATGAAAAAAAATTGTATTAGGTAAATCCTTAGAAATTTGGGTTGCTCTGATAATAAAAAATTAACCTGGAGTAAAAATTGTCCTATGATACTCGCTAGGACCAGTTGTTCGCATGTTTTCGGTGCTAATGATTGTCCTTTAGATAATCGAGTTGTTCGGATATATATTTGAAATAAGCTAAGATAATTTTTTACATTTTTCGTCCTACAATTTACGACAACTAATAGTTATCCTAAGTGATAACATTATCTAGATATATCATTTTATTTTATTCTTTTAAGAGCGCAGATTATATATGTTTATTCCGTTATTTGTTATTGTTAGTAATATAATTTATAATATATTGTATAATATGTATTTAAATATATTTGATAAAGTAACGTTAGCCTAATCGATAAATAGTAGAGAATATACATATAGCGTCATTAAACATTGCATTTCATACTATTGTAAAATATAACTCTTGTATGTAATGTTCGGTTGTAAATAATGCAAATGTGTTTTTAAGACACGTTAATATTTATTAATATATGCACTTTGGATAATAATTTGGAGATATTTCGTAATTCTGTGTTAACATTATGGAATATTCTTAATATAGTGTCATTAATTTTATTCCCCGTGTTACAAAATAATATTAAATTACGAATACTGTCAATATTATAGGTCATATAAATGACCTTGCTTTATAATATTGATTATATCATGCGACCGGATGGAATGACCAGTGTACATTATAGTGAAAACTCACCATCTGATTCATAAATTTCATCTTTCACAAATAGAGAAATACATTATTTATATTTTGTATTATATAATAATTAATTAATTTCTATAAAAATAATTTTTTATTATTAATGCATATCTAAGTATGTTTTTACCAATATATATATTTTTAAAATATTTTTAAAATGATAAATGGATGTTTTCAAAATTCTAATTATAATATCATTACTATTTAAGTTATAATATATATTATATATGTGTTTATTGTATTTCACAAAAATATGTTGAATTGATTTATGTAGAAAATAAACTAATATTGTATATACAGGGTGTAAGAAATGTTACGCTTATTTCCATATTTTAAGATATGTCTTAACTTTAATTAAGTTTAAAAATGGTGTAAAATGGTGTTATTATTTTATGATCTTGATTTCAACATAGTAATTAAAATTGTTTATTGTTCTTACTTTTCATTTTTGATAACTTTATCCATTATCTAGTAATTAACCGAGAGCTATAGAACATTGCTACCTAGGGTTCTCCGTAATCTACATTACGCCTGTGTTAGATATTACTAGTTGTGCCATAATTTGTATGCCCATTTGTGGATGGCTCTAGTACTGCCCAAACTTTCCTGGTATTGCTTTTCAAAATGGGAACTTAGCTATTTGGATTAGACTTTGATTCTAGTTTCAGTGAATTTATATTCTTTTCAGTGTTTTATTTATTGAAATAGTAATATTCAGTTAGCTGCATTATGTAGGATCCAATTAAAAACAGCACGCCTTTCTACATAATGTGTCTAGAATTACTCGCATACTAATTTTATTTGTAATAAAATCACTTCTGGAATTACCTTCAAGTTTCTATGTTGATATATTTATATATAACTCTCTCCATATAACTTTCTCCATATCAACAGTTACCACTGTTCTTTTCTCTCTTTAACCTGTACATATATATATATATACATTTACTCAATTGGGTATATATAAACCTAGTTTACAACCTGCGGATTGCATTAGTTCCAAACGGTTTAATTGTATTGCTGTTGTATGGAGTCATTGTTTACATCTATGTCTTCGGCGGACTTTGGTAGCAAACGCGTCCAGGGCACTACAAATGCAGACAGTTTCTGCGACCGCCTTAACAGTGTATATACGGTTATACTCCATCCCTCCCTCCTTCCCTTCCTCCCTCCCCCTCCCTCCCTCCCTCCCTCCCTCCCTCTCTCCCTCCCTCACTATCTCTCTCCCTCCCTCCCTCCCTCCCTCCCTCCCTCCCTCCCTCCCTCCCTCTCTCCCTCCCTCCCGCCCTCCCTCCCTCCCTCCCTCCCTCCCTCCCTCCCTCCCTCCCTCCCTCCCTCCCTCCCTCCCTTCCTCCCTCGCAGGTCTGTCTTCTTGCCTTATTCGTGATCCTATTGACCACAAGTCAGATCTTTGGAAAAGTCGTGACCTGTTGGTGTCCTTCTAACTTCACATCAGCTCAAGTTTCCTATACTCATCAGGTGAATTCTCTTGTATTTAGATTTCATACTTCATATACATTTCAATTTTATAATTAATAATAAATATGAATATTATATTTAATGATTAATTTCTTAATTTATATTCAAGTGTGGAGTATAAATTTCTAATTAGTTTACATGTAATTTTAATTTGTGTTTTTTAATATAATTCTGATAAAAACAAATTTACAATCTTATTAATTGAAGAATGTGATATTGTACAGATGTTATATATTAGTAATATATATTATGTTAGAGAAAAAGAGATGAGACTATTATTAAATGGTCAAATGATAATGAACTGTCATGTTATTTAATCATCTAATATTATAATAAATGAATATCTTATACTAATGAGTAATCAATGATATTTAAATTGTTCACTAAATATCCAATATTCAAGTCTCATATAATAGAAAAGATAAAAAGCGTATTTAACAATCTGTATATTTTGCACTAACAAAATAAGTAATACAATGGGTTTCCTTATTGCTTTTAACATTGTTGATTTTATCAGCTTTGATTAATATTCAAATAAAGTTAATCATTCTGTTTATAGAGTATCAATTGTCTTCTTTCAATTCATTCCTACTTTTGATCAATTGTTTGTAAATTATTTACTGATTTACTTTTAATTAGGAATACATTTTAATTAGTCATTTATATGCAGAGATATTTTCTTCATAAAGACTATATAATATGTACTATGGTATAAATACTGAGTATATTTACTGTGTATAGTTACTGAATATAGTTACTGAGTATAATTACTAAGTATATTTACTGAGTATAGTTACTGAGTATAACTACTTAGTATAGTTACTGAGTATAATTACTGAGTATAATTACTGAGTATAACTACTTAGTATAGTTACTGAATATATGTACTGAGTATAATTACTGAGTATAACTACTTAGTATAGTTACTGAGTATAATTACTGAGTATAATTACTGAGTATAATTACTAAGTATAATTACTGAGTATAATTACTGAGTATAATTACTGATGCTAATTACTTAGTATAGTTACTGAGTATAGTTAATGAGTATAATTACTTAGTATAGTTACTGAGTATAATTACTGACTCTAATTACTTAGTATAGTTACTGAGTATAGTTACTGAGTATAGTTACTGAGTATAGTTACTGAGTATAGTTACTGAGTATAATTACTTAGTATAGTTACTGAGTATAATTACTGAGTATAATTACTTAGTATAGTTACTGATTATAATTACTGAGTATAATTACTTAGTATAATTACTGGGAATAATTACTGAGTATAACTACTGAGTATAATTACTGAGTATAATTACTGAGTATAATTACTGGGAATAATTACTGAGTATAACTACTGAGTATAATTACAGAGTATGATTACTGAGTATAATTACTGAGTATAATTACTGTGTATAACTACTTGGTATAGTTACTGAGTATAATTACTGAGTACAGTTACTGAGTATAATTACTGAGTATAGTTACTTAGTATAGTTACTGAATATAGTACTGAGTATAATTATTTAGTATAGTTACTGAGTATAACTGAGTATAATTATTTAGTATAGTTACTGAGTATAACTACTGAGTATAATTACTGAGTATAATTACTGATGCTAATTATTTAGTATAGTTACTGAGTATAGTTAATGAGTATAATTACTTAGTATAGTTACTGAGTATAACTGAGTATAATTATTTAGTATAGTTACTGAGTATAACTAGTGAGTATAATTACTGAGTATAATTACTGATGCTAATTATTTAGTATAGTTACTGAGTATAGTTAATGAGTATAATTACTTAGTATAGTTACTAGTATAATTACTGAGTATAATTACTGAGTATAATTACTGAGTATAATTACTGAGTATAATTACTGAGTATAATTACTGAGTATAATTACTGAGTATAATTACTGAGTATAATTACTGAGTATAATTACTGAGTATAATTACTGAGTATAATTACTGAGTATAATTACTGAGTATAATTACTGAGTATAATTACTGAGTATAATTACTGAGTATAATTACTGAGTATAATTACTGAGTATAATTACTGAGTATAATTACTGAGTATAATTACTGAGTATAATTACTGAGTATAATTACTGAGTATAATTACTGAGTATAATTACTGAGTATAATTACTGAGTATAATTACTGAGTATAATTACTGAGTATAATTACTGAGTATAATTACTGAGTATAATTACTGAGTATAATTACTGAGTATAATTACTGAGTATAATTACTGAGTATAATTACTGAGTATAATTACTGAGTATAATTACTGAGTATAATTACTGAGTATAATTACTGAGTATAATTACTGAGTATAATTACTGAGTATAATTACTGAGTATAATTACTGAGTATAATTACTGAGTATAATTACTGAGTATAATTACTGAGTATAATTACTGAGTATAATTACTGAGTATAATTACTGAGTATAATTACTGAGTATAATTACTGAGTATAATTACTGAGTATAATTACTGAGTATAATTACTGAGTATAATTACTGAGTATAATTACTGAGTATAATTACTGAGTATAATTACTGAGTATAATTACTGAGTATAATTACTGAGTATAATTACTGAGTATAATTACTGAGTATAATTACTGAGTATAATTACTGAGTATAATTACTGAGTATAATTACTGAGTATAATTACTGAGTATAATTACTGAGTATAATTACTGAGTATAATTACTGAGTATAATTACTGAGTATAATTACTGAGTATAATTACTGAGTATAATTACTGAGTATAATTACTGAGTATAATTACTGAGTATAATTACTGAGTATAATTACTGAGTATAATTACTGAGTATAATTACTGAGTATAATTACTGAGTATAATTACTGAGTATAATTACTGAGTATAATTACTGAGTATAATTACTGAGTATAATTACTGAGTATAATTACTGAGTATAATTACTGAGTATAATTACTGAGTATAATTACTGAGTATAATTACTGAGTATAATTACTGAGTATAATTACTGAGTATAATTACTGAGTATAATTACTGAGTATAATTACTGAGTATAATTACTGAGTATAATTACTGAGTATAATTACTGAGTATAATTACTGAGTATAATTACTGAGTATAATTACTGAGTATAATTACTGAGTATAATTATTTAGTATAGTTACTGAGTATAACTACTGAGTATAACTGAGTATAATTATTTAGTATAGTTACTGAGTATAACTACTGAGTATAACTAGTTAGTATAGTTACTGAGTATAATTACTTAGTATAGTTACTGAGTATAGTTACTGAGTATAGTTACTGAGTATAATTACTTAGTATAGTTAGTGAGTATAATTACTGAGTATAATTACAGAATATAATTACTGAGTATAACCACTTAGCATAGTTACTGAGTATAATAACTGAGTATAATTACTGAGTATAATTACTGGGAATAATTACTGAGTATAACTACTGAGTATAACTACTGAGTATAACTACTGAGTATAACTACTGAATATAACTACTGAGTATAACTACTTAGTATGGTTACTGAGTATAATTAGTGAGTATAATTACTGAGTATAATTACTGAGTATAATTACTGAGTATAATTACTGAGTATAATTACTGAGTATAATTACTGAGTATAATTACTGAGTATAATTACTGAGAATAATTACTGAGTATAATTACTGAGTATAATTACTGAGTATAATTACTTAGTATAGTTACTGAGTATAGTTACTGAGTATAATTATTTAGTATAGTTACTGAGTATAACTACTGAGTATAACTACTGAGTATAACTACTGAGTATAATTACTTAGTATAGTTACTGAGTATAATTACTGAGTATAATTACTGAGTATAATTACTGAGTATAATTACAGAGTATAATTACTTAGTATAGTTACTGAGTATATTTACTGAGTATAATTACTGAGTATAATTATTTAGTATAGTTACTGAGTATAACTACTGAGTATAACTGAGTATAATTATTTAGTATAGTTACTGAGTATAACTACTGAGTATAACTACTGAGTATAACTACTGAGTATAACTACTGAGTATAATTACTTAGTATAGTTACTGAGTATAATTACAGAATATAATTACTGAGTATAACCACTTAGCATAGTTACTGAGTATAATTACTGAGTATAATTACTGAGTATAATTACTGAGTATAATTACTGAGTATAATTACTGAGTATAATTACTGAGTATAATTACTGAGTATAATTATTTAGTATAGTTACTGAGTATAACTACTGAGTATAACTGAGTATAATTATTTAGTATAGTTACTGAGTATAACTACTGAGTATAACTAGTTAGTATAGTTACTGAGTATAATTACTTAGTATAATTACTGGGAATAATTACTGAGTATAACTACTGAGTATAATTACTGAGTATAATTACTGAGTATAATTACTGGGAATAATTACTGAGTATAACTACTGAGTATAATTACAGAGTATGATTACTGAGTATAATTACTGAGTATAATTACTGTGTATAACTACTTGGTATAGTTACTGAGTATAATTACTGAGTACAGTTACTGAGTATAATTACTGAGTATAGTTACTTAGTATAGTTACTGAATATAGTACTGAGTATAATTATTTAGTATAGTTACTGAGTATAACTGAGTATAATTATTTAGTATAGTTACTGAGTATAACTACTGAGTATAATTACTGAGTATAATTACTGATGCTAATTATTTAGTATAGTTACTGAGTATAGTTAATGAGTATAATTACTTAGTATAGTTACTGAGTATAACTGAGTATAATTATTTAGTATAGTTACTGAGTATAACTAGTGAGTATAATTACTGAGTATAATTACTGATGCTAATTATTTAGTATAGTTACTGAGTATAGTTAATGAGTATAATTACTTAGTATAGTTACTAGTATAATTACTGAGTATAATTACTGAGTATAATTACTGAGTATAATTACTGAGTATAATTACTGAGTATAATTACTGAGTATAATTACTGAGTATAATTACTGAGTATAATTACTGAGTATAATTACTGAGTATAATTACTGAGTATAATTACTGAGTATAATTACTGAGTATAATTACTGAGTATAATTACTGAGTATAATTACTGAGTATAATTACTGAGTATAATTACTGAGTATAATTACTGAGTATAATTACTGAGTATAATTACTGAGTATAATTACTGAGTATAATTACTGAGTATAATTACTGAGTATAATTACTGAGTATAATTACTGAGTATAATTACTGAGTATAATTACTGAGTATAATTACTGAGTATAATTACTGAGTATAATTACTGAGTATAATTACTGAGTATAATTACTGAGTATAATTACTGAGTATAATTACTGAGTATAATTACTGAGTATAATTACTGAGTATAATTACTGAGTATAATTACTGAGTATAATTACTGAGTATAATTACTGAGTATAATTACTGAGTATAATTACTGAGTATAATTACTGAGTATAATTACTGAGTATAATTACTGAGTATAATTACTGAGTATAATTACTGAGTATAATTACTGAGTATAATTACTGAGTATAATTACTGAGTATAATTACTGAGTATAATTACTGAGTATAATTACTGAGTATAATTACTGAGTATAATTACTGAGTATAATTACTGAGTATAATTACTGAGTATAATTACTGAGTATAATTACTGAGTATAATTACTGAGTATAATTACTGAGTATAATTACTGAGTATAATTACTGAGTATAATTACTGAGTATAATTACTGAGTATAATTACTGAGTATAATTACTGAGTATAATTACTGAGTATAATTACTGAGTATAATTACTGAGTATAATTACTGAGTATAATTACTGAGTATAATTACTGAGTATAATTACTGAGTATAATTACTGAGTATAATTACTGAGTATAATTACTGAGTATAATTACTGAGTATAATTACTGAGTATAATTACTGAGTATAATTACTGAGTATAATTACTGAGTATAATTACTGAGTATAATTACTGAGTATAATTACTGAGTATAATTACTGAGTATAATTACTGAGTATAATTACTGAGTATAATTACTGAGTATAATTACTGAGTATAATTACTGAGTATAATTACTGAGTATAATTACTGAGTATAATTACTGAGTATAATTACTGAGTATAATTACTGAGTATAATTACTGAGTATAATTACTGAGTATAATTACTGAGTATAATTACTGAGTATAATTACTGAGTATAATTACTGAGTATAATTACTGAGTATAATTACTGAGTATAATTACTGAGTATAATTACTGAGTATAATTACTGAGTATAATTACTGAGTATAATTACTGAGTATAATTATTTAGTATAGTTACTGAGTATAACTACTGAGTATAACTGAGTATAATTATTTAGTATAGTTACTGAGTATAACTACTGAGTATAACTAGTTAGTATAGTTACTGAGTATAATTACTTAGTATAGTTACTGAGTATAGTTACTGAGTATAGTTACTGAGTATAATTACTTAGTATAGTTAGTGAGTATAATTACTGAGTATAATTACAGAATATAATTACTGAGTATAACCACTTAGCATAGTTACTGAGTATAATAACTGAGTATAATTACTGAGTATAATTACTGGGAATAATTACTGAGTATAACTACTGAGTATAACTACTGAGTATAACTACTGAGTATAACTACTGAGTATAACTACTGAATATAACTACTGAGTATAACTACTTAGTATGGTTACTGAGTATAATTAGTGAGTATAATTACTGAGTATAATTACTGAGTATAATTACTGAGTATAATTACTGAGTATAATTACTGAGTATAATTACTGAGAATAATTACTGAGTATAATTACTGAGTATAATTACTGAGTATAATTACTTAGTATAGTTACTGAGTATAGTTACTGAGTATAATTATTTAGTATAGTTACTGAGTATAACTACTGAGTATAACTACTGAGTATAACTACTGAGTATAATTACTTAGTATAGTTACTGAGTATAATTACTGAGTATAATTACTGAGTATAATTACTGAGTATAATTACAGAGTATAATTACTTAGTATAGTTACTGAGTATATTTACTGAGTATAATTACTGAGTATAATTATTTAGTATAGTTACTGAGTATAACTACTGAGTATAACTGAGTATAATTATTTAGTATAGTTACTGAGTATAACTACTGAGTATAACTACTGAGTATAACTACTGAGTATAACTACTGAGTATAATTACTTAGTATAGTTACTGAGTATAATTACAGAATATAATTACTGAGTATAACCACTTAGCATAGTTACTGAGTATAATTACTGAGTATAATTACTGAGTATAATTACTGAGTATAATTACTGAGTATAATTACTGAGTATAATTACTGAGTATAATTACTGAGTATAATTACTGAGTATAATTACTGAGTATAATTACTGGGAATAATTACTGAGTATAACTACTGAGTATAATTACTGAGTATGATTACTGAGTATAATTACTGAGTATAATTACTGAGTATAACTACTTAGTATAGTTACTGAGTATAATTACTGAGTACAGTTACTGAGTATAATTACTGAGTATAGTTACTTAATATAGTTACTGAATATAGTTACTGAGTATAATTATTTAGTATAGTTACTGAGTATAACTGAGTATAATTATTTAGTATAGTTACTGAGTATAACTACTGAGTATAATTACTGAGTATAATTACCAATGCTAATTACTTAGTATAGTTACTGAGTATAATTACTGAGTATAATTACTTAGTATAGTTACTGAGTATAGTTACTGAGTATAATTACTTAGTATAGTTACTGAGTATAGTTAATGAGTATAATTACTGAGTATAATTACTTAGTATAATTACTTAGTATAATTACTGAGTATAATTACTGAGTATAACTACTTAGTATAGTTACTGAGTATATTTACTGAGTATAATTACTGAGTATATTTATATAAATAATTTTAGTCGAAAGACAAGTAATAATATTTAATTAATATAATTTTTATATCATAGAATTGATATTTTACAATTAATTAAGATAAACCTGAAAAATCTTTAATGAATGATTAAGTTATACTTTCAATTCGTATTGATTTGTTAATTATACATTGAATCTGTAGTTGGTGATGTCTTTACATTGGCAATCAGTTCACAATTCTTAGTGTCTCATTCAACATGAGATTCTTATAATTTCAAAACATTGGTATCTAATATGTTATAAGCATATTCTAATAAATTAAATCCTAGCATTTATAAAAGTAATTACATTAAAACTTTAAATAATAAATAATAATAAGTTGTTAAATAATTTAACTTCTTGGATATTTGTCCTATAAACTTTCCATGTCTATATTTTAATCCATGTGCATATTCTATCACTCCTTAAATTTTTACTAAAACTAATCCTACCAAAATTAAAAGTGTGATCTAAATTCTATAATATTTTCTATTAAATATTATAGTTAGATGAATTACTTTATCCAAATATCATTACTTTAGTGATCTATGTTGCTAAGCAACACTTACTTATTTACTAAGTATATCCAGTAAATTACAACTATTGTATGTTATTATTTTATTGATTCATATAGTAATACCGGAATTAATTCTAGCTTGTATGATGCTATTTCCCTCGTATTAACATCGAATTCCGACCCAGTTCTTCTCTCAAACCCCCAGGTATGTTGGACTACGAATACCTACTACCTGCCATTCTCCAATGACCGTATCCCTAAGGAAGATCAACACCATTCCTATACCGGCTATTACCAATGGGTCTCTCTGATACTTTCTTGCCAGGTACATTGCACTTATCACTGCATTTCATATAGAATATTATAATTATTATGCTTATTATTATTTTATAATAAATTGAAGACTAATAATTTGTAACTCATTTACTCTCTTTTATCTGCATTACACGATCTTAACGTTTTTAGGTTGTTTTATTTTACCTTCCGAGACCTATCTGGAGGTTATTTTCTACGAATAGCGGAATTGCTCTCAACACAATCACAGACGCTGCAATTGAGTGTCAGCGTAGGGTACATCTATTAATTTGAAATCATGTGTGTTTTAAACTGTTTATTTCTTAATTATTGACTTATATTATACATAGTAAATGTTTTCGGGATTTCATTTACATCATCGCAAATCTAATCTTGATGTTATTCGTCTACGATATTACTTACTTATATTCATTATGATTTTGTAATCCACGTAGACCGACACCGATAGTAACACGATCCGGTATATGACTAAACACGTGGGCTGTTATCTGTTGGAGATGGCGTACAAACGTCTTCTGGAAAGTAAAGTCAAGAGTTAGTTGGCTAAGGCATTCATATATAATCCATTTTAATAGTGGCTAGTTTATTAACCGTTCTATATAATATTATTTTGATATTATTAACATTTCATATTTTTCTAATAATGTAAATCAAGGACAATATATTATAAAACAAATGGTATTATTTGTATGAATTGTAATTAAGTTATTTAAATAAACTTTACATCATTGAATCGAATAATTCTTTGAGTTATTTGTTCTTATTATCTGATTGCCCGGTGAATATTTTTCATGTTGTTTTCATAGAGGTAACATGCATCTTAGATATTCGCTTATTAAGCATTTTTAATCGATTTGAGTTTCAGCCTATCAAATATAATTTATGTTGATATGTTTTTGTTATTTTATTTTTAATAAATACACTGAATGAAGTGAATGAAGGATTAATATATGTTTTATTTTCAATGTTACTTATTTGGATATGGTTTTATATATTTAATATTCATATATTTGATAACGTATTTTTTTAAATTAATAAGGTAACATTTTTAATATTTAATTTAATAATATTTTCAAGCAAAAAATTAAGAAAGTAAAATAAATATTATTCTTAATTTTAATATTATTCTTTTTTTTTAATATTCATCAATTTTTTATTATGCTTTAGTAATGACATCTGCTCTTATACTACCATTCTATTTAAGTTAATATTAACAATTATTAATTATAATTGCATTTCTTATTCATTGCTATGAACAAACTTTTCAATTTTATATAGTTTGTCTTTTAGAAAACTATTATTATATATTATTATATTAATTAATTTTTGATAATCTGTTAATCATTTATAAAATAATTTTGATAATTGTTTCTATAATCAATTAACTACCTGACGAATATATCATTTATTCATATGTTTACAAACCTATAGGAATACATCTCGATGCATTTAGTTTTTCATCATTTTCAGAAGTCTGGTCCATGGTTCAAGGTAACTACCTGATTATGCTTTACTTGATGATCAAACTGATTTACATCTCCAACGTCGTCGTTCAGATATTCCTACTCAACGTGTTTTTAGGTTAGCAAATGATCCGAACTCGACAACTCCATTCGTATTCGTGTATGTAGGCACATTTCTACATTCTACTCTATTCGGGTAGGAATGGACTTTCATATGTACGGCTGGTACGTTTTGTCTCGGATGATCAATGGCCAGGACTGGACGACTTCGGATAGGTTTACCGTACTCTTATCTTGATGCGTAATTCCTTATGCAGCATAATCACAATATGTTTAACTACTTATCAGCACCCTGTCACCATTTGGGTAAATTCATTAATATTTATGTAATGTACTTTACTAACTAGATTCCCGAGAGTGACTTTATGTGATTTCAAAATAAGAGAATTGGGAAATATAAATCGATATACTGTTAGTATTATTTATTATGTTACTTCTATTCTTCTACTCTTCAATTATTTCCCCAGGTCCTTGTACATATCCTACTAATGATTAATCACATCCATTCTATAGGTTCAATGTTCATTACCTGTAAATTTGTTCAATGAAAAGATTTTTATTTTCTTGTGGTTTTGGTTCGCTTTTGTTGCATTTGCCACTGTGGGTTAGCATTAGTTTTTATCTTAGCATCCAAAACTTATTTTAATTAATTCTTCCATTTAATTGCTTCTATATTTGATTGAATTTCAATTTTAACTTCGTATTTCAATATATGCTCCCTTTCCCTCTTCCCTCGCTACCTTACACACATCCGGACAGGGTCTCTAATCATGTGGCTGATGAGTTCGTTGGTGTTGCAGAAACAGATTGAGTATGTGAAGACACGTCTGATCTCAATGGAGGTGATTCGCTACCGCTCTCCGTTGGTACTACTAGCTTAAGCTAAACATGACCAAATAAGGCCTGCTTCCGATAATATATTAGATTATTCCATCGGTATATATTTATCTGACTTTGTTAACACTAAATTTTTTCCTTAACTAAATCAACATGTTTTCTATTTTTTCTCATTCCGCCAATTTTGTTATAAATCTCTTGAATCTAATTTAAACCGTAATTATGCTCTAGGTATCAGAATTATTATATATAAAGCTATTGGATAAAAAATGGTAATTATTTTATAGATAATATTCCATTGAACTATTTTAAATTTACAAAACAGAGAAGAAAAGGAAGTCAAGGTTT
This sequence comes from Osedax frankpressi, assembly GCA_964035775.1. Taxonomy (NCBI): domain Eukaryota; kingdom Metazoa; phylum Annelida; class Polychaeta; order Sabellida; family Siboglinidae; genus Osedax; species Osedax frankpressi. The sequence goes on along the minus strand of OZ038317.1, from coordinate 11,751,583 downwards.
TTGTGAGACGTTACTTGAGGAGAGACGGATTATTCCTGATTCGTTTGGTTAGCAAGAACTCCAGTGATCTTATCGCCGCTGAATTAGTTGCGGGATTGTGGCAACACTATCAGGTTTACAGCTGAATTATATTTACAAATTCTATTAGAATTAGTTATAATACTAAATCAAATAATTAGATAAATAATTAATATGGATATCTATTCATGTATTTTTATAAATGTACCTATTTATTCTGCCATTATGAGTATATGTATAATATATAAAAATAATACGATTGCATTCTCAGGAACACAAGCAGGCTTTAAAAAAGCTGTCGTTGCGCCTCGAAAGAGACGACGACCGCGTTCTCATGGACACCGATCGCAGCGCCCTCTCCGTTCAGATGGACGACATCGATAAGGGAGGCTCTACGCTCGCCAACCTGCCCTTGGCTAACATCTCGTCTTCGCACGAGATGATGCCGTTTCCGCGGAATTCCTCGACGCCGGCGTACAATAACGTCGTTAAATTCGATTTAACCTAAACTACCAACCACTTTCACGCCTGCGATGATCTGATGCTAAATGTGACATTTTAATGAATCCATATTTTTTATCTCCTAATTATTCAATATATTTTTATCGCCGTAGATTAATTGTATAATTCGAATAGCAGATGCCGTGCATTCGACCATTGTTATTCATTATTTGTTTTCAATTAGTTGACGAGATAATCATGCAGCAGAACTACTAATATTATTTATTACAATGACGTTTGTACTAGACGAGATAATAGATATTTTGTACCTTTGTTGCCTCTTCCCTATTATGATGATACGGCGGTTTTATTGTTAAAATATTTATTGTTATTTATATGCTTTCCATCTGTACTTCTTGATTGTACTCTCAACCGATTCCTTGTTAGGGCACATGATCTACGAATCATGATCTGCTGTAAATTTCCATTATTCCCTTGTAAATATTATCCACAGTACCTATTCAACCTTTAATCGAGTGTTTAGGTTGCATATTCTCTTTTTATGTGCGTTTAGCATTTTTGGTACTTCCACATTTTTAATAGAGACCAATTTTTTAGAATAAAATACATAAAATAAATGTAATTGAAATCTTATTATTAATTTTGTATATATGAATATATATTATAAAATGTAAAAAATGACTAGTTTTCTTATATTATTTTCATATTTCTCGGATATTATGACATCCTTAATGGGCGTTCACTAAGGGTGGTCGTTTTCATATTTTTTTCAGATATCTAATTGAAAATAATGTATTCATATAGAGTTTTATCATATTATCATGTAAAAAAAATTTCAGTTAATTTAGAGCATTTATGGGACCGCGATAACAGTTACAATTTTTGTATGTGATAGATGAGAAAATTTACATTGAAAAATATGAAAATTATAGAATATCACTTTAAACTATAGATAATGATTATTATACCATACAATCTTGCTATCTGGTAAAGTATGTCAATTATATATGAATAAAAATGAAAAATAAATATTCTGTTATATTATGTGGCATTTTTAGGCGATTTATGATTTTTTTTTTTTGCAAAAAAAAATTTTTTCCAATTCTATTTTTTAATTTTCTTTTTAAATCTACCATTATTAGTATGCAATATATAAGTGTGATTTAATAAAAGTGTTAAAAAAGATTGTTAATAGACAATATAAGCATATTTTTAAAATATGTTAAAAATATTACAACTAATCATCAAGAGGGGTGAAAATATGAAAATTTAAAATAAAAATTTTCGCTTTATTATCAACACCGTAGTATATAGAATAAAATAAATATTTTTGCCGTCTAAATATATTCACTTATAAATTCTAATTTTCACATACAATTGAATTGATAAAAAAATAAAATTTTATAAAAAAAAGTTAATATAATATTATTTATATAAATAAATTTTTTATTAATTCTACTATTAATCATAATTAATATTAATCATAATATCTATATTATTATAAGAAATTAAAACATTTATCATTATTAATAAATCAGTTATCATTTTAAAGAGCTATAATATATATATATATGAAGTATAATAATTCTTTTGAAAATACTATTTATTATATCATATTATTAATTAAATAAGATAAATATATATAATAAAGAAATTAACATCGTTGAATGAAATCGCGCTTAGAAATAAAATTTGGAATTAATTTCCGCTCCATAAGTGTAATATTTATACGAGCATCTCTTTTATCAGCGGAAATTATTGTTTTCGATGTCTGAGTATACTAAACGAATATGTCTTTCGACGGATTGAGTATGGCTTGGGTATGGTGGAAAAGATATTACTGGTACAATATTATTAATGTAGTCAGTGAAACACGAGCTGGAAATATGTTTTGTTAGAACAGATTCCAGCCATGTTCCTTCATTATTTATTAAATCAAAATATTCCTCTGCATCAAAATTTATAACGGGCTTCTCAAATTTTCTAACTGTTCTTTCATCAATACTTCTACATTCAATAATTCTTTGTGCTGCTTTAAATCGTATAGAAGGTCTTTCATCATTCAACATGGCACACAGTAAATTCTCGCTATGCAATGAATATGAATTATTACTAATTATTCTTTTTACAATGTCAATTATGCGCTGATCATTTAAAGCTTTTGTATTAGTTATCATGTTGTGAATATGGTTAGGAGTTTTTGTAAAAATAGGTTGTGCTTTTACAGCAAACCATGTACGTGCATAAACATTAATTATATATTTGGACATAATTAATAAATCATCGGAGGGGTTTTCTATGGAAATATAGACACGTAAAATTCTATTGGCAGTTCATCGATGTCGCTATCACTATCAATATATTCATGTGAAGAATCTTCATTGTTTCTATTGAGATAGTTAAAAAATATTATTAAAAATATAATTATCCAACTTGAAAGATTTTATAAATATTCTATAATTCAAAATATATTAATTTCCATAACGGTAATAATTTACAATATATCGTTGAATAGACAAACCGAGAATGACTGCCTCCATTAGTATTATTGTATGAACTGCGACTTTGTTTAGATGTATCAATTCTTGTAGATAAGTCGATACATCTAAGCCTATTTGTCCTTTGGTCGTCTAGAAAAGATTTCTCAGACGGAGGAACACGTTTAAGGCGAAGACACCGACATTGATCTTTACATTTACATGGGCATATATCGAATAATTTATCATATTTTTCTTTGTGAGTCTGGAAATATGTATCAAATTTGCTGTTGTTTAGACTTTTTTTAAGTTTAATCACTATCGATATATACGTAGATAGCTTTGCTGTCACGTAAGCTTTTGAAAATGTAGGCAGTGACGCTCTATGCCATATATCTAAAATTCTAATTGCTGTTTGCGATTTAGCTGATGCATCGCAGCAGGGTTTTAACGATATGTAATGCATATATATATCTAAATTAGTAGGTAGTTTTCGATAAGTCATAGTAGTAGGTGGAAAGTACGTATTAAATGATGATCGTGGTCTTAAATTCATAACTGTATGCAATTAAAAAGTAATAATGTTAAAATGTATATTTTAAAAATTTCAAATTTATAAACAATAATAATGTAGCAGTCATGCGCACAAGCTTCATCTTAATTTTCGAGATTCAAAATTTTGTAAACGAAGTAAAACATCTTAAACGATATCGCGTCTTCAATATAGTCACTAAAATTACAGAAATTTGGTATTATTCTTATATTACCATACATTAAATAATACCATGATTTTAATTTGTATCTGTAACTACCGACCACCCTTAATGTACATTGTGCATGAATCATATATTGTGCATTGCACAATATATGATTTATATATATATTGATATATTATGAACTATATATAATAATATATTGTAATCAAAATGTTATCAACATTGTTAGTCACCGAGTGCAATATTGTATTCATTGTATACTGCATATATGCAATATACAGTGTGTCATTATTGTTACATGCCACAATATAATGAATAACGTATGTGATTTTGATGGTCAAATGTATGTATTATGTAATATAAACATTAAATACATAATCAAGTATTGTTGCCTATAATTAGCACCTTTTAACTTTGATAATCACAAGTGTGTATTATGTAATATATACACATTAAAATATTGATGTATACCATTGTCAGCACTATTTAAATGCAATATCTTTATAAACACATGTAATTATATCCATCCTATATATAATATTATTAAACTATTAATATTATTATAAGTGTGTATTTTGAATACTATAATGTAGTATTATAATTTTAAGATAATAGAAATATTTTATATTATATATAAATAACAATATTTAATGCAGAGAATGGATGGCAAGATTTTAAATAATATCAGGAAAATATCACTATTAATATTGATATTATTATCACCATCTATCGAAGAGACATTAATTATATTTCAATAAATAAATGTTTTAAATTAATATCTATCAAAATTTCATCAAACAATATTTTAATAATTTGATTTTTCCTTTCGGTAGTATAATGTTTACATTTTACTGGCAAACTTAAACAAATAATTAATGCATATTCTTGATCTGCGACCTCTTTGTTGAGATTTGTAGTCCTTTATTCCACCTAAAGAATTGTTTTCGCCTTCGCTACACGTTTACTATTGTTGGCAATTATTTCTTCAACAAAATAGTTTTATACGTTCAACAACAATTAATATTAATTATAATTAAACTTTTTTGAAATAGTAAAATAATATGTTTTAACATATCAATTAATCCAGTTATATGTATCTTACAATTAATATACTTAGTATTGATAAAAAATAATATAATTAATTAGATACTAATGTACCTCACTGGAGTTTCTGTTTAAAATCATGAATATGACTAACATGGTCTAGAATTTAACCTAAACTACCAACCACTTTCACGCCTGCGATGATCTGATGCTAAATGTGATATTTTAATGAATCCATATTTTTTATCTCCTAATTATTCAATATATTTTAATCGCCGTAGATTAATTGTATAATTCGAATAGCAGATGCTGTGAATTCGACCATTGTTATTCTTTAATTCATGTATTTGTTTTCAATTAGTTGACGAGATAATCATGCAGCAGAACTACTAATATAATTATTTATTACAATGACGTTTGTACTAGAAGAGATAATAAATATTTTGTACCTTTGTTGCCTCTAAACTATTATGAAGATTCGGCGGTTTTATTGTTAAAATATTTATTGTTTTTTATATGCTTTCCATCTGTATTTATGCAAACTAAAGTAATCATTACAAAGTTAATAAAAAGTGGCGATAATAAAAATTGATTTGTTAAAGGCGAAATTAAAAAATTGGCACTTGCAGTAAATTCGCTGATATCCGGTGAATATTACCCACGAAAGGTTTACATATACATATATATAGTATATATATATTGTATTTCTTAATAGTATGGCATAACACGTAAAGTCTCACAACACTAACTAGCGAAAATAGGTAAATAGGTAATAGAGTAAAAAAATCGGTTAACAAAAAGCATATAAAATACATGAGCTCTTATGTTGCAGACAAAAGCCGGTATTAAATAGCAGACGTTCACCAGGTCTAAAAGAACCACGAGTAGTTAGCGAATACGCAACTCGACACGCTGCGGCCTGGGACAATTGTTAGCGGACATTGTACTCGCTGCGTTAGTGGCGCTAAATCTCTTATCGTATAAAACATACATTTACTCTGGCCAATATACAACTGCACCGCGGCCTACATTTGAACCCATTCGATGCACTTCGGGCTACAATCTAACGCCCGAGCTGCGCATCTGAATAATGGCGAGGATGCCGACTACCAAGCAGAGGATGGAGCCGAGAGCTGACGCCGCGAATGAGTAGGAAAGGTCTCCGTAGCGATCATTCTCAGTAGAGTATATAATGAAACCAACTAGAGTGAAGATGCCTAATTGGGATGAATGTAAGATAGGTTAGGGACTAGATAGGTTTAGGTTAGGAAGTGGTTAGGGACTAGACAGGTTTAGGTTGGGAAGTGGTTAGGGACTAGATAGGTTTAGGTTGGGAAGTGGTTAGGGACTAGATAGGTTTAGGTTGGGAAGTGGTTATGGACTAGATAGGTTTAGGTTGGGAAGTGGTTAGGAACTAGATAAGTTTAGGTTAGGAAGTGGTTAGGGACTAGATAGGTTTAGGTTAGGAAGTGGTTAGGGACTATATAGGTTTAGGTTAGGAAGTGGTTAGGGACTAGATAGGTTTAGGTTGGGAAGTGGTTAGGAACTAGATAGGTTTAGGTTAGGAAGTGGTTATGGACTAGATGGGTTTAGGTTAGGAAGTGGTTAGGGACTAGATAGTTTTAGGTTAGGAAGTGGTTAGGGACTAGATAAGTTTAGGTTGGGAAGCGGTTAGGGACTAGATAGGTTTAGGTTGGGAAGTGGTTAGGGACTAGATAGGTTTAGGTTGGGAAGTGATTAGAGACTAGATAGGTTGGGAAGTGGTTAGGGACTAGATAGGTTGGGAAGTGATTAGAGACTAGATAGGTTAGGAAGTGGTTAGAGACTAGATAGGTTTAGGTTGGGAAGTGATTAGAAACTAGATAGGTTTAAGTTGGGAAGTGGTTTGAGACTAGATAGGTTTAGGTTGGGAAGTGATTAGAGACTAGATAGATTGGGAAGTGGTTAGGGACTAGATAGGTTTAAGTTGGGAAGTGGTTTGAGACTAGATAGGTTTAGGTTGGGAAGTGGTTAGGGACTAGATAGGTTGGGAAGTGGTTAGGGACTAGATAGGTTTAGGTTGGGAAGTGATTAGAGACTAGAGAGGTTTAGGTTGGGAAGTGGTTTGGGACTAGATAGGTTTAGGTTAGGAAGTGGTTAGGGACTAGATAGGTTGGGAAGTGGTTAGGGACTAGATAGGTTTAGGTTGGGAAGTGATTAGAGACTAGAGAGGTTTAGGTTGGGAAGTGGTTAGAGACTAGATAGGTTGGGAAGTGATTAGGGACTAGATAGGTTAGGAAGTGGTTAGGAACTAGATAGGTTTAGGTTAGGAAGTGGTTAGGGACTATATAGGTTTAGGTTAGGAAGTGGTTAGGGACTAGATAGGTTTAGGTTGGGAAGTGGTTAGGAACTAGATAGGTTTAGGTTAGGAAGTGGTTATGGACTAGATGGGTTTAGGTTAGGAAGTGGTTAGGGACTAGATAGTTTTAGGTTAGGAAGTGGTTAGGGACTAGATAAGTTTAGGTTGGGAAGCGGTTAGGGACTATATAGGTTTAGGTTGGGAAGTGGTTAGGGACTAGATAGGTTTAGGTTGGGAAGTGATTAGAGACTAGATAGGTTGGGAAGTGGTTAGGGACTAGATAGGTTAGGAAGTGGTTAGGAACTAGATAGGTTTAGGTTAGGAAGTGGTTAGGGACTATATAGGTTTAGGTTAGGAAGTGGTTAGGGACTAGATAGGTTTAAGTTGGGAAGTGGTTTGAGACTAGATAGGTTTAGGTTGGGAAGTGGTTAGGGACTAGATAGGTTGGGAAGTGGTTAGGGACTAGAGAGGTTTAGGTTGGGAAGTGGTTAGAGACTAGATAGGTTTAGGTTGGGAAGTGGTTAGAGACTAGATAGGTTGGGAAGTGATTAGGGACTAGATAGGTTAGGAAGTGGTTAGGAACTAGATAGGTTTAGGTTAGGAAGTGGTTAGGGACTATATAGGTTTAGGTTAGGAAGTGGTTAGGGACTAGATAGGTTTAGGTTAGGAAGTGGTTAGGGACTAGATAGGTTTAGGTTGGGAAGTGGTTAGGAACTAGATAGGTTTAGGTTAGGAAGTGGTTATGGACTAGATGGGTTTAGGTTAGGAAGTGGTTAGGGACTAGATAGTTTTAGGTTAGGAAGTGGTTAGGGACTAGATAAGTTTAGGTTGGGAAGCGGTTAGGGACTAGATAGGTTTAGGTTGGGAAGTGGCTAGGGATTAGATAGGTTTAGGTTGGGAAGTGGTTAAGGACTATATATGTTTAGGTTAGGAAGTGGTTAGAGACTAGATAGATTGGGAAGTGGTTAGGGACTAGATAGGTTTAGGTTGGGAAGTGGCTAGAGACTAGATAGATTGGGAAGTGGTTAGGGACTAGATAGGTTTAGGTTGGGAAGTGGTTAGGGACTAGATAGGTTTAGGTTGGGAAGTGATTAGGGACTAGATATGTTTAGGTTAGGAGGTGGTTAGAGACTAGATAGGTTGGGAAGTGGTTAGGGACTAGATAGGTTGGGAAGTTGATAGGTACTAGATAGGTTGGGAAGTGGTTAGGGACTAGATAGGTTTAGGTTAGGAAGTGGTTAGAGACTAAATAGGTTGGGAAGTGGTTAGGGACTAGATAGGTTTAGGTTGGGAAGTGATTGGGTACTAGATATGTTTAGGTTAGGAAGTGGTTAGAGACTAGATAGTTTGGGAAGTGGTTAGGGACTAGATAGGTTTAGGTTGGGAAGTGATTAGGGACTAGATATGTTTAGGTTAGTAAGTGATTAGAGACTAGATAGGTTGGGAAGTGGTTAGGGACTAGATAGGTTTAGGTTGGGAAGTGGATAGGGATTAAATTGGTGTATAGAATTCTGATTTGTGATTACAATTTCTAGGTAAAGTCGTATAGAAGAAATTTACGAGAGCTGTTGAAATTAACAAAAATCTTTTATTTATTATTACTTCAGTGTTATTTTATGGTTAAGACTTTGTTTCATCTCTTATTTTAACTCTTCACTTAACTCCCCCTCAACCTACCTTAAATCCATATCTCTAGTAATACCACTTGACTACTTCTTAACACTAAATTCACCAAAACTGTATCAAATAACCACACCACTTGAAAGAATCTCTTACCCTCGCTACTTAAAATAATGTAATGGATCCACTAATTAAACTTATCAATTAAACCTAACCGTTAACTCCACATATTGTCCATACCCTTTACAATAGCTATTTACTATATCCGTTAATCAACACAAATATATCTGTGCCTTATAAACACTACTCATTAATACATCGACACAACCAGTGGTAGACTTATGATTAGCCCGACAATTAACCCACTCGTTAGCTCCATGATTTAAAATAACCCCATTAACCTCTTAGCCCTACTAACACGACAGGAAACAGGTGATCACGAGAGCTAGGATGATCGTATTCTTCGACAGTGAAAGCACGGACAAGTAGAGGAAGGCTAACAGCAAAGCTACGAACATCCCGATCAAACCAATGATCATCATCACTTTAACAGTTGTGTGAGCTGAGCCTGTGATACGATCGAGGTCGGAGGTCAAAGGTTCAACATTGAAAATATCCCTGCTACACTAATTCACAAAGCATTTGATAGAAGATATCTGTTTTGAAATATATATATATGTATGTATGTTGAGTGTATTTGTATGTATGTGTGTAACTGTGTGTGAATATTGACATAGTAATGACAACTATAAAGATATGTACATCTAAATTGCAATTCTGCTAGCCTAGTCTGGTGTAGAACTACGTCGAAAAACTACTTGTTTGACTTCTTTTATTATAATTATTAATGAATACTAAATACAAATACTATATAAATGTGCTTATTATTAATATTATATCACAAAATGGTAACATATGCCAACAGTACTGTGATTTATTTCTTCTCTAATTTGTACTATTTAGAGAAGACCAGAAAAATATACCATCATCATTTCTATTTAAATTATTCAGTTAGCAATTACTTGGAAAAAATCCACAGATCTAAACTATAAAACATTATATAATACTATAATACTATTAAAACTACTACTACTACTGCTACTGCTACTGCTACTGCTACTGCTACTGCTACTGCTACTGCTACTGCTACTGCTACTGCTACTGCTACTGCTACTGCTACTACTACTACTATTACTACTACTACTACAACTACTACTACTACCACTACTACTACTATTACTACTACTACTACTACTACTACTACCACTACTACTACTAATACTACTACTACTACTACTACCACTACCACTAGGGCACTATCATTATACTACTAACCACTATTGCTTATAGAAGAGCAAGTACAGTGTTGCCATAGTCCATAGTATGAGCGGCCGTAGTGTGACCAGCCAACTGTGAAGAATCCTACTAGGAACAACATGGTACCAAGACCTGGATCAAGGAGAATGTGCTAAAGGTCAATGCAGTAAGGGTCTTAGACATAGATTAGTATTAAATGTGTAATTATTATTAAGACATATAGCAGAATTTAGTGCTGTTGTGGAGATTGCATATGATTAATGGATTTATAGAAGTTAATCAACTAATGGGTTTTATAGTTGTAGGGTTATTCCTGGGGATTTAATAATCACAGGGAGTATGGCTATTAAAGGGGATAGAGTTATCATAGAGTACTGACTTTTGATGTTTAAAAAGAAGAACTTCTCTCTACTAATTCTGCTACAGAATCATTAGTTTTTATACAACTTATCTTTATAATAATACTAATTAGAGATAAAAATAAAATTAGAAATTAGTGTGTCATTATAAATATTATTATTTATTATTATTATTATTAGTGCTATTGCATTATTATACTTATTATTATAATAATAATAATAATATAATCATTATTATTATTATTATTATTATTTTGAGTGAAATCAACTATTCTCTCTATTATTTAAGTCTGTATCATGTAGCATGTAGCAGTTAATATATTATATACATAATTACGTAATTATGTCATGGTATATAAAATGTTAGTTATACATGTCATGAATCTATACTATGTGAATATACGTGTAAATTATATGGAGTATTATCTAGCATGCGCTGTAGTAATTATTGTTTTTATGATGTATGGAATATATATGTCAGATTATGTTTCAATAACGGACTATAGTTAACATGATATAAATATATGTGAAGTAAATTTATTTTCTGCATATGAATCTATCTCTGCAGACTATGGTTTATTGATTATAAACACATTGCCATAAATTCCGGGCAAATCTATAAATAGAATTAGGATTCGTATAGTTTGTGCGGTCGTGCAAGGTTATTATACGTCCCGTGTATTGTATACAGTTTGTTTACTTTAGGCGGTCAACATATACGATCTTGAATGTAATATTTTCCTTCTAAACGCAATATCACCATTATTAGTATTATCGCTATTGCTATAGCTAATACTATCGTTGTTATTTTTTATTAATATTGCTATTTCTAATGTTATTGTTATTATTATTATTATTTTGAATACAATTATGCGAACTATTATTGAGACTAAATTTTCAAAATATAAAGATTTTAATTAAAGTACTTAAAGTATATATAAATATTGTTGATCGAATATAAACTTCGTAGAATGTATTGCATATATGTAATATATATTATATACACGCTGCGGATACAATATAAAATACGAGTAATTTGAAAACATGCAACAAGCAAAATATGTATTATAATATACGCAACGTCTGGGTTTATTTACGACTTAGGAGGAAGATAATATTAGCTTCCCTATGATATTGACTCATGTAGCGTGATTCATAAAATTGGAATGTCATAATGGAAAATAATATTCAGCAATAGCTGTATAGTATTATTTATTTAAGTATTTTAATTGAGTTTTATTTGTTAATTAATAATCTGTATCATAAGTTAATAAATATCATACATTCTATTTAATAATTATTTATATTTAAGATATTCTAGCTATTAATTATATAAATATAAGTACAGGTTATTGCCGAAGTCAATATATATATTTATATATATAGTATTGAGGTAAATTTAATAATGTATTATAATATAATTAGGTTTCATAGTATTACAGACTATATTACTGTAGCACTATATTACTGTATGGTGAATTTATGCTGATGATATAAAATAATTAATAACGAGTTTTATATGTGGTATATTAAAAATTATATTAGTACTTTATCCGATTGAGATACACAATATCGAAAATAGAAATAAAATATATATATATAAAGTATATATTTAATAAATATTATTTATATATACAATTTTTTATAAATCTACATTTTAATAATTTCTTCTATAAAAAGAACCTGGGAATTCATTGATTTACAGGTGAATATTAACAACAATACTATTAAAACAATTAAAACAATACTATCAAAAATAATTTAATTGCATGCAATGTTTCGAATAACCATAAGTAGCGTAAAATATTCTAATAATTTTAACATAAACACTGTTTATTAAACAGTAACTTCGTAGTAATTATTTAGAAAAAAAAACATTTAAAATATTTTGAATATTTTAATTTTAGCTTTATTCTAAAATAGATTGATTTTGTTTTATCTTGCAATTCTGTAATTATCCTTCGAGTTTTCCAACCTATTCTTGATATAAGATTAGGAAAAATTTAGTGAAACTCAAAATACATTTCAATGACATTGTTTCTATGTATTTGGCGAAATCACCGAAAATAATATTTTTGAAATTCATTTTTTCTCGCTTAAACACGAATAACTAACGTCAATTACTTTGATTCGGTTACTATTTTAATCCTATACATAATCAAACATTTCCTTCATAGTATGTATATCACAAAAACTCAATAAACTTAATATTCCGGCGGTATTTTAAAGATTAAACATTTTTCGGAGCTTTATCCATAAAGTAAACAATATGCGATAATTATGAATTACTTTAAATTTTCTGCTAATGACATTTTCGATTAGGAATTTCGATTATCGCAATATTTTTTACCATCGCTCACCTCAGTATGGTAACCAAATTTGTATTCCAAATTATATTATTGGGGTAATGATATATAGTATATTATAATGTAATGAATTATATAATACATTAATAATATTATACCCATTATATGTACGCATGTTTAATACTACTATTAAATTAATATCAATTTGCAAATGTGAATATACTAATAGTGCTACATCAGTTGTAGAATTATTGCAATGAGTTTAATGCTAGAGTTAATTTATTTTGTTCACGAACATTACCGTGATTAAAGTGTCAATTTTCAACATATGTCTATATATCAAGAAATTAAGTTTTTCAACTTACCTAACAACACAAACATTGCCCCGGCAAGTCCCCGGAAGCTAATTGTGTGAACAGCCAAGTTGGTATTCCTCGTGGTCGTGGTAGTTGTGATTAAAGGCATCTTGTGGCTGTTAGGAGTATAAGAGTAGTAGTGATGGTGGGTGTATGGGTGTATGGGTGGTGGGTGGTGGGTGTATGGGTGGTGGGTGTATGGGTGTATGGGTGGTTAAAATAGTAGTGGTAGTTGTGATTAAAGGCATCTTGTGGCTGTTAGGAGTATAAGAGTAGTAGTGATGGTGGGTGTATGGGTGGTGGGTGGTGGGTGGTGAGTGGTGGGTGTATGGGTGGTGGATGTATGGGTGGTTAAATTAGTAGTGGTAGTTGTGATTAAAGGCATCTTGTGGCTGTTAGGAGTATAAGAGTAGTAGTGATGGTGGGTGTATGGGTGGTGGGTGTATGGGTGGTGGGTGTATGGGTGGTGGGTGTATGGGTGGTGGGTGTTTGGGTGGTGGGTGTATGGGTGGTTAAAATAGTAGTGGTAGTTGTGATTAAAGGCATCTTGTGGCTGTTAGGAGTATAAGAGTAGTAGTGATGGTGGGTGTATGGGTGTATGGGTGGTGGGTGGTGGGTGTATGGGTGGTTAAAATAGTAGTGGTAGTTGTGATTAAAGGCATCTTGTGGCTGTTAGGAGTATACGAGTAGTAGTGATGGTGGGTGTATAGGTGGTGGGTGGTGGGTGTATGGGTGGTGGGTGTATGGGTGGTGGGTGTATGGGTGTATGGGTGGTTAAATTAGTAGTGGTAGTTGTGATTAAAGGCATCTTGTGGCTGTTAGGAGTATAAGAGTAGTAGTGATGGTGGGTGTATGGGTGGTGGGTGTATGGGTGGTGGGTGTATGGGTGGTGGGTGTATGGGTGGTTAAAATAGTAGTGGTAGTTGTGATTAAAGGCATCTTGTGGCTGTTAGGAGTATAAGAGTAGTAGTGATGGTGGGTGGTGGGTGGTGGGTGTATGGGTGGTTAAAATAGTAGTGGTAGATGTGATTAAAGGCATATTGTGGCTGTTAGGAGTATAAGAGTAGTAGTGATGGTGGGTGTATGGGTGGTGGGTGGTGGGTGGTGAGTGGTGGGTGTATGGGTGGTGGGTGTATGGGTGGTTAAAATAGTAGTGGTAGTTGTGATTAAAGGCATCTTGTGGCTGTTAGGAGTATAAGAGTAGTAGTGATGGTGGGTGTATGGGTGGTGGGTGTATGGGTGGTTAAAATAGTAGTGGTAGTTGTGATTAAAGGCATCTTGTGGCTGTTAGGAATATACGAGTAGTAGTGATGGTGGGTGTATGGGTGGTGGGTGGTGAGTGGTGGGTGTATGGGTGGTGAGTGGTGGGTGTATGGGTGGTGGATGGTGGTTGTATGGGTGGTGGGTGGTGGGTGTATGGGTGGTGGATGGTGGGTGTATCCGTGGTGGGTGTATGGGTGGTGGGTTTATGGGTGTTGGGTGGTGGGTGGATCCGTGGTTAAAATAGTAGTGGTATGATGTGGTTGGAGAGATGTGATTTATAAAGAGAAAATGATAATGGTTTACGTTGAAGGAGTCGAAGGAGAAGGAGAATGAGACGGGTAGGAGAAGAAGGATGAAGAGAAGGATAATGTTACGGAGAAAGATACAGAAAGGAGGAGGAGGGTAAGTCGAAAGAGAATGAGAAATAGGAGGAGAAGGAGAATGAGACGGACAGGAGAAGGAGAATGAGAAATAAAGTAGAAGCAGGGGAGGGATAATGAGACAGGTAAGGAGGAAGAGGAGTCGGATAAAGAAAGGGGAAGGAGAAGGAGGGGAGGGATAATGAGACAGGTAAGGAGGAAGAGGAGTAGAATAAAGAAAGGGGAAGGAGAAGGAGGGAAAAACCTGCATAAGCCTCAAATATAATTGGTGAAGTGTATATTATATATATATATTTAGCTATATAGATATAATAACATCAACATTTAGAATGTATGAAAATATATACATATTAATATTATATTATTGTGTATATAATAGTTCTGAAAGTAATAGGTATATAAATAAATACTAATATCGCTGATATTGCCTAGTTGTGTCTGCTTAATTAATAGTGGTGCAATGTGTGTCTATTATTAGTAAAACGTATTACCACGAGTGTTCGTATGCAAATAACCTAAGTACTGCGGTGCATATATTAAAATGATAGATGACAATATTTAAAAACGTTAGTTGATATATTATTAAACACGTGTTCTTTATATTTGTGAATAAAATAGAAAAGGTCTAATCATTGCAACCAACTTGCATACACAACAATTGTCAATGTGGTACATAACTCTCGCAAACAGCATTTGTTACCATCGAATGGAGGGTTTGCTCTGGATGAATCACTCGAATGATTAATGAGCATGACTCACCAATTAACGTTGTAACGCCGATGAATATAATGACATAAATAACAACGCCTACGCTATGGTTCCATAGGTCTATATTCCAGCTATGATCTGATATCAATGTTCCTATAATATATATATATGTTTATGTATATATATATATATATATATATATATATATATGTGTTCCTAATTGTCATATACCATAGGATATATACTTCCGATGTATATATGTTCATATACATGTTGTTCACTATTATAAAATCTAATTACAAATATTAATACTACTCTCCCTATTATTAAAATACATTATATAATATTGAGTTGAATATAGATTAAGCTGTAGGATTACAGTAATAACACATTGTTTTATGAGTATTAACTTAATAAAGTCACGACACGCATAAGGTTCGGTTAAACTTCTTTGATAATATATTTATATGCTATTTTAGAAAAGAATCGCAAAGCTTATAAAAACAAGTAAACTGAAAATATCATTCAGTTGCTCTTAATGTGAGAGTTAGTAACATTTTACAGTTTGGGACCAATTTTGTACCTTCGTGAGACAGAGAATTTATATTTTTTGATTAAAATTTAATAATGTTGTCCTATCAAACTATTATTTATTATTATTTCGTTAAATAATAAATAATGTACACTGTACAATGTATAACGTACATTGTACAGTGTAAAGTCTACATTGTACACTGTACACTATATAATATAGTGTATATAATATAGTTGTCGGCGGTTATTTATCATTGTACAATGCACATCCAGTTTCTAAATTAAGATTTAATAATAAGACTCATATTATTAAGATATATTTATACAATTTATATTAATAAACTTTAAAAAATATAAATAATAATGAATATAAATATGTCAACACTTGAATTTCGAAAATATTATATTTGGATAATATTAATTGAGAATTACACATAGTGTACATTATAAATGTAAAGTGTATACTGTACACAGTGCTACTGTACATTGTACAGTGTACAGTGTACAGTAGCAAACATTTATCATTGAGGTACATAACTCTAGTATAACGATTACAATAATCACGACTATTGCTTGCTTATGATGATTAATTAGAAACAATGATACATGTGTTCAATGTGTACACATTTCTACACGGATATTACTTATTATACTATGAGGTGAGATAATGAGCAATATTGCATGTATTCTATAGTCTGCTTTTTTACCATTTGCGATCTCCATAGACATTTAGCTTAATGTAAATGTTACGTAACTGTATCATTATGTAATGAATCATTACTAATACGTATTAATCGTTTGAAGAAAAGCTAAGCATATGTACACACACATACACACACACTCACACATACACACACATACATACACACACAAACACACACACACATATCTAGTGTTCTATATATATAGCCTTATCTAAATTTGCAGAAACATAATTCTGCCTATCGTAGAAGATTACAATTGTCGATAATTTGTGAATATTTGAAAGGAATTACTGCAAATAGTTTTAAAAATAATATTTTATATAATATTATATAATATTATATAATATTATGTGATATATATAACAAATATAGATAGTGAATCATCGCTGATTATCGAATCGGCTGTCAATAGTAAACAATTATATATTCTCAGAAGTTAATCGTATTTAAAATGATCTATTTTAAACATATACGTAACAATTACTTACATAATAAAACACTTAATCTGGCATAATTAATAATGTGAATCATCGATATCGATATCTTCATAATACCACACAACATATGATTATTATATTAATACTATTATGCGAACACTATTATCTGTCATAAGATATACAATTTGAGATGTCAGTCTACATGCTATATATAGCAAATATTATATATAGTATAGTCTATATATAGACTAACTATATAGTCTATGCTCTATATAATTCACTATATATTGTATAGTCTATATATAGACTAACTATATAACCTATGCTCTATATACTTCACTATATATTGTATAGTCTATATATAGACTAACTATATAGCCTATACTCTCTAGACTTCACTATATATTGTATAGTCTATATATAGACTAACTATATAGCCTATACTCTCTAGACTTCACTATATATTGTATAGTTTATATATAGCCTAACTATATAGACTTCACTATATATATTGTATAGTCTATATATAGTCTATACTCTATAGACTACTATATATAGTCTAATAATATCTGTTTGAGAAGCAGCTGTCAGTCAGATATATCAGGAAACTAGCAAAATAGCTCCAGTCAGAAGTTTAAGTAATAAATGTAATATCGTACATTGTACAATATATAAACTATGTAGAAACTCACATATATATATTTATATATATATATATATATATATATGAATATCTTTATTAAATATTATACAATATTGTGTTCAGAATAATAATATAGTAGTATAATAATATAATAATGTAATATATATTTATAATCTTTATTTCATACGACATTACATTGCACGTCGTACATGGTAGACACACTACACACACTGTACACAGCATGATGTACGACGTGAGGTGTATAATAAAGATTATTAATTATTAATATGATCATCATTCATTTGTCACATGCAAATATAATGTTCTAAAAACATTTTAAGTTCTATAACATATTGTAGTAAATATTTAATAATATCGGATATCTTTTCTACTCAGAATATATAAGTAATGTGATATGTTATACAAATCGTAGATTTTATATATAAATAGCCATAGGTTGTATATGTATTTAATAATATATATATATATATATATATATATATATATATATATATATATATATATATATATATACATAAGGTATTGCATAGTTATTTGAATTATATATATTATAGTTATAGCGAAGTATTTAACATTACATTTAATAATTAGTATATATTGAGTCTAATATGGAATAGTTTTACGAGATTGCCTATAAAAAGACTAATGTAGTAAATATCCTACTTAGATATATTATAATATATACAGTATATATACTTTAATATATATATATATATATATATATATATATATATATATATATATATATATTATAATATAAATAACATAGTTTATATTAACATTAATATATACTACTTATCTATTTTGAGATAGCTTATTATATTATAATGCGATGTAATATGCATGGTATATTTACATACTTGTCATATAAAGTTATATATGTAAAATGATAGTATATAATAGTCAAATAATATATAATATAAACATACTATAAATATGATAAATAATATTAGTGTAATAATAATAATAATGTATAATAATAATAATTATAATAATTAATTATAATAATTATATTATTGTAATATGTATATACAAATAACCTGTATATAATATGTATATTTTACTATATTATTAGTATTGTCAAATAGTTTATGTATTTACTAACGATTAGAATAAAAATACCTAAAATACAGAATTTAAAAGTTATATTTGTAATGATCAGTTTGCATAATACTTTGTATTTACATATCGAAAATACACTGAAATAGTATTCACAATCTTACTCATTTTAGTGGTTAGGATTTCACTTTGCGTGCGTTATTGCTCTACTAATCGGAATTATCTTTGCTGTGAGAATAATGGATAATATTTGTAAATTTATATTTCTTTATACAAATATATATCGTTGTATAGTAGATTAATTATTTAGAAGATATATGACTATAGTTATCAATAATATATATATATATATATATATATATATATATATATATTAATTATATATTAATTATAAATAATTATCATTTAATATAAGAATGAATTGTACAATATTATGTCTAAATTTATTTAACACATATTTTATTTAAATTTAATATTCTAAATTAATAATATAATATATATTAATAATATATAAAAATCATTTGTTATATTTCATTCACCCCCATTTTAAAAATTCGTATATATTATCTAGCTTCAATGAAGCAAAAAAATAGATGTATTATTATGTTATATGTTACATCGTGAATATATTGTTTATTTAAATTGTAGTGAATTAAATGAGTTGAGTTAATGTATATTCACATAATATCTTATTCTATATAAGACGATTATCAATGATATATTATTAATATTAAAGCTAACTCTAACATGGTATATAATATATATGTTGTAACTGTAGGAATAATGTAATTAAGTCAAATGAAATTTATATATTTAGTTTCGGAAGATTTAAAGAGAATATAAATTTCAGTTAGAAGGTAAAATTTTCATTTTCATAATACATTTTAGTTCCCAATTTTATTATATATTAAATAAAATTATTATAAACAATATATATGATAGTAACTATAATAAAAACAGATTTAAAATCAAAACTAATATATATACTATAGTTGAAATAAATATATTAAATTATTAATGTATTATATGTTATATATAATACAATAAAATAATATCTTCATTGTGTATTATATTTATATTACATTCTTTCATCCTCTATACACATAAATGGTTGTTATATTTATACTTATACAGTTAGTCTTCACATCTCTCATAATAGTATTCTATAAATATATAATATGGAAGCATATAGTTTAAGATAATTAAGTTTGAAAATAAATTCCTAATTTTTCTTCTAATAAGTCAGTTTCTTTGTAAGCCATTTAGAAATTATTATTAATTATATTTATTTAAATAATATATATATGACATAACATATTGAGTGTTATTATGTAGAATGATGCAAAATGAAGAGTAATCATTCGAATCTCATGTTTATACCATTCTCGGGCATTCACGTATATTTGTTTACAATACTTGAATGTATAGAATATCAGAAGAATGTAATATCAATTGAAATTCTTTATTGTAAAATATACGTTATATATTGTTTTATATTTTACAGATTCGTTCCAAACCTTACATGAAAATGGTGAATATAGTTATAATTAATATTGATCTATTAATTAATTAGATGAATGGAAAGTATAATTTTTTTATATCAATATCATTTGGAGATATATGAAATTAAGTTAATAGAAGAAATACGTAACATAGAACTGGATAGATTAGAGAGGGGGAATGTATGTAACTATAGTAAAGACATTGGAGATAACAAAGATCAGTAAAATGGATATATAATACGTCTAATTGATAGTGTATACGATAAAGAAGAATGGCAACATATTGGCATTGAGAAGTGTGATGATAAACGAGTTTGTGAACTCTTTGCATTATAATCATTTATGGTATATCATAAATATTATAGCATTGAAATTGAATACAAATGGAAATTAGAGAAAATATACGTTATACATTGTTTTATATTTTACAGAATCGTTCCAAACGTTACATGAAAATTGTGAATATGAGTAGGGTGCTTATGATTTGACATTATATATATATATATATATATATATACTAATATATAATATATTAATGAAATTACGATTTTTTTTGATATAGCAGCTGTAAAGAAAACACAAGTACAAGCAGCTTGTAAGGTCTGCTCCTACATCGTTTACTCTTTATGAACGTGATATACCATGACATTATGATTATATTAAATTAGATTATAGTAGTCTATTTATGGAGTATATTCTATTTTGAATATATTATGTTATTATATTAATATAGTTTAATTCCTTTTTATTCCTATTTATTTGCCACTTGTTTAATTATGTAATGGTTAATTAAATCATTAATTTATATTACTTTATATACGATTTAATCGTTCATTTAGACCGTTTGCGTTTTAGTATCAGTATTAATAATTGAAACCAGTTAAAATAACCACTCAATTTAAATAAACTCGTAACAACCAACTTTCTTCTTAACGTAGTCACTCACGCCAGCAAACCATGTGCTCTGCCATTCATACGTTTTGTTACGCAATAGTGCTGTCTTGCCTAGTGTACTCGTTCGCAGCGACCAGTAATGACGAGAAAGAGGATAGGGTTTCATTAAGAAAGTTCCTTGAGGATAAATGGTTTGACGGAATAAAGGGCACACGTGGAAAGTTCGTTAACTATGTTAAGGTCGTAGATTGTCCTACGGCCTGTTATAGCGTACCGACTTCGTCTTTGGATGGTTTACCCCGGACTCCGTTCTTTACCCCGCCTCCCGCAGTTATATCCAACGGCCGTGCACAGGAACAGTTCAAGTGGATTGTATTGGATCTGGGACGTCACCAAGCCGTCGAAATGGTAAATCTGGCTCTAGACACAAGTGACTCTAGTTTCAAGTACCGAGGACAGGATCTAGACATACGTAACGCTTTCACCGTCCAACTTCTCAACGATATAAAGTACTCTGACACGCCGACTTTCAGTTCCGAAGACCAGCCGATTTCGGTGCCTACGGGAGAAGGTCGTTGCCAACATACCGACAGCGAGACCGGAAGTACTGCTGTATACACGGCGAGAAGCGACGATTTCCGGTTGGGAACCGGTTCGGAAGAGTTACGTATGAAAGTCGTATCTTACATCTACTACAACGCGAGCATGCAGACAACAATAACAGGACATTTCTATAATCATCACCTGGCGAGAGCGATCAAGGTCAGTTTTTACATATAGTAATACTTTAGATATAGTAACAATTTAGATATAGTAATAGTTTAGATATAGTAACAATTTAGATATAATAACAATTTAGATATAGTAACAATTTAGATATAGTAATAATTTAGATATTGTAACAATTTAGATATAGTAACAATTTAGATATAGTAACAATTTAGATATAGTAATAATTTAGATATAGTAACAATTTAGATATAGTAACAATTTAGATATAGTAACAATTTAGATATAGTAACAATTTAGATATAGTAACAATTTAGATATAGTAACCATTTAGATATAGTAACAATTTATATATAGTAACAATTTAGATATAGTAACAATTTAGATATAGTAACAATTTAGATATAGTAACAATTTAGATATAGTAACAATTTAGATATAGTAATAATTTAGATATAGTAACGGCTAAAAATATAAACGCAAAAATAGATATGCGTAGGTCGGATCATAAGAAGTAATATGATATTGATATTAATTAGAAAATTGTCGAAATTATTGTTATGATGATTCTAGTAGATTATAATAATACTATTATAAGATAGTATAAGATTGTCACGTCTCATTGGATTTGTAATGTTTAGTTTGTATATTATTTATCCAGCAATTAGTGGTTATTACATTTAGTGCCGTTGTAATATTGTCTATGGTACGTATACATAAACCTATAGGTATCATTCATCTTTTATTATGTATATGTTTATCTTATTCAACTACACACGTAGTGCTTCTACTATTATTGGAATTCATCTCAACATGAAATATTTAAATACTTAAAAATAGATTGTAAAGTTTTCTTGCATTTGTTTCCTAATTTAGCATTATTTTAGATGATTATTTAGATTATATATTCCGATTAGCTTCAGAGTTTGCAGAACACCGATATGTTGTAATTTATTTATGATAAGGTATGTAGTGTTTTATATTTACTTTTTTATTTCTTGATAATTATGTAATTTTTGATATTTTCTTGTATCACGAAAATAAGAAATATATTTTCATCAGAAAGTAGTTTAGACTAAAATATAAATATTTAATATTTGAAGTCTATTTTTGTTAGTTAATATTAAGGTTAGTTAAGTACATTTTGCAGAGAATGATATTTTATTATATCCTACTTGTATTAAGTTTCATGTTATTGATATAAGCAGTTTTATTCTAGTAATCTGATCCAAGATACCCGGACACTTATATCTTCTATGTCATAATATAATACGAATAATTAAGATAATAAACATATGTTTTAATTAATATATTTGTACAGAACATTTTACTGTTTTTGATAAATAACTATACAATTTAAAAAACTATACATTATTATTTACATAATTATTTTAAAATCATATTCCCCAAGTGGGCATAATCAAATCATTTCGCTATGATATATTTCTCTCCAACGGTTATATTGGTAATATATGGTATAATATTAATTGATAATATTGATATTAAAATTCGAGGGTTTATTATATAAAAAAAAAGTTTAGTAATAAATATGATGACATGTAAATTATTTAGAACGATTATATGTCAAGATCCTATGGATCCGATATTTTCTTTGTATTAATAAATTTGTAATTATAAATTTGTTAACTATTATTTGTATTAGTTTATATAACGAATATATTAATAACTATATTTGTATTATTTTGTTATATGTAAATTCTTTGTATCGTATCTATAAATTATCAAAAGTCATTCGTCTATTTTTGGTCGTCTGATTGTTCAATCTAATTTGAGTTTAACCATTATTAAGATTTTGATCGTTTTACAAAAATTACTTTTATATATATGAAATAAAAACGAGAACAGATCCACCCACTAAGGAATATCGGTATCTACGCTATTCTAGTCAGCACGACCTTGGTGGACATAGATTATCAGAATACATGGACAACCGATGCAGTGGTCAAACCTTCCGAAGGAATTAATATCGCCAACCGTAAACCATATACCGCTCCTATCGGAGATATCATCGAACAGCAAAGGTATTCTAACAATTAATAAACACTCGTTATGATTATAAATATAATTACACTAAGCATATTACCGTATTAACCGAAATTTTCATAATTGTGAATTACAGTAAGGATGTATCGGCGTACGGGAGTATCGAGTTCACGGCGGGTGCAAAGGTCACGAAATGCATAGGTCAACTGTTCGACGGTATCTCGTCATCGAAGGGCAACTACAACGCCCGCGAACGCCTGTCAGTTACATTCTCTGATACACCACTCTCCGCAAATTACTCGCTAGTCGCGAGCGAGGGCGGAGACGTGTGCGGAGTTCAGCTGTGGTTCAGCCAACGACAACTGGACGAGATGTCGCAACCCAGTCCTTACGCCGGCGTCGAGAGGCGTGCTCTCCTCCGCCTGTCTTCGGGAAACCACTCGACTACACTATTCATGTCTGAGAAGTCCTTGAGACAACCGCGCCTCTACCTGCCCGTGTCGCTGAAACTCGCCGAATCTAGACGCATAGACTTTCGATTCGAATTATCCAAAGGAACTACGCTGTTCGTCGAGGAGATGGCGTTGGTATCTACTTGCGTGGACCTACTCGGTGTAACCCGAGCAACAAATGACATCATCGCGAAGTTTAAGCGGTTATATTGTATGAGCCGAGATATATCGTTCGACGTGCACGATGGAGATACGGGAGAGATGACCAACGCGGATGACCCCTCGAATGAATTCGACCATCTCGTAGCGGTGCTACAAAAACTACCCGACACTCAGTTGAACGTATTACGTAATAGACTTAATAGCGACGGTTTGCCCCTGGATAGTAATCGAACGGGAAATCAGTCAACTGTGAACGTGTCCACGGGGCTAATAGGGCGAAGTACTGTCCGAAGAACCACTCCATCTCCCGTTTTAGTATTGACGGTATCGGTTGCATCGTGGTTAATAGCTGCAGTTCCTCTTCTCATCAAATAGTATATATAATAAATGCCTACTTCTAATATCTTAAATATATATATATATATATATATATACATAGTGTTTGGAATTCTAAATATTGCCTAAGATTATATAATTGATATAAATATATATGATGAAGGGTCTTGATATTAGAATGATAATCGAATTTAATGGACATACTTCTAAAATAAAAAATATATTGCATAAGTATATTATACAAGTGTATTATATATAATTGTATATAAAATGTATAATTTCGCTAGTATTTATTGCAAATATCTATTTACGATAAATATATATTGTAAATAAAGTCATAATATGAGAATCACCGAATCCTGTAATAATTCGAACATTTACCTAATATAATATATTTAAGAATCGAAAGCATTTTATTCAAGCTATAACTCACATACAAAAATAATAATACAGTTGTATATACTACTGTATTATACAATATTATATAATATTATATTATACATATTATATATGTTATTATATAATATTAAGGAAAGCTAGGAAAGCTAATTGAAAATTTCATCAATCTTGAGAGCCCGAGTATTTTATTTTATATCGATACACTATGAAAATATTGTTATCAAACATTATAAATATATATATCAAATTATTATTATATATGATAAATTTAAATTAAAACCTTCAAAATACATTCATTTGGTGGAGATTATATTTTGTAGAACTATTATTACAACTATTTTCTTGACGAATATTTAGCTGATACCTTTCTATATATTTTGTTCTCAATTAAATGAAAAAATAATTTAAAAAATATATAATATAGATTAATCCATGATTTTAAACATTTTGGATTATTTGAAAATCTAAAAGGAGATCTAATATCACTTTTTATAAAATGGTACAAAATTACATTGCAATGACTTAATTAAACAATTGTATTATTACATTAATAATTTAGAATGTGTGTATTATATACATGTTAATGTTTCATTACATTGATACATCTTTACTGTATTGTGCATATGGTAGGATCATTACATTATTGAGTTTTAATTGTATTTAACATATTTAAATTTTCGTAATATATAAAATAATTCAGCTGTGTTATATATTAATAATTATTTATTTAAAAATCCATTTTAAATAATATTTAATTTTTATTTATATAAGATTATATCAGAATAATTTGATAAATTAAATTAAAATTAATAAAATAAATTATAATTCAATAACATATTGACATGCCTATATTAGGCTACTGCATTTTATTATGTTGGTGTTTATTTAAACAACAAATGACACATAAATTAGAAATCATAATTATATTAATACAATTTCTAAAATTGAAATATTTTTTTTGTTAATAAAAGTTAACCAATTCTAAATAGCTCACAATTTAAAAATAAGATTTTAAAGTGCATTGAAAAATTCTGAATATTAATTGTTTAGCAGTAATGTTAAAATTAACCAATTACACTTAAACGATATTATTTTACTGATTAACATTATAAAATATATACTTGATTACGAACGTTGTTAATATTTAAATTAAAAATCCCATAAATCAATATAATCTAGGAAACCAGATGACGTCACTATTATAAATTTTTAACTCATTATTTAAAATCAAAAATAAACATAATATATTTTTAATCAAAATCAAATACATTTTATTTGTGTTATACAATAAATAAACTTAAATTTAAAAACCAGATTAGTTTTTTGGTATATGGAAAATAGGGATAATTAAATTTACATATTCTATAAAATAATTGATATAATTATATAATTTTCCGGAAATATTATTCCGGAATATTCTAAGAAATTGCAAATTTAATTGGAATATAATTCAATAATTGTAATCCAGCAACTTTTGTATGAATTAACATTAAGAAGCGTTCTTAAAGTTAACAGATTGTTCTGAATTATTCTAAATTTGTTGCTGGCATCATCAGGTTATTTGGTTGTTTTATATAGGATTATCTACTGAGGTATATTATATGTCATATCGCCAACTAATCTAAGCTTATTAAGATACTCCATTTATATAAATATATATTTAACTTAATTATGTTGGATTCTTTTTGTAATATACTTCCAAGAAATCGTAACTATTAAAAAATGTTATACAATTTTTAAAAATAAAATATGATTCTAATATAATTTATATCCACATTAAATATATTTTCTCTTTTATAATAATAAATCTAAACTTACTTGAATAGTTAATTGGGATGTCGATATGCTGATTGTTAGTTATATATTTCCTGATATACAAGATTATGAAATAACTATTATGAATTATTATATCATTTTTTTAAATCAAATATAATATATTTTCTCTTTTATAATATACAAAATAAACTCAAGTTCCTGCTTGCAATCATGCTATTGGCGACTTAACATGCGTTCGTAGAATCGATATTATTATTTTTTAATCTGAGGATATATTTATATAGATTTCGCATGTGTAACACGTTTTAAAATATAACTAATTAACTTATAAATAAGAATAAAGGTAAAATTTACAAAAAGTTATGGAATATATACAACTTAGATTCATTTATTTTTTTAAATTACTAATCATCCATGAAACCAGATTCTATAATTCCTATACAATCTTATACAATTATTATATATAAAACTTAACAAAATATATTTTTTGTAGTAAACATAAAATATATTTTCTTTTATTATATAAAAAATGTATATGACCTTTATGGTTTTCTGGGATATTGTAAATATTCATAATTGAATAATGTAAAATAATATGCATGGTATAATTAATGCAATATATGTATATAGTATACGATTGACAATATACAAAATGTACTTCGTGTGCAAAATTTAGTCATACATTGTTGATGTACATTTATCACTCAGTTTACATTTTATTACTATACATTTTATGACTTATATACTAATTATTTTCCATTATAGATTTATTAAACAAAATTCATAAATAGGATTATTTATTGATTTTAAATTATCATTGATTATAACTTATAACCCAAATAAATGATTTTGTATAAATCGTAAATTTATAATTACAAATTTGAAATATATAATCAATAGTTAATTATGTATTGTCAATAATAAATTATATTTGTTGATGCGCTTTATCCTGCTTTCCAGAAATTCATAATATATCTTATTTGTCCTGGTCCATTCCAGTTTCCTCTATAAAAATTTTGAGTAAAATTAAGGTAGTAATAATATTATTTTTAAAATGGGATATTATAGCTTTATATATTTAACTATATTATTCTACTAAATATTGTGTCATTCTAAAATAAATTAAATAAGAAATAATATTTCTTAATAAAATCTGTAATTTAATTCTACATAATTCATAAGACTGTATTTGATGTAATAGATTATTACATATTTTAACAACAATTTACTTAAAATCATATATTAGCTTCCTGTAAGAATTATGATATCGATTTCTATCTTGACACAATTAATTACATGTCTACAAACTTCACGAGTTTTTTCCAGTACAGTTTCGGCATAATTACCACTTTCAAGAAATAAGCAAATTTGCTTGGTTTAGATTGATCCACGGGGAAGGTTTCCATGATCTTTCCATCAAATCCAAATTCTATAGTGAATGAAACTTAATTTTAAACAAAATACTAATATTAAATAATAGCAATAATTGTTAAATATAATAAATCTATATTTATGTCCAAATACCTTAGACTATTGTCAACATGCTATTGTGGACTACATATATAACTATATATATATATATATATATATATATATATATATATATAATCGATAGAATATTTTCATTACATACTAATATATATATTACATATGAAAGTATATTATATAACTAATTAAATACATGTTAATTACATATAGGCTATAGTTATATATTGTTATATATAGTTATGCATAGCAAACTATAGCCTATTTGCTATATATAAAAAACATTCTTTCGATGGTTATGATGCAAAAAAGTGAATTAGTCTACGATTATTTATGATATTTTGTACTGATGGAAGAGAATGAAATTTTAATCCCTATCATACAAATTGGAAGTCTATGCATTTACGCCACAGAACACTATATACATATGTATATATATATATATATATATATATATATATATATATATATATATATATATATATACATATATATATATATATATATATATATCTATATATATTGAATTATAATAATTTATTGAAGCAATCTTATAATAATTATTAACATAACATATTTGTAATATTTAATTTTAGCTAAGATTTAAATTAAATAACACATCCATATATCTAAAGGCTAGTAATATAGTAATCTATAGTAACTGTCCTTGCTATAGCCCAATGTAATCTTAACTATGGCATGAGTTAGTCCATAGATCCACTCGATGTACTCACCGGCAAGGATACACTTTTCAGAACTGGTAATTAGCGGACAGGAGGTGTATCCATCGTACTGCGGTGGCATTGTAATAATTTACACACTACAATAGATGACTCAACATCGGAATGCATAACTACTCCGCAACACTTCGCGCGTTGGCAATATTAACTTTAGCTGTTAGCTCCTTTTTGTTCGCAACGGCTTCTAGATTCGCGGTGACCACCTTCGCTTGGCAACCTGAGTTGCAGAGAAGTGAGAGACGATTAGCCGAGGTGAGTTTATAAACGTAGCTGGGAGTATGCGATCGCGTATTCACGTTTGAGATATGTTACGGTATATACGCGAATATACCATACGCATTATACTCAAACACATATGAAATATAAAATAGATCGACGAATTAAAAAAGAATAATATTCGGTACGCATATATAAAATAATTGATACTTATAGAAATCTCCACTACCCATTATCTGAAATATAATACCAGCAGATAACACTTTTTCTCTAATTACGAATCTTCCGTAGCTCTCCCCGCCAACTCAAATCACATCCCGACTCCTATACCTATACCTTTGAGTATTTAATCGGCCCCTTACTCCATTCGCTCCCAACCCTACTCAAACATTACTGCTGTTGATTAAACGGCACCTCAATCGCACTAACTTATGGCGGCGGCTGTTTTGGACGTCGGGATGTTGGAGCAATCGCCTAGCGCGAAAACGTTATCGAAGTGCACGTGTCTACACGTGAATTTGTCAACGTTAACGTAGCCCGTGCGGTCGAGGAGGTCGGGAACCGTACCTAATACTTGGGCGGTCCTGTGGGGAGGTCCTACGTGCAGCAGATCATACTGTGCGAGGGTAGGGTGAATTGCAATCGATAGTAATAAGATAGCGACCGGCATAGATAAGATATGAAAAGATATTAGAAGCGTCATAAGATAAGTATTTGATTGATAATAGATGGTTAGGGTAGATACTAGGTGTATAGGTAAGCTATGCTTCGAGGCATGGTAGGTAGAGTTCCATCTATGTTGTTTCATAAGATATGGTTACGGGCGTATTAAGATAAGAGATATATCTTATCAATATGGATATAAAGAATATATCAGGGATGTTGTAAGAGTTGATTAGATAAAATACGAGTATGGAAATGAATAAGTGTAGCTCTGTAAATAAGATGTATAAAATGTTTAAACTAGAATGAACACAAATAAAACTGATCATTATTAATGGTTAAATAAATAAATATTGTTAGATAAGTTATTATAAATTTCATACAATTTAATAGTTATCACAATTTGACATTTATTAAATTATTATTTGACATTTATTAAATTACTATTTGACAGTTATTAAATTAGTATTAGTTACTAGACATAGTTATTAAATTATTATTTGTAAATTAACCGGTTTTTCTGTTAACTGCTTACTTTCGACATTTTGGAATACTGCAATCTTATCTTTATACCTGACTTCCACTAGATTTTGTTTCAAGTTACACTCGATATTTCTGTATGAAAAGATATATAACTAAAGGAATATGAGAAATGTATATTGAACGTATATAAATAAAAGCATGGTCGATTAAGTGATTTTATTTATATATATTGTCTATTATGAATGATTATTAATATATTCATATATCAAACCTATCCTATAGTCTTCTACATATCTCTTATAGACTTAACTTATAGTTTTATACCTATCTTATAATCCTAAACCTCTCTTATAGTCATTGTACACCTCTCTGATAGTCAGCTTAACTATGGCATTCATATATACATAGGAAATCATCTAGGTCATCTAGGTCATAGTTTTTTAAAATTAAATGAGAAGCAGAAATTATATTTAACTTTTATTAAAAATATATTATATTAGTTAAAATAATTAAATAAGATTGTATAATAATTACATGATCTGGTTTCTATAATATATTTGTAATAATTAATAATCTAGATTTAATCTCTCATCATAATATTTGAATAATATATATTCAAAATTGACCCAACTAAATATTCCATATATATGTTATAACAGTGATTACAAGAAAGCTAAAATGATACCTCTAAACGTACCTGGTAGCCATCTGATTGGCCAGTGCTTTGGCATATTTAGGAACCCCAAAGACAACCGGAGCTGCAGAATTATAAGAGACGTTTATAGATGACCTTGTGCCGTGCTGAGTTTCGGGATTTTTGTAATTATAATAAACAATAAATACGGTCAATAAATGAGATTATCTGCATATATATATATGAATAATAAAGTAAGATAGTTATATATAATACGTTATGATATATATAATAAGTTATGATAGTTTTAAAAAGCTATTGTGATTTATATAGTTAGTAGTAACATACAATTAAATAAATACTTTTGAAAAAGTAATTTCTATTTTCAAATGTAGGAAGTATTTAATTATATATATTTATATATATATATATATATATATATATGTGTGTGATTTTATATGTTATGTTAATAATAATACTAAAACATTTGAAATTTAAAGTTATCTTTACATACAAAATAAAAACAACTATCCTACAGACTATTTATATATACTATATTATATACATATAATATATTATATAGCCTAACATTAAATAGAACTAAATATCTACATATTGTAAGAATACTAGTGAATCGAATAACATTAGCTACGAATACAATACAATTGTAATATGGACTATAGTACATGGAAATCATGTACCCATGGAAATCAATCTTATTACAATTAAATAACAAGCTTTAATTTCTAGAGATTCGCATAGGTTATATTATTTATACAATAGATTGCTTCTTTAGCGCATTGTTGATATCGGTCAACATACTATGGTCAAGTCATGGTGTATCCTATATAAACCGGTATATTTGTTTATAAACTCAGCAAATAAAACACAGCTAACGAATCAATAGATTGGAAAATACATTTAGTTATAAAATTATTATTTTAAAACTATAGTTTCAAAATAATAATTAGTATTCTTAATAACATTTAATAAGAATAATTAAATTTAAAGATATTAATTTCACTTAAAAATATTAATAAATATTTATTTCCATTCTACATAACTAAAACATATCTTGGTTACCTAATCAACACGTAATATTATCATATATGAAAATATGTTATGTCTTACTTCAATATCTATATATCCTTTACAATATACCATATCTAACTTTAGAGAAATATTCTTCCGCTAGGTAGAGAATTTTCTGGGGAGCTCCAGGACATTTGATTGGTGTAGCAGGAAATGTAAACAAAGCATTACCTATACAAAATATTATACTCGTTATAATTATATTTATATATATATATTGTTTATATATTGTTTATATATAGTGTACACGTATAATTTAATTAACAATATTCCTTTCTAATGTTTATAGATAATAATATGAATCATCAAATGTAAAGGAAATTTCATTTCATCGAATGTGTAAAACTCAAGTAAATATGTGATATTGAGTGTAATATGTCATACTCGATTGAGTACGTGATTGAGTGTAATTAATGTATATGGGTATACGAGAGTAGATATGTGTCTGAAGAAATATGTTATAGTGTAAATATGTTTGAGTATAAGTTATTATAAGTTAGGTTTAGTGAATATGAGCGAAGTGTATATTAGGTCATTTTAAAGAGTGTAAGTTTGAGTCAGTAAAACTAAGTATATATTAGTGAGTATAAGTTATTGTAAGTAAATGAAAGTTAGTGTAAGTTAGTGTAAGTTAGTGTAAGTTAGTGTAAGTTAATGTAAGTTAGTCCAAGTTAGTGTAAGTTAGTGCAAGTTAGTGTAAGTTGGTGTAAGTTAGTGTGAGTTAATGTAAGTTCGTGCAAGTTAGTGCAAGTTATTGTAAGTTAGTGTAAGTTAGTGTAAGTTAGTGTAAGTTAGTGTAAGTTAGTGTAAGTTAATATAAGTTAGTGTAAGTTAGTGTAAATTAGTGTAAGTTATTGCAAGTTAGTGTAGGTTAGCGTAAGTTAGTGTAAATTAATGTAAGTTAGTGTAATTTAGTGTAAGATAGTGTAATATAGTGTAAGTTAGTGTAAGTTAGTGTAAGTTAGTGTAAGTTAGTGTAAGTTAGTGTAAGTTAATATAAGTTAGTGTAAGTTAGTGTAAATTAGTGTAAGTTATTGCAAGTTAGTGTAGGTTAGCGTAAGTTAGTGTAAGTTAGTTTAATTTAGTGTAAGTTAGTGTAAGTTAATGTAAGATAGTATAAGTTAGTGTAAGTTAGTGTAAATTAGTGTAAGTTAGTGTAAGTTAGTGTAAGTTAGTGTAAGTTAGTGTGAGTTAGTATACGTTAGCGTAAGTAATTCTACATTAGTATTTACTATATAAATATACATATGTGTGATTATAATGCGTGTAAATGTAGGTAAATGTAACTACAAATATACCTGCCCTATATATATGTATAAATAAGTGCATTTGTTTTTAGGCCAATACATTTTAATAAGTATAAGTGTAAGTGTTCTTTAGTAGCTGGCTACACCAGGTCATCGAACTCCATTAAATCAACATTCTTAGGTAGACAATTGTAAAATTCCACCTCATATTCGCCTACCCATGTTATCGGACCTACTAACCCGACTTGATGCGTTGAATTGCTTCGAATGTCTTCTCGACGTATCTATAACTGTAATTAGTCAAAACGGTTGGATCGTTATCTAGTGCATCCTGGAGACCTTTTACCCCGTCATAATACGGTGTTATACCGGTCGATAGTACCAGGAAGTCGTAGGTCATCTGAAAGAGATCAGATAAGATCATCGAGTGTGTTATCTCATTAATTTACGTAATTATAATGAGCAGTTAAAATTCGGATTTAAAATCAAATATGTAATAACTTGGATAATATAAATAAAATTTTTAAAATATCCCGATGCTTGATTGGGATAATGAATAGTATCATACAACTAATAATAGTTTTCGCTATTGTCATGGTATTGTCATGGTATTGTCATGGTATTGTCATGGTATTGTCATGGTATTGTCATGGTATTGTCATGGTATTGTCATGGTATTGTCATGGTATTGTCATGGTATTGCCATGGTATTGTCATGGTATTGTCATGGTATTGTCATGGTATTGTCATGGTATTGTCATGGTATTGTCATGGTTATGTCATGGTATTGTCATGGTATTGTCATGGTATTGTCATGGAATTGTCATGGTATTGTCATGGTATTGTCATGGTATTGTCATGGTTATGTCATGGTATTGTCATGGTATTGTCATGGTATTGTCATGGTATTGTCATGGTATTGTCACGCTCTTGGCATGTTATTGTCACGCTCTTTGCATGGTATTGTCACGCTATTGACATGCTATTGTCATGGTATTGCCACGCTATTGGCACGTTATTGTCACGCTATTGTCACGGTATTGTCACGCTATTGTCACGGTAGTTACCTTGTGACCAGAGGAGGTGGATATGCCATTATTAACAGGATCAATTGAGGCAACAGTTTCACGATGCCAATGGCAGTAGTTTGGCAGACAGGTGGCAGTTGATCGCTTAGTCTCCGCCATGGGTTTAAGTCCAGCCCCTACTAGCGTGAACATCGGCTGGTAGTAGTGGTCCTGTGGAAGGGGCGTGGCTTGTATCGGCGTTAGCTACTGATATTAATATTTGTAAATAAAATGTGTTGCGAATGAGGTGTGGTTTTATGAATGAGGTGCGGTGTGCGAATGGGGTGTGGTTTTATGAATTTGGTGCGGTGTAGCGAAGGGGGATATGCAGCGTTATTAATGAAATATGTTGGTAATATCAACATCAATTCGAGATTGGACGTAAACAACGTACTGAACAACTCTATCATATGGGTTGCATCAATAACTAACAGTTTACTTTGAACACACATTAGTGGATCTTAGGGTCAACCAAATTAGAGAACAACCAAATTATAAAGTACTTATAATATTAAACTACTGAATTTAGATTAATTAATTGAGATTAATAAATTAAGATTAAATGTATTATGATTCAATTATTAATAATTAAGATTAATAATTTATTATTGTTGAATTAATAAATTTTAATTCATTAATATTAATTAATTATTTTAATAAATATTGACGAGTTATTAAAAGCATATTTAGTTTTCATATAGATATTACATAATCGTAATTACAACGCATCCCAAGAAATCAGATGATGTAAATGTTATAAATTTATATATAATTATAATTATAATATAATTTAAATATAAATAACATTATGATTCTATTTTATTATATAACAAAAACTCAAATGTCCTAGATGCTTTCCTGGATTATATTTAGGAACAACTGCAATTATTTAGGGCTGGATTCTATATATAGATTTCATAATAACGTAAGATTATCAGCAATATTGTATTACAGTTATTTATATCTTAATGTACCCATATATGGGCAGACTATATATTCCGCGTAATTTATTGAAAGCTGTAGAGTACCTGGATAAAAATTCGGATAATTTAATTTTTTGCATTGCTTTTTTATAAATAATGTTTATAACATGTTTATAACGGGAGTTCATAAAATAATGATATGCATCTGATTAAAATATCTAGAATGAATGTATATAAAATATACATTGTACATTGTACATTGTACAATGTATAATGGACAATGTATGCCATAGATTATTATATAATTCGAAATTCCATCTTTAATGTAGGCGATGGAGTATTCATATATACAAAGTATTAAATGAAGTAGATACAGAATTAAGTAGATATAAGTACGTTAAGTAGATATACGTTATCGTTTCATTCAATTGAATATATTTGAACTATAATATGAACTAGTTTGTACATGGTTGTATATACTTATTATATTATAGTGTCCACTATATTATACTATTAACAATATAATAAAACATATAATATATATATATATATATATATATATATGTGTGTGTGTAGGTGTGTGTGTGTGTGTGTGTGTGTGTGTGTGTGTGTGTGTGTGTGTGTGTGTGTGTGTGTGTGTGTGCGTGTGTGTGTATTATACCGTATTCTATAATATGCATTGCTTCTACGTTATATGTTATACAATCTCTACTAATACGGTATATTATAACATATTTTAATGCACATTTATGTTCTTAATCAAAAGTACCAGGCTATGCAATTAAAATGTGGTACATGTGGGTATTTATGGTATTGCTTCAACCAAACCTCTTATGGTAGATCAATTCAGTTGTATATAGAACTAGAAAACATATTCAATATGATAACAAATTTATATTAGACACAAATTGGCGTGTTCAATATATATATATATATATATATATATATATATATACATATATATATATATATATATATATATATATATATATATACATATATAGCTAGATGTCATATAATTCAAAATATCATCAAATTTCATATACAATTTTTAATGTCGATAAATAATGATAAATTTTTATCATATATGATACAAATATATATTACCGATATAAAATTATATACTATATTAATCAAGAATAAATAATAGATCACATTTGACGTGATATATTAATGTGATCATTACTTCAATGTAATACAAATCAATAATTATAGCACATTATATACTATGATATTATAATAAACGCCATACTTATATTACTACATTTATTAACTATATATTATATAACTGTAGAAGAGCTTCAGCCACAGGTAAATAATAAATGATAATTTATATACCTAGATTGAAATTAATTTGTAATTCTATAAATAGATAGCAGTATATTAACCAGTGATATAGATTATTTATAGATACAAGATATGCGTTGTTTTATGAAATGTTATTTAATAGGTCATTCTTAGCAAATTGAAATCATGATTACTATTTACGAGTGAAAAGGAAGGAATAAGGATACTTATATTAAACTAGTTCCGATCGTAGGTGGGCATATCTAAAATATACATAAAGATAAACATAGGTAACAAAATAAAGATAAAGAAAAATATGCATATGGAAAAATATAGATAAAGAAAAAATAAAGATAAAAAGGATAAGGGATCGAAAATAATAATTGATATATAATTATACTATGCAATAATAAACATTATAAATTGTTGGGATAAATACCATTTTAAATATCTAAGTGTAAATGTTATTAAATATTAAATATCACATTATATACGCAAGTCTATATAATACATAATATACTATAATATATTGCTTAATATACTATAATATATTACACAATACAC
Source organism: Osedax frankpressi (assembly GCA_964035775.1). Classification (NCBI taxonomy): domain Eukaryota; kingdom Metazoa; phylum Annelida; class Polychaeta; order Sabellida; family Siboglinidae; genus Osedax; species Osedax frankpressi. The sequence continues at coordinate 11,714,166 of OZ038317.1, read as the reverse complement.
TATAATATAATACATAATACACTATAATATATTATATAATACACTATAATATATTACATAATACACTATAATATAATACATAATACACTATAATATATTACATAATACACTATAATATATTACATAATATACTATAATACACTACATAATACACTATAATATATTATATAATACACAATAATATATTACAGAATACACTATAATATATTACACAATACATAATAATACACTATAATATATTATATAATACACAGTATGTATATATAAGTGAGAAAACGATAGCGATGAGAGTTCCAGCCATCTTCATATAGTTTTTGAAGTTAACTGACTTCAGTCCAGAGGTGTAAGTCTAGGATTAAACATCGTCCGATATTTAATACTTCAATTGAATTCTATGTCCTCTGTGACCTTCGTAGAGCCCCCATATCGTCACCATGCGAAGGTCTTTGTTGTTTTAAAGTGTTTTAGCCACTGGTTGGAGTTTGAGAAAGGGTATTGAATAGAGTGTACGTATAGTGTACGCTACTGAATAGATTTATTGAGTAGTGTACGCTACTGGTTAGATTTAGTGAGTAGTGTACGCTACTGGTTAGATTTAGTGAGTAGGGTACGCTACTGGATAGATTTAGTGAGTAGTGTATACTACAGGATATATTTAGTGAGTAATATACGCTACTGGATATATTTAGTGAGTAGTGTACGCTACTGGATATATTTAATGGTAAAATCTACTGGATAGAGTTTTATAGTGGTATACGTAACTGAGTAGATTATTTTAGTGGTGTAATATATGAAATATATACTGCACTACTGTGTATAGTGTACGGGGTATAGACAGTTTAGACTATATTTAAGTGAGCAAGAGGTCACAGAGGTCAGAACGTTCCTAATATATGGTTTCTAGATGTTACTATAGATTATTATAAATATAATGTTCAGTTTACAGGATACATTATATATATATATTTATATATATATATATATATATATATATATATATATATAGCATATTAATATAAGTGAATATCAATATATTTCATATTGACTATTGTTCAAGCTATTTGTAAAAAATAGAATAAAAGAGAACTGAATTGATAATTTATAACAAGCCATAGAATGATTTTACATTTATTGCTTGTATGAGAGCATACACCTCACAAAACATAGATCATTACTCATTAGAAGTATCTTGTATATAGACACTAGACTCTAGATTCTAAATAGTTATAGATTAACATAGTATCCAACAAATATTGACAAGGAATAAAGATAAACAATTACGTCTAAGTCGACTATTTTATATTTATATCGTAAGTAATATCGTTCATACATTTTGTCATACATTCCTTATATGTATGTAAATATATATATATATATATATATATATATATATATATATATAATTCATAATGGATACTTACTGTAATTATTGATATCTATTTGAGAATCTTTTATAGTAATAAATTGATTGTATTGTATCAGTAAAAATACAGACTCAATACAGAAATGTATTCATATATAGTTGTGCATACTCCTATACATATATATGAATACAATATACTTACTATGGTATATCGGACATTTAATACATATTTTTATATTATTTGTTACAAATGTTATCAGGTTATCATAGATACACCAGATAGTGTTAAACATGTGTATTTGATATCTAAAGTATATTATAATAATAATATAATATATAATCAAGGTTATAATATAATATTATAAGGTTTTTTATTTTACACTTTGCATGATAATCTACTTTATTTATAAATATGATATAATTGTATATAATCAATCACTTATTATATCCTTCCTAATATTAATAAACTGTTGTCCTCTCTAATATATCAAATTCTCACAATCAACCTCACAATCTCAGTAATGTAAACTCTCCTCATCACTTATTAAATATTACAATTTTCCTTATATCAACTTGCTAAAGGATAATAATTCTATTTATATCCACTTGCTAAAGGATAATAATTCTATTTATATCCACTTGCTAAAGGATAATAATTCTATTTATACCCACTTGCTAAAGGATAAAAATTCTCTTTATATCTTAAAGATAACAAACCTCACTTGGTTCAATGACAGCAACATTTCCTCTCCCAAGAGATCTGCACAACTTCGCAGCAACTGCTGATCCTGCAGTTCCAGCTCCTACAACAACTGCCTGAGGGTAAGAGCCATTATCAGCTTAGGTGTGCACATTGGGCGAGGGGTATTGTGTAGAGAATTTAGTTGGGGTATAGAGCGTGGTTACGTATGCTAACTAAATACAACTAAATATCAGAGTATAAATCTCAGCGTTTCACTGATATGTACCGAAGTACCATAACCTATCTCTAAATCGAAACAATGTATGCGTAGTAGTGTGTAAGTGCTAAGTTAATAATGACCGGGTAATTGTTATTTGCGATGACCCATCATACACCTGACTGGTCAAACCAGGACGAAGAATACCGCAGTACACTATTGATAGTTCAGGTACGCTATTGACGCATGTGGTTTTGCGAACATGAAGTAATTAAACGCGATACGGGTGGTATTGGTCGAGTTAAAGGTTGGCGGGGGGTATTGACATACGCGTATCTACCTCTCACGCTACCCGTTAGAAAATGTTAGTTAACACAGCGGGTTAACATATAGGACAATCATACTTGTTTAACCCTACGTACTCCATACACGGGCGATGTGCATTGGTGACAACGTATGGAGAGGTACGCGGATATAGCAAACATTTACTATATTAGGCGTGCTCAATAACCCTGTAATGGTCTTTGCGGTTTCCAGGGGTTACAGAATTGCAAATATAACGAAAGCCACAGCGATCTGAATTGGCCAACAATATCCGGGTATTCGACAATAACATCGGGGATATCGCTGTCGTAGTTGATTGAAATACTAGAGCACTTCTTAACGCCGACATCTGTAACGTAACACGTAGATACGAGCATAACGACGTTATTGGAAAAATGTAATTGTTTTTAAATTTAAATATAATTATGTTTAAAATAATAATAAAATATAACATTATCATATATTTAGGAATATATATATATATATATATATATATATATATATATATATATATATATATATATGTATATATATATATGACATGCTATATATATATATATATATATATATATATATATATATATATATATTAGTTTATTAAAACACAACATTTGTCTTTAATTTATTGTGAACCATATATTATGTTACTAAATAATGTGGTAATGTAAGTGAAAATAAGTTTTTACATATATCTGCATTACTTATCTATAAAATTACATATAATTTATTTTATTTCATAAGTTTAAAAAATGAGTTGCTATATGTCCGGATGTGTACATTACAAAGTACACATCCGGTAAAATTAATATAGACTTTTGTATCAGTTATACACATATATTAGATATAGAAGTGATATAGCGGATTTATATTAGTCACATTAGATATCAAGGTAGAGGAGTGAAGTGTATTGAAGTAACTAGATAAGCTAAATAAATCCCTTATTTGAAGTCATACGATTCTACAGATTTGAATGTTAAATAACATTAATTTTATAATGAACATTAAATTAGGCTATATTTTAAACGGAAACTTTATTTATTTATATAAATACTATGGACTTAAATAAACATCCTATTGTATGAATAAATTATTAAATTTAATGTTAACCTTTTTAAATTTAAATAAATTCTAATTTTCAAATTATTGATAAGGCATTCAATAAACACAATATATAATTATATTTTTTAACTATATCTATAATGTGCGTAGTTTAATTGCGTTATTACAACGATATACACTAATTTTATTTATAAGAAGAGTACATTATATATAAATGGTGGATTGATATATAAATATACAACCAAATATATCATGATTTAATTACTTACCATAAACCAAAAGTAATATTGCTGTCAAGTAAATTTAAGAATATAAGTTGTAAATTTAAATTATTTCAGTAGTATTCGTTTACATTGAAATAAATATATAAACCATTGAATCAGAATACAAATGCGTGTGACAATAATATTGTCCCAGCATAAATCACCATATAAATATATGCATTGCAAATTGTAAATTGTATTTTATATTATGAAATCAATTATTAGAAAACTTTTTAGGCAACATTATAGATGATAGATTTGAATTATCAGATTGTTAAATTAAATATAATATAAGCATAATCTCTTAATTATATTTAAAATGATCTAATATAATCCAATGTTATTTATATATATGTATATTTTAATAAAATATGAAATAAATTAATAAACATCAAAATAACTTCAACATCAACCTTTAAAAATAAATAACAGAAAATCTAGATATAGGAAGACATATTTAGAGATATATCAGATATTTTCAAAATGTTAAAAGAATATAATAATATATTATATTGTTAAACTATTAAAAAAGATACCTTGTTCATGTTCATTGTTTTATAATAATACTACTTTATAAATATATTTTAAATTATTAGTTTTATGTGCTATAAAAATAAATTTATTAATATTTTATGCATATTCAATTACAATCATGCACTAAATTTAGTGATTAATAATATAATTAATCATTAAAATAGTTACTCATAAATATATTATATAGATGATAGCATGGCATGCTATATATTATACATTATATAGTATATATTATATAATATATACTCGGCAACTAGTTTTCTATAATCTGTTACAAATATAACAATATAAAATATAAAATTTATCATTTTTAAATGTATAGTATTTTGATGAATTAAATGATAGTATTTAATATTACTGAAAAATCATGTTACAATTTAATTAAACGTAATGATACCATTATTTAGAAAAATTTGTATCGCAATCAAAATAAAATATTTTAAAATATTACGTAAACAAACAAAACGACACCTATAATCATCAAAAGTGACATTAAAATATATATTTAAATTATTCTATATCTAATTCATTATGGTAATTTCTATAAAAATTAGATCATTTGTTTATGGAAAATTATTATATAATACTAAATAGCTAATAACTAAATACCTATGACATATAACTATGGTTTAATTAAATATTAATATTGTAATATTGTATATAATACATCTATTATATAAATATCACTACATTAAGCAATATCTTTATATATGTCATATATATATTATATTATATAAACACATGTTTTTATATTATTTAACTTTCTACAAAATTTAGAAACAATACATTTCCGATATCAGAAACATAATATGCATTTTTTAGTATTTATAAATATATATATATATATATATATATATATATATATATATATATATATATATATATATTCTATAGAGTTCTCTATCGTAATAATAATCCCATATTTATAATGTATTGATAGTTATTATAATCTTTTATAAAAATATTATATATATATTCAACCTCTAATAATATTCGTTATAATTATAAATATTCATAGAATTATTAAATTATCTGTAACATTTTTTGTAATATTCATAATCAAAATACACCATCACAATGTGAGACTATAAATTGTATTACATATTAAACAAAACTGAATATTATTTTATAATTCTATTTTAGTAAATAATTTATTGAGATATTTATTATTATATTAATATATATTAATATACCTATATTTTTCATATGCATTAATATGTTCTTTAGTGTCTTTATTATACGTATCATATATAAATAGTCCATATATGAGTATACTCATATGTATATAAAACTGTAGACTTATAATACATAAATATCATAAGGAAACATTTATAATATTATTTAATTTATTTTTTACATATTTTATATCCTAATAAAGTATTTAATATAAACTATCGAATTATACCAACTTATATATGTCAGTATATATATCTTCTCAAATTGAATAAAATCTAGCATTTTTATTATTTATATTTCTTTTTACTGTCTAACTATGTGTAGAATATATAGAAATATTGTTATATAACTATATAACTATATATAGAAATATTGTTATCAATATATTGTAAATATCTTCATATTGCTGTATGAAGGTTACAAATTACAGTTTGGCTCGATAATGATATAATTATTATTTTTATAACTCAAATTGTGTATTCAAATTTGAATTTAATATATAATAGGTATTAGGAAATATAAAATAATACGTAGTAACTATGTGTTTATTTAAACATATTATATAGTATAAAATGTATTACATATTGTAATAAATTTAAATTCATAATTATAATATATTTATAACTTGTTATATTAATAAAATATATAGTATACATTGTTTATATAAATGTAATAAATAATATTATAATCTCCAAATGTGTTATGTTTATATATTTATATATTATAATATAAATTATTTGTAACCAGTTTCCACAGGATTATTGTTAGGAATGTATTGTATAAAAAAAGTACAATTAAAAATCTTTGAATATATTTGATCCAGACAACAATGCAAAATACTATTAATATTCAAATATAGAAACTATAAGTTATACTCTAAAAGGAATACATTATTATCACTTTGTCGTATAATGATCGTTCATGTTTCTCATATATTTATTTAATTTAAAGATGCCAATTCCCATATAAACATATATCATCAACAAGACTAACATGACATCAAAATATGAAAAGGCTTTCTAGATTACAATAATATTTTCACGGGATTACTTCAAAATAACCACTGATCATATAACATTATAATTATATATACTCATTATTGATTTATTTACAAAACAACTTAATCAACAAATAATATATGTAATGAGCTATAGCATAGAGATATGGCGGCATTCATTCTCTATACTAAACTACCTACACGAATAAGGCTATATAATGCTAATATTCAAAGAGAGTTTAAATACTTTTTTATTTTCGATTGTACCAGTTAGACTCACAGCTTATTAAACCACTAATAATATTATATGCATTATTATTACTTTTATGTATTAACTATTTTTATAATTATTATCATGTTTTATATTTAATTAATCATATTCGTTTAAAAATGTATTCTAGTAAAATTAAAAAGATTAAATTTAAACGTATACATTTTATATAAATTTATCTCTTAGATAATGTAATATTATCTTGTAGGTTGCAATTTATTGTATAACTGTAACTAGAAATATACGCTATTTCTATGAATATAATATTATATATTATTATAATTTGTTCATTCATAATAATTTAGTTACTACTCATTGATTTATGTTAACGTTAATATTATTAAATAATAAATAATATCTGAAAAAATTCTTGTAATACATTATTTGATATTTAATTATTTTATATTAATATTATTTAATATGAAAATTTAAATGAAATCAATGTTATAAAATACACAATATAATATATTATATAAGTTATATATTATGAAAATAAATTATAACTAACGTAATTTATATACGGTAATTCATTATATTATAAAAACAATTAATATCATATCAATTATAAATTAAAGTAAATTAAAATCCTGAAAATTAAATAATACAAATATTAAAATAATAATATATATGGTTACACTGATTATAAAAACTATAAATATTTTTAATATCTAGATTTATATATTATAAATTTAAATAATTGAGTTTCATAATATTACCTATATAATTACCTATTACCTATATGATATGGTATATTTGAAAACATTAATTTCATTTAAATGTTTTATATTAAAATAATAAAAATAATAATACATATTCTACATGTTTTACACTGATGAAAACTAAATATAAATGATGTGTATATGTATATATTATAATATTAAATAAATTATTACATATAATATATTTATTATGAATGAATATATTAATGGATATTAAGTACTAAAGTTAAATGTGTAACAAATATATCTATTAATATATTAATTTAATAGTTTTTATCTAACTTATTTTCAAGAGTTCAATACAAGAGTTTTATAAAAGTTATATAAAAAATAATAATATACAAGATGTTTTGGTAAATTGTAATATATAGTAGACAGAGAGAGATTACATTAAATGCAGGCGATTCGATTTAATAGAGGATTAAATTAATATGTACTCGTGTTTAGTTTCAGAAGGTAATTTGGTATATATTTGGTATATATTTGGTATATATTTGGTATATATTTGGTATATATTTGGTATATATTTGGTATATATTTGGTATATATTTGGTATATATTTGGTATATATTTGGTATATATTTGGTATATATTTGGTATATATTTGGTATATATTTGGTATATATTTGGTATATATTTGGTATATATTTGGTATATATTTGGTATATATTTGGTATATATTTGGTATATATTTGGTATATATTTGGTATATATTTGGTATATATTTGGTATATATTTGGTATATATTTGTATGATATAGATAAGTAACCGGCGTTTCCGAAAACGTCTGTTCCGATAGTTTTGATACGCAGAGTAAAATATTTGATCAGTATGTGTCGGTAATAGATACACATATAAATAGTATAGTTCAGAAATCGTCAGTATTTTAAACAGTAATAGTAGAGAATTACAGTCATATTCCTTAGAAATGGAGATCCTGATTAGTTGTATTTGTAGTTAAGTAGTTAAAGCAAATCATTCATTTTATTGTAGTCTAAATATAGTTTTTAATTATCTATTCAGTATACCTTCAAGTTTAGATATAGAAAATTTAGTTTAGTTAGTGTTTAGTTATATTATTAAAATAAGTCAGTAAAATAACAAATATTTCGCGAGAACTTTAACAGTAGTTATGTCTATAAATACTCTTATTTTGCGATGAATTGGTTATAACATATTGGTTTTTTTTTCAAGAAACATATGCGGTCAGTTTAATTAATGGACGAGATGAGTGCAATAACGAGTAATTTTACTTTAGATTTTGGAGCAATTGGTGTATTATCTATGTAGAGTGTAGGGAATGACATTGAAAATGCTATCTATGTATACGTGTGTTGTAGTAAAGTTTTAGCCAAATTTTACAGTAAGTGGCTTAACATGTTATATATTGTATTTCAGAATAATTGTAGACAATGTTCATTTATTATTATAAATATATATATATATATATATATATATATATATATATATAATAATAATAATTGTAGACAATGTTCATTTATTATTATTATTATATATATATATATATATATATATATATATATATATAGCACAATCTCATCAGCATACATAACATATATAATATTTTAGAAGAAATTGATTAATATGGATAAAGAAAGCATATAAAGTTAGAAAAGTATCACACGCAAAAATATACATACACACACGAATACCTACATATATATATATATATGTGAATACATCAATGATATCAGTTTATAGACATCATTTATCTACAGAAGATCATAGAAAAAATGTAAAGACTTTTTAAGTCGATACCACCTGGCAAATTCTCAAGAAAATGTATTCATACAATTAGAAACATCATTTCTCATTATTCATTAAAACGTAATATTTGTTGATATTATAATTTGTGAGTTATATTGTTATATAGAAATATATTTCCTCATATATCAATCCAAGATTTTAACAAATTTGGACATAAATAATAAATATATATTGCATACATATTACAACTTAATCTTCATAATAGTAAAATATACTATTAATTTACTACATTATAATTTCAGCATTATGCTCTACAATTTAAAAACATTAACTTCCATTTCCATATATTGCTTTTAATTATTTAAATTATGTATAGGAGAATTGAAATCTGCCAGAAAATTCTATAAATATAAGGTCATGATGAGTATTCTTCATTCTATACTATGTCAACTAATACTACTACACCTGATATGCCATATATATATTTTATAAATAAATGGAATAATACTGATTTAATTAATACTCATTTCAAATGGCTTACAAACGAATTGATATATTGGAAGAAGAAATCAAGAAATTCAATTTTAACCTGAATTCTCTTAAACTATACGTTTCCATGAAATATATTTACAAATTACGATTAATCATTTTAGAAGGGGTAAACTCTAGATTTAAATATTACGTTATGTTATTTGTTGAGAGGATGAAGGAATTAAATAAACTTAATACACGATGAATAAATAATTAATATTTAATTATTTATATATCTAATTAATATAATTGATTTAAAATATTTAATATATTTTACTTATTATTTTACAGGTGGCTCTTTTTAGAGCAAAACATCATTAATATGGTTTAAAACAAAATTATTAATATTTATGATATTGTTTAAAATAGAAGTTTTGCGCTATTAACTTTATAAAATGATATTAAATTTCAAATTATAATTAATTTCAAACATCGAATTTAACCCATATTGTTTTCCATATTAAACGGTTCTATGTTTATTTTCAACTTAATTGCTTATAACTTGAATATATTATTTCATTATTAGATTACTTATCTATAATTTAATTTATAGAATACACATATAATTCGTTATTTGTTGTTATGGAAATATTTGTAATCTCCTCAATGACTATTATACACTTAAGATCTATGTATCACGATACATTTTTCGGGGAACCGTTCCGAAAATATTGTAAAATAGAAATCGAAAAATAGTATATATATATATATATATATATATACTATAGAAATATGATGTTTGTTAATATAAATAATATAATTATTATATTTTAATATATATTAACAGACTTCATATTTATACAATACATGCTTATATAAGAAGTAACTCTATCATTAATTTATGTATAATTCCAAGTAATTTTAGATATTTATAAGTGTACATTATGTGATACATTATATTTATAATTATAATCATGATTATATTTCAATAGATTCCATATAACAATTGTTATTAAAAAGTAATATTATATATATATATATATATATATTTCCATCAACCCATCCATCTATCCATCCAGCCATCCATCCATACATCCATCCATCCATTGAATTGAATTGAAAATTTTTTTTATACACAAAATAACAAATAGTTGTTCTCATTTGTGTTTTAAAGAGAGTAAAATTATCATAGGATGATTTACATATTTTAACTATTATTGATATTTCATACGATGAAGGGGATTTAAAGTTTAGAAAGTATGATTTAGCAGTATTGTAAAGTGGTATAATGTATATTGGAATTTTATGTTTTATATCATTGATTGATTGTACTATATTTTTTATTTTATCATCAAAAAAGTTGGCGAATATATTTGGTAGTAATTAAATCGTGTATGATGGATAGCTTGTTGGACTATAATTATTTGAAAGTCTGTTAATTAATGAATATATTTTTTTTTAGTATTTTTCCCATATGAGTTTATTTTATCTTTAATAAAGCAAGTCTTAGTATGATTTAATAATTGTCTATATTGTTTGCGAATTGTATTAAAATTATTATAGTTAAACTCGGAATTGGTTTTATTATATATTTTTTCAAATCTTCTTAATTTTCTCTTCATAGCTTCAAGTTCATTATTATACCATGGAGAATGAGCATGGTATGTTACATTTAATCCTTTTATAGGAGCAAATTTTTCTAAAGTAGATGTTAGGCAATCATTTAGCAATATCGATGAAAGTATATTACATTCTAGTGAAGATAATATATTATCTATGAAATATTTAATGTTTATTTTATCAGTTGTACCCCTTGTAATTTCAGATATATAAGTTTGACTGTTTATAGATGTTAAAACTATATCTATTAAATGACCATGTATATGAGTTGCGAAAGTAATATGTTGTTCGAAAAAAAGTAATAAGTGAAAGGGTTTCTATTGTTTATTTTAAAATATTATGAGGATATTTATTTTCGTCGTAATGATAATTAAAATCACCTAATATAATTAATTTATTTAATGGTATTTGTGTTAGAATATGAGTTAGTTCACTAGTAAATAATTGTGTAGGAGTATCCATCCATCCATCCATCCATCCATCCATCCATCCATTGAATTAAATTGAATTGAAAAGTTTATTTATACACAAAATAACAAATAGATATGTTCTCATTTGTGTTTTAAAGAGAGTAAAATAATATCATAAGTGAATTAAATGATAAAATAAAATCAGTTAGAGGACTCTGACATTCGGGCAGATACATATGTGATCGGAGTAGTCATAGAATATCCGCACAGATGCAGAGCACAAGATCAATCCAAGAGCTCATGTTAAGCATGGTAAATAATTTTTCACTGCCTTCTTAAATGTTTTTATGGAATTACATGTTCGCAAATGTAATGGAAGGTTGTTCCATAAAACTGGCACTGAAACACTAAATCTTCTTTTACTATAGGTATCAAGATTAAATTTTTGATTTGATAGTAGCAAACTGTTACTAGATCTTAATCGGCGGGTATTTTCCTTTAGTTTAATAATATCATAAATGTAGCGCGGTTGTTTAGCGTTTAGTTTAAGATAAACATAGTATTCTATACGCTGAATAATTTCTCATTTCAAGCCATTCTAGTGATCCATCCACCCAACCATACATACATCCATCCATCCATCCATACATCCATTAATACATCCATAAATCCATCCACAAATCCATTCATTCGATATTTTTCTCTAGTAGAGTGCGGACATCTTTTCTATAAATAGATCACCGTTATTCTTATATATAATTAACTATACAATTTTACAATATCAAAATAATTCCGTATTTTTCAATTATGAATTATATTGTATGTAAAGAACAGGAGACAACTTCATAAATAAGATGCACTGTATGCAATGATCTATTGCATTATATATGCTTACAAGCTTATGGAGCGACAAAATCAGGATGGAATAAAATGAAACCCTCAAAAATAGGTATGGAAATAATGAATGGCTGGTATTTTTCTTTCGTGTGTAAGAAATGAATTGTTGTAACTAAAAAGAGATGCTCCGATATGGAAACAGATAGTATAAAGAATGTAATTAAAAGTGATATTATTAATTCAATAGATACTAAATTAGAAAATATTAATAGTAATATGAACAAATTAAAATTAAATACAACCACTTATAAAACATATTCAGAAGCTATCACTAACTCATTAGATACTATTAGTTTAGGAATCAATAAAATTGATAGTCGTAATAAAAATATAATAGCAAATAATAAGTAAATCAAAACTAATCACACTAATGATGATATGAGAAAATCAGATCCTATTAATACATCAACTGAAGATAAGAAAAGTGAATATAAACTAGTAATTATAAATATAGAAAAAACAAACTGTAATATAATTTATATAAATAATATTCTAAAGTACCTGGATTTATCAACCCAGATTATTTCTAATATTGAATTTGGAAATAAAACAGTTTTTCTATTATTTACATCATTATTCAATAAAAGACTTTTTATGGCACGTAAAATAAATTAATTAATTCTAATTTTAATAAATTACTTATACTGCCTTTTTTATCAAAACAAATTATTAAATATGGTAAAATACTTTATCATTCAACTAAATCCAATTTAGTTAATGAGAAAAATGTGTTTTTAATTATAAATCTAACATATATGAATTATGATCAATAATAAATAAAAAATAAATTGGGATGAAAAACCGATGTATAGAAATGATTCTGTAGAAAAACAATTCAATGAATCATATGATAAATTTATTTTATCTTTATTGAATACTAATAAAAATAATAATAATAATAATCATAATAATCGATATACTAATAGCAGATATGTACAAAATAATAGCGTATCTAATACAAATACACGAAATCAATGACTAGCATTGTGCAATGCAAGATTATTACGAAAAAATTTTGATTACATTACGCAATATATTATTGAACATGATATTATTGACTTACTTACAATTACAGAAACATGGCTTACAGATACTGACCAAGATATAATCAACGACATGACCTTTAACTCTGCAATATACACATGCTATAGATGTGCCAGGATAACATCCACATTTGGTGGAAGTGTAGCGATATGTTTAAAAAATAATATGACTAGATTCAAATAAACATATATTAACAAATTGCCAAGTTTTATTTTTAAAAATTAAAATAAACCATTTATCGATATTTGATATTATCTTAGTTTATAGACCACCCTCTACTCCTACACAATTATTTACTAGTGAACTAACTCATATTCTAACACAAATACCATTAAATAAATTAATTATATTAGGTGATTTTAATTATCATTACGACGAAAATAAATATCCTCATAATATTTTTAAACAAACAATAGAAACCCTTCACTTAAACATATTACTTTCGCAACTCATATACATGGTCATATAATAGATATAGTTTTAACATCTATAAACAGTCACATTTATATATCTGAAATTACAAGGGACCTGAACTTATAACTGATCACTATATTATTAAATTTAATATCAATATTAAGAAAAATATACCTATAGTAAAGTTAATAAAATATAGATCAATTAATAAAATAAATATTAAATATTTCATAGATAATATATTACTAGAATATATCTTCACTAGAAAGTAATATACTTTCATCGCTATTGCTAAATAATTGCCTAACATCTTTAGACAAATGTTCTCCTATAAAAAGATTAAATGTAACATACCATGCTCATTCTCCATGATATAATAATGAACTTGAAGCTATGAAGAAAAAATTAAGAAGATTTGAAAAAATATATAATAAAACCAATTCCGAGTTTAACTATAATAATTTTAATACAATTCGCAAACAATATAGACAATTATTAAATCATACTAAGACTTGCTTTATTAAATATAAAATAAACTCATATGGGAAAAATACTAAAAAAATATATTCATTAATTAACAGACTTTCAAATAATTATAGTCCAACAAGTTATCCAACATACACGATTGAATTACTACCAAATATATTCGCCAACTTTTTTGATGATAAAATAAAAAATATAGTGCAATCAATTAATGATATAAAACATAAATTTCCAATATACATTATACCACTTTACAATACTGCTAAATCATACTTTCAAACTTTAAGTCCCCTTCATCGTATGAAATATCAATACTAGTTAAAATATGTAAATCATCCTACCTTCATAACGATTCATTACATAAACAACTTATCGACTTAATAGAACCCACTCACACAGAACGTTATCAATCCATAATATCACAATCTATACATACTTCTATTTTTCCAACATCCATTACATATGCCATAATTACTCCCCTACTAAAAAACAGTAATCTAGATAATAAATTACTAAAAAACTACCGTCCTATTTCCAAACTTCCTTTTCTATCTAAAATATTCGAAAGAGTCATTAGTAAACAAATCATTAACAATTTATCAGAAAATGAACTATATCCTATAAATCAAAGTGCATATCGCAAAAATCATATTACAGAAACTACAATAGTATCTATATTTGATAATATATATAATGCGATAAATGAGGGAAATAAAGTTAAACTTGTGTTATTAGATATGTCAGCAGAATTTGATAATATCTCTCATAAGATTTTATTAGATAGATTAGATGAAATAGGTATATCTGATAAGGCACTAGACTTACTGAAATCTTATATTACAAATATAACGTATCGAAAATTGATAAATGATATACAATCAGACGATTCCAACTAAAATATGGAGTTCCACAAGGTTCCGTACTTGGACCATTATTATTTTAAATTTATTTACGTCCATTATCTCTATTAATTTCTAAATTTCCCCAAATTAAATTCAACATATTTACTGACGATATTATAATTTACCTGATTCTACCACTGAAAAACAATGATAACTCATCTCTCATTAATTGCACTAATAATATACGCAACTGGCTAATCAATAACAATTTATTAATAAATATCGACAAGACACAACTGAATAAATTTTTTAAAAATTTAAACTTAAAAATTTAACACAAAATAAATGTCCTATATATTTAATTGATAATTTAATTATTGAACCTTCTAAGACCGTAAAATGTCTGGCTGTCATTAGAGTGTCATAGACTCATATATGCTTTTAGATAACCACTTACGATTTACTGATAAAAAAGCATTTTATTATTTTGGTAAGTTCAAAAAAATAAGAAAATTAATGTCATTTCATAATTTTAAAATGATTTCTCAGTCTTATATTATATCGCATTTAAACTATTGTAATTCTATATATTATGGTATAACTAAATCTAAAATAAATTATTTAGATCGTATATTAAGAATTATAGTAAGAATGATATATGGTTTTAAGCGAAAAGACCATAATAGTATTGCCGAATGTTTAACATCACTAGGATAGCTTGAAATGAGAAATTATTCAGAGTATAGAATACTATGTTTAACTTATACTGCACTAAACGCTAAACAGCCGCGCTACCTTTATGATATTAAACTAAAGGAAAATACCCGCCGCTTAAGATCTAGTAACAGTTTGATACTATCAAATCAAAAATTTAATCTTGATACATATGGTAAAAGAAGATTTAGTATTTCAGCGCCAGTTTTATGGAACAATCTTTCTCTACATATGCGAAGATGTAATTCCATAAAAAACATTTAAGAAGGCAGTGAAAAATTATTTACTATTCTTAACATGAGCTCTTGGATTGATCTTGTGCTCTGTATCTGCCCGAATGTCAGAGTCCTCTAACTGATTTTATTTTATCATTTAATTCACTTATAATATTATTTTACTTTCTTTAAAACACAAATGAGAACATCTATTTGTTATTTCGTGCATAATTAAACTTTTCAATTCAATTCATCCATCCATACATCTATCAATACATATATTCATTCATCCGTCCATTCATACATCCAAATATCTTTGCACGCATCGAAATATCTATCCGTATATCCATCCATCCATCCATCCATCCATTCTTTCATCCATCTATCAATCCGTCCATCTAACCATACATCCATCCATACATCCATCAATCCATTAATGGCATAGCATTTAATAATACGATATAGGTAACATAATAGTCAATATCGCCCATTATAAATACTGCTCATCATAAAGATAATGTACATCTATGATATGTATATATATATATATATATATATATATATATATATATATATATATATATATATATATATATATATATATATTATCAGATTTAGATATAGGAATATATACTATATGGTTATCAATATTTAATTAAGTATACATACATTTAATAATATATATATATATATATATATATATATATATATATATATATATATATATATATATTAATAACTGTTATTACTACTACATATTTTTTATATTAATACATTTTACAAATTCATATGATCGATTATATTATCTACTTTATATTAGATACATTATATTTACTTCGGGCTCTATTAGCAAGCAAAAATCTAAATAGAATAATGGCAATTAATAATTAAATTATACAATTTCCTTGGGCTCATACGAATCATCAACTTTGTCATAAACATGTGATGTTATAAACACATGTTATGAACATATAATATTATGACTACATAATACCATTCATATAGAAATAAAATCATCCGTGTTTACTGTTTACAAAAAGAAGCAAACAAAGTTAATCCGTAAATTTCAAGCGTCAAGTATAAATACTGAATAGCTGTTGAATAGATTACTAAGGCTATTTTATAAGTATATACTATAGCTAAGTATATAGTATTTGTGATAGATTATATTATATATTAATAACTAATATATTTTAAAAATATATCCCTTTTAACATTTTAATTTAATATATATATAAGTATACTTATTTAATCTTTAAGTAAATATAAATCATTTCTATGATATTTAAGTATATTATGATTATTGTATAAATCAATTATCGTTTAATAGGCTATCAGGTAATACAGGCCACCCTCTCTCTCTCTCTTTAGATATTGAACATAGAATAAAATAACACAAAATACAAATTGTGTTCAAAATAATTTAGTTATAAATAATTTATTTACTATTTAGATTATAATTTTATAATTTTATAATAGATTATAATTTTATAAAATTTAAAATTATTAACAACTAAATCTAAAATTAATTTATAATTTTAAGTCTACAATAATTTAAATAATGAGAATACTTATACATTTTTAATTGTTTTTCTCGTAATCAAGGATTTTATGACAATATAAAATAAAGATGTATATTTAAATGGAAGTAGTTAGTTACATTAAAAATGACATATTATTCACATATATATATATATAATCTAATTAACAATTAATACGTAGTAACCCTGTACAATTAATTCATAGTTATTAACATGAATTTACACATCAATTAGTTTTAAAATTAATACATTTATTTTTACTATACACTTAAATTATAATGAAATTAAGAAATATTTACAGTTAATTTAAAATAAATTAAATTGTATTAGTAAATTATCAAAATAATAATAGTAATACATAATAGGTGTCCACACTGAGAAACCCCGTCGTTTTACGCGATGTTTTTCCGATCGGAATTCGATTCCCGCCAAAATAGACGCGGAATTATGCCGTGTTTAATTTTTACTCTGGAATAGAACATGTTCAATTTACAAGCGTAAAAAGCTGGAGTAATGAAATTTAACTTTTACACGTGATTTATTTAATATTTAATTTAAATTATTTAATTAATTTAATATATATATTTAATTTAAAAATTTTAAAAATAAGTATGGATATAGGAAAATTTATTCAACTTATCCGAATAAATATATCAATATGGAACGTACCAGATAAATTATATAGTAAAATGATACAGAGGACAACATATATTGCTCATATAGCTAATGAAATAAATGTTACAGGTTTATCTACTTAATTTAATAACTTAATATTAGAATATTTAATATATTTATTAATTTCGAAATTATTATAATTAATTAAGATATAAATTAAATTAATAAAATGGGAAATACGCGAGATTATTATAAAAAATTAAAAATTAAATATAATCAAGAGAGATGTGGAAATGGAGTTGAAGATTCTGTTGAATATCCAACATGGCAATATTACGATGGGTAGACAAATAAACATGATATTTTAGTTTTAATATTATATATAATTATAAAACATTCGACTAGTTTATTTCATGTATGCTTTATAATATATATCCACTATATAATTTCATATTAAACATATCAATATATAGTTACTTAGACATGATATTTATTAATTTAATGAACCTTTGGAAAAGCGACCTATTTATTATGATATTTATAATATTTCAGAGAGTTTGTATCTAATAAGTATATTTTAATAAACTTTATTAATCTCACTTTAATAATAATTAAAATATTTAAAAGTATTTAAAACATTTATTATTTATACATAAAGGGGTACAGTTACTTAATATTGTAGACGTGGCAGAACCAGGATCTCCGCTACCGGTAGCTAGAATCTGGAGCTAGAATCAGAATGTGGAGTAATCTCAGAATCGGAAAGTTCAGATATATTATCGAGTCCAGTAGATTCCTATCCACTATTTTGAGTTGCGTAACACCAGAATCCATTCAGTCGACTCCGAGTACACCGCAGCTAGCCCTTTCTAAACCACACTAATCGCAGAGGTATTTTAATAATTATAGCATGTGTTGTTGTTTATATACTATGTTGCTATATTCATATCATGTTTATAATATTTCTACAGATTCAGTGATAAATTTAGATAACTTGGAAAAAGAAAAAAAATATTAATAAAATAGAATAATTAGAAAATAAGGATCAGTCGGAAAAAGTATATTTTGTGCATCGTTTGGTCAACTAATCGATAAATATGCGGTTGAATCTAAAGATACGTCAGATATTCTTAAAATATTATCTGAAAAAACATTTGATTTCATTCAAGAGATGAATATAAAAAAAGCACTTAATTAATTGTCACAAATAATTTATATTTATTAATATATTTGATTGTAAAATATTTATAGATAAATATTTTGAAATAATTAAAATAAATTTATTTTTTAAATTAAATTCTAAAATGAGTTTATTAAGAATAATTTTCAAATATTAAATAAAAACATCTCCAGAATCAACTGCAAATTATCGATAACAATAGATTTTTAAATTTGTGAATATTTATGTAATTATATTATATAGCTTGTTCTTGCCAACCCATACTACCATTAGTTGAACAAAAATCTACAATTTCATTTCTTATATTGATTGCAATATTACTACTTGCGTTTGTGACGGGGTGTGTTATTACATCCATTGTTTCTAAATCAACATTTGCATATCTATTTCTTTTACGAGTAGATTATGAAACAACAAACAGTTAGTACAAATAAATCTACAAATAGATCTACTCGAGCAGGTTCAAAATGTAATGATTTTTTTAAAAATTGAAACCTAGAAGATAAGATGCCAAAAGCGTTCTCGCAATTTATTCTCGCTCTACTCAATCTATAGTTAAATATTCTTTTTCTTGTCGAGATTTCTTGATGGATAGGGGCGCATTATATTTGGTTTTAATGGAAATGCTTGGTATTCCACAATAAAATAGGGAATTTTGATATTACGCCCGGGATGCTGTTTTGATGGCGGTATATTCAAACGGTTCGACTCATTTATCAATAATTCAGAAATGCTATAATTTGACCAAACCCTACCGTCTCGTACATACATTACACCCCATATCTACATATGTGAATCTGCGATTCGCATCAACAAATGCCATCCGCACAATATTGTTATATCCTTAATAATTGTAAAATGTTGATCCCGTATTACCTACAACTATATTCACATGTTTACCATCCAATGCAATTAGGATCAATTAGGTAAATCCCACCTACTATCAAATTTAGCTAAAATAACTTCCCACTCCTCCACGGTTCTTGGTAATTTAAAACAATCCTCAACGAGTGAAAGAGCATAGAGCTTTACAAGTATTTTTCACAAGTAATCCTATTAATGTCCAAATCTAAATATAGTCTTTAAATTCCTAAAAGAATTACCTGAATGTGTATTAGTTAGTGATATCAGTTTCAACATAAAAATAATTCTTGATTTTGAATATTAATTTTTTCGATTTTATTAAACCATTTGGTACTTTTTTATATGGAATATAATTAATTTGATATCCTACTATAAATATAATATGTAGCACTTATACTTATATTATTACTATAACCAGTATTTTATCTTAAAAATGATTAAAATTAAATAAAATTAGTATTTTTTGTCATAATCAAATTATAATTGTGTACTTCTTAATCAATAAAAATAATATATACAGAAGTTTAAAAATATAATGTATATTCTATACACACAAAAAGTGTTTTTAAATATAAAGGGCTAATTAAATTATAAACAGCGGTCACTTTATTTACATGTTCTTATTTTATGTAAAGTTAGTTTAACCTGTTGCTAGAAATCGAAGAGTTATTGCTTAATATAATTTATCAAATAATGAAATTGATTACGAGTCATTCGTACAAAATTGATAAATTCATTTGGTTGTTCCTTTTCTAGTTCTTTTAACAAATTTGAGACTCCTGCATATTTGTTGGTTCTATTTAATAGCCACTATGAAAATAATCAACTTTTTCTTTTTCTTATCCTATTTATATATAACAATTTTAGTAGTGAATTCCTTTTCTTATTTGTTTTCTAATTCACTATAATAAATAGACAATACGAATTTACATGTAAATTATTATATTTAATCATTAACTTCATTTTTCCAAACATCATGAGCACTAAATGTTCTTATAAGTATTATTTTGTTACTAAGTGTAAACATACGACAATTAATCATCCAAATATAATTTGTTATGCTGTTCCGTTGTATAAAAATATATGTTTTAAATGGTTTAAAAATGTGCGCAGAGAAGAAAATAAATTGAAACAGATTTCAAAAGCAAGATTGTTTTGCTGTGAAGATCATTTTTTGTTGGTATTATTTTTACTATTACTATTGAATAATATATATTGTGTAATATAAATTTAACATGATAACATTACAATATAATATTTATTAAAATTTTGAATTTATTTAAATATGTTTAATCGTGATAGAATATTAGAATATTATATATTTATATATATATATATATATATATATATATATATATTTATATATATATTTATATTTATATTTATATATATAAATAACATATAACCTATTTCCTGTACAAAGAAATTACAATATAATGAATCGAAATACAAAATTGTCACGCATGAGTGATTAAAGTGTAGTTTATATTATACTATTAATAATTTTCATATAAGATAATATTATAATAAATTAACAAGAGATTAATATTATGAGATTTTATATCTGCGTTATTAAATATACATTATTTTGAAACTATTAAATTGTTAAATGAAACTCAAACCTGCCGAATACATGACAAATTATAATAAATATATGGATAATCATGATAAATAATAATTCCTTTTGATTTATCCGCACAGTGCAAATAAAATTTTCTTTTGAATGCACCCATCTTTGACATAAGTGCTTACTGTTCTTTTTTCATATAGGCATTTTATTTCTATTATGAAATCACCACATATTCCATCAGGTGACGCACCATAAAGTGGATAATCTTCCTAAGAAAGATTCCACACTTAGTGGATTCTTGATTACCATAGGTTTTTTTAAGATACTTTGCAGTCTTCATAAATATTAACGGTTCAAGTTATTTCCCACGCAAAAATGGTCTTTAGAGGATATCTGGCACATACAAATAATATTAATTAGATTTGATTTATAATGATAGTAGTAATTTCTTTATTTATTAAATAGCTAACCTAATATCATCTGTACCAGGCTATCATCAGTTTGACAGTTAGCTGCAGCATAAAATGTTGATCCGGTTATACCGTAACGTACCTGGTGCCAAAGTGGATATTTACTTTGATTACGTGCATGTAACTCAATAGTTAAGCAAAGTTTCGGTGTCATTTACCTTCACTGATTGATGAAAAACTCATCGATGATTCGTCGTTCTATTTATTGACAATATAGTTTATCCAGAACAGAAATGCAATTATGTGTTTACATGTTCCTGCACAGGCGACGCAACTTATACATTCAGCCTTTTGTATTCGATTCTCCTGAGGGTTTGCAAGTACGTGGCATAGCTAAGATATACATAATGGAGAACAATAAGATATATAATAAAACTAAAAAACAATCATAGTTGTGTTATACAACTATATTATAACTAACTTCATATAATTTATCATTGACCCGGTATTCCGGATCATTAGAAGCGCGAACTTATAATTATGTTGTTCAAAATGAACATGAACTTTTCCTATCGCATCTTCTCCGTATAATGCATTTGATGATCTTCACATCTAATAAAATATACAAAATTAATCATATTTTAATTATTATCTAATATTATTATCTAATATAATTTTACAGATATATGATCATAAATATTAAAATCCTATTATAATTGATTTATGATTTATAAAATATTAAATTAATATTGTATTAATTATATTATTTTAGTTACGTAAATTGAATATAAATTATTTAATAGGCCTTGGTACACCCTTTACAGTCTTATTATAAAAAAAATTCACAATATTTTGAGTTATAGAATCTATTGTTCATTTCTGATTCATTTAAGAACAACGCACGCAAATCAAAATATAACTTTTGGTTGGTTAGATAGATCACATAATGTCCAGTATTAGGGACTTCGAGGGCAGGTATGCGACCTTGTATAAAATGAACATTACATCATTATTTATGATTTTATCTATATAATCATTATTTCAGAATATCAAGGATATATAATAAGTATATTTCAATTTAAGTATGGGTCTATTTTTTATATCAATTATCTACAGTGTGATAATATTTCAATAATTTTCAAAAGCAAATCATAATTTAAATTTGTAATTATAAAGTTTAATTATTCGTTATTTAATATTTTTTTAAATAGTAAATAAATTATTTCTAACTAAATTGTTTTGAACACAATTTGTATTTTAATTTTATATCTAAAGAGAGAGGGTGGCCTATATTAACTGATAGCCGTTATCAGGCATATATCCCCTATATTTATCTGTAAGTCAACAGTCATGGGATAAAGTGTATTAACATGTACCCATACTAAAGGTATATGCTTCTTTATTCGAACACAATAGTATTACTAATAATAACTTTAATATGATAAATTTGTTATATATTTATAATAATTTTTTTATAAAATTTAATTTTGAAAATAGTAACTTTAAATTAATTAGATACAATTATTAATTTGGAATAATTTATATTATGAGATTATCAATACACTTTTTTATTTATTTTCTCATAATTGAGAGTTTTAGGGCAATACATATTGTTATAAAAAATAAATATGTATATTTAAATGAAAGTAGTTAGTATTTTTTAATAATAATATATATATATATATATATATATATATATAATTATCTATATTATATATATTTATATATAAGTATCTATATTATATATATAATTATCTATATTATATATATAATCAATAAATAAAGTAATACTTATAAAAATTTAAGTATGACAAAATAATTTTTAGTTATCTAAAGTTATTTATACGTAAATTAATTCAAAAATTATTACATTTTATTTTTATTAGTGTATGTTAATATTGCAATATGGCAATTTTATATTATTATACTAGGAACTAAGAATGTTATTTTATCATATTATATACTCAATTTATAATAATATATATATATATATTAAGAAACAATGACATTTAATTTCGAATCAAATTCTTTAAAATTATTATATAGTGAATTATCAAGATGATGAAGGTAATCTATATATGTATACCAGTAAAACAAGAAAACTTATCATTAAACAAAACAAAAAATTCAGTTTGTATATAATTTATATAAATATAATAAAATACACAGTTACACTTTCCATAAATAATAAATTAAATAATAATAAACTATAATTACAACTTAATTTATATTATATTATTACATATTTGTTATCGAAGTTCTCTTATAAATATAAATATCTTAATGGCTTATTTTCCTATAAAGTTCAATCTGAAAAATACAGCCGTACCAACATCGACTATTTCATCTCTTCTAAGAGCATAAGCATTAATTTGATCCCTTTTCTCGCAACTTGTCTCCTCGTGTTAGGCTATCTATTCGGATACACTATAGCATCGAATATACATACTACCGAACCGAACAAGGATATAAATACGGATAGGGGTATCGGTGAAAGAGTCCGAATGGGAGTAAGAAGTACGATAAACACTCAAAACAGATGTTCAGATCTGTTAAGATTGGGATATAGCGGAGCAAAAAAAAATACATTACAAGTTGACAACTTGAACGCGATTAACTCTCTGTTCTCTTTTGAAAAGAACTGCATGTTACCATATGTAGATAATCGTGAACTCTCCGTCAACACGCCTATACATAATAGCCACATTCCTCCCGCAGCCAGCTCCGATATTTTATTGACCAACCCATTGACTGTTTAGGTGTTAATATTCCTTATTCCGAATATGAATTTCTTTGAAACTAATAAAATAAATATGAGAAATAATGTCATCTATGAATAATTAATGATATAAATACATTAATATATATATTATACCAGCCCACATTATGAAATTACAAATAGAAAATAGTTTAGAAATTTTCCTCCGGTTACTATATAATTATTATAAATCCTTCAGAGCAAATAATAAAAGAAATAAATCGTTTAAATAAAATTTTCAATATCTTATTAACAACATTTCTTATATTTCATATTAGCAAAAGTTACCTTTTAAAAACTTCCGTTGAGCTCTTATATATATTTTTCATTTAAATTTGTAAATTTGTTTATAATTATTAAAACTGAGCTTATTTTTGACTCTAATCGAATTAATATAATAAATTAAACTTAAATTATTGATTTTATTTAAATTATATAAATTTGATATAATATATTATAAATATAACTATAATTATATTATAATTACTAGGATAATTTAAATTAGATTACATCTATTATGTTTAAAGTCTATATGCAATAATAATATCATAATATAATACTTATTTTGTTATATAATTTTTTAATTAAAAATGTATTAATAATTTTAATAAATTTAATAAATTAAATTCATTGTTATTATATTATGATTAATTATTATACTAATCATTCTAAACTAATGGTTTTTTAAATTTTCAATTGTTATAACTATTTAGATAATTTAACATAACAAATATTACAAAATAATTTAATTTAAAAATTATCATGAATAATAGTGTATTATAATATCAATAATATGTGTGTTATATCTTACATATAAATTAAATTAGAAACTTTTAATAAATTAATTTAATATATTAAATATATACCCTTTAAACCCTATATACATTAATGTCATCTTGCTGAAAACCCGATAGACATTAGCGTCAATTAAATTTCGATGTGTAAATAAATGTAAAATTGAGCTATTATAATAAAGTATTATTTAATAAAATTATATGACTTTATAAGATTGATATTTAACTTTAATAAAACTACCTTAATCTGATAATATTTATATTCGTAATTAAAAGTTATAAGACATTATATAGAAAATAAATTTTAGAAATAATATTAAATATTAAATGAATAAATAAATTAGTGTTATATTAATAATAATGTTTTCTTACAATTTATATTATATTAAATTCTAAAATTTTGAATGCATTGTTTACAAATATAATAACTCAATTCGAATCTAAAATTTTAAATACACCATGATAAATAGTAATGTAAAAAAATTAGTTTTTATAACATACAAATTTTTCAAAAACAATTAAAAAATAAATAATAAATTAGAATATTTAATTGGTTATATTTCAAAACATATTGGATCAAAATTAATAATATTTACAGTATATTAAACACAATTATATACTAAATAAATTTCAAATTTGGTATTAAGCATTTGCCGTTCTACTTTTTGAGATAATGAGCGGCAAAGCGTCTACTCAATTATTTTTTAAATGGCTGAAAGACGCTATACTGCATTGCAAGCTTTAGATATTTTTATGAATTTGGAAAGTTCCGATGATTCTACAGGATCTGATACTAGTATACCTGTTAGTATATTATATTATTTATAATAATTTACAATTTCGACATATATATACAACAATATATATACATATATATACAACAATTTCAAACAATATATACCTGCTAAACCTGTGAAACATGCCATCAAATTATATGCTCTATGTGATAGCATCACGGGATACTGCTTGAAACTTCATATTTATTCCGGTTACGAAGAACGAAGTATCAGGAGAAGGATTTACTTATAATATATGTAATTTATGTCAGATTATTAAATTAAAACTATTTTTCTTGTAAATTATGTAATGTATCATCTGTGCAAGAGAACAAATTGTTATACTAAATATCACTCATCACTTCCAATAGTATTTCTGTATATATATAATTATATTTGACTACTTTATATTATTGTATGTTATGTGTCGACTTATATATATTTACTTTTGTATATATTTGATTTTTTATATATTTATTGTAAATATTATTTTTTATTATATTTAATAAATATGCACATATACTCAAAATCCAAATATTTTGCTTTCTGTTTTTTATACTTTATAGATATTTTCAATACCTTTAATAATAACTTAACCACTAATATAACATTATCATTATTTATTTAAGAAAATTGTAAGTATCTAATATTATTAATTATTTTAAAATTATATTTGTTACTTTTTTTATTTAAATTTTGGTTAATTAATCATTATCTAATTAATTATTATTTATTTTATTAAATTTTTTTAAAATTATTAAATATAATTTCAATGTCTTCAATAATAAGTTAACTTGTAATATATAATTATTAATATCTACATAAGGAAAGTATACTTATGTATAGTATATAGTTGAAAATAAAAAAAATAATAATATTTTAATGTTCATTATATAACTATTTATAATTAATTATATTGATGATAATTTAACTTGTAATATATTTTTTATATATTATACATTATTTATTTACACAATCTATATTGATTTTAATCTTTTTTAGGAATAATTAATATTATTTAATCGTATTACGAATATATGTAATTTATAATAGGATTTATCAAAATTTATAATTATATTTATTATTATAGCTATTTCAATATTATATTTTATTAATTTATTAGTATTTTATATTGAATACTTTTAAATTATACATAATAATAAGTCAACTTGTCTATAGAAAATATAAAGAATCATAGAGTATTTTACGCTAATAAATAATTCATTGAAAATTTTTTTTGTATTTTGTGTAAAAATTATATTGCCGGTTTTCAAGAGCATTTTAGTAAATGACTTCAGGTTGTAAAGGGTTTAATAAATAAAAAAATAAAAATAAAAATAAAAATAATAAATAAAAATATATAAATTCATATATAATAAGTATAATCATAATAACAAAAATGATATAACTATAGTTAAAAGTACAACCTTTTATATGTTTTTCAAATTAACTTTTATGAGTTTAATTATAATTTGAAATATATAGATTCAGTAAATTCAGTAAATTCAGTAAATTAAATTTCAATATTATTTCTTGCAATCAAAATATAGGTTTATACAATACTTATAATATACTTATGTGTAATATATAGATTGCGGGGCCGGGGCACGTTGGTGAGCACAGAACAAGTGTTTGGCTGTTGGCCTTACGGGTAGAAATATCCGCGGGTTGGGACGATGGCAATACGAGAGACTCAAATAAATAAAAATAACTTGAGATACTTTAATGTAAAGTGTGTCTTTTATTAACGTAACTTTAGATTCTTCACGGCATGTAATGTTAAGAATAAATAGTTAAGATAAATGTAATTTTCAATAGTAATAAGAGCTATTAGCAAGTAATTAATAGCTATATAAATTATATACTGTCAAATCAATAAAATGGAAAATCTACAAGTGTCAACATACTTCCTTGTTGACATCACGTGATACACAAAAAAAAACGATCAAATAACAGAGTGCGTAATGTATAACATATGATGTAATCAATCATATATAATGATGTTTACTACAATTAGTAATATTATAGCTTAATTCCATATCATGGGATATGATAATATAACAATCATCCCAAACGATTTTTTTTTTAATACATAGAACAAAATTTAGAAAATGTCTAAATTAAATTTAACTATTATTCCATTTCACCGACCTCCATACCTACACACGCTACACACGCTACATACGCTACATACGGTTCTCACCCACCAACGGTACGAGGTCTTAATCTATCGCTCCAGATATTCCGTTTTGTTTCGTTCACATCGTATGACCAGTGTATCCTGTCTTGATGCAGATCTCATATCTTCATGTCTATACGATTTACAACCTTCCTCTTGCTATGTGAGTTTTCAACTTCATATACGTTTCCTTTTCTATTCTTCACACTCCATCTGTCATCCTCCCAGTAGTTCTGTATTTGATTTCTACCAAGAACCCGTTTCCCTATATGAACTTCACTAAACATCTAGATGTCGTCATTCTGCTTAGTGTTTTCGTAATTTATCTTTTTTCCGTCTTCTTTTTTTTCAGCTCCTTGATTAAATTTGTCTTTATCGTTTCTTGTCTTCCCTTGACTTCTTCCATCCAATTATCTTCTCTATGAATTATACCGCCTATGTCTCCAAGTAGATTATCAACTTCTAGCTTGTTTTCCCTTCCAAATAATAAGAAATACGGTGATAAACCTGTACCTCCTATGTGGTGTCGCGTTGTGTATACAGTTAAACTTATCAATGTATTCCGGCCATCTTCTTTTCTCGTTGTCGTTTAGAGTTCTTATGTAATTTTGCAACGTACGATTAAATCTCTCTACGATGCCGTTTCCTCAAGAGTAGTAAGGTGTTGTGTTGGTTTTCTTAATTTCGTAATTCAGACATAGTTGGTGTATTTTATTTGTCAGAAAATTTGCACCTCTGTCAGAGTGTAATTTCTCAGGTATAACATAAATTCTAAACCATTTCTGCACTAACATTTTAGCAACCGCGGTGGCTTTCTGATCTGTTGTCGGTACGGCTAATGTAAATTTACTGTATGCATCAATAAGTACAAGAATGTTCTCAACACCGGCTTCAGATTTGTCTACTGTAGTAAAGTCCATGCGAAGTACCTATAACGGCTTATTGGCTTCAATAGTACCCATTCTTGTTTTTACTGATCTCGTAGGTTTTCTTCTGTATAGTGCATACTTTACAGCAACCCTATTTACTTTTCAACATCGCTGCGCATATCTGTCCAGAAACATCGGTTTCTTAATATTGCCAAACATTTGGAAATACCCCGACGACCAAGATGGTCATGAACCTCAATTATACATTCCTTCTTCAATGCATCTGGTACTAACACTTATCTCACTGTATGCCCCTCAATATTGATCGTACGACATAACAAGTTGTTATCTATATTTAATTTCTTCCACTGACGAACTAACTTCTTTACACTAATCGACTTCTTACCAATTATGTTATTATCGGGCTTCTTCTAGTGCTGTTGGAGCATATCTATCATTTCTACAATGGTCTCATCGTTACACTGTTTTTCTCTTATGTTTGTAGTCGGTTTATTATATATCGTGTTTTCGTTGGTATTGCAATATGTTGATATAATATTTATGGATACATCTTGTAAATCGACTATTCCTCCCACTTCATTCAATTGTTGTCCAAATGGTTTCCTAGATAATACATCAGTATTTACATTACTCTTGGCAGGTCTATATTTGATCTCTATATCAAACGAGGCTAACGCGGATATCGACGATCTTTGTTCTAAAGCTGGTAATCTGTGAAGATATAGGTTAACGGGTTATTATCAGTATATAAGGTTGTTTTCGATCCCAGAAGATATCCCCTAAATACGTCACAAATAGCCAACTTCACTGCTAGTATTTCTACTTTCTTGGAAGAATAATTCTCTTGGTTTTTTTAGCCTTTACTTAGAGCTCTGCTGGCATATGCTATTACCTTTACTTTTTCACCTATTTGTTGGCTCAGTACGGCCCCTAGCCCTTCTGACGAAGCATCCGTCTCTACTATGAAATCTTGATAATAATCTGGTATTCCCAGTACCGGTACTGGTCTAGTTAACATCAATTTTAATTGTTTCAACGACGTTTCACATTTTCACTCCATTGTTCCTGTATATCGATATCTTTGGTTCTTTTATTTTTCAAGTACTTATTTGTATCTATTATTAGGTCATATAGAGGACGTGCCATCTTTGCATATTTTTCAACATATTTTCTATAGTACCCAGTGAAACCAATAAATGCTCTTAGTTCTTTGATAGTTCTCGGGGTAATCCATTTTTGTATAACTTCAATTTTCTGTGGGTCTGGTCTTACACCTTCCTTATCAATCCTATGTCCTAGATAAAGGAACTCTCTTTCATGAAACAGCACTTTCTTCGTTTTAATTTCAAACCATTTATCTCCAGAATTTCAAAAATCTGGTCTAATCGTTGTATGTGTCCTTCTATTGTCTTAGAAAAAACCAGGATATCATCAAGGTTACAAAGCATAGTTTGATACACCTGTGATCTAAAAATCACTTGCATCAACCTTTGAAATGTGGCGGGGGTATTACATAACCCAAATGGCATTCGTGTGAATTCGTACAATCCAAATGGTGTGGTAAATGCAGTTTTCGATCTATCATCGATTTCTACTTCAATCAGATTGTATGCAAGTCAAAAGTGCTGAAAAACTTGCTATCTTTTGTTGTATCAAATGACTCATCAATACGAGGTATAGGATGGGCATCTTTATGTGTCTTTGCATTTAATTCACGGTAGTCAATACATAATCGAAGCGTGCCATCTTTCTTTCTTACCACTATTACCGGACTAGCGTAGCAACTCCGACTCTCCGTAATCATTCCCGACTTCAATAGTGCTTCAATATGTTCCCTTATTTCCACTATTTGGGAAGGAGGAATGCGTCGATAAGGTTTATTCACTGGAGTCTCGTATATAACTCTTATACGACGAGTAACTCTGTTTGTATGCCCTAGATCAGAATCATCCTTCGCGAATACATCTTTATGCTTTTCGAATAGTGTTTGCAGCATTTCATTTTCCGCGGTCACTTCTGCCGTAATTTCTGCAACTTCCACACGATCAGTATTTATTTCTTTAGACATGTATAATATTTTATATTCTGGGAGTTAACTCAACACGTTTGTTCCCAAAATCTCATTTCCTAAATTATCACTAGTAATAATAATCGGTCTCCGTAATATTCTTCCGTTTATCTCCAAATCCATTACACTATATCCTAAACATCTTAACATACGCCCATTAGCTGTCTTTAAGTCTAAATTTTTTAATTCGTATATATTCATCTCAATACTCGATCTCTGCACTATCTCCCTGAAGAACTTATTTGTCATAACGGTTACCTGGCTTCCGGTATCGATTAGCCATTACTCTCTTACTCCATGGATGGAGACGAACTGCTTCATCTTACCACCCACCATGCCATCTACCCTCTTATCTGGCGTCACCCGGGAACTTATTTGAGTGACCCTTGCTCGTTTAAAGACGAAATGATAGGATATTCAGCTCTGCATGACCTACTGAGGTGGCATTTTTCTTGACATCTATAACAAGTCAACTCTTGTAAATTTCTTCTAGTATCTCTCAGTGGTGTACTATATGTTTGAATTGTTCTTTCTGGATATTCTGAATTTATGAATTGAGGTCTAACTTGGGAGTTCCAGGTTCTTTGTTTTTGAACACAATTTGTATACGTTATTTTATTCTATGTTTAATATCTTAAGAGAGAGGGTAGCCTGTATTAACTGATAGCCGTTATCAGGCATATCTCCCCTATATTTATCTGTAAGTCAACAGTCATGGGATAAAGTGTATTAACATGTACCCATACTAAAGGTATATGCTTCTTTATTCGAACACAATAGTATTACTAATAATAACTTTAATATGATAAATTTGTTATATATTTATAATAATTTTTTAATAAATTTTAATTTTGAAATCAACTTTAAATTAAATTAGTAATTATACAATAATTAATTTGGAATAATTTATATAATGAGATTATCTATACACGTTTTTATTTATTTTCTCATAATTGAGAGTTTTAGTGCAATACATATTGTTGTACAAAATAAATATGTATATTTAAATGAAAGTAGTTAGTATTTTTTAATAATATATATATATATATATATAATTATCTATATTATATATATTTATATATAATTATCTATATTATATATATATATATATATATAATCAATAAATAAAGTAATACTTATTAAGCATGACAAAATAATTTTTAGTTATCTAAAGTTATTTATACGTAAATTAATTCAAAAATTATAACATTTTATTTTTATTAGTGTATGTTAATATTGCAATATGGCAATTTTATATTATTATACTAGGAACTAAGAATGTTATTTTATCATATTATATACTCAATTTATAATAATATATATATTAAGAAACAATGACATTTAATTTCGAATCAAATTCTTTAAAATTATTATATAGTGAATTATCAAGATGATGAAGGTAATCTATATATGTATACCAGTAAAACAAGAAAACTTATCATTAAACAAAACAAAAAATTCAGTTTGTATATAATTTATATAAATATAATAAAATACACAGTTACACTTTCCATAAATAATAAATTAAATAATAATAAACTATAATTACAATTTAATTTATATTATATTATTATATATTTGTTATAGAAGTACTCTTATGAATATTATAAATATAAATATCTTAATGGCTTATTTTCCTATAAAGTTCAATCTGAAAAATACAGCCGTACCAACATCGACTATTTAATCTCTTCGACGAGCATAAGCATTAATTTGATCCCGTTTCTCGCGACATGTCTCCTCGTGATAGGCTATATATTCGGATACACTATAGCATCGAATATATATTTTATCGAATCGAACAAGGATATAAATACGGGTATGAATATCAGTGAAAGAGTCCGAATGGGAGAAAGAAGTACGATCAACACTCTAAACAGATATTCAGATCCGTTAGGATTGGGATATAGCGGAGCAAAAAAAAATACATTACAAGTCGACAACTTGAACGTGATTAACTCTCTGATCTCTTTTGAAAAGAACCGCCTGTTACCATATGTAGATAATCGTGAACTCTCCGCCAACACGCCTACACATAATAGCCACATTTCTCCCGCATGACTGTTTAGGTGTTAATATTCCTTATTCCGAATATGGATTACTTTGAAATTAATAAATAGTATAAATAGGATAACTCGTGTCATAATATATGAATAATTAATAATATAATACATTAATATATATATATTATATCAGCCCACTTTATGAAATTCCATTTAGAGAATTGTAAATATATTTTAATCCGACTATTATATAATTATTATAAATCCTCCAGAGCAAATAATAAAAGATATAAATCGTGTGAGATCAGAGTAATCTTAATCACTGAACATCGGAAAAGTTCTATATATAGAACTAACATTGACGAATATAGCTGTAGGACAAATATATTTAGAAATCGTGTTAATAAAGTGCCATATGTGGTTTATCTGTGAGTCAACTGTCATGGGATAAAGTTGTTTAACCTTTACCCATAATAACGAAATACACTCTTTTATTACATAATAGTATTACTAACAACTTTAATATGATACATTTGATATAAACTCCCTGTAAACAGTTGTGTAAAATACTTGGGTCAGCATGTATTTTTTTTATAAAATATTATATAAAATGTACGGGAATTAAGCACGGGAATTAGAATAGTTCAAACTTGGGTTTACACATGTAAAAAAAACCCATAATAACATACTCGGAGAAAAACATGTATATAACACGGACTATAGAAAACATTACACAAGTAATAATGTAATATTTCAAAATATGAAAATAATATATTTATTCAATTTATTTATTTATTTTCGAGTTTCGTAAAAAATGTCCAATCGCCTAGCATAGATAATAAATAATCCATTGATATCCTTTAGTGAATATATCTTTATGGCATCTGCGAAAAAATAGCATGTGAAATATATATATACCATAATATAGTATACATAATATTTATCTATTTATATGAACATAGCATTTAAAGATATAAATACTTAAATAATTATATATACTTAAATATGTATTATTTAAAATAATCGTAGTATGGTCATAAATATAATATATTTTATGTACAGTAATTCGATATATAATATTATCATTATGCAAACAATATATAGTATGCAGATTGTGTCATTATAAATGAACATCGTTCTACCCGTACGATTGATAGCACACCATACATCTTTATTGCAATACGATTGTAATTATCTAATAAATTATAATTATAGATTAATATACTATGTTATTTAAAATATATTACCTATGGTACCTATTATTATGATATATATATATACATATTGCTTGTTTAATATGTTTAAATTTATATAAATTAATATCATAAGAAACAAGGGTGAGGTGATACATAAATAAAAATAAAAGTGTGGCGGGTGCACCTGTATATCACAACATAGCGCGCGGACAGTGTTCGCCTAACACCCCTGATTTTCATCGGGTGAAAAGTCACATGGTATGTTTGGTAAAAAGGCACGTGATATTTCATCAAGTGATCTCCTTTTACCACCAATTCGGATTAAAGATATACGATTTTGGGGTACCGTGCAAAGATAGTAGGGAATATTTTATAAGTAAACAAGATCACATGGTAGAAATAGACAAAAGAAATTTAAAATAAAATGTCTTACATTACTTAAATACTTACATTATAAATTTGTGGAAATCTGATTTTCTTTCAAAACATATTACAAGGAATACAAGTAGATATTATATAATTAGCCAGGAATTCACCAAAACATGTAATACAAATATTTCGGAAATACAAATAAAGAATAAAATAAAATAGCTTAAAAAAGGTATTCTGAAGTATTTTAATTATGTATATTAAACTGTGAATATAATATAATATGTATAATTAATATTAACTGGTAGGTGATGATTGTTTATAGATGGAACTCGGAGAGTTCAGTAAATCAATTTGACTATGAAGTCACATCGAATGCTCTGCTCAATACATTTGCTGTAGATGGCGAATCATTATGAGATTATTCTACAACCGCCTATACGATGTGCCTATATGTGTCGATACGATGTCGAGCCTATACACGACTTAGAGAACAGTGTGTGGATACTTTTCCACGACTGTAAATTGGTGTATGGATATAAATATATTAAATCTCATGATATATATATTTGGTGTATTTCTTTATATAGATATAAATTAAGTCCTAGGTATATAAAGACATTGGAAAACATTAACTGCAAAAATACTACTCTATCCTTATAAAGAATATAAACCTGTAATAATAACTTAAATAAATATGCTATCGTTACGTACTTTAAAATCTAACATATATAATCTATTACAATCTATTGAAAAAATATGTATAATGTAGTACTATCACCATAGTATATATACTATAACTATATTTGGTATATATTCCATGACAATAATCATGGAAAAATGTCGAGAACAAATTAAAATAAATAAATAGAAATAATATAAATATTAGGAGCATAATATTAGGAGAAGTTAAATATTTAAACGTATCTATAACACAGTATGGTAAATATGGTAGATGAGTTATATGACGATAAACATATTACATTTTAAGCCATATTTGTTATTTCAATCCGAATATAAATAGAGCTAACTTAGGTATTGATATAAATTACATTGATGAAGATTGAGTTTCAACGAAGATAACTATTGAAATATAGAAATAACCTCTGATAACCTCTCGTGAAATAAAAAATAATATAAGTTTGTGAAAGAAAACCATTATTATATCAGTTTTTAATGCATTAATAACTACTGGTCACTATGCACAGAAGAGAAGTTATGTTAGTTTACAAAACTTTAAATTATTATTTACTATATTTGTAAATTGTGAAAAGGAGAACAACATGTATATTTATAACGCCCATATTAGTTACTTAAAATCTATTGATCTCATGTTTAATATTTGTTGTATTAATACATTTTTCAAATTCATATGATCGATTATATTATCTACTTTATATTAGATACATTATATTTAATTCGGGCTCTATTAGCAAGCCAAAATCTAAATAGAATAATGGCAATTAATTATTAAATTATACAATTTCCTTGGGGAATTTTCATATGCGCATACGAATCATCAACTTTGTCATCAACATATGTAATATTATAAACACATGTTATGAACATATAATATTATGACTACATAATAGCGTTCATATAGAAATAAAATCATCCATGTTTACTTTCATAGTGTACAAAAAGAAGCAAACAAAGTTAATCCGTAAATTTCAAGCGTCAAGTCTAACTACTGAATAGCTGTTGAATAGATTACTAAGGCTATTTTATAAGTAGATACTATAGCTAAGTATATAGTGTTTGTGATAGATTATATTATATATTAATAACTAATATATTTTAAAAATATATCCCTTTTAACATTTTAATTAAAATATATAAGTATACTTATTTAATCTTAAGTAAATATAAATCATTTCTATGATATTTAAGTATATTATGATTATTGTATAAATCAATTATCGTTTAATAGGCTATCAGGTAATACAGGCCACCCTCTCTCTCTCTCTCTCTCTCTCTCTCTCTCTCTCTCTCTCTCTCTCTCTCTCTCTCTCTCTCTCTCTCTCTCTCTCTCTCTCTCTCTCTCTCTCTCTCTCTCTCTCTCTCTCTCTCTCTCTCTCTCTCTCTCTCTCTCTCTCTCTCTCTCTCTCTCTCTCTCTCTCTCTCTCTCTCTCTCTCTCTCTCTCTCTCTCTCTCTCTCTCTCTCTCTCTCTCTCTCTCTCTCTCTCTCTCTCTCTCTCTCTCTCTCTCTCTCTCTCTCTCTCTCTCTCTCTCTCTTTAGATATTGAACATAGAATAAAATAACACAAAATACAAATTGTGTTAAAAATAATTTAGTTATAAATAATTTATTTACTATTTAAAAAATATTAAATAACGAATAATTAAACTCTATAATTAAAAATTAAAATTATGATTTGCTTTTGAATATTATTGAAATATTATCACACCATAGATAATTAATATAAAAAATAGACCCATGCTTAAATTGAAATATACATATTATAGTATGTAATGTTCATTTTATACAAGGTAGTATACTCCCTAATACCTGCCCTCGAAGTCCCTAATACTGGACATTATGTAATCTATCTAACCAACCAAAAGTTATATTTTGATTTGCGTGCGTTGTTCTTAAATGAATCAGAAATGAACAATAGATTATATAACTCAAAATACTGTGAATTTGTTTATAATAAGACTGTAAAAAGTGTACTAAGGCCTATTCAATAATATACAATTTGTTGGAAATAGATAAGTTTAAGACAACAAAAAATGAAAAATAAAAATTATCTTATTATCTTTGGCTGGAGTAGCACATTAGTAACGCAGTATTTAAAAGTATTTAAAATGGAGACATTTTACATCAGAGCAGATAGTAGAAATCTACCAAAATTAGACCTAGAAGATATAGTCGAATATGCCATTAGCAATGCATATATATTAAAAACTAAATTCAGGCATTAGAAGATAGCTAGGTTACTATATATAGAAATAAAGTAGTATAAAATTTAAAAAAATTCTTATTCTTTTATTAAATAATATATCACGAATATATATAAAAACATAATAACAATATATTATATTATATATATATATATATATATTGAGTATGTTGAACATTATATTCAATTTACTATACTTGATGTATTACATTATTTATATAATATTGGTTCATAATAATATATAAACATATATTATAAGTAAATATTGTTTCAAAATTAAGCAAATAATATCATATGGCTTTCTTACATAACTAAAATAATATAATTAATACAATATTAATTTAATATTTTATAAATCATAAATAAATTATAATAGGATTTTAATATTTGTAATCATATATCTGTAAAATTATATTAGAT
This sequence comes from Osedax frankpressi, assembly GCA_964035775.1. Classification (NCBI taxonomy): domain Eukaryota; kingdom Metazoa; phylum Annelida; class Polychaeta; order Sabellida; family Siboglinidae; genus Osedax; species Osedax frankpressi. The sequence continues at coordinate 11,675,187 of OZ038317.1, read as the reverse complement.
AATAATATTAGATAATAATTAAAATATGATTCATTTTGTATATTTTATTAGATGTGAAGATCCTCAAATGCATTATACGGAGAAGATGCGATAGGAAAAGTTCATGTTCATTTTGAACAAAATAATTATAAGTTCGCGCTTCTATTGTTCCGGAATACCGGGTCAATGATAAATTATATGAAGTCAGTTATAATATAATTATAATAATCAGTATAAAATATGTAAAAATATATATAGTCATCTAATAAAATTGAAAATATCATTGAAAATTAAAACTATGATTGTTTTTTAGTTTTATTATATATCTTATTGTTCTCCATTATGTATCTCTTAGCTATACCACGTACTTGCAAACCCTCAGGAGAATCGAATACAAAAGGCTGAATGTATAAGTTGCGTCGCCTGTGCAGGAACATGTAAACACATAATTGCATTTCTGTTCTGGATAAACTATATTGTCAATAAATAGAACGACGAATCATCGATGAGTTTTTCATCAATCAGTGAAGGTAAATGACACCGAAACTTTGCTTAACTATTGAGTTACATGCACGTAATCAAAGTAAATATCCACTTTGGCACCAGGTACGTTACGGTATAACCGGATCAACATGTTATGCTGCAGCTAACTGTCAAACTGATGATAGCCTGGTACAGATGATATTAGGTTAGCTATTTAATAAATAAAGAAATTACTACTATCATTATAAATCAAATCTAATTAATATTATTTGTATGTGCCAGATATCCTCTAAAGACCATTTTTGCGTGGGAAATAACTTGAACCGTTAATATTTATGAAGACTGCAAAGTATCTTAAAAAAACCTATGGTAATCAAGAATCCACTAAGTGTGGAATCTTTCTTAGGAAGATTATCCACTTTATGGTGCGTCACCTGATGGAATATGTGGTGATTTCATAATAGAAATAAAATGCCTATATGAAAAAAGAACAGTATGCACTTATGTCAAAGATGGGTGCATTCAAAAGAAAATTCTATTTGCACTGTGCGGATAAATCAAAAGGAATTATTATTAATCATGATTATCCATATATTTATTATAATTTGTCATGTATTCGGCAGGTTTTAGTTTCATTTAACAATTTAATAGTTTCAAAATAATGTATATTTAATAACACAGATATAAAATCTCATAATATTAATCTCTTGTTAATTTATTATAATATTATCTTATATGAAAATTATTAATAGTATAATATAAACTACACTTTAATCACTCATGCGTGATAATTTTGTATTTCGATTCATTATATTGTAATTTCTTTGTACAGGAAATAGATTATATGTTATTTATATATATAAATATATATATAAATATATATATATATATATATATATAGAAAACAAATAAGAAAAGGAATTCACTACTAAAATTGTTATATATAAATAGGATAAGAAAAAGAAAAAGTTGATTATTTTCATAGTGGCTATTAAATAGAAACAATAAATATGCAGGAGTCTCAAATAAAGTTAATGATTAAAAATAATAATTTACATGTAATATTCGTATTGTATATTTATTATAGTGAATTACTTTCAAACGAGATCAAGTGATCGAAGCTGACCAATCACAATTAAGTAGCCTTTTTTAAAAGCTATATTTATATAACTTAGCAATTTTTTAAAAATACATTACTAGTACCTTATTCTACAGAATATTTAGTTTATCAATTAATATTTTTGACTTATAGACTCTATTGACGAAATATACAAAATAATATATATTATTATAGCAATTCGTATATTATATTGAATCTATATATTCTACTAGTAATTATATATATATTTAAAATATGTTAGAAGAGCATTCACATGTATATAAACATACATTGTATATATGCATTAAATATACATATTAGTAATGATCTGATATAATATATTTTATATTATTTTATATATTATTACTATTCATTGAATTGTAAACTATAGTAAATCAAAATAAAATAACGCATACATGTAATAATGCATTATTAATTATTAATAGTGCATTATTACATACAATTTAATCAATTAAATACATTTAAATATATAAAATATAGATATCACTTAGTATTATACATGTATATACTAGACATTGGCATGCAATACTACTATATATAGGGTGGATTGATATTGGTAATTGATATTGATATTGATATAGTTTCATATACCCTATACAGGTGTATACGATGTATCTATAGTATATAATACAATATAGCTAATTTACACATAAATCTATTTTATTATAAATATATCCAGACAATAGTCCTATATATACATCCTATAGGACGAATGTTTCCTTATATAATGAATATATTAAATATAATGTATTTAATCTACAAGCTAGTATTAAGTAATTACTAAGGCTATACCATACGTATATATTACAGCTAAGTATATAATGTATATGATAGATTATATTATATATTAATAACTATTATATTTTTAAAATATATCCCTTCTAATTTTTTAATTTAATATATATAAGTATACTTATTTAATCTTTAAGTAAATATGAATCATTTCTATTATATTTAAGTATATTATGATTATTGTATAAACCTATATTTTGATTGCAAGAAATAATATTGAAACTTAATTTACTGAATTTAAGAATCTATATATTTCAAATTATAATTAAACTCATAAAAGTTAATTTGAAAAACATATAAAAGGTTGTACTTTTAACTATAGTTATATCATTTTTGTTATTATGATTATACTTATTATTATATATGAATTTATATATTTTTATTTATTAATAATATATTTAATATATTAAATTAATTTATTAAAAGTTTCTAATTTAATTTATATGTAAGATATAACACACGTTTTATTTTATATGAAAATAAAAAAAAACATTATTCTAGAATGATCAGTATAATATAATATTATAATATAATAAAAATGAATTGAATATAATATTATTTATTAAATTTATTAATCAATTTTTAATTAAAAAATTATATTACAAAATAATTATTATAATATGATATAATTATAGTATTATAGTATTATAGTATTATTCTAGTAATTATATTATAATTATAGTTATTTTTATACTATATATAATATCAAATTTATATAATTTATATAAATCAATAATTTGAGTATTAAAATTATTATATTAATTCGATTAGAGTTATATATAACGGAAGTTTTTAAAAGGTAACTTTTCCTAATATTTGCTAACTTTTGCAAATGTGAAATATCAGAAATGTTGTTAATAAGATATTGAAAATTTTATTTAAACGATTTATTTCTTTTATTATTTGCTCTGAAGGATTTATAATAATAATATAGTAATCGGAGAACATTTCTAAACTATTCTCTATATGTAATTTCGTAATGTGGGCCGGTATAATATATATATATTAATGTATTTATATTATTAATTATTCATAGATGACACGATTTCTCATATTTATTTTATTAGTTTCAAAGAAATTCATATTCGTAATAAGGAATATTAACACCTAAACAGCCAATGGGTTGGTCAATAAAATATCGGAGCTGGCTGCGGGAGGAATGTGGTTATTATGTATAGGCGTGTTGGCGGAGAGTTCACGATTATCTACATATGGTAACATGCAGTTCTTTTCAAAAGAGAACAGAGAGTTAATCACGTTCAAGTTGTCAACTTGTAATGTATTTTTTTTTGCTCCACTATATCCCAATCTTAACAGATCTGAACATCTGTTTTGAGTGTTGATCGTACTTCTTACTCCCATTCGGGCTCTTTTACCGATACCTCCATATGAAACAGATTCCTTGCTTGGTTTGGTAGTATACAATACATAATTGTACCCGAACAGGAAGCCCATAGCAACAAGACAGGCCGCGAAATATAAGATTAAATTAATGGATATCCCTTTCGACGAAATCACCTTGTTGAGACCGATATTTACTAAAAAGTTGTTAGTTCAATAATTTAAAATAAGTAAAAATGGTTTTACATTTAAATGTATACATCAATACGATAATAAATAATATAGAAATAATAAAAAACCTAATAAAAAATAAATGGAATATAATTGAAAATATTTTTAAAACATATAAACTATAGTTATATATGTGTACAATTTGTATATTATATACTGCTATTATATATATATATATGCAATATTATCAAGTTGTGTTTATTTAGACTAAATTTAAGTATAAATATAGAATACACAATATACTTTATTGATAACCGATATCGTATTCATTATTATATATTAATATAATATATTATTTACCATTAATTATATATAAATATAGAATAATAAAAATATGAATATTACCATAATTTTTAAAGAAAATATAGTTAATTTCCTAATATGTTGTATAACATCATTACTATACCTCAAATATATACAACAATATATACAGTTAACTATGTTTTTTAGATATTTATATAAATATTAATATAATATAAATATAATTAAAAATATAATTTAGTTTATTCTTATTAAATTTATTAGTTATTGAAAGTGTAAATGTGTATTTTAATACATTTAATATATTTAATATATTTATATAAATGTTATACATACTAAGTTGTTTTTTTTGTCTTATGATCAGATTGTTTGTTTCATCGTTATAAATATAAGTATTATTATTATTATCTTGATAATTCACTAATAAAAATAAATTGATTTAAAATTAACTGTAAATATTTCTTAATTTCATTATAATTTAAAATGTATAATATATAAATGTATTAATTTTAAAATTAATTTATGTGTAAATTACTGTAGATAACTATGAATTTATTGTACATGGTTACCAGGTATTATTTTAAAATTAGATTATATAAATATATATATATATATATATATATATATATATATATATATGTATATATATGTAATAAATATCATTTTTAATGTAACTAACTACTTCCATTTAAATATATATCTTTATTTTGTATAGCAATATATATTGTCATAAATCCCTTGATTATAAGAAAATCAATTAAAAGGTGTATACATAATCTCATTATTTTAATTATTGTAGACTTAATTATAAAATAATGTAATTTGTTTTAGAATTAATTATTAATAATTTTAAATTTTATAAAATTATAATCTATCATCACTATTATTAAAAAACTTTATATATTGAAGTTACTTGTAATAATATTATGTTCTAGTAAATAAGTGTATGCTATTCGTATGGAAAAGGTTAATGAACTTGAATTTCAGATAAACTTTATATAAATCTTTAATAACGTTAATTTATAGACATATCTATTCAACAGCTATTCAGTAGTTAGACTTGACACTTTTGAAGTTCATGGATTAACTTTGTTTGCTTCTTTTTGTACACTATGAAAGTAAAAATGGATGATTTTATTTCTATACGAATGCTATTATGTAGTCATAATATTTTATGTTCATATATATATATATATATATATATATATATATATATATATATATATATATATATATCTATATATATATTATAACAATATGTATTGCCCTAAAACTCTCAATTATGAGAAAATAAATAAAAAAGTGTATAGATTATCTCATTATATAAATTATTCCAAATTAATTAAACAAATTTATCATATTAAAGCTATTAGTAATACTATTAATTGTGTTCGAATAAAGAAGCATATACCTTTAGTATGGGTACATGTTAATACACTTTATCCCATGACTGTTGACTTACAGATAAATATAGGGGATATATGCCTGATAACGGCTATCAGTTAATACAGGTTACCCTCTCTCTTAAGATATTAAACATAGAATAAAATAACGTATACAAATTGTGTTCAAAATTATTTAGTTAGAAATAATTTATTTACTATTTCTAAAAATATTAAATAACGAATAATTAAACTTTATAATTAAAAAATAAAAATGATAATTGGCTTTTAAAAATTATTGAAATATTTTACTATACCCAAGAGGTTTTTGGTTAGAAAAAACCTGGGTTTTTTGCAGCCTAAATAAATATAGATATATTTATACACAATTTATAAATTTATATAACAAAAATAAAAATGTAATATATATATATTAATATATATATAATAAATAAATATTTGTATTATAATATATTACTAATATTTATTAGGATTAAAACACCTAACAAATATCATCTTCAATTTAATATCATATTCAATAAATATTTTTGGATGTACAGGGAATTTCATTTTCAATTGTAAAATATTTTATAAAAATATAATAGTTAATAATATTATATATATTATAAAAAATCATGATATATGTGAATATTATTTTTTAGTATCATTATAATTCAAAATTGTATATATATAAACTATATGAATAACAATAATACAAATGTTATGAAAACTAAATTTAAAATATACAATTCAATTATGATTTCAAGTATTGCAAATATACAATACATATATTATTATAATATAATTACATGACAGGTTTTTTGATAGTAAATAGTACATATAGTAATATTCACAAAAATATTGAATTACTTTCAACCTGAGATTAATTTTCCAGCAGACTTTCAAACTCTATTATCAACCTTCCCAACGGTCTCTTTCAGTATTACCTCCAAACTACATTTAACATTAAATGAAGATGTACATGCATCTGTAATTGAATAATTAATATTTGTAATTAAATTATAATAATTAAAATAAATATTATGCAATATAGTTATTATTCATATCTGTTTAGAACTACATTTGCCTATTTATGAACTCTAATGATTCTATTATTGTATTAATTTTCCTTAAATTAAATATTTTTATATAGATTAATTATCTGTATTTTCTCATATTATATAAAAATTTATTTTGAGTTTTTGAGTTTATTATATTTTGTATGTAGAGGAATTACGTTTTTTAGTTAAAAATGAATAGTTGAAATATTTTCTAAAATTTGTTTAAATAATTTAATTAAAATTTAATTAAAATAAGTTTTCAGTTCGCTGAATATAAGTAAATTTACAGAATCATGAAATAACTTAATTTAATATGTTCACTTATTATAAGAGTGACTCATCATGTATGTGGGTAATTTAGTGTGGTCTAATTACAGATTCGAAATAGCATTAATGAATATTGTAAAATTATATTTACAATCTATCGATTATACATATTTCAACTATAGTTGAAATGACATATATTATACATTTACCAAGGTTACATGACCAAGGTTGCTAGCCGTAATGTGCAATCGCCCATACCATTCACTGATAGGTATGCTTATATCTGGATCCGATGCTGAATTATGTTGAACTAATAAAATAAATATGAGCAATCGTGTCATCAATTTAATAGATTAATATTAATAATAAGAATAATAATAATAACAATAATAATAATAGTAATAATAATAATAATAGTAATAATTTGAAAAAATTATTATGTTACACACCAATTTTTAAATGTAATTACCTTCTATCATCAAAATAAAGATTTTTACATGGAAAGTCTGTAAAATTATAGATGATGCCCCCTAAACCCATTTAACCCAAAACCTTGTAAATTGTTGATATAATTTATCAAGAATTTAAAAAGCTTTTCAAAAGATATCACATTCTAAACTCTTGCATTAATCAAAATGTAATGTCAACTCCAGCAATCTTTTTAATTAAACTTAACTTCTTAATATGTGACTTTTGACAGAGAACAAAGTTAATAATAGTATTTCAAGTACAAGTAAAATTATAGGGTATTCCCAGCATTATGTAATGAGCTCATACTTGTTTTTAGATTATATTAATGATATCAAAAAATTATTTAGTTACAAATAGATTCAAATTTAAATTGCCATAGTTCATATACTTTAATTCATAATGCAAATTGTTGCAGTTAGACAAAGCACCCAATAATCCTTAATCTCCATATAAATTATATATCTTTTAACTATAATACTATTAGTAGATACCTGAGCTAATTATTAACTATAAACTACAGAAGAAATAATCACGGTTTATAGTCCATAATTTACGGTAAGCTTGATTACATTATTTTGTAAATGTCAATGATTAATAATAATTATGTAGAAGGATCATTTATTCACAATCATCAATATGTAACTTATTTATTTACTCATTTACATATTAATAATATATTTTATTACAACAAAATATAATAATACGTATATTCGGTGTTTTATCGATGCTATTTAATTGGATAGAAGTTTTATAATTTTTCTAACAATTATTTCCCCAGGAAAAAATAAATTATATTTTAATTGTAATATTTATTTATTGACTTGTTTTTATTTTTTTATTTATTTGAAATTTTAAAAATATTAATTTAAAAATTAAGTTATAACAATTATTTTATATTTTATATGTTAAAAAATTAAAATTTGATTATTATAAACTATATAAACAACCCACCATATTAAAATCTATAAACAATAAAAGAAAATTGATTTCTACTTTTTTAAAAGTATTTGGAATAGCATATTTATTTTATATATTGTTCCTTGATTATATAATTTATGTACTGTTATGTCTTATAATAGTAATCTGTTATGACTAAAAGTGGTCTATTATTTAGGTAATAATTACATATTCATGTGAAAACCATTATATTAATATTTAATCGCATTGCATCTAAGAAATACATAGTTTAGTTATTTATATATATTCGTTCGATATGATTGTGAAATCTTTTATATGAAAACACTATGACCAATATTTCCCGTTCTATTTGTTATATTTATTTTTTGCATTCATTATTTCTTTCTCTATATATGCTATAGGTTGGTCCTCGTGTAATGAGGTGCCACCTAATCCATATTTCGATTCATCTTATTTATCATCCATTATTCATCTTATTATTCATCCATATTTCGATTTATAAAGTAACACGTTTTATTTTCATAGGTATTAGTGTTTGGGTCATTATTTTTTTAATTTGTTTTAATTTAATCTAAATTTATATTTTTGATACGGTGTTAGACATTTAGCCAAATAATGAAGTATTCTAAGAATACATTTAACTCCTATTTTAATACTTGACAAATGCATTTTCATTATTGCCTCAACTTATTTAATATATCTATGTTTTTTATTTGTTCTTTATTCGAGTTTAGGTATAGTACCAATATTAATATCTTTGTAGAAATTTTATTTAAATCTTATCATCTTTTAATTCTTCTTTTTCATTTTTTCATATATAATGATAAATAAATCATCTGTTTTATATATTCACGAATATTCTATAATCTTATATAGTTATAATTGAAATATCGCAAGTTCTATTGATATTTTAAAAGTATCATATTACTATCAGTTTAAGAAGGAAACAATTGTGAAGCACTGAAAAACACCACTTCCAGCAGAAAACGATGGAAATATGTCGTTTTGATTTTTCCGCTGGAATATAATATATTCAATTTATAATCGTGTAAAGTTGGCGTAATGGACTTTCAGTATGTACACATAATAAGTTTTTTCAGTGTGCACACGTACAATTTCTCCTTTATATTTTACGTAATTCAGAATGGATGAACGACATATTTTTATACCGTTTGTTTTATTTGCTTCTTAATTTAGTATTCCGTTACAAGATTTATTAAATATAGTTTACAAATTTATAAATTCTATTTTACAAATTTATAAATTCTATTTTACAAATTCCATTATTAGCTTTATATCTTTTTAAATTATACAAAATAACACATACTTTTTTGTTTTGAATATAAATATGAGTTACTCAACTAGTTGAAAATACTAATTAAAGAGTATAGTAATAGAACATAGGTATGAGTTCCCGAATAAATAAGCCTATTAATTTTAAATAAGATAATTCACGGATTACTTTCATATGACAGGAGAACACTGGAAAGATATAGCTCCAACCAAACGAGAGCTGTTCCGCATGATAACGAAATGTGATATTAATAACTCCGGATCATTGGATTTGCCTCAATTTCTTCTTCTATTCGAACGTAAGTTCCGAATTACCGAGGAACTCGCCTTCCGCGATATGTTCAACTTAGCGGATACCGATACCAGTGGAATGATAAGTCGTACAGACGTGAATCTTCTCTGCAAATCGCTGAACTTGAGGAAGGTTTCACATGTTACTAAGTACGGTTGCGATCGTATCGGGTCAATCATATCCTTATAATATTTATGATTGTTCGGGGTTTAAATAAATCTTATATTAAATAAAGTCTATACAGAGTGAATAAATTTTGAATATATATATTAATAGGATAAATAAGTAATCTGTTAAAGATTAGTAGAATTTATAGTCATTTATATAATACACAATATATTATATTTATAATGGAAACAATCACTGTATGCTATCGTTATTAATACGATTAATATTTACTATTATCAATAGAGAGATATCAATAATGATGAGTTCGATTTTATTGCATTATATTATGTAGAAATAATGATACTAAATCTGAATCTATAAGGGTAGCATGCATGATTATATTACTATGCAAATCACGCATATCAATATTGTAAAAAGAGGTGAATAAATAACTTCATATGATTAATTAAAGTAATTTGTTATAAATACCAATATTATTAACATATTAATATTAGCAAATTTATGATAATATTATGATAATATAGTATACAATAAATTAAAGTAATATACATAACAAATACATGAAAAGTAATGTAATCAGTTCACAACTTTATATAAAATAGTACAACGTATTTATCTTTTCATGTTAATAATAGTATACCATGCTAGGATTGCGTTAACGAGATATTTAGTGAAGTAAATATCGCCAAGAGAGGACAAATTAGTTACCAAGGTAATAATTGGCAAATAATATCAATAAATTACTTAGAATATCTATGTAATATATAAATATAAATATATATATATATATATATATATATATATATATATATATATACATATATATATATATATATATATATATATATATATATGCAGTATTAAATGATTACATATACGAATATATTATATATTATATTGCACACATTATACATAATTTAAAATATAAAATTAAGTTAAAAATAAATTAAATTAACATACTGTATTATATTATATTGAAACCAGGGTAAAAAATGGCAATTTAATTTTAATTATTTGAAAATGTTAATCTAAATATTTTTCAATATTTACAGAGTTCTGTACTTACCTTAGGGAAAAAAATATCGGAGAGTATATAAATTTTGAAAAAATCAATTATATATTAATAAATATCACAAAAATAATGGTCAATTTATTTATATATATATATATATATATATATACATACACACATACACACACATATATATATATATATATATATATATATATATATATATATATATATACATGTATTGTTACAAAACTGAAGTTATTAATATATTCGAGTATGTGCTATTCTTAAAATATAGATATTTATTTGTATTATTTTTCTATAATAACTTCTTAAATATATAAATAATACATTATTAATTACTGATTCCAGAATTCTGAAACTACCACTTTCTGCAATGTCTGTATTACCTCTCCAGCACAGTTAGAAATTGAATACCAATTCGCCATTATGAATTCCATTTATGATATGTGAACTTTCACAGATAATAGAATACAACAGAGATCAGGGTATATTGATTGCGATTCAATAGGGAAATCATATTATTCAAATTATTCCGTTTTAAACTCCATTATTAGCTACTGTCAATCTAATATATCATATAACTAAATTTCCTTTATATATATATATATACGTTATTCACTAATTTTCTATACAACATTGTACATTTTATTATCTTCTTATAGTTTATTAATCAATATTATAGCATTGATTCCATTATTTATATATTTGTATATTCGAATACTTATTTTTATTAATTATTCCATTATGTATATTCGATTACTTCTTTTTTTTGTTAAAACATTGTATCATATCGTATATATTATTTTAATAATAAATAAAATATCAAATATACGCAGGTATATATTTATAAATATTATCTTTTATTATTTATTTAACTACATTTATTATTCATTATAAAAGTGTTTCATTATCATGCCTATATTATTTATATGTTATATTCATTATTTTAACTTCTTATTGTTAAATCAAATTCAATAAACATATGTCCGTGTATGTTTGATGATATTATTATGTTTGAAAGTAGCATTGTCGTGATATTTCTTAAACGTATATTCTTAAATAAACAAATATATAAAAATTGTTGTTAAAATTAAATAATAAAAATAAATTAATATTTTTACATTCATTAACTATATAAAAATATTAAATTATATTTAATATAAATAAGTATTATATAATACATATATATATAATTATAATATTAGATAAAGATAATAAATATAAATTAAATAGTAGATAATAAATATATATAAATCTAAAATCAGATAAATATAATAACTTATACTTATGTTATTTACAATAACATAGTATAATTAAACTATTAATACTATACTTATACTATATTTAATATAATAAATTAATTATAAATGTTTGAATAGTGCATTTTTAAAAAGAAAATCTCATTAATTATCGACGATTATCAAATAGACAAGTATTATATTATTAAGTATTAATATATTGTCAAATATTAGAAAAATAGCTATAATTATTATATGAAATTATTTATATAATTAATTATCAAACAAAATTCTATTAAATTATATGTTTACATTCAATATATTTACAAACTACGACTAATTATATTAGTAGGAGTTAAAACTAGATTTAAATGTTACGCTATGTTATGTGGTGATAGGATGGAATAATTAAATAAAAACATAATACACGATCAAGAAATCATTTTTATTTAATTATTTCTAAATCTAATTCAGAGTTAAATAAATTCAGATTATTAATTATTAAGTTAAAATGTAATTCATTATAATTAGAATATATTATAATATTTTCGGCTCACTTTAGTACATCATCAATATATGCAATGCATATGGCGTGAGTTAACTCAGGCCTAATTAGTCGTTAATTTCAGGTAATACTAATGATCTATATTTCAATTAAATTCGTATGACATATGACACTTTACAGATTTAAGTTAATACTTTTGATAATAAATTTCAATTCGAATATCTAGGCTATATTAATTGTATAAAACATGACCCAGTCTTGGATGTTATCGTATTTATTCTTGTAATAATTCTAACATTTAACATTTGCTTTAAATACAAAATATGATAATGTTCAAAATGTATCGTATTTAATACGATTTAATGAGGTGTGTTAACGATGATGTTCTTATTAAAGTATATATATATTATAAATAACACGTTTATTAAATAATAATTATAATGAACACATAATACTTATGTCACATAATAGATACAACATCGTGCAGTATACATCGTACACTGTACGATGTACTCCATTAGTTGACAACATTATATATTAGAAATAATAGTATTTCATATACTATTATCTTTTAATTCCTAATATATTTGAACAATGCAAATATATAAGTCATCATTTTATTGATAAAACATTTTCTATAAACGTAAACATATTTACAAACTTATATCTATATATTATATGTGCAAATGATATAAGATAATAACAAATTGTATAAAGCGAAATAAATCATTTCACGCGTAAGTACATTAATATAATTTAAATATCCGTGAATATACAAATAAAGAGATCATTATTTTGATTTTTAAATAATCCTCTCTACTTATATTACACTTAGAACTAAATATATGATTCTTAAAAACCATTCTAAATATGATATCATTATTTGTTATTATATTATATATGATATATATGATACATCATTAAGTTTAATTAGTAATTTAAATTGTTTTATGCAATGTATAATGTATTATCATGCTAATTATTATGTAATAAATTCAATATAATAAATTAGGAATATTTAATTATTGAACTGAATTATCATATGAATATAATTATTTAATTTGTTATTAATTATTCTTATTTACTTAATTGTATTTGTTGTATTATAAAAATAAAACATATATATATATATATATATATAATAAATGTTTATGTTATACATTCATTATGTTTGTTATTGAAAAGAATTTATTAATTATTATAATTATTTAATTTATATTTACTAAATATTTATAAAAATTAATATTTAATTTATATATATAAATTTATAATTATTTCATATGTAACCTTCACGGATATTCTTTATATTTGAGGTTTAAATATTTAATAGAAATAGCTGTTTGTTAAATAATTAATATTTGATATATATATTTGCATTACATTAAGACTTATTAAAAACATCTGATATAGTCAAAGTATATAAATGTATTAATATTTTATATAATTAATCATTAATATTTGTCATATAGGACCCAATATTACCAAGGTACTCGGTGGCGCGAAATGTATCATTATGAATTGTTTTGGTTGGCTGATTATTTCGTTCACGCCCACTTAGGGGATGCTATTTCAAAAAAACATCATATGATTTCATAATGTTTTTGAAAAATATATTTTGTTTCATTAACTTTTCGTACTCAATAGAACACATATTTTAAAAGTAAGTATAATATATATATTATAGATATGATTATGAAAAATATATGAAAAATATACTAATTTACTACATATGGACTTTTATTAAAGTATGATCTATTAATCAAATATATGTCTGCATTTATAAATATTTAAATGAATATAGATAAAAGTGTTTTATTAACTATTAAAACATATAATATATATATATATATATATATATATATATGTAATTATATTAATAATATTAATAAAGAGTAAGAAGACTGGTGAGCTTATGAAGTTCCATAAATTTCTTTCTGATTTAAACCGGTTATGAGAATTATTTCATAATTGTTATTATTATCATTATAAATCTACTCAAATATATAAAATTTGATTATGTATTAGTTATAATACATATATATATATATATATATATATATATATATATATATATATATATTGATTTATAACATAGTGCTAAACCGCGGGTTCAATTAATTCGAAAAAATGATATAATAAATAAAAATATTTCTTGTACAATAAAAAATAATAGGTTAATTGTTATAAAATATTAATTCTTATAATTTCTCATGGATCAATTTCCATTTCATTTAAAACATTAACCATATATATTATATTCATGGTAATCGCATGTATAATTATGTATTTAGATTATGTAGTGAACATTTTTCTGAAAAAATGTATACACGTAATGATAAAAGATTTTTACATTGGAATGCAGAGCCAGATAAATTTTAGAATATTAATGTTCCAAAAATAGCAAAACCCAGAAGAAAAAGAAAAGACCATAATGTAATACTATTATTTCTAATATATAATTTTGTCTACTCATGGAGTACATCATACAGTGTACGATGTATACTGCACGATGATGTATCTATTATGTGACATAAGTATTATGTATTCATTATAATGATTATTTAATAAACGTGTTATTTATAATATATATACTTTAATAAGAACACCCTCGTTAACACACCTTATTAAATCGTATTAAATACAATACATTTTGAACATTACCATATTTTGTATTTAAAGCAAATGTTAAATGTTAGAATTATTACAAGAATAAATACGATAACATCCAAGACTGGGTCATGTTTTATACAATTAATATATCCTAGATATTCGAATTGAAATTTATTATCAAAAGTATTAACTTAAATCTGTAAAGTGTCATATGTCATACGAATTTAATTGAAATATAGATCATTAGTATTACCTGAAATTAACGACTAATTAGTCATGAGTTAACGCACGCCATATGCATTGCATATATTGATGATGTACTAAAGTGAGACGAAAATATTATAATATATTCTAATTATAATTAATTACATTTTAACTTAATAATTAATAATCTGAATTTATTTAACTCTGAATTAGATTTATAAATAATTAAATAAAAATGATTTCTTGATCGTGTATTATGTTTTTATTTAATTATTCCATCCTATCACCACATAACATAGCGTAACATTTAAATCTAGTTTTAACACCTACTAATATAATTAGTCGTAGTTTGTAAATATATTGAATGTAAACATATAATTTAATAGAATTTTGTTTGATAATTAATTATATAAATAATTTCATATAATAATTATAGCTATTTTTCTAATATTTGACAATATATTAATACATAATAATATAATACTTGTCTTTTTGATAATCGTCGATAATTAATGAGATTTTCTTTTTAAAAATGCACTATTCAAACATTTATAATTAATTTATTATATTAAATATAGTATAAGTATAGTATTAATAGTTTAATTATACTATGTTATTGTAAATAACATAATATTAAGTTATTATATTTATCTGATTTTAGATTTATATATATTTATTATCTACTATTTAATTTATATTTATTATCTTTATCTAATATTATTATTATATATATGTATTATATAATATTTATTTATATTAAATATAATTTAATATTTTTATATAGTTTATGAATGCAAAAATATTAATTTATTTTTAGTATTTATTTATTTGTTTCATTTAAGAAATACGTTTAAGAAATATCACGACAATGATACTTTAAAACATAATAATATCATCAAACATACACGGACATATGTTTATTGAATTTGATTTAACAATAAGAAATTAAAATAATGAATATAACATATAAATAATACAGGCATGATAATGAAACACTTTTATAATGAATAATAAATGTAGTTAAATAAATAATAAAAGATAATATTGATAAATATATACCTGCGTATATTTGATATTTTATTTATTATTAAAATAATATATAAGATATGATACAATGTTTTAACAACAAAAAATAAGTAATCGAATATACATAATGGAATAATTAATAAAAATAAGTATTCGAATATACAAATATATAAGTAATGGAATCAATGCTATAATATTGATTAATAAATTATAAGAAGATAATAAAATGTACAATGTTGTATAGAAAATTAATGAATAAGGTATATATATATACATAAAGGAAATTTAGTTATATAATATATTAGATTGACAGTAGCTAATAATGGAGTTTAAAAAGGAATACTTTGAATAACATGATTGCCCTATTGAATCGCAATAAATAGACCCTGATCGCTGTTGTATTCTATTATCTAGTGGTGTTCACATATCATAAATGGAATTCATAATGGCGACTTGGTATTCAATTTCTAACTATGCTGGATAGGTAATACAGACATTGCAGGAAGTGGTAGTTTCAGAATTCTGGAATCAGTAATTAATAATTTATTATTTATATATTTAATAATTTATTATAGAAAAATAATACAAATATATATCTATATTTTAAGAATAGCACATACTCGAATATATTAATTACTTCAGTTTTGTAACAATACATGTATATGCCAGGAGATACTAGGCTTATAATACTATAAACATTATGCCTAGGAATTATGTTTATCTGAATGGATCATTAGCGTACGTGCCCGGAAATGTTATTTTTTGAGAGAAACAATCTAGAAAACAAACAAATAAGTTACAAAAAGCGCTTTTTAAGAAGATTTCATATTCGAATGACTTGTTGAACTGGTCAGATTAGTTAACTTGGTCTAGAATCATTGTAGCTCAGTAAGACTCTATAAATATCTCATATTCATGTACAAGTTCACAAATGGACTATACAAAATTGATAGTTCCGATATTATTGGCCATTCGAGGACGAATACTAGGACTCATGCATATGTGATGAAAGGTACATATTCCATTATTTGAAACAATTGATTATGTAAAACAAAATATTCCATTGTTTGAAACAATTTGAAACAATTATGAAATTATTTCAGTTGCAGAATTTAGCCTGTGATGAATTATTTGAATATATATATATATATATATATATATATATATGTGTGTGTATGTGTGTATATGTGTATGTATATATATATATATATATAAATAAATTGACCATTATTTTTGTGATATTTATTAATATATATTTGATTTTTTCAAAATTTCATATACTCTCCGATATTTTTTTCCCTAAGGTAAGTACAGAACTCTGTAAATATTGAAAAATATTTAGATTAACATTTTCAAATAATTAAAATTAAATAAATATTTAACTAGGCGCCATTTTTTACCCTGGTTTCAATATAATATAATACAGTATGTTAATTTAATTTATTTTTAACTTAATTTTATATTTTAAATTATGTATAATGTGTGCAATATAATATATAATATATTCGTATATGTAATCATTTAATACTGCATATATATATGTATATATATATATATATATATATATATATATATATATATATATATATATGTATATATATGTATATGTATATATATATATATATATATATATATATATATATATATATATATATTACATAGATATTCTAAGTATTTTATTGATATTATTTGCCAATTATTACCTTGGTAACTAATTTGTCCTCTCTTGGCAGTATTTACTTCACTAAATATCTCGTTTACGCAATCCTAGCATGGTATACTATTATTAACATGAAAAGATAAATAAGTTGTACTATATTATATAAAGTTGTGAACTGATTACGTTACTTATGTATTTATTATGTATATTACTTTAATTTATTGTAAACTATATTATCATAATATTATCATAAATTTGCTAATATTAATATGTTAATAATATTCGTATTTATAACAAATTATTTTAATTAATCATATGAAGTTATTTATTCATCTCTTTTTACAATATTGATATGCGTGATTTGCATAGTAATATAATCATGCATGCTACCTTTATAGATTTGGATTTAGTATCATTATTTCTACATAATATAATGCAATAAAATCGAACTCAACATTTTTGATATCTCTCTATTGATAATAGTAAATATTAATCGTATTAATAACGATAGAATACATTGATTTCCATTATAAATATAATTTTATAAATATAATATATTGTGTATTATATAAATGACTATACATTCTAACCTCTAACCGATTACTTATTTATCCTATTAATATATACATTCAAAATTTATTCACTCTGTATAGACTTTATTTAATATAAGATTTATTTAAAACCCGAACAATCATAAATAGTATAGGGATATGATTGACCCGATACGACCGCAACCGTACTTAGTAACATGTGAAACCTTCCTCAAGTTCAGCGATTTGCAGAGAAGATTCACGTCTGTACGACTTATCATTCCACTGGTATCGGTATCCGCTAAGTTGAACATATCGCGGAAGGCGAGTTCCTCGGTAATTCGGAACTTACGTTCGAATAGAAGAAGAAATTGAGGCAAATCCAATGATCCGGAGTTATTAATATCACATTTCGTTATCATGCGGAACAGCTCTCGTTTGGTTGGAGCTATATCTTTCCAGTGTTCTCCTGTCATATGAAAGTAATCCGTGAATTATCTTATTTAAAATTAATAGGCTTATTTATTCGGGAACTCATACCTATGTTCTATTACTATACTCTTTAATTAGTATTTTCAAATAGTTGAGTAACTCATATTTATATTCAAAACAAAAAAGTATGTGTTATTTTGTATAATTTAAAAAGATATAAAGCTAATAATGGAATTTGTAAAATGGAATTTATAAATTTGTAAAATGGAATTTATAAATTTATAAACTATATTTAACAAATCTTTTAACGGAATACTAAATTAAGAAGCAAATAAAACAAACGGTATAAAAATATGTCGTTCATCCATTCTGAATTACGTAAAATATAAAGGAGAAATTGTACGTGTGCACACTGAAAAAACTTATTATGTGTACATACTGAAAGTCCA
Source organism: Osedax frankpressi (assembly GCA_964035775.1). Classification (NCBI taxonomy): domain Eukaryota; kingdom Metazoa; phylum Annelida; class Polychaeta; order Sabellida; family Siboglinidae; genus Osedax; species Osedax frankpressi. The sequence goes on along the minus strand of OZ038317.1, from coordinate 11,655,477 downwards.
TTACGCCAACTTTACACGATTATAAATTGAATATATTATATTCCAGCGGAAAAATCAAAACGACATATTTCCATCGTTTTCTGCTGGAAGTGGTGTTTTTCAGTGCTTCACAATTGTTTCCTTCTTAAACTGATAGTAATATGATACTTTTAAAATAACAATAGAACTTGCGATATTTCAATTATAACTATTTCAGAGAATATTCGAGAATATATAAAACAGATGATTTATTTATCATTATATTTGAAAAAATGAAAAAGAAGAATTAAAAGATGATAAGATTTAAATAAAATTTCTATAAAGATATTAATATTGGTACTATACCTAAACTCGAATAAAGAACAACTAAAAAACATAGATATATTAAATAAATTGAGGCAATAATGAAAATGCATTTGTCAAGTATTAAAATAGGAGCTAAATGTATTCTTAAAATACTTCATTATTTGGCTAAATAACTAAACACAGTATCAAAAATATAAATTTAGATTAAATTAAAACAAATTAAAAAAATAATGACCCAAACACTAATACCTATGAAAATAAACGTGTTACTTTATAAAGTGATGAATCGAAATATGGATTAGGTGGCACCTCATTACACGAGGACCAACCTATAGCATATATAGAGAAAGAAATAATTAATGCAAAAAATAAATATAACAAATAGAACGGGAAATATTGGTCATAGTGTTTTCATATAAAAGATTTCACAATTATATCGAAAGAATATATATAAATAACTAAACTATGTATTGCTTAGATGCAATGCGATTAAATAGTAATATAATGGGTTTCACATGAATATGTAATTGCTACCTAAATAATAGACCACTTTTAGTCATAATAGATTACTATTATAAGACATAACAGTACATAAATTATACAATCAAGGAACAATATATAAAATAAATATGTTATTCCAAATACTTTTAAAAAAGTAGAAATCAAAATAAATATTATACAAATAGTAATACTATATATTACTAATACTATAAATCATTTAGTAACACTCTTTACTATTTAGTAATACTATATACTACTTAGCATACTATATACTACTTAGTGATACTACTTATTAATACTATATTCTACTTAGTAATATAATTACTACTTAATACTACTTAATACTATATACTACTTTAATAAACGTTGCAGCCATGATTTTCAGTAAATATATGTATAATAGCTATACTTTACAATAGATATTTGTACATGATAGTTATAATTTATAATGCTAAGAACTAAACCCATTGACTTATCATGCAAACAGCCGCATTAACAGAAACGAAAATGAGCTAATCGACAACCAATCTACGGACATAATGATCACGGCTTATATTCCGTAAGTTATGGTTATTTGATTACATATTTGGTGTATATAAAATAAAGACTATCTCTATACTATACCTCATCTTATTACGAGCTAGCGCATATACAATATGCAATTTATACATTTATCCAAATGATTCCTAACCATAATCCTCATAGAACGGTGCAATCGCTTTAACCAGATCCGCCATGTCCAGTTCCCCGTCGGAATCGCAGTCAAATTTCTCGAATACTTCTTTGTAATCTAATAATGGTTTTGACATATACTAGATAATCATTATAAATGAATCTTTGCATTTATTATATATTATTAAAAAGTTAAATATTGCATTTGATTAATTTAATTAATATATTCAATTAGTTTGTTCATAAGATATCATAAATTATAATCAATGGATTTCATACTTAATTAATACAGTAATGAAATTATAATGAGGGAAATTTATGATCATTATACCACAAGTAAAATTAATACTTTTGATATTCAAATTACCCGAGTTTATTATATGAAATATATATATATATATATATTTTTAGTCATAACTAACAATTGCAGTTATAATCTAGAGTAGTGTCATATTAGTAACATCGTATTAAATATATTATTCAGTCAACATACAAAGTTTATTATATTCACATATGAATATTAGAAATTAAAGTAGGTAATTATATTTGTATTTTTACTTTAAAATTATAAGTTTTACCCTGCAAAGTAGCTTCGTTAATCTTCAAATGCTTCAATGCTTGCTTGAGGCTCAACGTTAAAACTGAAAGATCTGGGCCGTACTCTTCATCGTCGTATTCATCATCATCCTCTTCGTTATCGCCCTCTTCGCCGATACGGTCGCTATTAAGTTCGCCTAGTTTATCGTCAGCTTCTTCGACTTGTTGTTTAACAATACTTGCCGAATTCGCAACATTTGATTCGTTTGTGTCAGTTTCGGTACGCGTCGAAGACTCCTCGGAATCAGATTTCTTATCATCGTTACTCATAGCCACGTAAGTATGTTATTATTGCCCGTTGGTTAACTCTACTTCGGACTAATACAATTTTCTTTTATTGTTTATAGATTTTAATATGGTGGGGTGTTTATATAATTTATAATAATCAAATTTTAATTTTTTAACATATAAAATAATTGTTATAACATAATTTTTAAATTAATATTTTTAAAATTTCAAATAAATAACAAAATAAGAACAGGTCAATTTATAAAAAAATATTACCTTTAAAAGTATAATTATTTTTTTCCTGGGGAAATAATTGTTGGAAAAATTATAAAACTTCTATACAATTAAATAGCATCGATAAAACACCGAATATCCCTATTATTATATTTTGTTGTAATAAATATATTATTAATATTTCTTGAGTAAATAAATAAGTTACATATTGATGATTGTGAATAAATGATCCTTCTACATAATTATCATTAATCATCGACATTTACAAAATAATGTAATCAAGCTTACCGTAAATTATGGACTATAAGCCGTGATTATTTCTTCTGTAGTTTATAGTTAATAATTAGCTAAATTATCTACTATTAGTATTATATTTAAAAGATATATAATTTATATAGAGAGTACGGATTATTGGGTGCTTTGTCTAACCTCAACAATTTGCATTATGAATTAAAGTATATGAACTATGGCAATTTGAATTTGAATCTATTTATAACTAAATAATTTTTTGATATCATTAATATAATCTAAAAACAAGTGTGAGCTCATTACATAATGCTGGGAAATACCCTATAATGTTAATTGTACTTGAAATACTATTATTAACTTTGTTCTCTGTTAGACAAAAAGTCACATATTAAGAAGTTAAGTTTAATTAAAAAGATTGCTGGAGTTGACATTACATTTTGATTAATGCAAGAGTTTAAAATGTGATATCTTTTGAAAAGCTTTTTAAATTCTAGATAAATTATATCAATAAATTATAAGGTTTTAAATGGGTTTGGGGGGTCATCAGCTATAATGTTATAGACTTTCCATGTAAAAATCTTTATTGTGATTATAGAAGGTAATTACATTTAAAAATTGGTGTGTAACATAATAATTTTTTCAAATTATTACTATTATTATTATTATTATTACTATTATTATTATTATTTTTATTTTTATTATTCTTATTATTAATATTAATAAATTAAATTGATGACACGATTGCTCATATTTATTTTATTAGTTCAACGTAATTCAGCATCGGATCCAGGTATAAGCATACCTATCAGTGAATGGTATGGGCGATTGTACATTACAACTAGCAACCTTGGTCAGGTAGTCGGTGTTAATTATCAGAAGGTTCGCGGTAACTTAACGGGATGTCCTTTTGTACGAATGTGTCTGAGGAGTTTATTTCTCCTGTCAATTCCGGCTCCTCCCTTATAATTTACTGTGTCCATATACCTATGCAATGCAAATATGTACCCACATAGGAATCCTATCGCCATAAAACACATGGAGACGATCGTGAATACATTAATATCAAAGCATTTCGATAAACTGTACTCATTATAGGCCTTGTTGGTATTGCTATTATCTATAGATTTACATTTATATAAAAATAGGTTAGTATTACATTTATATTTATAATATTGATAAATATATTCTGATAACAAATAAATAATAATATAATATATATTTTATATAATGTCAGAAATAATTTGATGATGATTATGATGATGGTAAAACGTTTTTAGTTCAATAATTTAAAATAAGTATATACGGATGTTACAACAATACGATAAATAAAATATAATAATAAATAACCATGTATACATATATGGATATATAATATAAACAAAAGCATTTAATCTATTGTTATATATTATATATATATATATTCCTTATTCGAAATATTTCTTTATTTTTTAATATCATTATAAATTCAGTGTATAAACAATATTATCAAGTTGTGTTTTAGGTAAGTTTGAATTAGCTGGTTAAATATATAGCATAGGGCAGATATAAATATATTAAAAATATACATATCCCTGTTAATTTAAATTATACACATTAAACTTTGGTAAACTGATAACTGAATCTAATATATTATCAATGATTAATTTAATTATTAATTTAATTATTAATTTAATTATTAAATTATTAATTTATAATTAAATTATTAATTTAATTAAATACATATAAAATTCGAAAAATTATAATATTTTTAGAATATATAAATAAAATATAGTTAATGTAGTAAATATATTAGTTTTATAAAAAGATTGATATACATAAAATATGTAAAAACAATAACGTTAATATATGCCTTTAGAATAATAAATATATATTAATATAATATAAATTGAAAATAAAGTTTATTATAATTTAATTTATTATTTATGGAAAGTGTAACTATGTATTTAATTATATTTATATACATTATATACATACCAATATGATCCTTTTGTTTAACGATTAGATTGGCTGTTTCATTGATATACATATATATATTACCTTCACTGTCTTCATAACTCGCTGATTGAAAATAATTTGATTCGAAATTAAATGTCATTATTTTTAATATCATTTTAAATTGTATGTGTATTCTATCAATTATTCTAACATAGTATCCATATTGTAGTAACAATAGTTATAATAGTTTGTTGCAATACTAATAATATATAAATTATGTAAATTTTAAATTAATTTACATATATAAATATATGTATGTTTGTGTATATGTATGTGTATATTATACATAATTATTGAAAAATACTAACTACTATCATTTAAATATATATCTTTAAATTTTACAACAATATGTATTGCCATAAAACCCTTCATTATGAGTAAATAAATATAAAAGTGTATATATAATATCATTATTAAATTATTCTAAACTAATTTTTGTAACATTAATTTAAAAGTTAATAATTTATAATTTAAATTTTATTAAATTCAATAAAATACTATCATAAATGTGTTAGATTATGAATACAGCAGACTAAACAAATGTGAAATAATACTCTGATAATAATAATTTGACCTATATTTTATATATGTTATTCAACACAAGATTATGTTACTATGTGTTTTACAACAATGGTTAAATATATACAAAAACAAGTGTGAATACGCTTTGACGTTTCTATTTTAAAATATCAAATATACGCAGGTATATATTTATAAATATTATCTTTTATTATTTATTTAACTACATTTATTATTCATTATAAAAATGTTTCATTATCATGCCTATATTATGTATATGTTGTATTCATTATTTTAATTTCTTATTGTCAAATCAAATTCAATAAACATATGTCCGTGTATGTTTGATGATATTATTATGTTTGAAAGCAGCATTGTCGTGATATTTCTTAAACGAATATTCTTAAATAAACAAATATATAAAAATTGTTGTTAAAATTGAATAATAAAAATAAATTAATATTTTTGCATTCATAAACTATATAAAAATATTAAATTATATTTAATATAAATAAATATTATATAATACATATATATAATTATAATATTAGATAAAGATAATAAATATAAATTAAATAGTAGATAATAAATATATATAAATCAAATATCAGATAAATATAATAACTTAAACTTAAGTTATTTACAATAACATAGTATAATTAAACTATTAATACTATACTAATACTATATTTAATATAATAAATTAATTATAAATGTTTGAATAGTACATTTTTAAAAAGAAAATCTCATTAATTATCGACGATTATCAAAAAGACAAGTATTATATTATGTATTATTAAGTATTAATATATTGTTAAATATTAGAAAAATCAGCTATAATTATTATATGAAATTATTTATATAATTAATTATCAAACTAAATTCTATTAAATTATATGTTTACATTTACAAACTACGAATAATTATATTAGTAGGTGTTAAAACTAGATTTAAATGTTACGCTATGTTATGTGGTGATAGGATGGAATAATTAAATAAAAACATAATACACGATCAAGAAATCACTTTTATTTAATTATTTATAAATCTAATTCAGAGTTAAATAAATTCAGATTATTAATTATTAAGTTAAAATGTAATTAATTATAATTAGAATATATTATAATATTTTCGGCTCACTTTAGTATATCATCAATATATGTAATGCATATGGCGTGAGTTAACTCAGGACTAATTAGTCGTTAATTTCAGGTAATACTAATGATCTATATTTCAATTATATTTAAATTAGTATGACATATGACATATCGTATGACACTTTACAGATTTAAGTTAATACTTTTGATAATAAATTTCAATTCGAATATCTAGGCTATATTAATTGTATAAAACATGACCCAGTCTTGTTTTATACAATTAATTTATAATTATTTCATATGTAACCTTCATAATAATTAGTGTTAATAGTATTAGTAATTTTGTAATCTTTTACATTATTGTGTAATAAAAAATTCCTAATATTTGATTGATGAAATAACTTATTACAATTGTCGTTGGCAATATGGATTGCTATGCAATATGGATTGCTATGCAATATGGATCAATTATTAGATTTCATTTGATATGTTTGAATAAATATTAATATATTAAAAAATGTAGAGTACATACCCGTATGTAATACAAGGTACATAATATAAAATACTAATTATATTTGTATAGATTATTTACTATGATAGCATTTTTATATAATATTTAAATAAAATATTATAATTCATGAATTTAGTTATTTATTTGAGCGAGTCTAAAGTATTTTGATTGAAAATTCAAATTTATACATATGAATTTCGAATTCTAATTTTCATAAACTATTTGTAATATTTATTTAAGATTGTAATGTTTGACATATAATTTTATTTATTTTGAATGCCATATTATATTATTATAATATAATAAATATCGTAAATGTATAGGCCAGACAATAATAAAATACAATTTATTATTTTTAAAATATCACTATATATGATGATTGACCTGTTTAGAATAATTAAACTGACACTATTAGCCAAGATTAAGGTAATATTGGCTATTACCATATTATATTTATTTTATTTTTTTTGTGTAAGAGAAAATATATATATAAAAAATATATTTATTTAAACTTTGAAATCATTTATATGCATCACATAAATTGTATTAAATAGTTTCGTATAATTTAAAGAATATTTTCAGTTTATTAATAGTAGATAGAAGTCGAAAATAACATTGTAATCAATGTTATAATCCATATTGCATACCCAGTTTAATAATAACAATACTATATATATAATACAATATAATACATAATAATGAAATAATAATATATTATTTTTTAATGTGGAGGTTTAAATATTTAATATAAATAGCAGTTTGTTAAATAATTAATATTTGATATATTATTGCATTACATTAAGACTTATAAAAAATATCTGATATAGTCAAAGTATATAAATGTATTAATATTTTATATAATTAATCATTAATATTTGTCATATAGGACCCAAGATTACCAAGATACTCGGTGGCGCGAAATGTATCATTATGAATTGTTTTGGTTGGCTAATTATTTCGTTCACGCCCACTTAGGGGATACTATTTCAAATAAACATCATATGATTTCATATTGTTTTTGAAAAATATATTTTGTTTTATTAACTTTTCGTACCTAATAGAACACGTATTTTAAAAGTAATTATAATATATATATATATTATAGATATGATTATGAAAATATACTAATTTACTACATATATAAATGGACTTTTATTAAATTATGATCTATTAATCAAATATATGTCGTCATTTATAAATATTTAAATGAATATAGATAAAAGTGTTTTTATTAACTATTAAAACATAAAAAATATATATATGTAATTATATTAATACTATATTAACTGTATACCAACAATATCAACTATCAATTATTGATACATAAACTATAATATATGTAAATATTATAGATTTATAAATTAATTAAATATTAATAACAAATTATGAATTTTTCTTTCTTTTATATATATAAATATGACAATATTCTATTGAATAGTTATTATTATAGTCTCTTTTCCATACAATATAATAAGTTAATGGTACTTATATATTTAAATTTATTATATTTAAACTATATAATAATTGTAAATATAATGTATAACATAAAATAATATATTGAGTTATATATTTATAATTGTATATTAAATATTGCAGATGTATTTTTGTAGTGCCTTTGGTTGTAACAACAGTTACAAAAAGAGTAAGAAGACTGATGAGCTTATGAAGATCCATAAATTTCCTTCGTATTTAAATCGGTTATGAGAATTATTTCATAATTCTCATTATTATCATTATAAATCTAATCAAATATATAAAATTTGATTATGTATTAATTATAATACATATATATATATATATATATATATATATATATATATATATATTGATTTATAACATAATGCTAAACGGCGGGTTCAATTAATTCGAAAAAATTATTTAATAAATAAAGATATCTCCTGCACAATAAAAAATAATAGGTTAATTGTTATAAAATTTTAATTCTTATAATTTCTCATGGATCAATTCCCATTTCATTTAAAACATTAACCATATATCTTATATTCATGGTAATCGCATGTATAATTATGTATTTAGATTATGTAGTGAACATTTTGTAATCTTATATTAAAAGTGCTTTATTTGTCAATATACGATTGTATCATGAAATTAAATTACATAATCGAATTATATTTAACAAAAAACAAAATCTTCAAAAGTTTAAAAATATGATTTCTAAATAAATGAATTGAAATATTAACTTTTTGCAATTATTATCTTACTTTATTTGACATCACCTATTCTAATAATAATGTTATACTGTTCTACATTATGTATAATAATGTATAATAATATATAATTGTATACATTTTAACTACATTCTCGTTCATTATAATAATTGTAGCAAGTTGTACGTTATCAGAAAAATCAAATATTAAGTCATTTCTATCAATTATGCCTATGAAATATGATGTATCTCAATAATATTTATAAATATATACATATTAGAATAATGTTTATTAGATGAAAATAAATTTTAAATAATTTTAAATATATTACCAAAGATTATTACCACATATTAAATATATTTAATTATTCAATATAAAAAAATCCAATTATTATCTACGATGCTTAAATCACTTAATAACCCGTATGTCAAAATCATATAGACAACTAGGTAATCTTGGTAATCTTGGCTACGACGTGACTAGGTTGATAATATTATATATTAATAGATATCAATCACAGTATTTATTATTAAATAACATATGTTTACAAATTTAAATTATTACTAATTAGCAATAAATCTAAAAATGTTATTATTAAATATATTGAAATAAAAACTTTATTATTTATTTTTATTCATCATGATCGCATGTTAGTTCATATAAATATAATTATACACACACATATATATATATATATATATATATATATATATATATATATATGTGTGTGTGTGTGTGAGTGTGTGTATGTGTGTGTGTTAATTTAATATAATATTCATATATGAAATCATAATATTTTATGATATATACAATGTATATTGTACATATCACGTTATTCAATAACATTATTCACTATAGAAATCATTATGTATTAAAGCATATAATACTTGTATATATAAATATAAAAATATCATATAGTAATTTCTTTATTCACTTTTCAGATATGCAAACCAATAGATATATCGCCTTTTACGGCATACGAATAATCATATTCAACTTTTTGATAAGTTATATGGTGTCAACCATAAGCAGAACGCAAAGCATTTTTATTGAAGAATGTTGTTTCAGTTTGTGGTTTGCGTTATTGTGTTATTTGGGTTTTTGCAATCAGCACAGGGGACCACAACAAGAACATACTTCGCCCTACTCCACATTGAAGACCATAACGACCTGTGTATTAGGATGGAGTGTATCGCGACTGTTGTTGTTTCCTTGTAACCTCTCTCTGGCCAAATGTATGAATACAATTGTCGGGTTTAATGTGCGGAATTCTGACTTCGTTGTGTTCATGCAACCTCTCCAGCATAGTTAGAAATTGAATACCAGGCCACAAACAATAGAATACAACAACAATCAAAGTCTATTGATTGCGATTCAATAGGACAATCATGTTATTATAGATGTAAACAGTATCTTAAAAGTTAAATATACATTTTTTTCTATCGTATTACACCAATATCCTTTAACATTGAATATTTAATTATGTTGTACATTTCTTAAATAAATAAAATGAATTCAATCACTAATTTACTCTCTATAATAAATATAAATATATATGTAAAAAAATGATACTTTTAAAATTATTAAATATACTTTATATTTTGTTTAAGTTAGAATATTACTAATGTATTATATTTCAAAAATATATATATACCATAATATATAATATACAATACTCAACATTAAATATATAAGATACTTTTAATAGTGTAGGCATATGTGTAGCAATACAACATTCCATATTATATTCATCTTTCTCGAAATTAAAAAAAGATTTAAATTGATAATACACATATTATATATCATTATAAAAAACATAACTATAATATTCATATATATATATATATATATACATGTAATACATGTAATTATTTATATAATGCGTACTTATTACAATAAGATTCATATATTATAAAATCAATAATTATTACACATCACTAAAATTGTCCAGAAAGTCCTAGTATTAGAAAGCTTTCTCTTAGTTATTTAAAAAATATTATCATAATTTTAATTCCGGTGTCGTATAATAAAACATCACCAACGGTCACGTGAATTTATAAATGCATATAACTCGTTAAATATAACTTTAAACAACATAAATATAAAAATATTATTATTATTTTATTCCATCTAATATTTAATTCTATTCGTAATAGTGAACACTTATTTTTAAAGAATTATAAAAATATATATTTAGTTGAAATAAAAAGTCTAATAAATATTTAAGACAATGCGCATAAAAGCGTGATTTGGTATATTAAATTTTCGAAAGTATATAAATAATTTCTATATTTCATCGCCATATACTTTCTCGGTATTCGTATATTTACTAATTGTAAACAATATTTTTTAATTTTGAAAATTTACCATTCGATGTTATTATTCAACATTTTAAGTATTTTATATTGGAAATATTAATACATATACTAAGAATAGTTAATTTAATTATGCTTAAATTACATGATAATGTATCTATGAAGGAATTATATTATGTTATTAATGGGGAATACCATACAGTTATTATATTTTATATAATGGGGCGGGTCTATTTAAAATACACCATCCATAATCATAACAACATCTGAACAGAAAAATTAGCATTATTCGAAACATAAATATAGGAATTAATAAGTGATAGTATTTATTTATTATATCTCAATATTTATATGTATATTAAATCAATTAAAAAGTTTTAATTTAATTAATATTTAAAATGTATCAACTCAAATAATATAATATTAATATAATATAATATTTAGTTAATTGTAAAAATACATTATTGAATATCAATATTTTCAAACACTTTCTTTTTGTATTCATTGATTTGATCCTGATTAATGGAACCTATATCTTAATTCTTTAAATTTTGTTCATATAATCATAATTATTATTAAATACTAATTATAATTATTTCTATAGATATGTGGGAACACGATAGTGTTAAAACTTATATAATTATGTGCATTTATTTATTGAAACTAGAAGAATATTAATAAAATTATAATTAAGTCTAAATAATAATAATTTTATAATTATTTTTGTAATTAATATATACATATACATGTAATTACTATATAATCGAAATATTGATAACAATACAACTCTAAGTTTTTTATTGTAATGTAAGTTTGTAATACAATTATGTGTTTCATATTTTTCATAATCTATTTTACTAATTGCTTATTTTAAAGTTTATAAAAAAACTATAAAAATTAAGTCTATATAAAAAAACGTGTAAACAATAATTAAAATAAAAATTATTATTTTATTCACTATCAGAAAAGTTAAAATCTTTAACAATATCACCACCATCTTCAGGATTTGAATCTGTAAAAATAATAATTATACAACGAATATAAAACTTATATGTAAAATGATAATATATATTTATTTGAGAAACTAATGCATTAATTAGACAAACCATATTCCATCAGCTCCTCTTTAATTTCATCATTAGAATTATCTCCATCAGAATCATTTTCAGATGCCGACTCAGCTAATTTTGCCAATTCAGCAGCAGTAAAACCACTATATAGTTCAAATAATATAATGATGAATATATATATAGATGTAAATTAAAGTGAATAATTTGAACAGTATAATGAAATATTTACCTCATTAATTTCTCTTTTTTCTTCCCTTTTTTACTAAAATATAATAATATAATTAAATAGAATTTAATGTATATAGAATATAGTAATTAAAAAACTATATAATGACCTCATAAAGATTTAGATCTAAAATGTTTTTTTGAAATAAATGATTAAATTTAATAAAAATATTAGTATTCATATTTTTAATAAATAAATGATTAAATTAAAATCCCGAATAGGTAATTATTAATTAATAATTTCAAATCAATGTAAATTTATGGAAACTCATCCATTAATAAGATTTTTAATAATATTTTAAGGCTTCTTTATTTAAGGATTTTGCAATATTACTAATAAAATACAGATGAATATCTAGTTTAACTAATTATTAAAAACACTAGAATGCAATAACAAAATATAACCATCTTGCTTGGATTATTCTTGAGTATAGATAAAAATAAGAGTATTGAAATAATATCTGCGTTATTATATAATACTAATATGTTGATATTATAATTGGTGAAATCAAAGCATTTTTTAATACAATTTTCTGCTTTTTATCTTTATCTTCACCATTTGATCTTAACATTGAATTAATTAAAAATGAGTTGTAAGAATAAAACCAAATTACGAATGATGAATAATACTCATGGAAAGAAGGTTAAAAGCAAACATTTTCATATTAAATTTTAAAATTATACAATGTAATATTTCATTGGAATATATTGATAAAAATCCAAATTTATATAATAGTTATATATATTATCTAATTATCTTTATATGATATATATTTGTGATTTAGTAATGCTATTTATGGGATACATCCGAGTTTGAAAGTTGCCAAATATGAAAATGTATTCAATATAATATGAATATGCATAATAAATAATTTACTAATTTAATAAATAAAATTTCAGCCCTTGTTTTCTCAGTTATTTATTTTTCACTGTATAATTTTATAGAATTCCTATTTCTCATTCTCATTTTATATTTCTTTCTCAAATTTTCACTATATCAAGATATATAATTACTAAACAGAACTGTTGTTTTTAAAATAAGTATACTTTTTATATTGTAATAGTACAATAAATAATAATAAATATTTGTCTCCTATATAATATGTAATAAATAAATTTCTACTATATATAAATGTAAAAAAACAACAGAATTAAAGATGAATATGTTATTAATTGAATGTGAAAAAAAGTAAGTCAATATTTATATTTAGCAATGAGAAATAGCATTTTATGTGACTTCATTACGCGAGTCAAACCATGTCCATGTCCTTATAAGCTATTTAAAAGTAATCAAAAACTTAAATTTATTTGAAAAACTAGTGATATCTATAACAAGTTACAAAATAGTTATTGAAACAAAAATAGTCAAATATGATATTTTTATGACAATTTGAATTACAAATATCAGCTCACTAATTTTATTGGAAGCATTAAAATGAACTACAAAATAACAATATGATTTAATTTCAAGTTATTATTAATTTATGCAATTAAACTCTCATTTATATGTCAAAATTTATATCTGAAATTTAAATATGTATGATTTAAATTAGTATAAAATGATTAATTATATCTAAAGCAACCAATAATTAAACTAGATTAAACTTTGTGGCTTCACAGCCTGACGATAAAGGCCATAATTTTAAAGTAAATGATATGAGTTAGAACCTCTCATCCTCAAATAATTCTGGGAATTCAGCCTTTTCTTGTTTTGTGGCTTTTCTCTTTTCTTGTTTTGTCATTTTAGTTTCTTTTTTCTACAAAAATAAATAATGAATTATATAGAAAAATATAGAATTCAAGATATTAAAACCTGTTCTTGAGCGATTTCTAATTGTAATTCTTCATCGCGTATCTTTCTCCACCTTCTATGATAGGATTTCAAAGGGTTATCCGCATCTAATGATTTATTTTCCCATTCAGCCTATTTGTGGCATATCATGATTTATTAAATCATAATTATTATCATCGTATATTATAATAGGTTATATATAGTATCAAATACATGAACTAACTACAGCAGCTGAATCGCTTAATACAAAAGAAGCTTGTCGACGTCTTTTTTCTATTACATGACATGTTTCTGAAACCCTCTCCATAACTTGTTTTATTAATTTCGTATAAGAAGAATTTTTGCAATTTTTTGTGAATTTTTTCATCTAAATATTATAAAAAACTTATTAATATAAACATAATTGTTAAATGATTATTTATAAAGTTAGATAGTTATTATTATTAACTTGTATTGTTGAAGGTAATGCTAGTTCAGGAAATCCTACTGTATGTGAATAAATTTCAAAATGATCCATGAAATGCTCATATAGTTGATCCATAACTGTATCCTTTTAATACATTATAAAAAACATTTTCTAAAAATTCTTATAATAAATAAAGTATTTTTATAGAAATATAATTAAATTAAATTCATTTAAAATGTAGTTAATTTTATTTAAATTACCTTAAAAGATTTTTCTTCAAGTTGAGATTTCGAGAGTTTCAAAATACAGGCAAAACTCATTGGTTTAAAGTTAGCGGACTTATGTTTCTTATTAAAATCTGTTTGTTCTAAGACCTGATTTTATAGTAGTTATTAATATAAATACATATCTATTAATATAATGATATATATACCTCGAGAAGGAAGGGTAGAACTGGAATAAATGTGTCTGTGTTTTTTGATAGAATGTTTAACATATGAATACAATGAAATCGAACAGGATAATATCTCGCAGTTGGGATCAATCTATAAATAGCAATTTGTGATAATATTCATTCTATAATTTATTAAATAATTATATAAGTTAACAACTATATGATAAATTTATTCCAATGATTTAATTAGAATTAGATTTACATTAAGGTGAAACATATATTGGTAAGCATAGCATTTATATGTAATGAGTGTTTATTATTTGGAAATATTGTAATATATTCCAAAATTTTCGATAAATAATTTGAAACATTTTACTGTTATCACATTATACAAAGTTATTTGACAGTTAGAATATTCAAATATTGATTAGTTTTTAAATTTTGAAAATCAGTAATTTTATTGATATATAATTGTATGAACAACTGAATATAACAATATTTTATAATAATGTCATTTATATTGATCTGCAATTTTACATTAAAATTTATAATAATAAAGCTAAATATATTATTAAAAAAAAATCAGTAAAATGTTATAATTTCAATATTTGACTGCAATCTTTCGCTAACTTCAACGTGCCTATGATTGTCTGTGTAAGTGGATACACTAAAGGTTTCAATGGTTCAACAAAATGTAACTGACTCAACATTCTAGTCCATAATGATAAAGAATGAATATATTGCCAATTATAAACTGCTGCTTGGGTTTCCTATATTAAAGTATAAAAATACTAAAACAATAATTATAGATTATGAAAAATAATATAAATCTAAATAATATATATCTTTGTAATAAAACCTCTTTTGTATTTGTAATTGCATTACGCAGATGAATAGCTAATTGTCTTATATATATAAAAGAATACTGGTAAGTTAATGTAGAATCCAAAGAAAATATTTCTACAAGAGATTTCTGCATAAATCCAATTTGTGCCAAAGATGACGGGGAAGTAAACTTCGTGTTCCTTACATAAGCGGCATACATTAACTATGTGAATATTTAAATTAATATGTATAAAGTTAAAATATAATAAATCGTGGTAAAATATTGGAAAATTTATGATTTTCATATTATAAATATTAGATTTGATAATGATTAAATAATTTGTATTGAAAGATCACATCTCAAAATATATATCTTTACATAATCATATAAACTAAATATTTAAAAAAATGTACATCATTAAAGCAACAATTAAACCAAATTATATCGGTAAATAATATTAATGAAATGTTTTATCTATTAGATATTTCAACATTTATAAATACTGATGTAAAATAAGTATAATTTAAAATAAATGTAAAATCCTAACTCATATGTAAGATTATCCTATACAAATATAAGAATTATGACAAATAATTAGTAATATAAACCTTTATACATGTTTCTAAAGATCTATTTTGAGTTAAGCGAAGTAGTCTAGTAATAATTAGAAATGCAAGCACTCTTGTAGTTTCTTGTGAAATACTCCAGAAAGAAATCATTCTCTAGAAAACATTTATATGGGTTTCATTATTAATTACTGATGCTTAAAATTAAATAAATAAATTAACAATAATATTTTGTATGTAAATAAACAATTAATGAAACCTTATTAAAAGTAGAAACAATACCAGGAAAACATATTAAAAATGGTACGATAAGTTGTATGTGTTTTAGTACACAGGATACTACAGAAGGCTCAGTGAGTTGAGTAATCAAACGTAAAAGATCTTTTAAATATGTTTTAATAGAAGATTTTAATTTATTCCATTGTTTACTGGATGATGGCTGTATAGGTTTTGTTTTACCTGAATATGAAAAGGTCACAAATATAATAAAATATAAGATATATATGTCTAAATATTAATAATATGACTTATTTAATTAATAGCTTACCACAATTCTTTTCTGGGAGTCTTAAACAAGATTCAATTGCAGGTAATAGATCAATCATACAAAGACGTACAACTCCATTAAATACTGATAAAAATATATATAATTAATTATTAAATATTATAATAAAAACAACACAATTGAAATTTATTGTTTCTAACTATGTGCTCCTGCAACTCTATATTTAGATCTGGGCTGATCATCCTTTTCCTTTTTTTCAATAGCTCTACCTTGTGTATGAGTAACAGCAGCTTGGAAAGCAGACATGATAGCTTGACATGTAGCTATTGTAGCTTTTGACTATATGATAGTATGCATAAATTAATTAATAAAAAACATTATTTTAGATTTATTTGGTATAAAATATTTAAATAAAAATGAAATTTCAATAAAGATAAATTCACAATTAGATTATCCAATTATAAATTTGACAATCAAACGTTTAGAGAAGCACTCCATTTAGAAATGAGCTTCATATCAATATTTATGATTCCTTTTTCTTTTGATACAATTTTGGCTTCAGAATCTGGCTCATCCTCACTATCATCAGTAGCTCCACTATCATCACTAGCAACCTATATAAATTAAATGTTTTAATATACACAACGTATTGAATAAATAAATAAAATAATAATTTAATTATACAAATTGTAATGTTATCACTAGGACTATGTAATAATTAATATTTGAACAAATATTACAAAAACCAAACCTCCAATTTATTGGGAGGCTTATGAACTTCATCGCAATCATCGGAACTTACATCAAATTCTATTCGAACACTTACATATTATATACAAATTATAATATTTATTTAATTAATTTATATATGTGATAATCTTTTAATGATTATATAACCAGAACCACTGTCATTCTTATTGTTATCAATTTCATCATCTATAGAATCATCACTATCACTTGCTTCATCAACTTTAAAATTTAATAATCCTTGATCTTCGTTTTTTAGAAAATTATAAAATGCAGGATCTTTTTCAGCCAAAGTTGACATGGAATTTAACATTTGTTTGCCTGCATTTTTATCTGGAACTCTATAATTTAAGAAGTATTCATAAAATTGAGATCAAAAATATCAATTCTTATTAATTTTAAACAAATAAAAACGTTGAATATTTCTTAGTGGTAGTTGTTGACAATCCATTTTTCTTTGGTTGTAACAAATCACCATCCGAAGATGATTGTATTATTTCTAATTTTGAACTATTCCTATAATAAATTGATATTAATAATGGCATATATATTACAGACAGTATATAGAGTACATGTTAAAAAATAATACAAAAAATGTAATTAATAAATTGAATCGACAAACAATAAATCTTAATCAAACATTATATTTTGTTTATTAATGGTGTACCTCTTAATTTTCTTAGCCTTAATATTTTCATTATAGGTTGTTTCATCATCTGAACTATCTATTTCAAATTTTGAAACAGATTTTATTTTTCTGTGGTATATTTTCTTAAATTAAAATAAATGATATTATAAATTTATATTAATATTCATAACTATATCAAATAACAAAATACTGATATTTATTTATGTGAAAATATTTCTAGTGATTAAAAAACTGCGTACATATAATATAGTACATATTAATAGCGTTTACATGTTAAATATAGAGAAAGAACAGATCTAAAAAATACAGAATAAACCCCAGAAAAATTAAATAATTAACTAATTTTTTTTATCTTATAAATATCTACTTTAAGAGTTATCTAATATCAATTACATTTTTTTTTTACAAATTTTACTATTTAAATTTATTTATATTTTATTAACCATAGTATAATTTCAAATTGAAAAAAAGCAATATAAATTACATATTTATAAAATAATAAATTATGAAAAATCAATACATTATTTTTATATTTTGATAGATAAAATCATTAATATAATGGACAACAAATGAAATCATTCCAAATATAACAATTTATTTTTCCTTATTTGCATTTTCATAGTATTTTTACTTCATTTTTAGAATAATTATTTACACTTGCCAACTGATTTTATAATTGTAACTATACATTCAATATAGTAGTTAATTTATAAATTTTGTTGGTGTATAGAGAAATATATTTATACAGTTACAATTTTATATTTATAAATTTATATATGATGATAGGTATTTAGTAAACTATTTTAATTATTTACATAATATAGAATGAATTACAAAAAAAAATAATGTAACTATACTCATCTATATATTTACTATAAAGTCTAAACATATTGGAAAGGTTCCAAGTATTAATTATGTTGTTATATTTTATATAGAGCTATATTTCACTATTTTTTACAATGTAAAACATCACTGTATAAGATAAGTAAAATATTATGAAAAGTGGAATTAGATATTTGTTACTGAAAAAAAACAATTAACTTGGATTATAAATATAATTGTGTTTATTTGTTTATTGAAACTCGAATATATTATTAGATATTTACTAGGTAAATATATATATATTTATTTATGTTCTGGAAATTGTATACAGATATATTAAGGTATCAGTGTAAACTTCTAATTTAATTGTTTTATTAATATTTATTTAATACATTTTATGTTTTATAATGATTTAAAAAATAGCACAATTTAATTAAATTAAGGTAAATGAAATTTGGTATAAAGATAAATATAACTCAATATAATAAATTTACATCATAGAAAATTCAAATAATGTAGGAAAAATCATCATTTTGATATTATTATTATAATATTTCTAACAATTATACTTCAGATATAGCATAGTTATATAGTTATATAGTTACATATTATTTTCAAACGAAAGATGGTAAATAGCAATCATCATATTTATAAAATATTTAGTAAATATAGCTTTTAATAATTATTATATACATAAATTAATATATATTATTTATTAATATAACTCAGAATTATAAATTTACATCACTGAAAATTCAAATAATGTAGGAAAAATCATCATTTTGATATTATTATTATGATATTTCTAACAATTATAAAAATATTTTGTAAATATATATTATAATAATTATTATATAAATAAATGTCATTAGAACTTCAGATATAGCAAATAGTTACATGTAAATTTCAAACGAAAGATGGTAAATAGCAATCATCATATTTATAAAATATTTAGTAAATATAGCTTTTAATAATTATTATATTCATATATTATTAGAACTTCAGATATAGCAAAAAGTTACATGTAAATTTCAAACGAAAGATGGTAAATAGCAATCATCATATTTATAAAATATTTAGTAAATATAGCTTTTAATAATTATTATATTCATATATTATTAGAACTTCAGATATAGCAAATAGTTACATGTAAATTTCAAACGAAAGATGGTAAATAGCAATCATCATATTTATAAAATATTTAGTAAATATAGCTTTTAATAATTATTATATTCATATATTATTAGAACTTCAGATATAGCAAAAAGTTACATGTAAATTTCAAACGAAAGATGGTAAATAGCAATCATCATATTTATAAAATATTTAGTAAATATAGCTTTTAATAATTATTATATTCATATATTATTAGAACTTCAGATATAGCAAATAGTTACATGTAAATTTCAAACGAAAGATGGTAAATAGCAATCATCACATTTATTAATATAACTCAGAATTATAAATTTACATCACTGAAAATTCAAATAATGTAGGAAAAATCATCATTTTGATATTATTATTATAATATTTCTAACAATTATAAAAATATTTTGTAAATATATATTTAAATAATTATTATATAAATAAATATCATTAGAACTTCAGATATAGCAAAAAGTTACATGTACATTTCAAACGAAAGATGGTAAATAGTAATCATCATATTTATAAAATATTTAGTAAATATAGCTTTTAATAATTATTATATAAATAAATATCATTAGAACTTCAGATATAGCAAAAAGTTACATGTAAATTTCAAACGAAAGATGGTAAATAGCAATCATCATATTTATTAATATATATTATTTATAAATATAACTCAGAATTATTAATTTACATCACTGAAAATTCAAATAATGTAGGAAAAATCATCATTTTGATATTATTATTATGATATTTCTAACAATTATAAAAATATTTTGTAAATATATATTATAATAATTATTATATAAATAAATGTCATTAGAACTTCAGATATAGCAAAAAGTTACATGTAAATTTCAAACGAAAGATGGTAAATAGCAATCATCATATTTATAAAATATTTAGTAAATATAGCTTTTAATAATTATTATATTCATATATTATTAGAACTTCAGATATAGCAAATAGTTACATGTACATTTCAAACGAAAGATGGTAAATAACAATCATCACATTTATTAATATATATTATTTATTAATATAACTCAGAATTATAAATTTACATCACTGAAAATTCAAATAATGTAGGATAAATCATCATTTTGATATTATTATTATAATATTTATAAGTTATAAAATATTTATTAAATATAGCTTTTAATAATTATTATATTCATATATTATTAGAACTTCAGATATAGCAAATAGTTACATGTAAATTTCAAACGAAAGATGGTAAATAGCAATCATCACATTTATTAATATATATTATTTATTAATATAACTCAGAATTATAAATTTACATCACTGAAAATTCAAATAATGTAGGAAAAATCATCATTTTGATATTTTTATTATAATATTTATAAGTTATAAAATATTTAGTAAATATAGCTTTTAATAATTATTATATTCCGATATCATTAGAACTTCAGATATAGCAAATAGTTACAAGTAAATTTCAAACGAAAGATGGTAAATAGCAATCATCATATTTATTAATATATATTATTTATAAATATAACTCAGAATTATAAATTTACATCACTGAAAATTCAAATAATGTAGGAAAAATCATCATTTTTATATAATTATTATAATATTTCTAACAATTATAAAAATAATTCGTAAATATATATTTAAATAATTATTATATACATAAATATCATTAGAACTTCAGTAATAGCAAATAGTTACATGTAAATTTCAAACGAAAGATGGTAAATAGCAATCATCACATTTATAAAATATTTAGTAAATATAGCTTTTAATAATTATTATATTCATATATCATTAGAACTTCAGATATAGCAAATAGTTACAAGTAAATTTCAAACGAAAGATGGTAAATAGCAATCATCATATTTATTAATATATATTATTTATAAATATAACTCAGAATTATTAATTTACATCACTGAAAATTCAAATAATGTAGGAAAAATCATCATTTTTATATTATTATCATAATATTTCTAACAGTTATAAAAATATTTTGTAAATAATTATTATATACATAAATATCATTACAACTTTTAGATATAGCAAATAGTTACATGCAAGTTTCAAACGAAAGATGATAAATAGCAATCATCATATTTATTTATATATTATTATTCATAAATAAGAATTATATGTATATATACATTAACGAAAAATAACATAATATTAGACAAATCATTATTTTTATAATAACAGATATATATATATATATTTTTTTTACATATGAATAATATTCGTTATATAATTAATTTATATCAGTTTTAAATTACGTATAATGTCAATATCTTATTATCGCTCATTTAACATAATTATTAATATCAAATAAAATATTATCGATTGATATATAACATATATTAATATATAAAAAGTTTTAAATAAATTATTTTCTATACTATCAACAGACGCTATTTAAAATATAATTTAAACAGAGTATGTATTACTATTATAAATATTAAACCTCTTTTTAATAGGCATTTTAAATTTAAGTTTCCCGAGACAATAAATATAGAAAAGACTATCTTAATCTATTTATTATCAAAAATAAAGATTACTAGCGCCACCTCTTAGAATTAAAAAATATTCTATTATTTCAAACCTAGTGTTTAAATAATCTAATACAAATATCATTATTTCATTCTTCTCCAATACATAACTTACGCGTCCGATTCTAAACTATGACTGGAAAGTTTGTAAAATATATTAACCTGTATGTTACATATTCATAATTCATATATTAATTTTAACACACATTATAATTATTTATAATAATTATAATATTAATTTAATATAAAATAATGTATATTATATTGATTATAATTACAAGTATGATATTTTAGTATCAAGTAAAATCGTAAATATGTTATATATGCCAAGTAGAACAAATACATAGTTAATTATTAAATATAATACATAACTACTAATTATATCACTCTTATTCGCTAATAAACATAACATTCTGCAATAATTCATAATTCACTTACGTGAATATGTAGTTTACTGGAAGTTATATTCCAAACATATATTCTGCAAACAATGTTTTAATACAGTATATTAATATTGTTATGAATATGATTAGTTATTTATTATATTTAATTTTCTGGTATTATGTGGGAGATGTATTGCAATTATGGAGTAATTGTACTTCATCAATATTATACTATAATATAATGTATTCATCTTAATGCTGCTGCATCTTTTTGAACATATTGATTGTATAATGTGTTGTATATTCATGTACTTAATTGTATAGAAATTGGTCTACTATTCATTAAGTTACATGAGTTTATCTGTATTCACTTTTTATCAAAAATTATTAAAAAATTATTAAAAAATTATAAAATGTATAGTTGAACATTAACATATTCTGATAACTTATATGATGACAATTTACTTATTTATATACACTATTCCAAACCAATTTTGTAATTTAATATATTTAAAATATATCTAAAATTTCTAATCAACTTAAATGAATAATATATAATATAAGCAATAATAAATAATTTTTAATTTTGAAATAATTCAATATTAAATTTCCATTAATAATAGAAATTTAGTACATTGTAAAAATATAATTATCTAATAATAATATTTTTGTATTACATAATAATCCAATTAAACTGTTTATTCAAAATAGAAGAATTCATATATCTAATATTTATATTAATTAATAATGTTTTTTATTAAGTGTATTATATATATACAGAATGTATAGTATAAGTTATTTCCTTAATAATTAACATACAATTTATTTTAAATTAAAAACTCTAATTTAATTCTTACAATTGAATGCAATGTATACATTTTCTTATTATAATGATATTATATATATTTATTATATTTATTATATATGATATTATATATATTTATTTATATATATTTAAATATAATGCAACTGTATTTAATATAATATTATATCATACATATAATATAATATGTTATATTAGTATATACTATGTGTTAAATAAATGTATTAAATTTTATAAATATGTATTATATATATAATAATTATTATTATTAGACAATTCTATTTTAATTTATAAATATCAACTAGCTATTATCTTGTACATTTATGAGATTGTAATTAAATATCTATATATACATGAAATATTAACAATTGTATATATTATATATATATCATTTTTTATTTATTACCAAATTTTTTATTGTGGAATTTTTTTCTACTTATCATAACTTTAATTTAATAATTAGATAATTATAAGTAACCAAAATAAATTAAATGTAACCAGAATTCCTTATATGAGATGAATGGATATTATTTAATACAGTATTCATTAAACCAGATGATATAAGTATTATAAATTCTTATATAATTATTATATATAAATAGAATTAATTTAAATTAAGTAAATTTCCTCTTTTAATATATTATAACAAAAAACTAAACATACCTGGATGGTTTACTGAGATATAAATATAATAATAATAATCTATAAATTAAATTTTGAGGAAACCATCCAGCTAATTTTAGTTTTTTTAATATTATAAAAGCAAAAATATATTTCATTTGCAACATAATTTAAAATCAATGTATTGAATAATGTATTATTTTTGTTTTTCTATTTAAAATAACAATATGATAATGTAGAATAATTACATCATCTGGTTTCTTGGATTGGGTTATTTTCAAAATGATTATATTAGTAAAAATAAATTACATATCATTTATAATATATTATATTATGTATATATATCTAGGATTGATTCTGATATAATCTCTATTATATAGCTTTGATACTAATTGTTATATATATAGTAGTACATGATTACAATATATCGATATATCGGTTGTTTTAGAATTATTTATGGCAAAAATTATCCAGTCACAATTAGACTTCTCCGACAAATTATATTTAATATTAAATTTTATCATTATATAATAATATATATTAATTTTGATCGATGTTTTCAGAGCTGATATCGCATTAATTGGGTTGGCTGTAATGGGTCAGAACCTCATTTTGAACATGAACGATCACGGATACACGGTGATTTCTTTATGGTATTTTAGTGTATATTAATCGCCATTGTAACACTAGATACTTTTCTGCTCTTCGGTGGCTTATAGTTTTGTGTAGTGCAAGAATGTACCAGGGTGATTATATACAACTCTAATGGGTATTTGAGTATATTCAAGTAGAATAGACATATTACGTAACCACCATAGACTAATGACGAGCACCACGTAGAATGAGAGGTTGTCGTCTTTTATTCTGTGATTCAGACAATACAATAGTCGACATTATATTTATTTACTTTACCTGAAGTTTGACCGGTAGATGTCAATTGTTTAATGTCGTTAATAATAATACGTCCATTTATCCGTGTCGATGTTAATTTCAATTTATGCGTTGGTTTCAGGTTTGCGCTTTTAACAGAACAGTGGAAAAGGTTGACAAGTTTCTAGCAAAGGAGGCAAAAGGAACAAATGTTTGTCACTCTTAACCGCACACACAAATTTAGACATATATGTAATTTTACAAGGATGTATTGTAATATTATGTTAATGTTTCATGTTTAATTAGGTCTAGTATGGTAATTTTCAAGATAACTTCACTTCATTGAAACATCAAATTAATTTAAATAGTCACCATATTATGATGGCGTCGATAGTAATATCTCATTTTGTCGTGTATTTATTGAAAACCAAATCAAACGATAATAATTACAACATATTTCATTTCCGTTATTTTTAGGTTATCGGTGCTCGTTCGCTAAAAGAAATGGTCGATTCGCTGAAACTACCTCGCCGCATTATCCTTCTGGTTAAGGCCGGCCACGCCGTCGATGACTTTATCGATTCACTCGTTAGTAGAACCTGCGCGACATGCATGAGTTTATTTATAATTCACAAAATACTGTACTCTTTTATCCTATATCTTTTATCTTTTATCCTATACCACTTTCAGTTAACACTTTCTCCTTATACAGGTTCCTCTACTGTCGAAGGGAGATATCATTATCGATGGCGGAAATTCCGAATACAATGACACTACGGTAATCACAAGCTTATGATTGTTATTATTATGACTTATTACATTGTCATATACTTCAATATTTATAATAGTATATTATTATTATTATATATTATTGTTATTCAATATTAGCATTTTTTTCCATATCATTCTATTTTGTTGTTGAATGTAATTTTAAGTTTATCATAATTTATTTATACTGTATCAAACAAAGTGAAGTTGTAGCTTTATTTTGTAATACACCCTATGATGTGATTACTACAATACAATTCCGTAACCATTCAATTAGAATAGATAATGCAGAAATGATTAGATTGTTATCTGGCTCATAAGTTTAAGTGTCAAAATACTGTCGCATCAGAAACTTTTTGAAATTATTTAATTTTGTTTGGTATTTAAAAAAAATTTAAAAACTTCAAAAAAAGTTTCAAAAATCTACATCTTTCTCAGTAAGGATAATTATTAAATTTATTGTATGATTCATTCAATTATGAATCATAGAAATCGTATTACTTATAAGTTATATTAAAATTGTCATAATTATTATTTTGATTATAATCATGAAAAATTAAATTGAAGAAAAAATGAATTTCTTATTTACATAAGATTGTACTAGGACACAGACATTTGATGACATATGACCAATTAAAGAATGATTTAACATTTTATTATGATTTTCAAAATATAATGAATCCTAGCTTTTATATATTAAAACTATATATAGACACTATTATAATAATATTTAAATACTATTTTTATATGGGAAAGTACAAAATGATTATAACAAATTTGTCTATTATTTTATATAATATACAATTTTAATATGTTATGTTTATTATACATTTGATAATAATTAATTTTATAAGTACAATTTATATAAACTTCAAATATTTATTTAGATTTTTTGATAAAATAAATAATATATAATTGCATAACATTAATTTCATTTTATAATATTCATAATTATTAAATTTATGATTTTATAGATTTTTTAAAGTTAAATATTTATATATATTACTAGTATATGACATATACTATATGTCCTCTTAATATCATAATTGTATAATTTAATATAAATCATTCTATAATCATAATATTATAATTATTAGGTATATATTCAATTAAATTCAGCAGAATTAAGAGTGTTAGTACATTAGAGGCATGTTCTCAAATACAATACATTTAAAAAGATATTTTGTAGATATACTATGTACTATGTAAATAACTATCTTGATCAAGAAAAATATGGTAAATGTAAATTGTTATTTTTAAGTATAATAATATTATAATTTGTAATTGGTGAATATAATAAATCTTACTATAATTTTATATAATTTATCTCCCATATATATAATGATATAAACATAAATTAAGTATATTTTGGCAAACATTATCATTAGTTCACAAAATAAATTACACAAATTGTTTTATGTATATATATGAAATAATAATGCTTTTAGTGAAAATATATACAATAACACATTTATATAGATTATTTATTAATCTAGATTATTCTATCATGGATTTCTCATTGATATTAATTATTTATAATTAATATATTATTAATGAATCAATAATGCAAGGTCATTATAGGTATAATTAGTATAATAGGTATATAATAGGTATAATTATAGGTATAATTAGTAATAAAGTAAGGATAATGTAAATAATATTTATTTATAGAATTAAAAAAAAATGATGAAATTATTAATTGGTCACAAAGTATTGCTATATTTATAAATTATATCTATTTTCATAAATTGCAATGTCCTTTCAAAAATATTTCTTATTGTATTTATTGAAAAAATTATAATAATTTTGATTTCTAATTAAAAGAATCTGATTTAAAAAAATTACAAAATAGTTATCTGTGTGATGTGTTGATGTAATTACCTTATAGATGAATCATTATTTTCTTTGTGATAAAAGTAATAGATATTGCAATATAAATAATATTGATTAATATTATATTTATAATATATAACAATAAATTAGAAACATCTAAATAATTAAAAGCATTTGTTCAAGGATTATATTTTTGTAACAACTTTGTATATACCATTTATATTAAAATATAATTTTATTTATTAATACAAAATATAATAACTAATTTATAGATTCTAATTATTTTGAAATGCCTTAATTAAATAAAATACATAATTAAAATATATTCTAATAATACATATATTTTGTATTAAATTTTTTGTTAATTTATTGTGTAACTAATTAAATCTATAATCTATCCTGGATATAATTTATAATATATTTTATATTTTTTTCATTAGTTTATTTATTTCGTTTAGTTAAAATTTTTGAAACAATTTTTTGTTTGCATATTTTTATAAAACCCTTTCATATGGTATAAGAATTATTATTTGCATAAAGGAAATTACATAACAACTAAGTATTTAAAAATAATCTAAATAGTTTACATTACTTTAAAGTATTGCTATATTTATTCAATAAGTGTTAATTTTTCCTTTTACAATATTATATAATAAATAATAATCCATGTGCCTGAAGTTATAATTTATATATTTAATTTTAAATTAAGTTTAAATTAATTTAATGTTAATTTTAAATTAAGTTTAAATTAATTTTAAATTAATTAGTTATCTTATCATTTATATAACTTTGGTATTTGTTCTTTTTCCATTCAGCTTTTTAGCATTAACATCATGTTCAAATTATCTTCAGATATTATATCTACACTTTATACTTAATGGTCGTTTTTACATAATAAAATCTTATGTGGACTTTGATATTGTAAAATCATTTAGTAATATAAATAAAGATATTTTTGAATATTATATTATATAAATGTCGATAAATAAATGAATTATAACTGATACCTTGATGACTATTATTAATTCTTATGATTTCTTGATAACAAAATTAATATAATATATTTTAAATATAAGTAAATATATATTATATTATATAATTAATAAACTAAAATTAATTCAATTATTGCATGGGTTATTAACTAATTTTTGTAAATGTTTTAATAAACTTACATTATGTATAAACGGCGTTGTTAATATTCTAGATTTCAAAATGAATCCATCTCCCCATTTGACATTTGCAGAGGCGCGAGAAGGCATTGCGAGCAAAGGGATTCTACTTTGTAGGCAGCGGTGTCAGCGGCGGAGAAGATGGAGCTCGTTACGGACCTTCCCTGATGCCAGGGGGTGCGGTGGAGGCCTGGTTTACATCCACTTATTTCATACATTTTATTGACTCCAAATTAATTTATAAATATAACATTTTCGATATTGTAAACTACACATTCTTCTAGATTAATCTGAGTTTACATAGAGTTCAAAACTAATTCAACTTATTAGTGGGTTTGGTTTTTTATCAATTCACAACTTTACGATGTCGATGTATTTACAGGCCGCACATTAAAGATATTTTCCAGTCCATAGCAGCTAAAGTTGATGGACAGCCATGCTGCGATTGGGTAAGCCTCCCTACACCTAGTCTCACCTCATACGGTGTACGGAGTGTAAGGTTGTATGGTGTACACCTATACTCGTATGACCTACGCTGTAGAACGTCGCCTTACGCTACACTCTACAACTTTATTACACCCTACACGCTACCTTATTATCTACACTGCCCCTACTCGTAATCGTGCCCCTACTATTTGAGAAGGTGATTATCTCGCGATTATCTAACCCATTGGGGGCCATGTAGCAGACACACTAATTCGGCACCCCCTCAAACCCCGCCCCAGCTCGGACCCCAGGGAGCCGGACACTTCGTGAAGATGGTCCACAATGGTATAGAGTACGGGGACATGCAGTTGATATGCGAGTCCTATAACCTCATGAAGTCTGCTCTGCAGATGGACCATGCTGCCATGTCAAAGGTCAACCATAGTCTCCGACTTGTGCTTTGCAACTGGTTCTGCATATTTCTTTACAACCGGACACATTTAAATTATTTATTATTAAGTATATTTTGTATGCGGTATGCTTTTTTAATTTCACTGTCTACAATTCATATCCTGTAAACAATCCGGGCGTTTAGTCTACTAAATTGCTTAATTTTGTTGATAATCTATCCTTTTAAAATCTGAGAAGCAATCATTCGTAGGTTTACTAGAATATAAAAGAAAGTTTCCCTTTCTAATATATTTACTATTATTTACGGATGAAATATCTATTCACTTTAATATAAAGATAATAATTATAGGAATAGTATTTGAAACCTTATTAATACATTTAGATTTAAACTTATATTTGGAATTTTTTTCTATGTGAGTTTTATATCAATACTTGATCTAGACTTGATCTATATTTAGATATAGGAGTGGTCTCTTGACTCGATATTATTATAATAACACATTGTTATCATTAGGATTATAAGTCTAATTCATAGTAAAATATTGTATATATATACTTTACTTATTTCATTTTAATACTATATATATTAAAACACTAAACATCTTAATTAATGAATTAACACTTAATTAATTAGCAAAATACTTTTTAATGTAGATATATTTTTTTATTAAAAACTTAATCAACATATATTGCAGTAGCTAACTTGTCTGCACTTATTTCTGTTGATAATTCTACTGCGTCTATTAAACCTTACATCTATTAACTATTTGTAACATTACTGAATAAAATGGTATATCAATTATTTAGAAAATTGCAAACAAAATACTCTAAAATGATATTTAAATATTTAATTTTGATGTTTTTTGACGCAAAAACAATACCGATTTAAAATAACGCCTTCCTATTAATCAGGTGTTTGGCGAATGGAACGAAGGAGAATTGAGCTCTTACTTGATTGAAATTACTCGCGACATCTTGGCATTCAATGACGAAGATGGAACTCCTTTGGTGGCGAAAATTCGTGATACAGCCGGCCAAGTTAGGAAATGATTTTTTTTTGCAGCGATTTACTCTAAATTAATGTCATTAAGATAAGGAATAGGGAAGCTGGGGGAGTAGAGAAGTGTGTGGGTTTGGGGAGGACAGTTGGGGGAGTAGGGAAGTGCGTAGGTTTGGGGAGGACAGTTGGGGGAGTAGAGAAGTGTGTAGGTTTGGGGAGGGAAGCTGGGGGAGTAGAGAAGTGTGTAGGTTTGGGGAGGGAAGCTGGGGGAGTAGAGAAGTGTGTAGGTTTGGGGAGGGAAGCTGGGGGAGTAGAGAAGTGTGTAGGTTTGGGGAGGACAGTTGGGGGAGTAGAGAAGTGTGTAGGTTTGGGGAGGGAAGCTGGGGGAGTAGAGAAGTGTGTAGGTTTGGGGAGGGAAGCTTGGGGAGTAGAGAAGTGTATAGGTTTGGGGATGGAAGCTGGGGGAGTAGAGAAGTGTGTAGGTTTGGGGAGGGAAGCTGGGGGAGTAGAGAAGTGTGTAGGTTTGGGGAGGACAGTTGGGGGAGTAGAGAAGTGTGTAGTTTGGGGAGGACAGTTGGGGGAGTAGAGAAGTGTGTAGGTTTGGGGAGGGAAGCTTGGGGAGTAGAGAAGTGCGTAGGTTTGGGGAGGACAGTTGGGGGAGTAGAGAAGTGTGTAGGTTTGGGGAGGGAAGCTGGGGGAGTAGAGAAGTGTGTAGGTTTGGGGAGGAGAGTTGGGGGAGTAGAGAAGTGTGTAGGTTTGGGGAGGGCAGCTGGGGGAGTAGAGAAGTGTGTAGGTTTGGGGAGGGAAGCTGGGGGAGTAGAGAAGTGTGTAGGTTTGGGGAGGGCAGCTGGGGGAGTAGAGAAGTGTGTAGGTTTGGGGAGGGCAGTTGGGGGAGTAGAGAAGTGTGTAGGTTTGGGAAGGGAAGCTGGGGGAGTAGAGAAGTGTGTAGGTTTGGGGAGGGAAGCTGGGGGAGTAGAGAAGTGCATAGGTTTGGGGAGGACAGTTGGGGGAGTAGAGAAGTGTGTAGGTTTGGGGAGGGAAGCTGGGGGAGTAGAGAAGTGTGTAGGTTTGGGGAGGGAAGCTGGGGGAGTAGAGAAGTGCGTAGGTTTGGGGAGGACAGTTGGGGGAGTAGAGAAGTGTGTAGGTTTGGGGAGGACAGTTGGGGGAGTAGAGAAGTGTGTAGGTTTGGGGAGGGAAGCTGGGGGAGTAGAGAAGTGCGTAGGTTTGGGGAGGACAGTTGGGGGAGTAGAGAAGTGTGTAGGTTTGGGGAGGGAAGCTGGGGGAGTAGAGAAGTGTGTAGGTTTGGGGAGGAGAGTTGGGGGAGTAGAGAAGTGTGTAGGTTTGGGGAGGGAAGCTGGGGGAGTAGAGAAGTGTGTAGGTTTGGGGAGGAGAGTTGGGGGAGTAGAGAAGTGTGTAGGTTTGGGGAGGGCAGCTGGGGGAGTAGAGAAGTGTGTAGGTTTGGGGAGGGAAGCTGGGGGAGTAGAGAAGTGTGTAGGTTTGGGGAGGGAAGCTGGGGGAGTAGAGAAGTGCGTAGGTTTGGGGAGGACAGTTGGGGGAGTAGAGAAGTGTGTAGGTTTGGGGAGGGAAGCTGGGGGAGTAGAGAAGTGTGTAGGTTTGGGGAGGGAAGCTGGGGGAGTAGAGAAGTGTGTAGGTTTGGGGAGGACAGTTGGGGGAGTAGAGAAGTGTGTAGGTTTGGGGAGGACAGTTGTTGAGAGGGTTTAGATATGTAGTTGAAGTTGCAATGCCCCACACATACATATACCCACACATACATATACCCACACATACACATACCCACACATACATAACCCACACATACATATACCTACACATACACATACCCACACATACATAACCCACACATACATATACCCACACATACATATACCCACACATATATATACCCACACATACATATACCCACACATACATATACCCACACATACATATACCCACACATACATATACACACACATACATATACCCACACATACATATACCCACACATACATATACCCACACATACATATACCCACACATACATATACCCACACATACATATACCCACACATACATATACCCACACATACATATACCCACACATACATATACCCACACATACATTTACCCACACATACATATACCCACACATACATATACACACACATACATATACCCACACATACATATACCCACACATACATATACCCACACATACATATACCCACACATACACATACCCACACATACATATACCCACACATACATAACCCACACATACATATACCCACACATACATATACCCACACATACATATACCTACACATACATATACCTACACATACATATACCCACACATACATTTACCCACACATACATATACCCACACATACATATACACACACATACATATACCCACACATACATATACCCACACATACATATACCCACACATACATATACCCACACATACATAACCCACACATACATATACCCACACATACATATACCCACACATACATATACCTACACATACATATACCCACACATACATATACCCACACATACATTTACCCACACATACATATACCCACACATACATATACACACACATACATATACCCACACATACATATACCCACACATACATATACCCACACATACATATACCCACACATACACATACCCACACATACATATACCCACACATACATAACCCACACATACATATACCCACACATACATATACCCACACATACATATACCCACACATACATATACCCACACATACATATACCTACACATACATATACCTACACATACACTCATCACATGTTGAACTCTGCTAAGTTAAATCCGCTAAGCACTTGAGTTAAACAGGTTCACATTACATGTATTAGGTTTAGAATCTCGTAAACTTGTATAGCAACGAATGGAATGATTTGGTACCTTCTAGAGTATTCCAGCCATTGTTATAGGGTGTATCTCATTGTTTACTTAAGGGAGTACTACTTAGAGATACTCTAATGCATAAATAATAATTAGCATTTCTGTTAAATAACAGCAGGATTTGAGTACAAAAGAATGTAATAGTATTATACTCTACAAGTACATTTACTTAATTTCATCATCCCAAGTACATTATTATAAAGTCTTCATTATAAATACATTGCGCTAGGTTCACTATTCAAGTTATATGGATATATGTTTATCACTCCGATTATATTGTATTATATATACATAATTTAGCACATCACTTAGGTTTTCTGATGAATATCTCTATTTACGAGTACTTTGTTTATCATCTTCATCATTAATGTATTCAGATATACGACTTAAGGGGATCTGCTACCTTGAAAAATCCTATGTTAAAGAATAGGCTTTTTTAAAAAACACTCTAATTTACAATACTATGAATTAGTAAAAAAGAATATATAAAGTAAAAAATAATATATAAAATAAAAAAGAATATATAAAGCATGAAGTAGTTAAACCAAAAAATTGATAATCTAGATATTTGTTGGTCAATTGTATTTAAAAATGATATAATAGCAAAATAAAATATTATTTTATATAAACTCGTTAATTATTATTTTTATATATACAAAATAGCAAATTTGTGAAATTTTCAAAACAATCTGGTCTATAAAAAAAAAGTTTTAGCATATTTATACAAAAAACAATCACGAGAAAATTGCTCTCAAAGTTTAAATATAATAATTTGTCAATATATAATTTAATAATGAAATATAAATGAGATAATAATAATATGACCATAATAATAACAATATAACGTAACAATAATAATTATATTAAAAATTTTCCCCAACCCTTCCGTCTAAAATACCCTCCTCTTCCTACTCGCATGACTAGACTATATATAGATTTCCCTACCTTTATAATTATATAATAGTATTATATAATAGTATTATATAATATTATATATAATGTATAATGTATTTTCTTGTTTTTTAATAATTATAAAATAAAAAATTGAAATAAAAAGAATTATAAACAATATGAGTGACAGGTGAATTGAAATTTGACGATAAAAACTGATCATGTAAACAAAAAAATAAGTGGCAATCATAACCTTTGACATTTGTAGTTGTTAATGGGAACGAAAGCACATTCTTTAATTTACAAAAAACCTAATTAAATTTTGTAAATAAATTCTATTACTATTATTTAAATATATATTACATGTTTTTATAATGAGAAATCTGATACATTTCTTGAGATTGACAAATAATAAGCTTTTATAAAACACCTTTTTAGGCGTTTTTATTATGATTTCTAATTTAAAATTTTAACAAATTATATAAAACAAATAATTATTTTACATATAAAAATAAAAGTAATCGTCCCGGTAATTTCATTGTTTGCATTATATATTATACCTCTTTTTTTCTTATTTGATCTTGGGTCCTTATACTAGTAGAGATATTAACTGTACCATTCCTTGAACCCATTTAGAAAGGAACTGGTAAATGGACTGCAATATCTAGTCTGGAGTTTGGTACGCCGTTGACTTTAATAGGAGAGGCAGTGTATGCCCGTTGTCTCTCTGCCTTGAAAGGTTTCATAACATTTTCTGAGGAATAGTTTACATTATAAAATTATATGACTTCATAAAAGTTGTTACAGAAAATGAGAAAATCATTAATATTAATATTTTCATTATAAAGAAAATATATTTTAATTTAAAATTGAAAGTTAAATAAAATTAATTTAGAAGAAAATTTTTAATTTCGAAATTTATTTTGAATTTATTTAAATTGTTTTTAATTTGTAATTTAATTTGTAATTTTCAAATTGTTCTTATTTAATATAAAATGTCAAAGACATATTTTTCGAATCTATAGACGAGAGGGTGACAGCATCAAAGACTCTAAAAGGTCCAGCTATTACGACATACAAGGGTGATGCGAAAGAGTTCATTGGTCAAATAAAAGAGGTTAGGTTTTAAAAGCTAACACACCTCGAATATACCCCGCTCAATAACACGCCACACCCCACAACAGGCTCTTTATGCCTCCAAGATCATATCCTATGCTCAGGGCTTCATGTTGCTCAGGGAAGCGGCTAAATCATTTGGCTGGAAACTTAACATGGGAAGTACTGCTTTGATGTGGAGGGGAGGCTGTATAATTAGGAGGTTAGTTTGATTATAGTCGATAGAGGAGATGGCAAGAAATTAGTGTAAGGGCAGTTGATAGAGGTGATGTTAGGAGGTTAGTTTAAGTGTTGTTGATAAAGAGATGACAGGAGGGTAGTGAGTGTATAGGATGTGTAGGATAGTGGTGAGCCTTACCCCTCGAGGGAGGTAGTGGTGAGCCGTCAGTTAAGGTGAGAACATTATAAGAAAGCGAGTGGAGATTGGTGGTAAGATGAAACTAGTGTTCACGTGATGCTGCAGTTTGAGTGGGAAAACAAATAGATAAATAAAGGGTCAGGAAGAGGATTCATTTTGTAATCTATGTGATTCTATCACGATGCTGATTATACAGAAATAAAGCATGGTCTATGCAACCACAATAATTATATGTATGTTGTTTTTATATTCGCTTTATTAAATATTGAAATTAAGTCTTCTAACATCTGTCCTTTATCGCAGCGCCTTCCTGGGCAACATTAAAGATGCGTTCGAGAAAGATGAAAACCTGCAAAACTTATTAATGGACAAATTCTTTGAAAATGCAATCCACGACGCACAGGTTCAGCTTATTAATTATTAATTCATTAGAATTATTGTAATTAATAACTAATAACGCATGTAATATTACTTGCTGACATATGCATTATTTTACAAATGCTTCTTTAAAACTAGATTCCATGAACACCAGCTGTACGTGTTTACACATTTTTATTCCTTTGAGTGTTTAATTATTAATATATATAAATTTTAAAATTATTATTAGTTTTTAAATATTTGTTACGGAATACTTATCACATATAATACTAAAAGATTATTGATATCTTATTATTGTTTTGCAGGTAGTAGTTTTGTATAGCTTTGATGATAAGTTTCTCCCCACAATTATATCTCAATGATTGTTGGAAGATTATTATTATTACTACATTAATGATTGTCTTGTCAAGTCTTAGTTTGGTATTTTTAAGTTTTTTACTTGTGATAATATTAATATATATGCATTATACATTGAATTCATTGAATTCAATTATGAATATCGCTAAATACATATTTATTGTTATAAAATAATTTCATAATTGTTGGTCTTGTAAATTCTACTTTATCGTGTTCTCATCTTACTTTCATGTAAAAAAATTTAAAGGTAAAAATTCCCACTAAACCTCTCTGTAATCCGACTCTATATCATTGAACTACTTGCAATATTGATCTAAAACTCCTTATTCTAACTCCCTATTCTTCATTTCCTTGAATCGACTATCTATTCCCTATGATTTTACTCGCTACCAACCGTTACCATCCATAGAATTCCTGGCGTAAAGTGGTCGCTACTGCCGTACATCTAGGGGTCCCCACACCTTGTTTTAGTGCAGCTCTGGCATTCTACGACGGATATAGGAATGCAGTGCTTCCCGCCAACCTTCTACAGGTCAGTCTCTTTACAGTTGAGGTCAATAGGTCACTTTATGCCTAGTCGATGGGCCACTAATATTCCATTAGACGTCCTCAAGACAACATTTACGAATAGAAAATGTTTTTGTCGTTTACTTTATTATATTAATTGCAATTGCGAATAAAATTTACAGGCTCAGCGGGATTACTTTGGAGCTCACACTTATGAACTTCTCTCCAAGCCAGGACACTACCAGCATACTAATTGGACTGGACACGGTGGTCAAGTTTC
The DNA here is from genome assembly GCA_964035775.1 of Osedax frankpressi. Taxonomy (NCBI): domain Eukaryota; kingdom Metazoa; phylum Annelida; class Polychaeta; order Sabellida; family Siboglinidae; genus Osedax; species Osedax frankpressi. The sequence continues at coordinate 11,617,269 of OZ038317.1, read as the reverse complement.
ATCTTCCACGTATCAAGTCTGATGATAAATTGAGTATTTCTACTCGACGCACAGAATAACTTAGCACGTTATAAACACAATACATTCGAATAGGATTATGTATGTTATGTACCAGTTATGCAATTCTAGATACCGTTAATAACTGTATTATTGTTATTGTTAAATTTCAAAGCATGTGATGTTATAAATTAAATATTGTTATAATATTCTTTTTATTTTGAGTTATAAATATAAATAATATGCATTAACATGATATAGAATGAAGAAATAGAAAACAATTAAAAAAACTAGAAATATAATAGTTGATCATTAATCATCTTTCTTATTATCTTTGGTTGGTTTAGATAGACTCATTTCTTCTTTTTTACTATCTGTTGTTTCTAAAGAATCTGAAGTTTTATATCCAAATAAGGAGGCACATTTTAATTTCAACTTTTTTATGATTCCATTTTTATCTTTTTTCTATTTGAATATGTGAAATTGAGTTAGAAATGTCTTAATTGAGTATTGAACTCGTGAATAATGATTTATTTATTTTAAATAAGTCTTATTAAAAAAACTACCTTTTTTATGAAGTTTCTAGTCGAGAGATTGTAGATGCTTCCGAATGCAATAGCAATGACTGTACAGGTTAAGCAGATCACATTGTATGGCATTGAGAAGTCCGGAGTGGGCAGGGAGACTAGTAGTGGTTCTGTACTGATCCTCACAAACCTGCCACTAAGCGATTCGAGTGTAGAGATAATGAAGAGAGTACTTGATTGGGTAAAATGATTTCAACACAAGTCCGGTATTTAATAATATATGGTTAGAATGCGTACAAGTACAGTACAAGTTTTTTTAAAGTACAGTAATCTCAAATAACTAAAGTAAATGTACACTTATATTAAGGGTATTCACATCAACTGAAATCGGTGTATAATTAAAAGTTATTAAATTATATGAATTTTAATTACAATCAATATCAAATCAATTCAATATAAAACTTATTGTAAATTTCTATGCATTTCGGCTGAAAATAACGACTATTAACCCCTTGCCTTTATATCAACAATAGTTTTTCAAATAAATATCAGTTTTTTTATAAACCGCAAAACAACAAATTATAAATATTAAAAAAAAACACAAAAACTATAAATATAAATTTATTATTTATTTTTAAAATTATATATGTTTTATATAAAGGCAATTTAAAAAATATATATAAACTTTATATATATTTTTGTATAAAATTATCAAATGTAATGATAAATATAAGTTGCTGTATATTTTATTATTTTTTAAATTATATTTTTTTCATGACATAAAAATGATAATTACTTAAAAACTACTAATATTTATTATATACAACTTATATTTATGCTAAAAACATTTAAATAGTATATAGTAATATTTATAGTAAACAAATAACTAAATTAAATGCATTGAAACTAAAAAAAATTCCAGTGATATTTAAATAAATTAATAAATTTGTAAAAAAAATTAAATAATACAGCTAGAAATATAGATGTCAATTGTTTATTGTTGATTAACATTAGCTTTAGTGTTTTTTAAAGTAATACATTAAAGTTAATATAGTATAAGTTAGGATAGATATTGAGAGCAATACATTTACAAATTATTTAAATTTTCTCAAAGAAAATTTGTTCATATCTACTTTAGGATATTAGAACTTTTTTGTATGTATTAATGCATTTTTAAACGTATATTTAGTATTCATCATTAAAAAATTATTTAATATTAGCTATGTATATTTATCTTTACTGAGGTTGAATAATTGCTAATAACATATTCTAAAAAATTGTATTTATTACAGTTAAAAAATAGTTTAAAAATAATTTATTATCTTCTTAAAGATTTATTTTATTGAAAATAAGGACTATTTTTTATAAACGAAAATGGTTAAGTTGTTTTTAATAAATAAATAAACATTAAAATAATTCAAATAAATATTAGTATTATTATTATGAAAATAGTAAATTATTTAACCATATTTCGAAATAAAAATAATATAATAATTTAACTAATAAAAAATTATATATTATAGTATATATAATAAAAGAATTGTATATAAAGGTATCGGTATTTTATATGAAAGTATATATAAGATATGTGTTTATAAATGTTAAACACATATCTTAATAGATATGTTTTTTATAAAATTAAAATTTTAATTTTTTTATTATATAATTTTAATTTTGTAATATTAAATTATCTTCATTTTAAATTTCATTAGATTTGTTTTCAGAAAAATAGGTCTGAAGATGTTGAAAAATGTTTCTTTATAATTAAGTTAGAGTAATTGAGTGTTGATTAGGGTAGTAATTGAGTATTGATTAGTGTATAAATTATGTATTGATTAGGGTAGTAATTAAGTAAGATCAGGCTGGTAATTGAGTAATGATTATGGTAGTAATTAAGTAAGATCAGACTGGTAATTAAGTAAGATTAGACTGGTAATTAAGTAAGATCAGGCAGAAAATTAACGTTGTATTGTTGACTTGATCGGCTTCGTTTTCAATGAACACAGATACGATCGCAGAGTTTGCATAGAAACCGTGGTTAGCATCTGGAGGGTATTCAAACCTGTGGGCGGAGCCAGACATAGGTGTGGGACTGAGGTATAGATATGCGTGCTAAGTGCAGGGCTAAGTGCATGCGGGCGGAGCTATGTAGAGCGTGCGGTATAGTTGGGACAAATATTAGTGAGTAGGCATTTAACACGACAATAGCTATTGTTTGCGGGAGAGATGAGGTTTGCGAGAGGCTGGGAATGCGTAAAGTATCGGCGGAGGGAAGTAAACGAGTTGGGATGTCATTAGAACCTACTTAAAGGAATACAATAAATGGAACATCGTCTCGTGTTTGCGGGAGTAGTTAGGGAAGGTGGGTAGTATAAACCAATAGGTAGAAACCAGCTGGTACATGTAGAAAGATACTCAAATTAAAGTGAATCCAATTTTGAATTTAGCGAAATAATATATTTTCCATAAAATAGAATATTCTGTAGAATATTGCCTTTAAACCATTTCAGTAGTGCAGGGGAGAATTCATAGGATAATCTGGTAATGCTGTTTGGTGGAAGACTTAGTAACAATTCAATGTGGTAGGGCAACTGTCTGTCTTTACCGGCGACGTAGTGCGTTTTTACTGAGAGTGTGGTTATTGACTATTAAAGCGTAACGTGATGATTATCTAAGCGTTTAATTTTATTCAAAATATAGTTTCAAAAAATGGTTTATTATATAAAATTATTATTCACAATTCAGTTTGCTTAAATTTGTTTAAATTGATATAATTAAAACATTGAAAATAAATTAATAAATATTTGTATTATGATAAAAATAAATATAGCTTGGATTATGATCCGACAGTATAGGAAATAGGAGACGAACATAAACGGATGGAATAGACAGCAGTTGCCAGAGAGCGACTAACGTGGAGACAAGGGAGTGCCTCGTTTGCTCGTGTCCCCAATGGCATCCCCTTGCTGGTCGCATTTGAAACTCTCCAACCTCAGCGTGTGAAGGTAGACCCGCAAGAACCACGGCAATACCTGAACGGCGGTGGCGACGGCGTTACGGGTACGTGAAAAACGTAGGGTCGAGATAAAGCGATTAAAGTTATCGCCGGAAACTTCACTAACGAAATGCAACGAGCAGACTTTAATGAATAATCGCGGGTTATTTAGTGAATAGATCACACCTCGCAAGCAATTGTGTTTTACCTTGAAGTTAGCGTAAACAACTGCGATTAATTGTAAAACTAAGACGTGGAGAGCTAGGAGCAAGGAGTTCAAATGATCCCAAACCACTTATGCCAGTTGCTCGGGTTTCCAATGATATTTTCCACATTCTCCACATTTCATACAATCCTTGCATTCCCCACATTCCAAATATTCCACACATTCCCCACAAGTTTTGCATTCCACACATTCTCTACTGTTATTGCATTCCTCATATTCCACAAAAGTTTTACATTCCACAAAAGTTTTACATTCCCCTCATTCCTCGCAATTTGCACTAACATCCAAGTATACGACGGACAGCGACGATTTTCCAGTATTATGCAATAGTGCTACAACTCCTCCGTTTTGACGACCTTGACCTTAAAAATATATAGTCACAAATGGTAGTATTAAGTAATCGCTGCAATACAGGAGTCAAAGTTTGAAAGAGGAACCGGAATATAACATTCACCGCTTCGGTGATATGTATTCGATAATCAACTCGATAATATAATCGACGTTGGCCTCGAGACAATTGCACGACTGCATACTGCAGCAAATGAACAGAACTCCGAGGAAATTTTACCAGCCAAGAAATGTTCAAAATGCTTCTCATTATTATTCGATTGCGGGTCAATCGACTATCGGCGTAAATCGAGATTTTTTGAAGTCCCGGCCGGGGTCCGGTTACCCGTGCACCAACCTGTCTGGAATCTGGAGACGTGCACCAACCTGTCTGGAATCTGGAGACGTGCAGCCGCGGATCTGGAGCGTCGTAACGCCACCTACCGTCGCGGTACCGCACAACCAAGTTGAAACCGACGGAGCCACGAAAACTTACGGATGCGCCGTTTTCGGACGTCCGTGAAAGGTCGTAAACGGAGTACCCGTCCCGTCGCAACGCGGTCGGGGGATCCAAGCTCGCCTGCGGGCAACAATAGACCAATGGGTTTGGTATTCGCTAACAACCGGTTGACAGTTCGCTAACAATAAATTAATGACATGGTAAATAAATTGCAAGGTTATAGGGCAGAAGAAATGATATGGTGAAAATATGAGAAATTCAATATAATACGATAAATAAAATTTGTGATGAATAAACAATCTTGTAATGGAATAGGGTTCAATGCGAACGAATGATATTTATTACGCGATTAACGAATCGTACATTGCGGATATCCACGAGTAATTGAGTCTGCGAGGCAACGTGGCAGGTCGATGGAATCACGCGATTAAATAATTTCTTGAACGACCAATCTGAAATCAACGAAATACTCCATTAATAGTTAATTCAATGATAATTAAAGTAATCATTAGCAATGCAAATAGTATTTACTAAATACATATAAATACATATCCAACGAATATTTCATATATGAGAGCAGTAATTAAATTTGTATTAATAATATCCAAACAAACTTATTTGCGGATATAATTTTAATAATAGCTGAAACCTTTACTGGTTCTGCTGATGAGAGAAGGGTCAAGAACAGATGTTAAAGATAATATTAACTCAGTCGTCAGCGATGTACATTGTTTGTCCTTGTAGAATAATAACAGATGGATTAAAATAATAGTATATAAATATATATTTATATTTACTTTATCTATTTATATTATAAATAATTTTAATTATATTTAATTATAAAAATTACGCATATACTTATAATTTGTTATTAATATTTTTAAATCAATAATTAAAAATAACTAAATTCAATATTATTTGGTTAACATTTAAAGGGGCATTTACACAAATGGTTTTTTGCTATTAATTAATATATAAAAAAATTAAAATTACCAAATGAAATATACTTAATAAGATTACTAAATACAAGATACAAAGTAATTAATAGTAATAATTAATTGTATACATTAAATTAAAAGATATTTTTAATATTACACGATATTATATATTATTATTTATATAGTATATATGCTGAAGATTTTTAGATGAGAAATAGTTTTAATTTTGTAGAAAAAAGAAAAGAAATATGAGTAACCTTTGAAAAGGTGAGTTTAAAATTGGCAAAATGTATGATAATAAAAGTGAATGTAAAATAGTATAAATTAAGACAAACCCTACACAATGGTCTAATGTTCATCTGCAGTGAATGGTAGGCAGAGTTATAGAGCTTCTTGTTATTGAGCAGAGCTGCGATTCCACTCTATTGGAGAAAATTGGCTTTATTTTCACATAAGGATATTTTCCATAAAGGGGATTTAATTTCTCACATTCTATTATCTGGCCCTTTTATTAACCTTGAGACCGCAGGGCAGTAGTTTGCTCCAGGGTGTCAGATTCTCGGTACAAACGATTTCGTGTGGCAGCGCGGCATACATCAGATAGAGGTGCGGACGATCAGCATAGAGGGGTGGGGATGCACCTGTCAATCAAAGTAAAAATACCATACAAATTGCAATCTTAAGAAATTTAACAATGACAATATTAAAAAAAATTAGTTAAGTTAAGCTAAGTTAAGTTATGATAAAATAAGTTAAGTTAAGTTAAGAAAAGTTGAGTTATAATGTGTAATATTATGTCTATTGGTAGTATTATTGAGAAATAAGGTTTTATTTGAAATTCTTAAGTTAATGATCTTAATTTGAGAGAAGAATTTTTATATTGAGAGAGCTCTATTTGAGAGGATGAGAGAGCTGTGTTAGAGAGGGTGAGAGAGCTGTGTTTGTGAGGGAGATGTGTTTTAATGAATATGACTACCAGATCAAAGAGTTAATAATTAGAGTTAGAGATATAGTAAAACGGGAATAGAGTTGAATATAAGAGCTTCATACATTCAAGTTTGGCATACACAATAATAAACATGATTCAATATTACAATCTTATTAATATGAATTCAACCGACCGTCGGGCTTCAGAGAGAACTTGGGCGATACCACAAATGTCTCGTCCATGAAATTGAAGGTGGCGCAAAAAATACCGGATAATGCTCCGACTAGGCCTCTCCATAACTCTCTCGTGCTAATGGGGACAATAGAGGGGCTAAAAATGTCCTGAGGCGAAATCTGATTGGACGGTGGATTTCTTCGCCATCCAATCATTCTAACTGCTTAAGATAGGATATCTAATCAATATGCATGCAATTTAAATGCATAGAATTTAAATAAAATGTTCATATATTGAAAAATCAGTAATATAATTAAGCCAGTAATTATAATTTCGGTAATATAGAATAGAAATATTTGGATTTACGTTAATTATATTAACTATTTGCAAGAATTTAATTATTTGTCTATACTTATAATGAATATTCTATGATTTTTTTTTTTAAATACTTGAATATCCATTGTCCATATAAATAGATGCAGATAAATAAAAGATAAATAGATAAATAAAAGACCAGAGAAATTTATATAAGTACAGAAAAGTAAATATATATAGATATAAAACAAAATTACTTAAACATTTCATTGATTGTAAGTGATGGAGTAAATTTAGATTCATCTATTCACGAATATTCAATGAGGAAGCAAACCCATTTGTGCCCGGTTTGAACCAGACTGAGAGCTGGGCCCCGGGGGGTGGTGCCGAGTCGTCCGCGCCCCGGTGACCTCCGACCGCATAACCCCAGCGTCGATGTCGCCACAGGCCCTGCGTTAGGCTGAGATGCAGTTCTCCGATTGAATAGGCGGCTATCAATTCGCCGATGGCACGCGGAAACTCCTCGTAATCTACGAGTTCGGCGCCGGGTTAGGTACCTCCTTATATTATTATTTAGTGGGGAGAGGATATTTTAATCCGCGAGGGTGGAGTTAAGAATGAGTCATCGCCTCGCTCTCTACGAAATGGGGAGGAGTAGAACCTTGTAAATACGAAAAGGAGGGGTAAGAGAATAGATGCGAGATATGCTGTACATGGTACACAATATCTCAGTATTATCTCTCTACGAAATATGGTCAATCTCTTTGCATCGGAGTCGTTTAAATTTATCCGTAAACCTGTAGTGATTCGTGTTGTGGATACAACACAATGCGATGTAATGTTGTAGTTACATCGCATTTCATGCTAAATGTGATCACTAATCTATCTATGATTAACTTATTCACTTCCTAATAAAATCTCGGCATTAACAGCTCAACAATTATTAACGGATTTCTATGATTTAATCAATCTCTCGTCTTTCCTGCCGGTGTTTATTCACGAGATGATTAATAAATCATTTTTCGAGATTGTAAATTTACCAAAAACCGTACTCTATCAAACTTAACATGCATTTTAACGCTAATTTACATTCTACCCTCATGATGTTAATATATATCTCCTTTCTCCGTGTATTGCAGATATTCTATTTAATTCACTTTATAAACTCTTCCTTTAACTCATTATACATTTACCCTTTTCTTGGCACTGTAAATTTGAAAATTGGACGATGTCCAGTGAACTTTCAGGCATCCAAGTTATCTCTTAATCTGATGTGTTTTTAATAAATTTTAATAAATTCACCGAATCACATCACTCCGTTGTTCAATCACTTCAAATGATTAATCTTTAGCTGATTTCGATTGTAAATATTCCTAATTCATACCACATGTAACATGTTCTCTAGTTGTTATGAATTATATTGTGAGTATTCTATTCATAACAGTAATAGTAAAACTAATTGAATAATAATTGAAAACGAAATTAAAGTTAAAAACAAATTATAAATACTCGTAGAACTTTGTTGATCCCATTTCAGAATTTTCTATTATTCAACATATTTCCTACAAATATTAGTGGCGATAGGATTGATCTCATCATTATGACTTTACACTCAACATTGTTGTATCCCTTATTACAGATCATTATGCTATCTATTCTAATATTCATTGAAACTTTTCTCTTGAACCGGTAGCTCCAAGACTTTTCAGAAATATATCTTTTATGTATATTTCATTTTTTATGAATACTATGTTTTCTTAGAACAATATATTTTCAGAATTATCCTCTTCTACATGCATATACTTTGACGATTTCAAACTACTTAACATTCATGCAACTCTATTTAATTCTTCTTCTCATTTTTTCATTATTTCTACCATCATCTTCTAAATCTTACCTTTGACCATATTACATTTAATCTAGTTTCTTCAATTACCTACTTTATTATTTCACTATTATTGATATTATAAAATCCTCTCTCATCTCATATATTTTTCCTTTTATACCAAAAGTGTTTATCCAAATACGCTGCCATGTAGTCACACTAAATACGTTTCGTGATTGGAAGTGGAAGTATTGTTTTCGTTAGTTTAGTGTGAAATAACTGAGCAATTATTTTTTACGATGCCGATATCATGCATTCAATGCCGAACATCTTAGTATGCATTAATATTCATATATATATACGACGGTATATACTCTAAACAATATCCTATTTGATTATATATATATATATATATATATATACATACCTGATATCACTCATTCAATACTAGCCCTCATAATAAGAATTACGATATATATAATAGATAAATAGATTTGTATGTATAACATTTGTATGTATAAGCATAAAATAACATTTGTTCAATAATAGAAATTATAATATGAACTGATAGAAAGGTGTCCCAGCTTAAAAGTTACGATAAGTATTTAAATATAATTAAAATATGTTATAAATGCGATAAGATATTAAGATTATTTCGTTGAATTGATCAAATAAAATTTATATATATACACACACACACATATATATATATATATATATAAATATATATATAAATATATATATATATATTACATCCATATATTTAAAATTAGATCACATTAATGTAACATCAATATAGAGAAATATTGTATTTATTAATTCATACCTATTTTGAATTGCATTCGTTAATCGATAAATTCAATTATTCATTGATTTTATAAATTTGCTTAAATCTAACCATTTTCATTAAACGAAGAATTTGTGATAATTTTAAAGTTGAAATTATTGTATATATGTCCAGTAGGCAGTTGTTTTATTGTTAGCAATTCTTTATAATCATCACAAATTGACAAATGCAAGTTAATACATAATATTAAACTAGAAAATTTCAAAAATAAATTCATTTTTAAGTTTAGAAAGGGTTTAGATTTTATATTTCTATTTTCAGTGAAATTAAATTATTCATATATATTAATATATATTACTATGATATAATACGCTCGATAAACTCATTAGCTAATAATTTAATTTAATATTTTAAAATAAATCTTATTAATTATTAATTTATAGGTATAGAAAATTTAATATATTACGAAAAAGGATGATATAAATTATCTGAAAATGAATATATTACGAATTGTTTGTTATTATTGTTATTACCTAAAAGAATGTAAATTTCATTATTTTTATATTTATATAATTTATCTTTCAGGTAATCAATTATTTAATAGAATACACACTTTTTAAATATATAAATGTGATTTCTCAAATTAGTAATAATTTTTTAATATATTATATTCTAAAAATAACTATATTTAATTTAATTTATTTAAAATTTATTTAAAAAAAATTATCACAAATTTTATAATATTAATTATGTATACAAATATTACTTATTAATTTAATTAAATATAACATTGTTTCAATGCTTGGCATAGTTTATAATTCATTTATAATTTATAAAGCTGTATTATATAACATAGTTTAGATCATATGATATACATTTTACTAACTATATAATGAAGTTAATATATACACTAGTAATTGCATTAGTATGATTATTATTTATACATAAATATCCTATAAGGGTATTACTGCATTGATGATCAGTTTAAAATATATTGAAAAATTAGTCGATCTGTATACTTTAAATAATATTTAATATAAAAATATGTATTCAGTATAATTAAAAATTAATTCAGTTGTGTAGTTTATTCCAGTTAATATTTTCTGATATTCCATTAATTTAACAACCAACTCTTTTAAATAAGTTTTTGATTTGTCTGTTTATTTTTATTAAATGTACCTATTTAATATAATGTACAATATAATTTATTAAATAAATTAAGTTTTTATAGTAAGTAAATTAAGTTTTTATAAATGTTTTATGAATTTAAAAATCTGATTTAGGTTCTTTATATTTTCTCTTTATGAATATATTTTAATCGAATTTCAGAATTTTTTTATAAAAATTCAATAGTTTAGATAATTTGTATCAACTCTACATAATTACTTACATTGAATAAACAGTAGTATTATTCAAATCATAAATCAACTTATCGTATAATCAATTTTCCCAATTATAGAGTAATTTTATATATTAACATATTATTTCATATATATGCATATAAAATAATCACAAATTCTATCCAGGCTACATGGGTACACAGAAATGTTCTGTATTTCTGGATTGTACCCTATTTTCTCTGCACCTAATCCACCTAGCAAACATCTCTTCAACACATAATGGGAAAATGTCTTTCAAGCTGCAAAGGTAGTGTGCCAATTTCTATTTATATTCACTTCGAAATTACTGATTCATCTGTTTATTTTGTGCAAAATATTATTAACGAAATATTTAAAAAATTCATGAAAATTCACCCTAGTAAAATCAAAACTTTAAATTTAATTATTTATAAATGTATTGATGCTAGTAGAAATTGAGGTATTTCGTACCTCATTAGTACGGAAGAATTAAATTAAATTCCATAGAATACATTAGGTTTTAGTTTCTTATTTAAATTGAATTTAAATACCAAAAGATGATTGTTATAATGTTAAGTTATTATAAAGTTAAAATAATTGTTACAAGTTCTTTTGCATAAACATATTTTAGGAAAAACTCCAGTCGGCCTTCCCTATGGAAACGCTCAAGAAACTAACATTGTACCCACGGCAACCATACAGCAGCGACCACACCAGGAGAATTTCGATAACTATGTAAATACTACCTTAGTATTACTTATTAACTATTAAAGCTTAACAAGTGTCCTTAAGTTGTACTTATCATAACTTAGGTAATCTCTTAATTACTAGAATTTATTTCTTACTTCCTACAGCCAAAGTATTTCTCTTACTACTTCCGTATCCTGCTTATTTACTTAATTACTAATTACTTAATTACTAAGTACTAATTAATAATTAAGTTCAACTATATATATGTACTTTGAACTGGTCAATAAAGTACAGTTTCAAAAGTTTTTAATATTCAATCATACCTGCTAATGCCCATTTAATAGCCTCGTACACCATAACTATCGATGCCTTAAACATCTCATCCGTATCACTTTTATTACTATTACTATCTTTGTAAGTATTTGAACGCATTAATTTTACTACACTGTTTTTTTGAATTTCTCTATTTTAAAATCAATATTTCACGGCAACCATTGTATTAATCGCAAAGTGCTTTCCATCGTAACCGCCGAATTTGTTGCGATATGATGATATCTGTTTCGTCGTACGAACAACAAATATTAAATGCCGCCCGACGGTTTTGCGCATTGCGAAGACAAATGAATCATTGCTATATTGAGCGGACATACTTCTATTTATAGACTCTATAAATATAGAGTGTATGCGTAACTGTTGATTTATTTAACGAACGTACATATACACACATACACACGTACACACACACATACATACATACACACACACGCGCGCGCGAGCACGCTCTGAAACTTCTTATGTAACATAAATCTGTTTGTTTATTCTTATGAAAACTGGTCCTTGTATTTCTTATTTATAATTTATTGGGAATACTTAATTATATTTGTTTACCTAAAACAATTAGTTGTAGAAATATTGGAAATATATACTTGAAAGATCATTTTTGAGTTATATTGAACACATACTTATACCTTATAGATACAAATTTAATTTGTACTTGATACAAATTTAATTTTCCTGTTTAAATTTAAATTTAAATGTACTAATCTATAAATAATCAACTAATAATTATTATAATTCATTAACTAAATATCCTAGCATTGTATTCATTTGAAATGTATTTGTAGTTTTTGATTACTTTTTATAATATGTACACTGTATAATGTATAATGTACATGTATGAACAATATAAATTGTACATTCATGTTTATATAATATTAATTTAATCTGAGCTTTCATATTTGTTTTTTAATATAAATTAATAACTATATTATTTTTATTTTTGGCTATATTTTATTTGTTATGTATTTAAAAAATTAGATCATTTCATAAAAATAGTACAATATAGATTTATATATATTCCAGGAACTAATATAATAATATATTTTAATTTGTTATGTTAAAATATAATATTATTAACAAAACTTATATAAATAAAGGATATTAATTTATATTATAAATATTATCATTATCCATATGTTCTATTCGCTAATCGCTCATTTTATCTACTTTAGTCCATCTCTTCATACCCTTCGACATTCTCGGGGTGTCAGGTGATGTCTGCGACGAATGAATCTCGCGACCTCTTTGCCAATGGAGGTCATCACGACGGCCATCGGTCAAGCTCTGTATCCAGCACTCACTACAGTAGCAGGTCGTGTTACCGACTCATTAAAATTAAGGAACACCAATGAATATCGTGTTAATTTAATTTTGGAAATTAATTAGTTTAATTAAAAAAAATTATCTATATTATTCATTTCTATTTTATTCTATGTCTATCGAATATAAGCTGCTGTTTTTTAAACTATTGGTTTAATATTTTCCTTTAATAATACTAACTAAATATATATATATTCTATAATAGCGTGCCTTTTGAGAATATTGTAAATCAAATGTGATAGATGCACAATTCTTCATAATGTGAAATATAAATATAAAATGAAATAATTATGCAATAATAATGATAAATAATATTCTGTTTAAATATTAATTAATGTGTTTTCTCCAATAAGTTTACATTGTGATGTATTCTCACATTTTTTTTTAC
>OZ038317.1:11546476-11603475 GCA_964035775.1 Osedax frankpressi | reverse complement strand
ATCTACCTCCTCCTCTCCTCCTACCCCCTATACTTCCCTCCTACCCCTCTACCTCCCTCCTACCCCCTCTACCTCCTTCCTACCCCCTCTACCCCTCTACCTACCTCTACCTCTCTCCTACCCCCTCTACCTCCCTCCTACCCCCTCTACCTCCCTCATACATATTCCTACTTCCTCTGCCTCTCTCCTACTCCCTCTACCTTCCTCCTACTCCCTCTACAGCCCTCCTACTCCCTCTACCTTCCTCCTACTTCCTCTACCTCCCCCTACTTCCTCTACCTCTCTCCTACCCCCTCTACCTTCCTCCTACTCCCATTACTTCCCTCCTACCCCTCTACTTCCCTCCTACCCCCTCTAACTCCCTCCTATTCCCTCTACTTCCCTCATACCCCTCTACTTACCTCCTACCCCCTATGCCTCCCTCCTACTTTCCTCTACCTCTCTCCTACTCCCACTACTTCCTTCCTACCCCTCTACCTCCCTCCTACTCCTCCTACTTCCTCTACCTCCCTCCTACTCTCTCTACCTTCCTCCTACTCCATCTACATCCCTCCTACCCCCTATACCTCCCTCCTACCCCCTCCTACTTCCCTCCTACCCCTCTACCTCCCTCCTACCCCCTCTGCCTCCCTCCTACTCCCTCCTACTTCCTCTACCTCTCTCCTACTCCCACTACTTCCTTCCTACCCCCTCTACCTCCCTCCTACTTCCTCTACCTCCCTCCTACTCCCTCTACCTCCCTCCTACTCCCTCTACCTCCCTCTACCTCCCTCCTACTTCCTCTACCTCCCTCCTATTTCCTCTACTTCCCTCCTACCCCTCTACTTCCTTCCTACCCCCTATACCTCCCTCCTACTCCCTCTACCTCTCTCTACTCCCACTACTTCCTTCCTACCCCTCTACCTCCTCCTACTCCCTCTACCTCCCTCCTACTCCCTCTACCTCCCTCCTACTCCCTCTACCTCCCTCCTACTCCCTCTACCTCCCTCCTACTTCCTCTACCTCCCTCCTACCCCCTCTACCTCCCTCCTACCCCCTCCTACTTCCTCTACTTCCCTCCTACCCCTCTACCTCCCTCCTACCCCCTCTGCCTCCCTCCTACTCCCTCCTACTTCCTCTACCCCTCTCCTACTCCCACTACTTCCTTCCTACCCCCTCTACCTCCCTCCTACTCCCTCTACCTCCCTCCTACTCCCTCTACCTCCCTCCTACTCCCTCTACCTCCCTCCTACTTCCTCTACCTCCCTCCTACCCCATCTACCTCCCTCCTACCCCCTCCTACTCCCTCTACCTCCCTCCTACTCCCTCTACCTCCCTCCTACTCCCTCTACCTCCCTCCTACTCCCTCTACCTCCCTCCTACTCCCTCTACCTCCCTCCTACTCCCTTAACCTCCCTCCTACTTCCTCTACCTCCCTCCTACCCCCTCTACCTCCCTCCTACCCCCTACTACTCCCTCTACCTCCCTCCTACTCCCTATACCTCCCTCCTACTCCCTCCTACTTCCTCTACCCCTCTCCTACTCCCACTACTTCCTTCCTACCCCCTCTACCTCCCTCCTACTCCCTCTACCTCCCTCCTACTCCCTCTACCTCCCTCCTACTCCCTCTACCTCCCTCCTACTTCCTCTACCTCCCTCCTACCCCATCTACCTCCCTCCTACCCCCTCCTACTCCCTCTACCTCCCTCCTACTTCCTCTACCTCCCTCCTACCCCATCTACCTCCCTCCTACCCCCTCCTACTCCCTCCTACCCCCTCCTACTCCCTCTACCTCCCTCCTACTCCCTATACCTCCCTCCTACTCCCTCCTACTTCCTCTACCCACTCCTACTCCCTCTACTCGGTTTTAACCTCCACCACACCTCAGTACTGAAGATCTACCCAGATCAATGCTCGCCCTTCATCGTATCGCCGACCATGAACAGGGATGGCTCGCTGTCATCGACTCCATGATTAGTTAGTCGATTCCATGTGTCAGCGACACCCGTGCCAACGCTAATCCCCTTAAACGGACCTCTTAACCCCCACTTTACCGGCTTTACTCTCCCCTACCTCTCCGTATCAGTCAAGTCCCACCCCAGCCCAATTGGTCCGTCCTCGAAAACCCGCCTAACAGTGAGAACTAAATGTGCGTTAGCCCCTTCCCTCTTTAATTAACATCATTGCACCGAGGCATACTAAACACCGCCCCCACACAGCCGTGACCCCCCACAGAAATCTACTAGATATCGCCCACAAACGGCCATGATGCCCCGCAGAGATCCGCTGAACACCGCCCCTAAACACCACCCCTAAACACCGCCCCTAAACTCCGCCCACACACCGCCGTGACCCCACACAGAAATCTACTAAACTCCGCCCTCACACACAGCCGTCATCCCGCTCAGAGATCCATTAGGACCTGCCGTCGTTACCCTACTGATTGACGAGTGCCCCCTGCCCACAAAAGTTTGTACTATGTCCTTCGATGAATAGCATAGTACACGTTGATTATAATCTACTTAAAAAGTAACTTCGGATTGATTAATTCAATTAATTTATATTCTATATGTTTGCATATGTTTGCAAGCGACAATATAACTAAGTATTCGCCCGTGAGGTTGATTGTAATCTTGTTAATACTCTACAGATAAAGATATGAGTTATAACATTCATTTATATAAATAACGCTTTATTATAATTTCATTCAATTTACCTTGAATTTCCTAAAAATTCATATTTTTCTTAATAAATTATAAGAAAAATGTTATAAATTTAATAGTCATTCTAATTTCACAAAATAATTAAACAAGAATGTTAGAAATTGATTTATATTAATTTTAAAAAATCTAAGTAAATTTTTATATGTTTTTCAATGTTTATTTAAAATTATTATTACATAACCAAAAATTGTCCAAATTATAAAAAATGTATACCGTATAATTATTAGATTATATTTATATGATAGAAAAAAAAGTCATTAAAAGATCATCCTAAAGTACTTTACACACAAAGAACTCATAAAAATACAGCGTTTTCCCGCTCGGTAACTAATTCCCATGGAAAATTACACTAGGTTTCCACTTGCATAGAATGCATGTTCAATTTACAAACGTAAAACATCGGCCATATTGAACTTTCACCTTCCCATATGATATATTTATTTTAAAATGTATCAATATATCCGATAACATAAATCTATGTGTAAACTGCGTAATATAATATATAGTAATAGAATACCGAGTCACAAAGATATTGATTTGATAGCTATTTTTTAAAAATAATTTAAATTTTACATTCTTTGTAAACAGTTTACGTAATTCCGATCAGAAAAATTACACTTTTTTATTGTGTACACACAACTTTAGTGTATAACTAAAGTACAGCCTATAAATACTTCTATAATATTTTAAGATTTATGTAATTACACTATGTTTTTATGTAATTACTTTATGTATATATATAATTATAATGCACATTTATATAACTTATGTATGTATTTATGCAATTACTTATAGATATATAAAACAGTACATCTATAAATAGATTTTCATATGTATTTATCAAAATGTTAAATTAAATGGGTATTTTGTTATCTTAATAAAATACCCATAACTCTTGTGATATTAATTAAATCTATATAATATTTAATACCATGAAAGATATAATATTGATCTATATTATTATTAATTTTTTTATTATAATATACAAATACAAAATTATAACATTATATATATAAATATTTTCTGATTAAAATATGAAAAGAATCATAACTTTAATAATATTGGATATAATTTGTACACATTTTTTTATAATATATTATTTATAATACTTAAAAATTGTATATAATTTAATTATTCATTTAATATATATGCGTTGAATTTTTTACATTGTCTAATTTATTTAGTTAACTATTTAAAATGAATATGAATTTGATATTTTGTAAATATTCTAACACCTTTTCTAATAGCCACGATTTCGTGTGTTCTACTCCTTCTCAGAATTCCCTTTAAACCTACTATCCTTGTTTCATACTCTCCAAGTCCGAACCTAGTTCGATGGTATACTGTGTCTACCTCCCCCTCAAAATTACTCGCATATAGCATGCCCCCGCCCCACTCAATTTCATTTGCTTAAGCCCCGCCCCGTAAACCCGCCTACAGGATGCCATAAATAAGTTGTGTTCGTCGTTACGCTTGAGCGATCACTGCATGTCCGCCTCCACTGACCGAGTTAACACGCGTCGCCATCGTAACATCTGCGTCGTGCTCGGCTGTCTGGCGGAGAAAATGGCCGGTTTGGGGAACTCGCTTCCAAATTTACGATTTTCACATCGTTCATATAATTTTCTAAGTGATTCTTAATTTAAATTGTTATTTCATCGCCTCGACTTCTATCTTATATTACTGAGAATAGTTCACAATTGCTGGTAATATTGCTGGTAATATTGCTGGTAATATTGCTGGTAATATTGCTGGTAATATTCGCATATTATCCCCCCCAAACTAAATATTCTATCCAATCTATATTTCCACCTCGTTCTCATCGTCGCGTCGTCGCCACCTTCCCGCGATTGCGTCATCCCGGGCACCACACCCCCCCTCAGGTCCCAGCAGCGTGTCCCTGTTGAACAGCGAAGTTCTGAAGTACCTATTGCACAACCTCGAGCCCAAACTGCCTTCGAGCGTAGCGCTGTTCGCGCTGATTGCATTGGAGAAGTTTGCGCAGACCAGTTAGTCGCGTGTTCCACCGCCAGGTGGCGCGGCGATTAGTCGATGCACCTTTCAACCTTTCAACTCCACGACTTGCGAATATTGTAGAAAACGGACATATTTTTGCTCTCTTGTTACATAGACGATTATTTATTCGTGTGAATCTACTGAAATTCTTTATGGGTATGATTATTATATCCAGGTACCAAGTATAAGACTTATTGCTCTGAGTAGATGTCTAGTTACTTTATGAGTAGTTTATTGTAGTTATATGAGTTTATTACTTGTTACTCTATGAGTAGATTACTAGTTACTCTTGAATAGATGATTTTGGATGATTGCAATATTTAAAATAACTTTATTAACAATTAATTTGTTAGTAGGTGTTATTTTGATATATTGATATAAAATTAGTTTTCTTAAAGTTGTATAATATACTCTCTATAATATACACTCTATAATATATAGTATATTGTATATAATAACTAGTATATAGTAATCAACAAATATGCGAGCATTTAATCAACAAGCATTGAGTAAAACTTCTGTCCCGTAGGCGAGAACAAAATTCTGATATCCCGAGCCCTCAGCAGAACCAATAAACTCTCGACGCTCGAGAACTGGTTCAGCGAACACTCCCACAACACGAAACACGAGGTGGGCTTCTGCGCGATGTGGTGCCTGGATAATCTTTGTTAGTGGCCGCGGCGGCGTTTTGGTGTTTGCGGAGCGCTGTTGTTAGCGGATACGGCGGGGGTCGGTTTGGGGGACCGCTTTGCCCCGGGGGAATTATTGTTAATATTATTATTAGCGGTTGCTATGGTGATCTGAGTTATTAGTAAGTACGACATACTCCTTTGTAATACTTGCTTTGTAATCCACATATTTGTTAGAATAATGCATTCATTCAATTTTAATAGTTATTTTATATTAAATATATAAATTATATGCAGAAAATATAAAATATGTAAAAACTTTGATATTTGCATTAAGTCATATATATATATATATATATATATATATATATATATATACATATATATACATATATATACATATATATAAATATATGTATATATATATACATATATATATATATATATATATCGATTGTAAAGTTTTAAAGTTTTGTTGTTTGAGATATTTGGTATTAATATTGATTACATGTTTTAATGATAATAAATTCGTAGTGATTACTTAATTTCGTAATTAAACATACACACACACTCACACACACACACAATCAATCAAACACAATCAAATCCTTGGGACAGTTGTTAATGAGGTCAGTGTTGTTATTGATTAATAATCGTTAATGAACATATTCAATATTGTTTTCATACGAGATCATTTCACTTTCCGTTAATTCAATTCGCAATATCGACTATTGGTTTTTCTTTAGCCCCCATAAACCGTAATAACACCACTCAGCTCTAGTAGGATTAGATAACCATGCATGCAGTCTACGAACCGTAATGCCATCTTCCTTTTTATTTACTACTTTAATCTACTATAACTCCCTAAACATCAATAAAAAACCCACGAATGTATAAACAATAGGAAAAGTAACAATACCAGTAACAATTACTCTATCTAAAGTTCTCCTAAGCCCAAATTAAACCCCATCGGACCCATAATACCACCTAAACCCTACTTAGACCTTGATCTACTTAGACCTACTACCCTCCATGAACAAACGTCATACTCATAATCTTACTTTGACACATAACCCCACATAAACCAAACCCGGAATCGCATGCCACCTATACTCAACTATTGCCTATACCCCGCATATACCCAAACCCCACCTACACCACACTCAGACTAGGACACCTACATACCAGAGAGCTGACACTAAGAATATCAATGTTATGTTAAATTCTCATGATGTCAGCGAATATTTAAAGATCTCACCAAACGGATTAGAGGTATGATGCAATATGTCATTATGTGATGCAATACGTCACTGTTTATTATTTAATAGACTACTATCTATGAAGTAATATTTTATTCTGTCCCATAATATGCTGTCCTCGATGACATAATATAAATATTATATGATGCAATATATCAGACTATGAATCAATAAAATATACATATATATATATATATATATATATATATACATATATATATATATATATATATATTAAACACTTATAGAAATGTTGAATAATTCACATAAGTTGTATATCATTTAATTTATAAGTTTATTTATGACATAATCTTAATAATAAATGTCAATACAATTTTGTTAGGCCAGAAGTGATGCTTCTTCCTTTGAATCAGTCCGTTGCACATTCCAGGTCAGAATTTACACAAATTATTTACAACACAATTTATTAACGTGCATTTTCTTATCAACTGATTTGAGTTTTTTAATGTGATAATGTAAGATATTTATTGATAAATATAGAAAGCATTTCATTAAACATAATTTTATATCATGTTTTAATAATACAATATAATTTATTTTTAATAAATACATTTCTAATATAATATTGATATTATTATTTAATATAAAAAATGACATTTAATATATTTACATATTGAATTACTTATAAATTAGAATGTTTTTTATCTAATTATTAAATATGTCGAGTAAAAACAAATTCTTTGTTTGGGATGTTTATTAGTTCTAATTAACAGGTAGATTCTGGAAAATGGTATTACGAGGTCAAAATTGTAACTGCGGGAGTCATGCAGATTGGATGGGCAACCAAAGAAAGTAAATTCCTGAACCACGTTAGAATGAATGCCTTTAAAAGTTGTTTATAAACGCATCAACTCTCTTCACCTCTAACGATGCCTCTAGTGATAGCATATCATATGCCTATCATACTACATAACTACTACCCCCTAACAACACACACACTACCCCCTAACCATACACCACTACTCCCTAACAACACGCTACTACCCCCTAACAACACACCACTCTTCCCTAACAACACACCACTACCCCCTAACAACACACTACTACCCCCTAACAACACGCTACTACCCCCTAACAACACACCACTACCCCCTAACAACACAACACTACCCCCTAACAACACACCACTACTCCCTAACAACACACTACTACCCCCTAACAACACGCTACTACCCCCTAACAACACATCACTACTCCCTAACAACACACCACTACTCCCTAACAACACGCTACTACCCCCTAACAACACACCACTACCCCCTAACAACACACCACTACCCCCTAACAACACACTACTACCCCCTAACAACACGCTACTACCCCCTAACAACACATCACTACTCCCTAACAACACACCACTACTCCCTAACAACACGCTACTACCCCCTAACAACACACCACTACCCCCTAACAACACAACACTACCCCCTAACAACACACCACTACTCCCTAACAACACGCTACTACCCCCTAACAACACACCACTACTCCCTAACAACACACTACTACCCCCTAACAACACACTACTACCCCCTAACAACACATCACTACTCCCTAACAACACACCACTACTCCCTAACAACACGCTACTACCCCCTAACAACACACCACTACCCCCTAACAACACAACACTACCCCCTAACAACACACTACTACCCCCTAACAACACGCTACTACTCCCTAACAACACATCACTACTCCCTAACAACACACGACTACTCCCTAACAACACACCACTCTTCCCTAACAACACACCACTACCCCCTAACAACACACTACTACCCCCTAACAACACGCTACTACCCCCTAACAACACATCACTACTCCCTAACAACACACCACTACCCCCTAACAACACAACACTACCCCCTAACAACACACTACTACCCCCTAACAACACGCTACTACCCCCTAACAACACATCACTACTCCCTAACAACACACCACTACTCCCTAACAACACGCTACTACCCCCTAACAACACGCTACTACCCCCTAACAACACATCACTACTCCCTAACAACACACGACTACTCCCTAACAACACGCTACTACCCCCTAACAACACACCACTACTCCCTACCAACACAATACTACTCCCTAACAACATGCTACTACCCCCTAACAACAAAACACTACCCCCTAACAACACACTACTACCCCCTAAAAACACGCTACTACCCCCTAACAACACATCGCTACCCCCTAACAACACACCACTACCCCCTAACAACACACCACTACCCCCTAACAACACACCACTACCCCCTAACCATACACCACTACCCTCTAACAACACACCACTACCCCCTAACAACACACACACTACTCCCTAACAACATACCACTACCCCTAATAACACACCACTACCCCCAAACAATACACTATTTTCTCTACAGGAAGGCTGTGGAATTGGAGATGATGAATTTTCGGTTTCATATGACGGCTGCAGGCAACTGATTTGGTATGAAGCAGGCTTTACAAAACATAGACATCGTCCATGGAAATCAGGTTAGTGTTTAAAATTTATGTGGTCGTGAAAGGTGGGTTTGGGTGTCTGGTTATAGATGTTTATTTGAATAAAGTATTGAAGATGTCTGGTTAATGGTTGTATTGTCTGGTTAGTGGTTATGATGTTGTGTGGTTAATGATTGTGATGTTGTCTGGTTAATGGTTGTATTGTCTGGTTAGTGGTTATGATGTTGTGTGGTTAGTGGTTTTGTTGTCTGGTTAGTGGCTATGGTGTATGGTTAGTGGTTATGATGTTGTGTGGTTAATGGTTGTGATGTTGTCTGGTTAATGGTTGTATTGTCTGGTTAGTGGTTGTAATATTATCTGCTTAATGATTTAGCTGATCATTCTTGCCTTCAGTGTTATGTGTAAAAGAAAAAAGTGTTGTTTAATATTTATTGATTAAAATCTTTAGTAAATATATATTCATTAACTAATGAACAATTCTGAAGATACATGAACTTCTCTTATATAATAGTTATTGTACATGGTACATGGTACATTGTACAGTGTACATAGTACAGTGTACATAGTACAGTGTACATAGTACAGTGTACATAGTACAGTGTACATAGTACAGTGTACATAGTACAGTGTACATAGTACAGTGTACATAGTACAGTGTACATAGTACAGTGTACATAGTACAGTGTACATAGTACAGTGTACATAGTACATGGTACAGTGTACATGGTACACGGTACATGGTACAGTGTACATGGTACAGCGTACATGGTACAGTGTACATTGTACATGGTACAGCGTACATTGTACAGTGTATATGGTACAGTGTACATGGTACAGCGTACATGGTACAGCGTACATGGTACAGCGTACAGTGTACAAAGTACATGGTACAGCGTACATGGTATATGGTACATGGTACATGGTACAGTGTACATGGTACATGGTACATGGTACAGTGTATATGGTACATGGTACATGGTACATGGTACATGGTACAGTGTACATGGTACATGGTAGTGTACATATTAATACTGTTTATTGTGAAATGCACAAATTCGTCATTTGAAATCAACAACTCGACTTTTGTTGAGTTTTGCATACATAGGTGGCGCTGTACGCGAATTCAGAAATAGTTGACACTAGGTGGCGGGCTGTTTCGCCTTATTTCGCTTTATTTTGCATTTCCAGTTTCAGCCTCTCGTACTCTAGTCTCTCCACAGTGGTTTTGTTCTTCATGATTGAACTTACGACGGCTTTTAGTCGATTTGTTGAGCTGTGATGTAGAGCTCGCTCCTTTCAAGGGTTTGGGAGTAGTGGAGTGTGGAGTAGTGGAGTGTGGAGTAGTGGAGTGTGGAGTGTGGAGTAGTGGAGTAGTGGAGTGGGGAGTAGTGGAGTGGGGAGTGTGGAGTAGTGGAGTGTAGGTGCTAGTGGAGTGTGGAGTAGTGGAGTGTGGAGTAGTGGAGTGGGGAGTAGTGGAGTGTGGAGTAGTGGAGTGGGGAGTAGTGGAGTGGGGAGTGTGGAGTAGTGGAGTGTAGGTGCTAGTGGAGTGTGGAGTAGTGGAGTGTGGAGTGTGGAGTGTGGAGTAGTGGAGTGTGGAGTAGTGGAGTAGTGGAGTGTGGAGTAGTGGAGTGTGGAGTAGTGGAGTGTGGAGTAGTGGAGTGTGGAGTAGTGGAGTAGTGGAGTGTGGAGTAGTGGAGTGTGGAGTAGTGGAGTGTAGGTGGTAGATAAGGTGTAGGTATATACATATATATAGTTTCTATTGCGTAGGGTGTAATAGTGGTGATGGTGTAAAGATGGCGTAGTGATTAATTGAAAGGTATAGACATGCAGTACATCTGTTAGGGTGTTACGTATTCCCCATTACAAACGCTCCCAATTCAAACCATTTGACCTCCGAACCTACCTGAGAATGTCTCTCAGCGCATTTCTCCTGTTTCTTCAAGCTCGCCGCTCTTTTCAAAGCCTCACTCTCCACCTTCACCCTCCTCTCCTGTTCGGCCTTGGCTAGATGTTTCCAGTGATCCCTGAATATAGCGGAGTAGGTTAGGACGACCCCGGCATTACGTGGCGCGAAGGGTTTATATCCTTATCGGCCGATGACCTCGAACCCCGTCCTCGAACCCCGTCCTCCTAACTCTCGCTTAAGCCATGGCTTCGGCCCCCCCCCCCACCCGATGCCCTCTCCGCGACCTTGACATCTGCCCGCCGGTCACACCGACCTCGTAATCTTGTACTGTTCGCTCTTCACGCTGACAGCCGCCTTTTGGTGTTGCAGCCGTATGGCCGCTTTCATCTCCTCTATCGCTCCGGCGGAAATAGCCGCCGCCGTCTGCCTCCTCAAATTATCCGCTTCCAGTTTCGCGATGAACGTCTTCACTCTTTCGTTTACGTCGCTGATCTGCGGTCCAACGGAGCGGGTTTAGCGGGGGTGGGGTGGGGCGGGGGTGGGGGTAGGGGTGGGTAGTGGGGTGGGGGGGACGGTGGTTAAGTAGTTTGCCCGACTAACCGGGTTGGTAATGGTGGTTTGGGTTTGGGCCAAAGGAGCGGGTTTAGCGGGGTGGGGGTAGGGGGGGACGGTGGTTAAGTAGTTTGCCCGACTAACCGGTTTGGGTTTGGGCCAACGGAGCGGGTTTAGCGGGGTGGGGGTAGTGGGGTGGGGGGGACGGTGGTTAAGTAGTTGCCAGACTAACCGGGTTGGTGATGGTGGTGACTTGCGTGAACATTCTATCTTGAATGTGCGAATTCCTCGGAGACTTCACGCCAACGGGTATCACCTATCAACAGGTGTCGGTTATTATTTCTTTTGCTCGGGATTACTATAAATCCACGAGAATCGCATCTTTCGATTGAACGCGATTCGCGTGCATTTCAACCAAATTTGCATTGCTCTGCGGTTGCATTACCTGGTGGACATTACGAGATCTCAGTCGTTTCCTCAGAGATATAGTTGTAGCCGTGGTCCTTTGTTGATTTCGTTGATCCCTTCGAGATGTTATTGCACTGTTGCGGCGAATAGCTAAATTATAAAGGTGTTCCCTCCCTCTCTATCTCTAAATATCCCACGAATCTTTGAAATTTAAAGTATTCTTAAAATTTAAACAGAATAATCTTCACTTGCGTCGTAGTCTTATAATTGAATCTGTGTTGAATGCGTTCAGAAAGCACATGCTACCCGAATGTCCATCTTACGTAAAATAAGAAAACTCCAGAATTCGTCATCGGAAACCTGATTTGCCGAGTTGGAATCGGCGTCGGAAGCAGTTTCTGTTGACAGTTTCCGCCGGTCGTCTGTTGCACCGAGTTCCCGTCTACGACCCCCGCTACGACCCCCGTTACGACCCCGCCTTTAGAAGCCGTTCGCCTCGCTTTGCCCCTCTTACTAGTCCCGGGGTCGCTGCCGTCGCTGCTGTTGCTGCTGCTGTTGGAGTATTCTCCGGAGCTCTCGGAGTCGCTACCTCCTCGTTTGCCTTCGTTGTCGCCTTCGTAGGCGGATGCGGTAGTTTTCGTCGCCTCCGAAGCAAAAAAGTGAACTCGAGACGCAGGGGAGCGCTGTTGCAACGGAAGTACGCCTTGGAGTTTGTCGCGTAGGATTGTAAATCGTTTCATTTGAGAGAAAAACAAATTTGATTTATACGAAGTAATTGGTAATTTAAAACCATGAAAAAAATTTTTCTGAGTTGAAACAGTTATCATCGATTGGAGGAGTTTCTTTTGCGTACATCAGTTATTGTTTGCAGCACTTACCTTAATATTTCCGCTCGTAGCTGGACGTACTGGACTTCTTATTTTCTGTGCACTCCTGCCTTTCGTCGACTGTAAAAGGTATGCTCGTGAATTTGCGAATCTTACGCCGCGAATGTCGAATAACGCCATTTCATGAGTAAACGTTTCACTATTAAAAAGTTGTGGATAAGATTGAGAATCCTTCTTGCAGTTTTCACCAAAAAGTAACTTAGAGAGATACTACGTCTTCTGTCCTAGTTAACATGTCGATTAACAAGATATCGATGCTTTACCGTCCTAGACATTGTGTTAAGTTACCTGGATGCGTTGGCAGGTGACAGGAGAAGGTGACCTCGAAGCCAGAGCTCTGCGTGCCAATGCCAAGGTCTTGCTGCCATGACGACGCAGCGAATTGTAATCAGTTATAGATAATGTAATCAGTTATAGATAATGTAATCAGTTATAGATAATGTAATCAGTTATAGATAATGTAATCAGTTATAGATAATGTAATCAGTTATCGATAATGTAATCAGTTATAGATAATGTAATCAGTTATAGATAATGTAATCAGTTATAGATAATGTAATCAGTTATAGATAATATAATAGTTTAGAGGTAATGTGGTCAGTTAAAGTCTAGTATTTTTATTTCCGGTATAAATTTATAATTTCATCAACTTTAAGTTAATTTTTATTTGATCTATTATAATTCTCCTAAATTTTAAACTGAATATTCCTGAATATTTCTGTGTATATTCCCGCAAGTCTCGGGATATAATATCCCTAGGTGGAACTATCACCACTAGGGGGAAGTTGTAACCTTGTGTGGGCGGGGTTCGCGTGATACCTCATCGGATAGTAGTTCTTTTTATTCAGGTAGGTCGAAATCTTTCCCTCCGGAGCTGATGCTAGAGAAGTGCTTTACTTTTAGTACTTTGTAAAAGTGAAAGTCTTTGTTATACAGTATTTATTGTCTTTGTTACAAAGTCGGGAGAGTCTTGGTTACAAACACCCTTCTATTCGGTGAGGATAGAAACCATTTGAATTATTTGTCTCTCCTAAAAACATTCTAGATTTGTTGATGAACTCCTGTTCTTTACTGATATCAGCCTCTGGGTCGTATTTGATTTTCATTGCGATTTCAATTTTCTTCTGATCTATCTTTAGAAAGAATTGAAGTTATGTAATTATCGGATATGTTTAACTTTGACAGTGAAAACAAAACACACCTAGATGCACCTTCATTTATTTTATCAACATATCATCGATAGGTTACAAAGTTTCTCTGCAATTTCACGAGAAGCTAATCCAAGTCCTAGTCCAAGTCCTACCCAGTTATTTTGCAATTTCTCCCAAACCCATTGTTATTAACGTCAGCATTGTTAATAACGTCAGCTAGACTCTACCTCCTAAACTCGGCCAATCTACACACGTGCCGGATTGCGAGTGTAACAACGTCGAAACTCTCACCTGCAATTTCTTGTAGTCCGTCTGCAGTTCCGAGACAAAGTTTTGCCTCAGCCTCGTCGATTTCACCACTTGTCGATCGTAGTCCGCGCACGCCACCTGCCGGCCGCAGTTGCGATTAGATTCCGGCGCATTCTCTGCCGTATTAGTTTTGTTTATCAACTGATTAAGTATATAGTTATCTTTTTATAATCTTATCTATTTCTATTATGTTCCGATTTCAACTAGTGCCAACTAATCCACATGTTCTATGCACGACTTTTAAACTAACTTAAATACTTAATGACTCATTAATCTATGTATTAATAGTATAAGTATAAAAGCAATTAGACTGTGATTAGTAAACATAAGTATATTGACTAGGATGTCAGATTGAGTGTTAGATGTCACTACTTATGGTCAGTAATAGACTTTGGGCAGCATTAGCTGAATCTTCCTGAATAAGAAACTTGATAATAATTTAATGATTGTAATATACTATTATATTACTCTCCCTCCCTCTCCCTCACTCACTCACTCACTCTCCATCTCCCCCTCCCTCCATCCCTCCCACATCCCTCCCTCTCTCCCTCCCTCCCTCCCTCCCTTCCTCTCCCTCATCCTCATCCTCACCCACTCCCTCCATCCCTCTCCTATCCATCCCTCTCTCCCTCCCTCTCTCCTTCTCTCCCTCCCTCTCTCCCTCCCTCCCTTCCTCTCCCTCATCCTCACCCACTCCCTCTCCCTCTCCCGTTTACCAACTTTCAGTAGAAGATCATACTGTGTGTGTTTGGTACCAGCTATACGTTCATTAAATGACGCCATCTAGTGATGAGGGTTGTTGTATTTTTAGAACAGATCACTGTCATCCCCTCTAGACTCAAATTTCGCAATTACAATAGATGCATTGTTTGTATGGCATACATTTCTTATAATACAACTCATCTTTGCGTCTGGAATGAAATAAATTAATCTCACGAATTATTATCTCTATTCCTTTACCATATGCCTTTACCTTACATCTTTACCTTACACATTTACCTTACATCTCTACCTTACACCTTTACCTTATACCTTTACCTTACACCTTTACATTACACCTTTACCTTACACCTTTACATTACACCTTTACATTATACCTTTATCTTACACCTTTACCTTACATCTTTACCTTACACCTTTACCTTACACCTTTACCTTACACCATTACCTTACACTATTACCTTACACCTTTACCTTACATATCTACCTTACACCTTTACCTTAAACCTTTACCTTACACCGTTACCTTACACCTTTACCTTAAACCTTTACCTTTCAATCTTACCTTACACCTTTACCTAACACCTTACCTTACACATTTACCTTACATCTCTACCTTACACCTTACACATTTACCTTTCACCCTTACCTTACACCTTTACCTAACACCTTACCTTACACTTTACCTTACATCTCTACCTTACACCTTTACCTAACACCTTACCTTACACTTTACCTTACACCTCTATCTTACACCTTTACCTTACACCTTTACCTAACACCTTTACCTTACACCTTACACCTTTATCTTATACCTTTGCGTCTGGAATGAAATAAATTAATCTCACGAATTATTATCTCTATTCCTTTACCATACGCCTTTACCTTACACCTTTACCTTACACCTTTACCTTACACCTTTACCTTACACATTTACCTTACACATTTGCCTAACACCATTACCTTACATCTCTACCTTACACCTTTACCTTACACCTTTATCTTACACCTTTACCTTACACCATTACCTTACATCTTTACCTAACACCTAACACCTTACATTACACCTTTACTTAACACCTTACCTTACACTTTACCTAACACCTTATCTTACACTTTACCTTACATCTCTACCTTACACCTTTACCTTTCACCCTTACCTTACACCTTACCTTACATCTTTACCTAACACTTTACCTTATACCTTTATCTTACACCTTTACCTTACACCTTACCTTACACCTCTACCTATGTATCTTGCATTTCTACAGAGAGTATACTCCTTTGTAAAAATGATCTTACACGTCTATTAATTCACTCTATCGTATATAGTATTTTAACTACCTTACTCGGCCAGTTTACGCGTGACCTATGACCTTTAGCCTTCGCATGAACTGCAAATGTTCGCCCGTGTTCTCGGTTTTCTGCGTTTGCGATGCCTCGTTTATCTCATTTGTACTTGAGCCCGCAAACTGACTTGCTCGACGAGCTAGTGAAGATCCAACTCCTTTAGTTACGTAACACCCGTCATTAGTTGACATCGATTTACGAGATGCCAACATTGCGAAATTTGTTGAGAGCGACGATAGTTAAATTTCTTTCCTTTTTTTACCTTTTCATTAATGGTGATCATTTATTGAATTCATAATTCTATTTTATTTAAAACACCCAGATTCATAATGTTTGAATATTAATAGGTGATTAAAATATAATGTCTTACAACTTTTTCTTGAGTAGGTCATTCGATGTTTCGTCGTACTAACCCGATATTATATCCAGGTACTTCGTCTTTAGTGAAGGTTCATTGTATGACGTCATATATTCTTATAATTCGTGTGAAGTAATCCATTTGCTCCATTGTAGTCTAAATTCGGGCAGTGAGATGCGAAGTTGATCTCCCACCGTGAACAACCTCTAACCTATTAACGTGGCAATTAGATTCGCAGTGGTTTCGATCTCGATGTGTTGGCTGGCAGTGTTGATATGCTTTTCGCGTGTTCTATTCTCTTAATCCTCACTCCGATTCAGTGATTACGTTTTTGTTCAGTGATTACGTTTTTATTCAGTGATTACGTTTTTATCGCCTCTAATGCGTGCTAGTATATATTGCGGCCTACTCAGTTTGCGTGAACAATTGTCCGTCCTCCAGGCCACTATTATTATGCCATGTTATGTAACAGACGTTTTAGAGTTTCGCGCTGCGAAAAACACAAAGACAGCTTAAAAGATCTATTATCGTGGTAATCCGTTCGACTTGTAGGGCCGTTCGGTTTCGTCCTTCTGAGATTAGCGTTACGCAATACCAAAACAGTGTTCGTCAAACACACCCCCTTTCCCGCCCACCCATCCTTTGTTTACGAATTAATGGATTAACTAGCTACACTTTGACGCGAAACGATTTTATTGTTTTTTCGTGTGGTATTATAATTTCGTGTTAATTATGTAATGTAATATACATTACGGTAAGAATACTAGCACTACTGATACACTAAATGATTAATATTATATTTAGATTATTAATTGAATATTATTCTATTTCTGTTGGTGTCAATTTTTTATTTTAATATTGTTTTACAGTAATATATTTTTTCTAGATAAAATTAACCTTATGATCTAATCTTAATTATGATCTAATCATAATTATGATATATCTTAGTTCAAAACTATTACCATAATAACAGGCTACCATTATAATAGTTTCCTATTCTGGGAGGTTTCTAATATATATGAGGTACTATTTTAAGATTTTTATGAAAACATATGTTCTTGTAATATATTTTAAAATTAACTAATAATTTCTTTAATATAATCTCATTAGATTGCATATAAAATAGTGTAACAAAATAGTTATATATTATATTTATTATATATATATATTATATTTAATATATTTAATATATTTTATTAAATCACATATTCAAAATAATTATTGATTTTCATAATTTGTATAAAGATATTATTGACATTATTCAATACACAAATAATACCAATTTCTTTCACCAGGGGACACCCTCGGTCTATTTCTGGACATCGATGCTGAAGAGGTAATCTTTTCTCTGAATGGAGACCGGTTGCCATCGCACTCTGACCTCTTCAAGTGCACCAGGTTAAAGCGAGAACTTCCCCGATATCTAGAAAATAACATTACATTTGCTTTATAATGAATCTCTAGTTGATTTTCATAGTTAAAGAGCGAATGTTGAGATATTCAGAGAAGTTATTTTTACCAAAATAGAATGATTGAATCCGTATTAAAATATGTAATTATTATTATTAATAATAAATTAAAACTGGGTTTAATCATTTAATTAATTTTGTATTCAATTAGTTGTTATTCGCATTTATATGTTTTTTTGTTAATGATTCAATTAGATTTCCAAAGTATATTCATTATTTAATAAATCTATGAAAACGTTTAGGTTTAATTAGTTTCAATGGAATCTATCGTAACTCTCCGATTCTATACCAATAAACCCATTTCAGAGGTGGTATTTTCGCAGCTGCCAGTTTCATGTCATTTCAACAATGCATCTTCAACTTCGGCGACAAGAAGTTCCTGTACCCGCCGCCAGGGGAACTATTTAGTACGTTCAATGAGTTCGGCCACCTCAGCGAATCCGATAAAGTCGTGCTGCCTAGGTAAGTGACTCCGGTCAGTTTAAACTCTACGTAATTAACGAGGTACCTAACCTGTTGACAATGTCATTGCCACCGTGAACCTATGGGTTTAGATGACTTTATCACTTTTTTATGACTTTATCCCTACCCATTATTGACACTGTATCCCTACCCCTTATTGAAACTGTATCCCTACCCCTTATTGAAACTGTATCCCTACCCCTTATTGAAACTGTATCCCTACCCCTTATTGAAACTGTATCCCTACCCCTTATTGAAACTGTATCCCCACCCATTATTGAAACTGTATCCCTACCCCTTATTGAAACTGTATCCCTACCCCTTATTGAAACTGTATCCCTACCCCTTATTGAAACTGTATCCCTACCCCTTATTGAAACTGTATCCCTACCCCTTATTGAAACTGTATCCCTACCCCTTATTGAAACTGTATCCCCACCCATTATTGACACTGTATCCCTACCCCTTATTGAAACTGTATCCCTACCCCTTATTGAAACTGTATCCCTACCCCTTATTGAAACTGTATCCCTACCCCTTATTGAAACTGTATCCCTACCCCTTATTGAAACTGTATCCCCACCCATTATTGACACTGTATCCCTACCCCTTATTGAAACTGTATCCCTACCCCTTATTGAAACTGTATCCCTACCCCTTATTGAAACTGTATCCCTACCCCTTATTGAAACTGTATCCCTACCCATTATTGACACTGTATCCCTACCCCTTATTGAAACTGTATCCCTACCCCTTATTGAAACTGTATCCCTACCCCTTATTGACACTGTATCCCGACCCATTATTAACACTGTATCCCGACCTCTTATTGACACTATATCTCGACCTCTTATTGACACTGTATCCCGACCCATTATTGACACTGTATCCCGACCCTCATTGACACTGTATCCCGATCCATTATTGACACTGTATCCCGACCCCTCATTGACACTGTATCCCGACCACTCATTGACACTGTATCCCGACCCATTATTGAAACTGTATCCCTACCCCTTATTGAAACTGTATCCCTACCCATTATTGACACTGTATCCCGACCTCTTATTGACACTGTATCCCGACCACTTATTGACACTGTATCCCTACCCATTATTGACACTGTATCCCTACCCCTTATTGACACTGTATCCCTACCCCTTATTGACACTGTATCCCGACCCATTATTAACACTGTATCCCGACCTCTTATTGACACTATATCTCGACCTCTTATTGACACTGTATCCCGACCCATTATTGACACTGTATCCCGACCCCTCATTGACACTGTATCCCGACCACTCATTGACACTGTATCCCGACCCATTATTGACACTGTATCCCGACCCATTATTGACACTGTATCCCGACCTTCATTGACACTATATCCAGACCCCTTATTGACACTGTATCCCAACCCCTTATTGACACTCTATCCAGACACCTTATTTACACTATATCCCCTCCCCTTATTCACACTGTATCCCGACCTCTTATTGACACTATATCTCGACCTCTTATTGACACTGTATCCCGATCCATTATTGACATTGTATCCCGACCACTCATTGACACTGTATACATACCCTCATTGACACTGTATCTTGACCCATTATTGACACTGTATCCCGACCTCTTATTGACACTGTATCCCCACCCCTTATTGACACTGTATCCAGACCCCTTATTGACACCGTAACATTGTACTACCTCCGACTCCTAGGCAAGAGAGACTCGGAGTGATGCGTCAACTTCAAGTGTCAGACAGTTCTTGTCAGGTCTGTTTCGATGCCGAAGCAAATGTCACATTGCTGCCTTGTCATCACAGGTTTCTTGAGAATTTCGTAAATTTAATATCAGTCTCTTGTTTAAATCCAGGCACTTTAGAATATTCTATTACATAGATATTAGAAAATGATAAAAAACCAATTATAAGGAAATAAAATTAAATCACAGATTTAAAATTCATAAATCCACTTATTAATTTATATTTATTTAATCTTCTATTTTAAAGAACTTGGATTTAATCTATATAATATTTTAAATAAACTAGGTTATGTAATCAATAAACTAGATTGAATAACTAACATTAACTCTTGCTATATTATTATTTATTTACTTATTTGCCACAAAATATTCAGATTTGTGTTTATTATTCAATTATCTTTTATATTGTTTAATAAGATAACTATATTAGATTACCATGTGTAATGCTATATTTAGAATTCCATGTGACAATGGATCTAAATAAGCATACGTTTGTTATAGATATGCACCTATGTAGAGATATTTAACATTCATTAACGTGAGAAGTTTACATTTACAATTCATTTCAGTGGTTTCTGCATGGTTTGCGCCGTGAAACTAGAAGTCTGTCCACTGTGCCGAACGCAAATAGAAGAACGAGTAACCACCAACGATACCGTACCTACTTTCTCCTCGAACACCTCCTATAGTGCCACCACTAGCGCCTCCGCAGCCACTACCGCAGCCACTACCGCCACCACTACCGCCACCACTACCGCCACCACTACTCCTGGATTAGTGGCACCCAATGCAGACGCGGGTGCAAGAGCAAACGACGACTGGACGGCGGTGAAGAGGAAGTACGTAGACGAAGAGGAAGTAGCGACCGTGTACTTGTAAACAACTAGACCGCTCCCCCTGCCTACGCCTCGACTCGAGCCACTTGCCGTATCCGATCCCATCGCCGTCGGCCGTAACACTTGTAAATAAGTGAAGAAGACTGAAGTGTAAATATGTTTTAGCTGCTGCAAAAAGTATTATCCTCCTTCGAAGTGTATATCCGTATATGCGAAAGTTGTTACATCCCCTATTATCACCCTCCCGGCTCCCTTATCTACGACGACAATTATTATTAACCGAGTTTTTTTTGTTGCAGGCTCGAATCAAACTTTATTTTCAAGCGATTCTATTATATTCGAACTTTTTACAACACCACCCGGTTCTTATGTAACAAATTAATCAAAACAATAAATAACATTTCAACGATTTATGCGATTCTTGATTTAATTATATAATATATATATAAGTATATATATATATATATATATATATATATATAAGTATGAATGTATATGTATATATATATATATATATATATATATATATATATATATACATATACATTTATTGTATATATATATATATTAGCCAACAAATATTTCTCCTTAATTACTTCCAGTTTTTAATTAAAATTGTGTTTTCTATGTAGCTAAATATTATTTATATATAATAAATTATTATTAATAATTTAATTCTAGGATCTATTTTAATTAGAAAATTAAAATATAAATTATTTATTCCAACTTTTATTATTGAAGTCACAGATTGAATGTCAATTCGATTAATTGAATTTATTGTTAATGAATCTTTATGAAAAACAACCTATAATAATATATTTTTAAATACATATATATATACTTGCTTAGTATTATACAAGTATAGATTTATATTCACTATAATACTATAATTAATACAATTTTAATTATAATAATATTCATGGTTATAATTTAAAATGTAATATAAAGATTTGCTATATTGTTGCAATATCTTATACAATTTTGATATAATTTATTTTCCACTCATATGTTAACATCTTGATTATGCGAGAGTTTTTATATTTTCTTAACAATACACTTCTCATTAATCGCTTTCAATAGATTAATATCCTGATAAGAAAGTCATTGTTCGCATGCATCTAGGATGTATTCAACGCATATAATGAGTTCAGATAAGTAGTAATACTAGCAATTGCTATTTAGGGCTTGAAACAGAAATTGTCATTATCCATATTAGCTAATGTTATTAATGTTTTAATGTTAATATAGTTAATGTTAAAATTAAACCTTTACTATGCATACATAACTAAAATTATAAAACATGTTTTATTGATTATGGGAGTTTTAATTATATAACTAAATATTATATATATATATATATATATATATATATATATACAAGTAAGATATATAAGTTGACTTGAGATTAGTGAAGCTAAAGAAAAACTGTGATTTTTAATAATTGTTACCGACTTTATTGATGAATTGTAATATTCTATAAATTACAGATGGAATATAAATGCTTTAAAAGTTATGATGATCAATTTCTCTGTTATATGAGTATATGTTATACTCTGTTATATTCAGGAAGTAGTTTTATTTTATTTTTATTCGGAGAGTTATTGTGACGTTATAAGATATATTAAGTATGTATTACATAAATATGTATATAAAGTAAAATATATATTTATAGTTATCCTTTAAAATTATAAAAATTCGAGCTTTATTTTAAAACGGTATATTTGAATACTTAACATTTGAGTTGATTGATTGAGTTGATTGAATGATCTTATTAAATCTGACAATTTCTTTGCTCAAAACATAAATTTTTAAGGTATATTGGATATTTAGTCCAACAAAACAATTCTGCTTGCACTCAATAGTTATTTCCTTATTCGAATCTTTAATGCATATATTATCATACACACTAGAATGAACTGTAAATGCGTAGGATTTCAATAATACTTGATCACGCGAACGACATTTTTGATAACTAAATGTTATGTGGTTTATTATATATAGAATGTAAATATGAAACTATTTATAAAATGTTAATTAAAATTACTTTTAATATGTAACATCTGTAAAAAGGTTCATTTATTTTAACTAAAGCATTATATGTATAAGTATATAATAATCAAATTAATTAATGCTATTTACATAATTTATATAAGAATTATGATTTATATACATATTTATATACAAATCAGAATTTTAATTTTGAATATGATGATAAAACCTAACTATTGTATAATTAATTACTTATTATATCTGATACTTTCTTTCCTTAAAACATACGGTATAGCTGAATTTAGGATAATGGAAGAAAACAGTTCTTCTTGCACACAGTAGATGTTTCCTTATCAGAATCTTTAACAATAATTTACATATTATAATGAACTTTAACCCCTTATGATTTCAAAAATACTTGATTACACGAACTTCACGTTTGATGACTAAATGAAGTGTGGTATATTATATATAGTGTGCAAATATAATAGTATTTAACAAATTTTAATTAAACTTACATTTAAAACTATAATTTCAATATTGAATTTACAAATTAACCCACTTAAGTAGGATAACTCCATAATTTGTAGTCTCATCGATTTAAAAGTAATCAAAATGTTACACGATAATACCATATATATATATAATTATATATATACAAGTAATTTCACAAACAACATTATTGTGATATACAATATTAATGTATCATCAATTTAAATATTCATAATAATAATAATATGCAAATAATTAAGAAAGTAACAAGTAATAAAGTATTTAAAACACATATAAAACTAAATAATCATACTCACTTTTAAAATTAATAAAAATATATTTATTTTATATCTAGTAGTTAAAACTATTAAAAATGTATTAAATATCATTTGATTTACATTGTAATGATATTTTAAACTACATATATAATACATTTCATTTTTTCAATTGCATGATTTCTTTTATATTATTTTATTAAATTTAATACTATGAAATAATCAATAATTCATGGTTTTTTATATGAATGTTTATTTATCTATCATTTTGGTTTATATTTTTAAATAATTACAGTGTAATTATGAAAGATTTGTCTAATTCGCTGACAACAGGGATTTCATAGTGATTATCTGTGTTAATGTAAAATGTTATAATATATGTAAACTTATGCATTTGACTTAATTTATAATTTATTACCATTATTACGTTGATAATATAATATATATATATATATATAAGAATTAATATATATGTTTTCATTATAATTATAATTATTATATTATATTATTGTCTATTGTTAACTTATTAATACATATAATCGATTCCTGAATATATTTTAACTTACTATTGGCTAATTACATATTTACATATTGCAATAAAACTAGGCTATTGACATGATATTGTATACATAGGAGTGAACCAAATACAAAAGTTATTAATTATAATCTAAAAATTATATATATTTGCAATACAATTATGCTATTTAATTAGCTAGAACAATACAAATAGGGTAAATAAAAAAATCATATAATTATTTAAATTATTTAAATAAATTAAATAAATCTTATCATAAAATAAATCAGCATATTCCATACATAATTTACATTTAATATATATACATATCACAAACAAGTTAGTTTAATTTAATGATAAATTAGGTAATTAAAACAATAACTATGCATGTAATTAATTAAGATTCTTTATATCAGATTTAGATTATAATTTCCAAATACTTATTATAATTCGATTACGAAGTCAATATCGATACTATAGGAAAGTATTTTTTAAATTACTATAAAGCTAAGTAGTATATATTAAGTTATTATAAAACCTCTTTATTTAACTATAACATACCACTACTTTTATTCTATTTAATTGCATCTTTCATATAATTCTAATACATTTTTACATATACGTAAACAAATTATATAATTTTATTTATTAATCTTTTTAATGACAACAAATTAAGTATATTATTTATATATATGTATATATATATATATATATATATACATAATAATATATATATCTTTATATATATATATATATAAAATATGCAAATAAATAGTTTATAGATTTTAATAAAAATTATTTATAATTGAAGCTGTAGCTGATTAGTTTTAAAATTAATTAACATCACATCTAAATATTGACCCTAAACATATATTAAAATAAGTCATTACATATCATATGGTATCTATAATATATATATATATATATATATATATATATATATATATATGAATGGTTTTTATAGATGATAATATATTAGTTTATTATACTAGTATTTTTTATTTTAACCTATATTCGATAATCTAATAACTTTGGCTATTATACATGCAAATGCAAACAAATTTCCCACTAGTAAAGCAATGAAATACATATTTTCATATACTGAATTATCTGTTGAAATAATAAATATTAATTAACGCATAATTCATTAATTAAAAAAGTGATATTCCTTTTTTAATATATATTACTAATATAAAATTAGTGAATAATATAGATATGTAATTATATATTAATATATATATATATATATATATATATATATATATATATATATATATATATATATATATATATATGAT
Source organism: Osedax frankpressi (assembly GCA_964035775.1). Taxonomy (NCBI): domain Eukaryota; kingdom Metazoa; phylum Annelida; class Polychaeta; order Sabellida; family Siboglinidae; genus Osedax; species Osedax frankpressi. Next base: position 11,577,624 of record OZ038317.1, on the reverse strand, counting down.
TGAATAAACCTATAACGTTATCATTATTTATCATTAAATTACTAGTTTTATTCCATACAATAGAGCTATTCCCATTCTAATAAAATAATGTATTTATTTTAATTAATGCATCTATATTATTATATATTTATGTTATATTATTAATATATAAATTTAATATTATTAATTTTAAATATTATCTAAGATAGTCAATAAGATAATTATGTATAGGAAATATTTATAAACATACTGGTAAAACACAAATAGTTTATTATAAAAAATGTATCTAAATAATGTGTATCATATTTAAAGTACCGTATCTTGTATTTTATCATCTAAAGGTATTGTTAATTAATTTATTATTAATGATATAATATAATAGTCAAGTTTAATAATATAATATGTTTTATAAATAAATATTGTAATACTTATATTGCTTTTGAGTTGAAAGTGTATAACATCACTAATAAAACCAGTAAATTAATAAATTTGATACGAGATTTACTATTTTAAAATATGATCTTTTATTTCTATATTATTTCAATTGTAGTAAATAAAATAATTATTATATATTATAATACAAATGTAAATAATATAAATAAAAATAACGAATACATTAGTGAATTCGAACCTTTTGAATTAGTAAAATCGATTACCTGTATTTTATTTATATAATTTGAACACATGAACATTTATTTAAATAATATGAACGCACGTAATTTAATTATTTTACGTAAATACTTAAATATTTATTTATATTATATACATCAATAAGATACGACAATTTTCCATGAACACATTTTGTATGATAAGCATAGTTCATATTCTAAAATCTATAAATAATTGAGATTAATAAGCCAACCGGATGCTCATATATTGGGGATTTCTTCTCCGTTGCCGCTAGTGTAGTGGATTTTACAGAAGTTGTACTATTTTGTTCAGTGGTTAATGTGTTTTCATTTGGAAATGCGACTGGTGCATCAGGTATACTATTTTGTACATGCAATGTGTCTTTATCTAATATAAAATTAGTTACAACTGTTTGTGTAATATTAAATAAGAATCTAAATCATGATCATATTACACTTTATGAATATTACATATTACATATTACATATGACATATTACATATGACATATTACACTTTATGAATAAGTTTAAATGATTTAAAGTAGATAATACGTAGAATGCAATAGATAATAAGTAGAATGCATAATTAGCAGATATTATGCAATACCTTGGTATAAATATACCAACTTTTAGATCTCATATGATTTATTATATATCCTATTCCAATTCCTATTCCCTAAAGTTATTAATTTTATTTATATTAGTTTATATTATTTATTTACAACATTATACAAAATATTGTATATATATATATATATTATAGTATACTATACTCGATATTAGAAAGTGCATATTAATATTATATAAAATAATAAATAATAATAAAAATATTCAACTATATACATTAATAATATAAAGTATAACCACTGCTGCTATGCCAACACCAGCTCCAATGCTTAACTTCTTATTCCAACGTCTTGGATTCAATAAACCGCGCTTTTCAATATCAATTATTTAATAAATTAGTAACAAACTTAATGAAATATACATTTATATATATGTTTATATATATATATATATATATATATAGATATATATATATATATATATATATATATATATATATATATATATATATTACCCTTGAACCAATCTGGTTTATTAAAAAATAGTAAATGTAAAATAAAATTAATATTTGGATAACTATTTTATGATTCATTTCAAACGCTTTTTTAAATGAATAATTTAATAATTAATCAATTATTTATATAATATTTCCATAATTATTTACAGTCTGTAATATATTATTTAATAGATGATATTAATTATTATAATAAATGATATAAATATATAAATTATCAATAAATATCTAATCTAGAAAAATCGATAGATAACATATTCCAGCTAAATTATATATACCGATTTAATCTAATATATTTTATAATAATATTATATATATATATAAATTTATTATTAATTTGAAACCAAAAAATAATGAAAATTATCTGGTTTAATAGCTAGTGAATTAATGTATTATTTTATAAATTAATTTAAATGTACTACTTTAAGACTATTTTCAGTCACACTCCACATATACAAATAAAGGTAATCCTGCGATATAATTTTTAAAGTTATTCGTAATATTCATATAATAAAGAAATAAAATTAAAATAATAAGAATAAGAATATATAATTAAAATCGCGTCAATTTAAATTATAATATTATTTTAAATTGATTCTAGTTACAAATTTGCCACACAATTATTAGCTCTAATAACTGTTATTAATGAACTCGATAAAAGACGCATAATATACTATATTAATTAATGTTAATTAATATTTGAAAATTATTTATATTTTAAGTAATTATTAATTTTAATAATTCAGTTCAACTAATTAAATATTGTTTATATTAATATTTTTAATTAAAATCCTAATTTAATATATTATATTTAATAATACAGCTATGTGATTATATAGGTATGGCATAATAATAGTTATTTTAAATTCAAATAATAAACGAAATAAATTGAAATTTATTAAAATATTTATAATAAAATATAATAAATTCGTACTATTTTTATATAACTACTAATTAATTATACTTAATACTTTTATTAAATGGTACTTTCTATTCTATTTCATTGACTTATTACCTAGTTGTAAATATATCCAGAATATTTTATAAAAATAGTAAACAATACATAATGGCATTCACAATATTGATCTATTGATTTCACTTTGATACAGCAAATAATAAAATTATATTTCGACCGTGTGATGTAATATTTAATATAAAAAGTAAACAAAATTAAAATATAAGTTTAGAATTATATATATATATATATATGTGTGTGTATATGTACGTATGTATGTGTAAGTATTTATTTAGAAAATGCAACAGTTAAAATAATAATACATTTTCGATATTGCGTGAAGGTAAAAAAAGGTAACAATAATAGTTATTAGTTTCACGTAAGCAGGAAGCATTTTAGCCTGCGCTTTAAAATGTTTGGTGATAAGGTGGGATAAGGTGGGAGACAATAATTGTTTGGTGAGTCGATTTCATTTATAAAAGGATATTGATGAAATCTTGTTTGCCGTTAGTAGTTGGTAGCGTGAGTATGGTGAGTTCAGATGTTCGTAGTTATCTATTGTTGGATGTAATGTTAAGTGATAGTGGTAATGCATGTTCGTATGCAAGAGCTTTCTTTAGTATTGAGTAATTTGTAGTCGATAGAGTCAGTAGTAGTCATCCAATTCAGTCGCTGTTGTAATTCAGTAATGCTAGTTGAGTAGTTATTTCGTTTAAGTCGGTAAATTAGTGGATATATTAATAGTGCCGTCAAAATATTTCATTTTATCTTTATTTACTTTAGCCAATGAGTTGCAGTATTGCAGTGGAGTTAGTCACATGTGAATTAGTTCAGTCTTTTTAATGTTGAGAAGGAGAACATTGTTTGTCATCCATTTGTTTATTTCATTTAAACAGGTTTGTAGTTGTATTGAGTATTTTGTTGGTGTATGAATTTCGATGTCATCAGCATTTAAGTTATATTTTATATTAGGAAAATTATTTATAATATATTTGATGGAGAGTAGATATATATATATATGTATATATATATATATATATATATATATATGTATGTGTGTGTGTGTGTGTATGTGTGTGTGTGTGTGTGTGTGTGTGTGTGTGTGTGTGTGTGTGTGTGTGTGTGTGTGTGTGTGTGTGTGTGTGTGTGTGTGTGTGTGTGTGTGTGTGTGTGTGTGTGTGTGTGTGTGTGTGTGTGTGTGTGTGTGTGTGTGTGTGTGTGTTATATATATATATATATATATATATATATATATATATTATATATATACCACAGATAAGCGTTTTCGTGATGAAGACCATCTATTCATAATTTCTTTCGCCTGTTTCATAAGAGTTGTGAAATAATTGTATAAATTCTATATATTTATTTAAATAAAATAATAATAAAATTACGGTAAACGTCATATTTATCATTATTATTATTATTATTATTATTATTATTATTAATATTATTATTATTATTAATAAATTTATATCTATAGTATCAAATTAATCGTAGTATATATAAAATAAATAATTCAGTATATATAATCAAATGATCAGAGCTAATTAATATACATTCTATGTCCGAGATGTGTATTATTTTACATTACGATATTGAATTAGTTATTGTTTCTTAATATCATTCTTAACACACATCAACATATCGTACATGTAGTAATACAAAATTATAACTAATCAATTTACCTTAAGAGAATTACCCTGTATGTATAAATGTATTAAGTTATAATATTACTATATTATAATATAAACTATAGTTATAATATATCGATATTAAAGTTTAGTTTAAATATAATCATATTTAACTTATAAATACCTTCATTTGTTGTTTACTAAGACTTCCCTATATTAAAATACTTATTAATTGTACAATATAAAAAAATTAAATTAAGTTTATAGAGCTAGATTAATAATGCCACCGAGCAATGATAATACAATCATAATCTTAAATAAAAAAAATATAATACATTATATATAAAATTTATAACATTAAAATTATTAATTTAAAATAATGTTTAAAACTACAGACGAGTCTCTAAAGTATACTTTATTATATACAATAGATCTACCATATGAAATTCTAGTATCACGTTTACATTTTAATTTAATGTTAACCCTGACAACGTTTACACTGGTACATCGTAATATTCTATTATGAATTTATGAATTTGCTTATTTTCTTTAATTATTTTAAAGTATATTATAACAAATGTATCCGTTATATAACTATCCATTACTATATATACCTATGATTACTTTAATACATATAAATGTTTATATATCAATATGTATGTATAATATATATGTAAAATTCTTCATAAAAAATATATATGAATATAATATATTATATATATATATATATATATATATATATATATATGTAAATATATATATATATATATATATATATATATATATATATATATATATATAAATTAAGATTCTTACCTGAGATAAAAATTTTCTAGTCATTTTTAAAGATCCCTATTAATTGTTGTATAATAACATGAATATGTATTCACAAATTTAACTTTAAATACGTTGCTTTATAAAAAAATATGCTAAATAAGTTATATGATATTATATTATATTAGTATTTAAATTTTATTTTATTACTACATATTTATTATCACATACCTAATTATAATTATATATTTAGTATAATTCATTTATTAAATGCAAGAGAAATATTTTAATCCAATATTTAAAATAGTTAATTTATTTGTTTGAGTTCATAATATTAAAACTGACCCTTTATATATCATTAATAATATATATATGATAGAATTGTATATATTAACGCGAATGACATATTATAGTATTACTAATACTTAAGTTTATGGGGCTATTAATTTACATTTATATATACAGGGCATTTTTATATATTCTTTGAATCTAACTAAACGATTAATTACTTTCTCTATAAGAAGTGAATATAATTTTACATAATCTGAAATTGTTTAAATATATAGTACCAATTACATAACTGTACCAAATTATAAAGAAGAAATCACTTAAATTATAACAGATTAATATATATAATATATTAGATATACCTATATTAGATATGCCATCATTAGATATACCTAAATATATGTCGATGTTATAAGATAATACTTATAAATTAGATCATAAATAGTATTATGTACATTAAGTATATACATTATTTGATCATGGTGACGTATATGATTATTTATCTTATATTCACACTAAATAATTTATTTTAATAGTTTACATGTATATTTTTGTATTCATTTAAATCATAATACACCAATATATCATTATGTTAATACATCATTGTGTTCCGATTATTATTTTATAATATATTTTGTAAAGTATAACTTCAATATAATCTATACCTCTTTTTTACACAATTAATTCAGGATTAATCTATTGATATGTATACCCATACACATACACACATACATACATATATATATATATATATATATATATATATATATATATCTAGCACTACTATTGAATTACTCTTAATCTACTCTTATTTTAATTACTTAATTAACTTTTAATATTATAATATCTATTAATGCAAATGAACGGACTAAAAACTAATATATATAAATTTAATAATTTCCGATGATAAATTACATAGACGTACATATTTGATATACAATTATTTTTGAATTGTATTATTCCTAATATCAATGCTTTATCAATTATTTACTATATTTAATAATGTAATATGTTGTTTTAAAAATAAAATTGTATATGATATTTACATAGTTTATACCATATTAATTAAATGGTTAGTCAATGGTAATTAATTAATAACACACCGAATAAAACGCGTCTCTTTTCGCACGGAAAACGATGCGAAAATACGCAGTGTTTAATTCTCCGCTATCATAGAACATGTTCAATTTATACACGTAAAACACACGCGTAATGAACTTTAACCTTCCCAATATATATATATTTATTTTATAATTTAATTGATTATTATTTAATTTTTTTACTAAAATTATCTCGGATATTCTCATATCTAAATATGGAGATTGGGAAATTGATACAATATACTAGATTATACAGATCTATATGTAAAGTATGTAATCATATATATAGTAATAAGATAAAGAGAATATATTGCTTTTTAGCTGATAGTTTTAAAATATTTAATTAAAATAATAATTTCAATTTGATTTTCTTTGTAAATAGTCAAAGGTTACATTACGTTTCATCATTACGTCAATACGTCATACATCATTCGTCTTTATATTTTATATAATTCCGTAATTATGTATAATCCGTATAACATATAATTATGTAATTCCGATCGGAAAAAACTACGCCGAAAACGACGCATATTTAATGTGTGTATACCGCTTTTGACAGGAATGATTTAGATCGATGTATATTTAGGAAAATATATTATAACATTATTTTTAATTAATTTTAATTTATTTAATTTTAAAGGCAACGATTATTATGGTTTTGTATAAGTTCACCTGAATTTAATATATAAATTAAATATATTAGTTCGTACTGGTATACTATACAAAATATATATTAGGTATATGTATTCTTATATATATAAATATACAAAATACCAACTTTATTCATATTTATAGGCAATGATTTCGATTTTTGATTTTTCTATATTATTATTGAGAATAAAATATAATAATATTTTTAAAATTGAATTAATTTATTTTTAAATTTATCATTACTTATGATTACTTATGCTTACTCGAGTAATTTATACTTTTTTTATAACATTTTATTTTTATTATTCATTTATTTATTAGATTCAATTTTTTATATGATATATTAGTATATATATATGTGTGAAGCTGTTTATTAAGATTTATATGAAATATTTTATTAAGCTATTAAATATAAAGCTAATAAATATTTTATTATACTTTTATATTTAGATAGCTTATTATATAAAATAATTCATTAATTAGAATGTTCTATTACTATTTATATCTTTAAATGATATTATTGTATGTTAGATTAGTATAGTATGCATATTATAAAACATGAATGAAATCATTCTTTATTATTAAGTATGATCATATTCATAATTATTCAATTTCCAATATTGTTGTTACAATATCTACTCTCTAAAGCTGTGGATTAAATAAAATGTGTGTAATAATAATTTTAAATCAATAAAATCCAATACTATTTATAAACTAGAACTTGAAATTATTACACTAGATACTCATTGATAACTATTTTTTATCAGTTTGTACTGAGACCACCAAATATTGTGTTGTTTGATCTCTAAGGAGCACGGATCTAATCGAGGAATTGGGAGATACGCTATCGACAACATTGTCTTCATTTAATTTTATCATAATATTAAAATCATATCATTTTATATTATTTCTATTATTAATGTATTATTTTAAACTTGCTAATTAGTTGAAATTCTGAAAGTTATTTGACTAATATTTAAGAATAATAATAATAATAATAATATATATTTATAAATAACTTATATTATTAAATAAAATATATTAACAATTAATTATTAATTTATATTATAATTCATAATACCAGAATCATATACTTGAAAAGTAAATATTAAAATTAGATTTTTTTCATTTTTACAATATAATAAAAGTTCATTCTAGAAAATACATATAAATATATCATAAATAATTCGGTAATATAGTACATTTATTTTTAAATCTAATATTATTATCTAATTCATATTTACTTGGACTCTTATAAAAATCATTGACTGTTATCATAACCAAACTGATAGTTTAGTTGGATCTATTCACATTTAACACAATATACCACTATATATCCACCTACATATCATAACAACTAAACATATAAAATAATACTACTTACTTTATTGCGAATAAAATGTTATTTTTTAAATAATTATATTTAAGTTTATAACTTAAATATAAGTATTTATATAGACATCTAATAAAAAACAATTATAGTTTGATATATATTAATAATAAGTACCTTAATAATTGATTTACTCAGACTATATTACTAATAATGTAAACCAACGAAAACATACGAAATACTCATGTAAATAAAAAAATCACATTACTCAACATAAATAAAAATTACAATAAAGTGTAAATAGGTACTTACATACTTACTTTCCATCACAGCTAAACTTTTAACCACATAATTTTATCAAATACTTGAGAATTCCTAAAAAATTTGACCTTTCAATGCTTTTCTTGACTAGCGATATAGAAAATCCATTTACTGGCAAAATTATTACTTGTTCTCTCACGACTAGATTACCGTTTTTCCTTACTTATAATTTTATTAAAAAAAATCATTGAACCATATCATTAAATCAACAACAAGCAATATCTTCTTTAAAGAGAATTTTTTTTAATATTTTATTATATGAAAATATTGATGAATTAAATAACTAATAAACATTTATTATGCTAAAGATTAATAAAACAAATCAACGAAATACTTTTACATTTAATAAACAAATTTATTTATATATTTAAATACTCTTGCATATATTTATATATAGGCGTAGGTTATATGTAAATAGGGATATGTCTACAATATACATTTTAACGAGTATATATATATATATTGTGATATATATTATAATAAAATTTAAATAATATTACCTTTTCTTGGTTTGGAATTTTGATAACCTACATAATAATGATTAAAAACATATAATTACATACATATGATTATATTAATCACTTGGTTACTAATATTTATAATTATATTCATGGTAATTATATTTCGGCAATGCAAATGAAATATTCCTCTAAAATTTCAATCCGAATATAAGCCATAATAAAACACAATAACGAACTTTGCAAATATTATTTATAATATATATATATATATATATATTTATATATATATATATATATAATATATATATATGGATTACTAAATTTTATGTAAATATATATAAATAAGATACAAACATTATATCTCGAAAATAAAATTTCCTATAAAAAAGTACATTCTTTAAATAATTATATATTATATATTTATACACATTTTAATACTAATATATTATATACAACAATTTGTATGAAAAGAGTTTTAAATAATCAGTAATTTAAAAATATATAACATATTTTTTATAATTAAATTAAATACATTTTCTATAGTTAATTTTTAAATGTTATTAAAAGAATACCTAATATTAACCTTGGTAATCTTGTGGAATTATATCTCAAAATTACTCCACACACACACACATATATATATATATATATATATATATATATATATATAATATACTAATACCTCACTATCGGAGACACTATTGTATGTATAATCCTATATTTAAAAAAGTGATTTCATTTAAATAAGGCTTATTTAATATTAAATATAGAGATATTTAAATAAGTGTGCACACAATAATATAAAATATTTGTATGGTTGACTTATTGTGTATCATTATGTACAGGTAATTTATATAACAAATGTGATTTGATTAATATGTTTAATGTTATTATTGCAAACTTAGGGTGAGGTGCTACGTTAATAAAAATTAAAAGTGTAGCGGTTGCACCCGTATAAAATACATAGCGCGCAGACCACGCAGATTTACATCGGGTGAAAAGTCACACGGTGAAAAAATATGTTTGGCGCAAAGTCACGTGATATTTCCTCTAGCGATCTCTGAACTTTTTTTTCACAAATTCGGATTAAAAATATGCGATTTTGGAATACCGTGTAAAGATAGCAGGGAATATTTTATAAGTAAACAAGATCTGCTTGATAACAAGATATGATAGAAATTGACAAAAGAAATTAAAAATAAAATGTCTAAATTTAGTGAATATCAAGTTTTTTACATTTTTAATTTATGGAAATCTGATTTTCTTTCAATAAATATTACAAGTAATACAAATAAATACTATAAAATGAGTCAGGAATTCAACAAGACATTTAATTCAAATATTTCGGAAATACAAATAAAGAATATAATAAAATACCTTAAAAAAGTATTCTGAAGTTAGGATTATAATTATGTATATTAGATAAACTGTGCATATTACTTATGTATAATTAAATATACTTAATATTAGAAGACATATATTTTAATATGTATGTATCAGAAATGGTTGAAAATCACAAATTATATAAGAGTTATAATATAAATGTATTTAATTTATAAATATATAATACATTACATTATATAATACATTAGATTATGAATTTCATTAATAATTAGATTATTATATATTTTATTATAGCTCTAGAGTCTAGACCAAGAATACCCACATTTTTTAGTTAATAAAATTCAAAATTTTCTATGATCCAAATCATGGTATAAGTAATATGATTACATATTGAGTTACATTAATATTATCATTGATTTGTTTTGAATCAATGTTATCAAATTTACCATTATAATATTTTGAAATTTATAACAAATATGATATAAGGGATACAATAAGACCCATAATTCTCATTCAAAGAAATTTGAAAGGTATAGGTTTATATTTTAAAATATGATTTCAATTTATACATTATAATGATATGTTTATATTAAAAATATGATTATATTATTTGCAAGATAATTATAATATATATAATATAACAGGTAGTTTCAATTTTAGTTTCAATTATTTAAAATATATATATTATAATATAAAAATTTAATAGATAATTATAAATATAACAGGTATACCGAGAGAAAGAAATAATCTTCACATTTATCCGGCACCATGTATAACCACAAATATTCCAATAATTTCTTCATCACCTTCTACTTCCACTGCACCTCCCATAAATCTTACTTCCAATCCTAAACTACCAATATTCAGATACCCTATAAATATAGAAAATATTTAATCTACTTCGATCAACCCTGAAAATATCCATCCAATAATTAAAAAAACACTTTCTCCATCAGATAATGCCAGGAAGAGAAAATCTAATGTTGAAGATATTAATTCAATTTGTTTATGATATTTTAAAAATAAATTAATTTAATAGGGTTATAATTATTTTTATATACAATCAATATTTTATTCAGGTTAATCGAAATTAGAGAAAGACATGGGATAAAACAAACTGAAGAATTTACGAATATCTTTAAAACATTAACAACAAAAATTGATAAAATGAGTATATTATTAAAAGAAATACACAATGAAATATATAAAAAAAAGTAATAATAAAACATTTTATAAAATATTTGTTATAGAATTTATCATATTATTATCACAATTAAATATATTAACTTGTAAGCCTCCGATTTCATTATATACATTATTATCTATAATATCATCCCATAATGGTAAATGATTATCATCTTGATAAATACAAATATTAGGCAATACAAAACAGGCAGTTTTGCAGTAATGTAAATTATGGAATGCAGTATCCTGCCTTTTCAGTAATATTCGCCATCTTGATTTTAGTAGTCTGAAGGTCTGCTCTATAGCCATACGAGCACTTGAATTTCTAAAATTAAGCAATTCCTTTAATGAAAGGTTTACTCATGGCCATGGTTTCACCAGCCAAAGTAATGCAGGATATGCAGCATCACCAAGTATTACTAATCTTTCATTATTCTGTGTTATAAAATATGATAAGTATATCAATTTATAAAAAAGTACATTGTTATTTAAATATACTAACATTATTGAATTGACTGAATATATTCGGATATATAATATTGCAAAAATCTGAATTCGAAAACACTTTTGCGTTATGAATTTTCCCGGTTATCCAATATAAATATCTATGAATCTAAAAAATAAATATATGTTATATAAAAATATATAAAATAATATTTCAAAATATAATATAATAATAATAATATTATATATATACTTTTTTTCCATCGCAAACAGCCATTACGTTAATAGAATAAAATCCTTTCCTATTATAGAAATCTGATTTATTTATCAAAAGGGCTAATATTGGAATATGGGTGCCATCTATCGCACCGACACAATTTGGGAATCTTCTATTTGCAAATAATTGACGAGCAGTTTCCAAATCACGTCGACTCGTTGGAAATATGATGTGTTTTTTAACAATTTTTCAGTTATAACACTTACAAACTAAAAATAAATATACATTTGTAATGATATAATTATAATGTTACAATAATTTCTATACATATACATATAAGAAAATAACTTAATTTTATAGGAATATATACTTGATTGGTCCATCCTATTGCTGATGATTTTGAGACTCGGAATTTATCAGCTAATGTACGATAGTCAATCTGTTTTTTTCATAATGCAATTGCAAGTTTCATCTCATTCATGGGTTTGTTTTTCCTTGAATTTGATGTACTATACGGACCGATTTCATTACAAACATAATTAAATGTATTAACATTTACTCTGAAAGTATTTATAAAATAGCATGGGTTAATATTTAAATATGGTATTGTAACACTAGTTGATGTTTTTATATGAAATGTTTGATTAAAACCTGAAATGTTATTTAAATTCGGTCAATACTAAATATATTTAATGATTTATATTTGATATAAATCAATTTTAAAGTTATATTTAAATATTTATTATTTAAATTTAATATAAATTTAATATTTAATATAAATCAACTTCAAAGTAAAATTATAATTGATATTATTAGATTCGGTGTTTACACCATGGTAAGTACTGAAGTAATAATACTTATTTGGTGGTTAAATAATGATAACTTAATGCTTCAAATATGTATAATATAATATGTACATTTATACATATGTTAATTTTGTAATATAATATATTATAATATATGCTTTATAAATATAAAATATATTAAATTCATTTTAAAAATAAAAAAATACAATTGTCAATTATCTAATGAAATTGATATTATTATTTAATAAATTTAAATTGTACTAACTGATTAATCATATTGTAATATTGTATATAATGACAAGTATGTGTATATTATGTTATATAATCAAATAATTTAAAAACTAAATATTTTTTACGAATATCATTTCTTTGTTTATATTTTCATCTGAAATAACCAATCACAATTTGAGAATAATATCACGTGACTTTGAACCCGATCTATGTAGTACCACCCATAAAGTAAAATACCCAATTTGTATGAAAAGAATTTTAAATAATCAGTAATTTAAAAATATATAACTTATTTTTTTATAATTATTTATTTATAATTAAATTAAATACATTTTCTATAGTTAATTTTTAAATTTTATAAATAGGAATACCCAAGATTACCCTTGGTAATATTATGTAATTATACATTAAAATTACTCTATATACACACACACACACACACACACACACACACACACACACACACACACACATATATATATATATATATATATATATATATATATATATATATATATATCTCTCTTTATCAATTTAATTTTAATTCTCTTTAATTTAATTAATTTGATCTTATATATTAATATATTAAGAAACTTAATTCAATACCTTGCTATCCAAATCAATAATATCCTAAATTTAAAAAAGGTAATGTTATTATATTTATTTATCTCTCTCTCTCCATCTATTTATATATATATATATATATATATATAAATATAATATATATAATATATATATATATATATATATATATATAGCCTATACATTTTATTTAAATATATATAAATAAGATACAAACATTAAATCTCGAATAATAATCCTTTAAATAATTATATATTTATACACATTTTAATACTAATATATTATACACAACAATTTGTATGAAAATAATTTTAAATAATCAGTAATTTAAAAATATATAACATATTTTGTTATAATTATTTATTTATAATTAAATTAAATATATTTTGTATAGTTAATTTTATTAATAGGATACCCAAGATTAACCTTGGTAATCTTGTGGAATTATATCTCACAATTACTTCACACACACACACACACACACACATATATATATATATATATATTTATATACATATATATATATATATATATATATATATATATATTTATATACATATATATATATATATATATATATATATATATATATATATATATATATATATTGTGATATCTGACTATATGATGCAATAAGATATTATATTTTAAAAAGTATTTAATTATATCTAGTGGAAGTTCTATCAAACATTATTAACTGACATTACCTTTAAATTTAATTTAGCTATATTATATGTATATATATACATATATATATATATACATATATATATATATATATATATATATATATATATATAATATACTAATACATCACTATCGGAAGCACTATTGAATGTATGCTCCTATATTTAAAAAAGTGATTTCATTAAAATAAGGCTTGTTTAATATTAAATATAAAGATATTTAACAAAGTGTGCACACAATAAGATAAAAGTAATATAAAATGCTTTTATTGTTGACTTATTGTTTATAATTATGTATAGGTAATTTATATAACAATTTGATTAATATTTTTAATATTATTATTGCAAACTTATATAATATAATATCTTAATTTGTACTAATTGATACTCACATAAATATACACATACGCACGTATACAAATAAATCCACACATACATTCATACATATACATATACACACACATACATACCAATATATATATATATATATATATATTTATATATATATATACACTTACATACTAATATATACATATACTCACAACCCAGTAAACAATTGTGTAAAAAAACTTGAGTTAAAACGTGCATTTTTTTAAAAGATATTGTGTAAAATGTACGTGTTTGCATGAGAATTTGACAATAGTTAAAACTTGGATGTTAACCCATATATAACACGCGTAAAAAACCATTGGTTAATGCACGTACAAAAATGGTCAACATAAGTAAAAAACACACATGAACAAAAGTAGAACAAAATATGCGATAAAATGTGCTACGAAACACACGATAACACAAGTAAAAGGGTAGTATTTTAAAATAAGAAAAAAATATATTTATTCAATTTATTTATTTACTTTTAGAAATAGTTTCGAGTTTCGTATTCACTGTCCAATTGCCTAGATCAAAATCACTTGATATCATTTAGTGAATATTTCTTTAGTAAACATTGAATTAGTAAATTTTACAAAACTTTATCTATAAATGATTATCCTAACATTCACATTAATAACATTAGACTAATTCCTAAAATTGTAACTCAATATTTTGCATTTCATTTCAATAACAAACTTCGACCAATTTATATGGTCTATCCAGAATAACTTGAGCTGTGTAATTATTTTACTTGATACGACTCCTACCATATATTTACTTTAAGAATGTTACTTTACTTACACTTACACTATATGGACTCCGATTAAATATCAGCTTCAGAAAACAAATCTAAACAAATCATCATGACAATACTATAAATAGAGCGATTAGATTAATTTACAGACTAAATAATAATAACTACTCATTACTGAACTACGACAACAATTTAACTTGATGACACCTGCCAATTCTACTTACTAAAAAATACTAGTCATGTTACGAAATCTTAGTTTACTATCAACAACATAATCTAAGATAGTTACTGAATATTAAGTCAACATATAGAACATTACGAACTTCCGACCTTACCATATTTATACTTCCAACAACCTGCTTAAAAATATTGAAAGATAAGATAAATATACCTTTTTCATACAAATTGAATCACCTTATAAAAAACTAATTTTCCCAATCAATGCATATTTTAATATTTGTTATATACACACAACCGTATACACACACATATACATATATATATAAATATTCTCAAACATATTCATATACATATATAACTACATACACATACATATATAAATATATATTTATATTTATATTTGCTAATTAATAAACCTCGTATTGAATTGGGGGCTGTATTAAAATTCGAATTACTTTATAAATTATAAATTTTAAAATTAAACAATATTACTTTTTAGTAATATTGTATTAATATGATGCTACATAAATCATATTATTTGTATGCATTATTAATTTCATTGTTATGAATAATTTCCGTCTATACTTTGATTACGCAATAATATATATATATATATATATATATATATATATTTATAATACATGTTAATATATAGTTTATTATTATATTATGTTGCAATGGAATTCAATTAATTTTATTGATATCATTATTTTATTAATATATTCAATTCACTATTAGAAAGAATGCGTGTTAATATATGTATTGAACAGTTTCATTATATAAATAAAATAATAGCATTGTGTTTTAGATAAGATTATTAAACGAAATAATAAAGGTTAATATAATTCACTGTCATTCAAATATTGTTGATTTCATTATTGTTATATCGTATACTTTACCATATATTCAATATTATGATTAATTCCAAAGATTTTATATATAAATTAAACCACTCGGATTTGGATACATAGTTAATTTGAGCTATATAATCTAATTTATCATAAGGAATAGCATACATTACTAATGTGTAAATAATCACTCGTTGTATTTACTAATGTAAAATAGATTTTCTTTCAGTATCATGAAACTAGCAACCGTGGATGAAATTGCTATTTTACCATGGTTTGTTAACGATAATAATTCTACTTTCTACGAGATACAAACAGTATATATTATGGATTTATTAATTGTTACTCTACTCTACTCTATCTAATTGTATTAATGCGTGGAGTGGTGGGTAGAGTAAACTATTCTACTCCACTCTATTAATTGTTACTCTACTCTACTCTATCTAATTGTATTAATGCGTGGAGTGGTGGGTAGAGTAAACTATTCTACTCCACTCTATTCGACCCTACACACTACTGGTTAGAGTTTTAGAGTGGAGTACTATATTGAGTAGAGCTTTAGAGTAATGTACTCTATTGAGTAGAGCTTTAGAGTAACATACTCTATTGAGTAGAGCTTTAGAGTAATATACTCTATCGTGTACAGTTTTAGAGTAGTAAACTCCACTCGTATGACTTATTCATGTTTGCGTATATTTTATCATTCATTATAAGAAATATCAACATTTCATATTACCAATAATAATAGAATTTGTAAACATTCTATTTTTAAATATAGAATAATAATAAATATATTTTAAACTTTTCTAATGAACTCACTTTATTTTATTATCATCCTAGGGTATTATTATTTAGAATTGTAATGGTTCTACCAAAAAGAAAATTATAATGTGTACATATATATATATATATCTGTATAAACTATGAACATAATATATATGTCTACAATTAACCACCTATATTATTGATAGATATACAAATATATGTTATTAAGAAATGGTGGGTAGATTAATGAGTAAAGCAGACTGTTAGGTGTACCAGTTGTATGCGGAGCAGGAAGTAGAGTACGGCAGGATAGTGTACCATACACATGATGTCATCAGTATAATAATATATTATCAACTTTTTATCATATTATACTATTTAAAATTATTTGTAGAAAATTCAATTAGTATTTACTATTAATAAATTTAAGATTAAATCACATATTGTTTACAGTATTATTTTATAAATTTTTTTAACAATTTTTATTAAATATAAATTGTTTTGACATTAACTAATAAATAATTTATAATGTCGTTACATTAACAATAACGGTAATATGATTAATGTAGTTGGCAGTTAATTTAAATTGTGTATAGCATATAGATAGAGGTGTTGGTAATAGTATATAAATTTCAATGTGTAGACGGCCGATAATTTAAATACTTAAGTGTATATTCACATTAAATGTTCCATTGTTATGGTTTTGTTATCCGATAGCAACCTCCTGACCAGTGCGCACATTCCATTATGATATTTATATTTAAGTGGAATTATTTCATTATTATATATTCATTAACAATAAAAATGTTATTTTAACTATGAAATGTCTATAAAATAAGATAATATAATATTGTCTTATGTAATAAGAGTTAATGACTAAGATGATACTATGATATAGTAATATTATAACTAGAATTATATAGTAACATTGAATTCACAATGATTATAAATAGTATATAGATACTAATAATTATATGATAGTACGTATTATATTTTTAGTACAACTATATACCATATTAATATTTAACTATATACCATATTAACTATATACCATATTTAGTATACCATATTAATTAATTTATTTACAAATACTAATAGTCAAATAATTTACAAATAGTCTCAATATTATTTAAATATAATTATATATTTTAATAAAGTAACATTTTGTGTATATATGTAGATGGGTGCATTGCACAGTGTGAATGTATGTATGTCTGAATATTGATAATAACGTTGTCTTCGACCTGTCAATTAAATATATAATTATATATATATCCAACTATATTATAAAATTATATAATTATCATTTAAATAAAAAAGTAACTTATTATATTTTTAAACTATTTTTTAATTACCAAATATCCAGGCACGTTTCTGGGTAAAATCACTGGCGAGTTCTGGATAAAATGATAATTTTTATAAATATGTGATTACAGATACAATAGTATCGTTAAAATTAAAATACTAATGAAATTACTACAAATGTGTAGTAAATTATTATATTTTATTATCTTTGTAACAATGACTGCAAACGCAAACTTTAGTAACACCAACTATAGAACCTTCACCAATACCGACTTTAAATATATATAATAATTCAACATATATACATATATATAATATATATTACCGGAGATTCTAAAATTGCAGAGTTCTAAATAATATTACTATTTATATTGGTTATAAATATATATAAATATATATATATATATATATATATATATATATATATATATATATATATAATATTGAATTCATCACTATATGATGCATTCTATCATTTCTTATTATATTATATTACATTGTATTATAATTGAATATGTCTTATGTTATCGTTTGAAACTGTATTATGAAATGTAAGCGATCTATATATGTATATTAGTAATGTAGATATTTAATTAGTAGAATCAATATAATCAATATATTCTAATTTAAATTTATTTAAATAAAATTATACCAACTGATTTTATTTTTTAAATAAAACTAATAATAATTATTATATGTAAAAATCAGTTATGAAATTTAAAATGATAACGAATGGAATTAAACCGTCTTTCATTAATTTCAAGAGTAAATATCTGCGAAATTAGTCAGGCTCATTCAAACATACTTACATTTAATATTCTAAGACCATCACAAAACTACAACAAATGCATAGTAATATATATACTACGGATATACAATACATCGAGTAACGTATAGAGTAACAGAAGAATTATAGATTTAAAATGTAGATTATGTAATGTAATGCAATTCGAATTTAAATTGTAATTCATTTCTCATTAGCAATAATTAATTTGGATATAAATTTGCGTATACCGTTATATTATTGTACGTAGTCCTTTATATTACAATGAAACTATATATTAACCTCATATCCTTGTAAATTAGATTACATAGTGCGGTTAATATATGCGGTTTATGCAAATAAGATCAATAATTTTTTCTATTCGTAACCCTATTATTATTAAAAATAACAAGACAATATACAAATTATCTATACATTAACATTTGGGTCATCTGCGAAGATTGTTAAAGTTGGATTTGGTGTAATTCCATATCAGTCTCTTTTATTAGAATACTCTAATGTCATATTTCGAAATATTATTAGGAACGTTTATCAGGAACGTTTAACAGTTTTGACTCCATGAAATTCATAAAATAATTGAAGACATTATATATATATATATATATATATATTTGTAATGTTTATTCTTTTATTATCCGTTAACGATTCATAGGCTAAATGATATTATACGTTTAATACATGTGTAGTTTTAATAATTAATTGATAACATTATATATCGGAATTTTGTATTACTTATTTATATAATTAGTAAAAAATCTCAGTAATGTCATTATGTGATTTATTTGTGGGATATCACAAAATATCAGATTAATTTATTTAGATTAGATTTTTAAATGTATTACCTAGCAAATCTGTTTGGTAAATTAGTTTAGTAAATGGTTTGCCCCATAGGGAATCATATGGTAAACTAATATACGATATTATGCAACAAACAACATATATACAAAATATAATAAACTTGTTGGACTTAGTTAATTGATTTTTTATTTGTAATAATACAATTATCTTTATATATATACATATATATATATATATATATATATATATATATATATATATATATATATATATATATGATTTATTACCTTACTAATATTTCTATAAACATTCACAAGTAAATATCTTGGTGGTTTTATTATTGGATATTCATCCTAGTATAGCAATAATAATATTTATATATTTTAATTAATGGAAATATTAAATTCTATAGAATATATATATATATATATATATATATATATATATATGTATATATATATATATATATATATATGTATATATATATATATATATATATATATGTATATATATATATATATATAATATATAATATATTTATATCTATATATAAACCAATTTACGCTGATACTCTAGCTTTATAATATATAATTAAATTATTAAATAAATTAATAAATAGATGAAATAAAATAATATTTACATGTTATAATGATTATTATGTAATACGTTATAACATATTGTAATACATATATTTATATTTAGTATAATCATTAATATAGAATGAAGTACACCCAACATACACAATGTGATATCATTTAGCAACATTGCATCACATTAACTATTACAATCATGTATGAATATAATTATCAACAAATGCCAAAATTAAAAAAAAATTATATTAATTTATAAAATTTGCAACTAAATGAAAATTTAGATGATGTTGCAAAATAGATGCAAATATAGAAATATAAAGTTATAAACTTCATTTTACAATATTCTGTTTACAATAATCAGTTCATTCTAGAAACTGTACTAATAATACACTATTCCAAATATTTGATTGTAACATTATAAACATTAAATATTATAAATCTTTTATATTTTACATTATTATAATTCAATATTTTAAATTTATAATAATTATAATTAATAATATATATATATATATATATATATATATATATATATATATTATTTATGTATTATAGCTATTTCGCTCTTTAAAAATATTTTCACAAATATTGATATATAAATATGTACAGTAATAATGTGTGTAAACCATGAAATGCTAGTTCTGCATATAATAAATAAATATGCATAAACTTGTTTAGTTTATTAGATCAATATTAGGTTGGATTGTAATGTTAAACATGTGTAAAAATAAATGATATACAAAAGTTATTATAATTGTTTTCTATTATTTGTTATATATATTCGAGTCTTAACTTTAAGTATAATTTTAGTAATTTTATTATATAAATCACGTTATTTATTATTATATTTATATTTATAGTTATTTAAGATAAAAATAAAAATTAAATAAATACAAATATTAAAAAAAAAGAATTGTAATTATAATTCACATCGAAAATAATGAAGAATGATTTACAACAAATACAAGAAGATAGTACACAATGAGATATATCAGTCTCAATGAGCAAAATTAATCTGAACAAAGTTATTTGAATTTATTTATGTATTTGGCGAGTAATAAATATAAGTATTTAATATTTGTATATGTACACCATATTTTATTACCTACATTTTGGAAATATCTAATATATATATACTTAATAATAAATCTTTAGGGTATCTGAATTAATATTCTAACTTAGTAAAACGTTATAAAATTGAGTTATAAAATATAATATTTTAATTATTCATATAACTATAAATAGATTCCTTAAAAATGACTATACATAAATAATAATTTAATTTTCAAGTAAAATATATATACTAATTTGTTATTTAAAAAAATATTATAAAATATATCTTAACTTAGAATTTAATTATTATCTAATTATAATTATGTTTTAGAAAGTCATTTGTATGTAGAAAGTTATTTGGATAATTAAAATATTTAAAAGTTTTATTTATAATTTGTAACTTATAATTCAGATTCCTTATAGATAATGTATTATTAAGTTTATGTGTATTAAATATGTATATTATTTAATTAATATAATAACATAGTATATAGTGTAAAATAATATTAATATTTATTGTTAATAATATTAATATTTATTGGTTTCTGTTTTCTCGACGTATCCAAGTAAATTTACAAATGTTATGTTTATATTGTTTTCTATTATTTAAAAAAACCAATCTAGAAGTACCAAGCTTCCAGGGGCTCAGAGTTCATATGGCGAATATGCTCTTATTGTTATTATTTATTTATAATACAAAATTTAAATTGTAAATTAATATAAATATTATTTAATGAAATAATGAAATAATGATAATTTAAAAAATATTTTTCATTTTTATACATATATATTATAACAGTTGTTGAGTTTCAATTAAACTTTATATGCCTAGCATTCTATATAACATATCAAAAACTGCCAACTTCTTTTTACAGCATTCACAGATATTCAATTATCTAATCGAGCCAAAAAATGTACAAGTTTCACAGAAGTCAACTCTCTAAACAGACATAAAAATAAAAAGTAATCGATTACAGAAAAATAATTTCAACATCGATGTCAACAACATTTACAATATGCAATATTTATTTGTCAGAAATTAAAGCAAATTATGTTTGCTGGGCACTTGGATAATAACTTAATGATTTTGTGATCAAATTAAATAAAATAAAGTTACTATTATAAACAATTGCAGTAATCATAAAAAGAAAAATAATATCGTAAATTCCTGATTATATATAAAATATATTATCCTATAAAATTAATATTATAAAATATCCTGAATAATATTATAAAAGTATTTATGCAATAATATCAATGAAATTAACTGTTTACACGGTAAACAATACAAACAATTGCATTGTTTGCATTGTATAATTTTTTTTATAAAACAATAATATGTATACCCCTTGAAAGCATTTTATACAACTATTACATCGCTATGTTTGTCGGGTGTGTTACTTAGATATATCTATAATTATTAGTATAATCTCATTTATTGGGAATTAATAATCAAGGATTCATGATAATTATTATAATGTTAAAAATAAAATAAATTAAAATCCCTGGATGATTTTTCGATATAGTACATTTATAATGGATAATATATATTAACATATATAAATATATATTATACATAACATGTATTAACATTACAATCGTAATATTAGAAAATTTAATAGTGTACAAAATTTATTTTTTGAATCTATAATTTGTTACCCTATATTAATTTTTGTATTGTCACACTCTTTTATATTATATATGCATTATTCTATATGATTTGTATAAATTACGAACTTAATTATAATATCTAACAAATCTATCATAGTTCCTTGTACGCTATAATATAGTGTTAGTGTATTATTATTAATAAATATATACATATATGTATACACACATATATATATATATATATATATATATATATATTAATTTAATTTAAATTATATATATTATATATATATAAATATATCAAAATAAATAGAATACAATATTTTAGATTTTGTAATCTTTATTTTGGTGTTTTTGTATGTGTGTGTATGTGAGTGTAGTTGTGCGTGTAAGTGTGTGCGTGTATGTGTGTATGTATATATAGGTATGAACGATTTAAATAAATATATATCTATATAAATATAAACCCCCCATTTTGATTTCCTTTCATGTGACAAACTCTTTTAAAATTCGTAAAATTAATAAGCACATAATTACTGAGTTGGGTTTATATTTATAATTTATTATAATTAATTAATAATGATAATTAAACATGTTTTTAGAAATAATTTCATAATTTATGATTAATGCATTTAAAGTTAATGAATAGTTTTAATTTAATATTAAATGTTAATTATATATTAATAATATATATTAATATATATTAATAAATATATCTAAACAACGTTAATATTATTGTAAATTCATTGAAATAACTTTTAATTGGCTATATCGTTGATAATTCAAAATTTTTAACGTATATCATAAATATAATTATATTATAGTTTATTTATTTAATATATAATTAAAAGTATGCAAATAAATTAATTAAACTATGCAATACGTAGCTATACATACCAAGCTAGTAGGTCTGGTTGCCTGTTAATAATATCGATAATATGATATTTAAAATAATATTAGTAATATTAGTAATATATATATATATATATATATCTATCTATATTAATATATATATTAATATGTAATATGTGATAGTGTTAAAATCTTCAGTCCGTGATTATAAATTATATCTATTTTAACTTATAAATAGATACTTATTTTAAGTATATATATATATATATTATGTCTTAGATATATACCGATATGTCTACTCTATGAATATAAGTATAAATCCTCTGAATACATTTTGGGTTAAAGGTTTATATTAAAAAATGAACATTTTCTTATGTCATTACAGATCATCATCAATATTAGTACTAATATATCACTCTTATGCATGCATAATATACTATAAGAGTGTTAAACTTGTGGATTCAATTTCATAATTAATTAAATTAACCAAATAAAATAAATATAACTACTAATACAAATTATAGCCAATTTTAATAGAAATAATTAAAACTAATTAGTTTAAAAGAATATAATAGTAAAAATAATATTTTTTTGTTAATTGATACTTTGTAAAACTATTATTTCTATTATGTTGATACATTGTAACCAAAGAAATTAAATAGTTAATAATAGTCCATTTCATCATATCTAATAATAGAAGTTACACACAAAATATGATATAATAAAAATAAATATACCCAATTAAAAAATGAAATATTATTTAAAGTCCATGATAATTTCTTTATAGATATTATTTATACAATAAATTAGAAATACAACTAAATTCTTAAACGAATCAATAATCATATACATTATTAAGAATTATAAAGAAATACATTTTAAAAATCGAAAAATAAAAGATAAACAAGTTTAATTAAAGATAAGATTAAGGAAATGAAGAGGAGGGTGGCAAACTTTAGTTATACTGTTTTTAATATATTACCCACTTAACTGGTTGAACAAGTAAATCATAGTTTTGATATTTGATATCTTCTTCTCGTATAAATGTATTAGTTATGTAGTTAGCATACTTTTAATGAAACGACACACTATTGTTTGTTATAATAAAGTTATCTGATTTATTGAAACTATAGGATATTTATTATTATGCATATTTAAATATAATTATATTGAAAATACGATTAGATATATAAAATATACTTTTGTAGTGTTCTTTGACCTAAATTATTGATAAATTAATAATAAATTGATTACAAATTAAGATATATATATATATATATATATATATATATATATATATATATATATATTAACTAATCATATCGTGATTTATTCATTACAAATCAATAATAATATAAATTTTAAATAATAAGTTATAATCATTAACACATTTTATAAATATCACTCTATTCAATGTATACGTTGATCAATACTTATTACGTTTTACGTAAATAATATACAAATATTATTTGTACACAATGGAATGTACCTTTTATTTAAATCACAAGTATTTATGCATTTGAATACATATCTGCTATTTACTCCCGAGTATCTGTAAATTATAAAAAGTGTATGGATTGATTATTTATATAATATATAATGCTAGTTGGTATATGTTAACATATTAATGAAATTAATTTATAGATAATGTATATTAACATATATGTCAATTATCTGTATATGCAGGACAGTGCAAACTAGAAAAGCCTTATTAATTCGAAACCCCCAGAGATAAGAAAAGTATTTCATGATCACGTAACACATTTTCTTAACATCCAAAGAAACAAAATAAAAAATGTATAATTTTTAAGGTTAAAAATATGAATACTTTCCTAAAAAAGTATATTTCATAAATAACATACACAAATACACACCATATATATATATATATATATATATATATATATATATATATATGTCTGTGTGTATGTGTGTGTGAGTGTGTTACTTTAGTGTTATAAAATATACATACAATATGTTTTTGAAAAAATTAATATTATTGAAAAATGCTTAAACGTTAACATATACAATTATATAATTATATATAATAAGAGAACTTAATCTAATGATAATAGAATACGAATGAGATACATAATTAAAGAGTTATATAATATAGGAATGTTTAATTATGTTATAATAAAATTAAAATACATTATAAATTATGAATATTTTGTATATATATTTTGTATACGTACGTATACGATGTTATAAAAATATTAAATATAACTAAAAATATATATGATTAATATTTATAGGAAACAAAGTTTTATAAATAAAAATATCTTTTTGTATATAAGTAGTATAGTATATTAAGCATTTAATAATGTATTAATTAGACAACAATTGTGATAATCAAATATTTTTTACCCGTTTGGACTTTTCATTGACATAACGTTTCCTCTATAATAATATTTAATATATATATATTTTGATATATTAAAATTGTTAATATATACTATTTGTAATTAAATACTAATTAAATAAAATTGGTTATAAAATATGTACAATTCTGATAACACATATAATCATCAAAGATAACATAATTAATGATGTAATCAAAATAATATAAATATTAATTTTAAAATGGTAACAAATTGCATGAAAATATAATAATACGTTTAAAAATACAATTATAAAGAAATACTTTCATAATTGAGACATCACATTTAATGGCATATGACTTTATATGAACTGCCATTATAATTCATTATGGTATTTTAAATGCATTTTCAATAATAGTCAAGTAGAAGTATATGAAAGCGAGTAAAGAGATCAATAGTCGAATTATTTCTATAGGAAATATATTTTACTTGGATTATATTCTCGTATTATTTATATTAAATATTAAATTAATAGTTACGCAATTATTATTATTGATTTTAATACGAAAGTCGTTTTAATATAATTGGATGTACGATAATATTATATTATGACGACAGAACAATTTAATTTAGCAAGATAATGAGTAAATATTATGTAAACCTGTGTAGTATTTTATTGACATAATTATGTGTTACTAAGCAACAACAATAAATATAACTTACTAAATACATCATAAAACAATACATGACTTTTAAAACTGATCTATTATATATACATCTATATGTATTATACATATATAAACTTTATATATTGAATCGAGTATTATTAAATTATAAAAATTGAAATAATAAGAATTGTATACATTTTTATATTCCATATTTCTTATGCTTAATATAAATGTTCTATGTTGCTTAGAGATTATTGTAATATAATCCGTGATTTCTATTTCTAAAAAAAGCACGCTATAAAATTACTCGTTTAAGATTATTAGTTTTCTATTTTATAACTGCAGAAACTTATATTTTTTATAATAATACGAATATTGTTGTAATTCTAAAATATGACTAGTTTAATATGACAAAATTGTAATAAATTAATTTAAACAGTTCCAGAATTCAGGTACATGAATCTGAATTACAACTAGAGTTACAACTATATTTGTATTATTATAAAAATATAAGTTTTTATATAAAATATTGTATTACTTACTAACGAATAAAATAACATTTAATTAAATAATTAATATATAATTATATTTATTAATAATTATATAATTTAAACATTTAATGTTAGAGTTATTTTAGAAATTTGAATTTTTAAAAACAGAAACCATGAATTATATTTCAATAATCTAAAACATATCATAGCAGTGTTGTATCTACTATTTATATTTTGTTTCAATTCTTCAAAATATGAAATAAATATATCGCATTATATTATTGTTATGGATTATACAAATGTATATAATTATTATGATTGATATTTTTATAATTCAATACTACTTGATAATTTTACTATAAAAAGTTTATATATTTATACGATCAATTTCAATAATAGATAAGTTTCAATTTTATGTATTTCTGTTTTGTGTAATCAACTAATTCTAGACATATGTATTATAATGTGAATTATAATTAAGTTAAGTAACATTTTAATAAATGACACTACAGTGTACAAAATATTAGATATATTAATCATATTTATAGTATTTCAATCATTATATATATCATACAACATAACATACAAATATATATATATATATATATATATATATATATATATATATGATTACGAATAAGGCATCGAAAATCTGAAATATAAAACATATTTATAATATATATATATATATTTACATCATTCAATAAACTTAAATATTATAATAATTCAGCTTTCAAAATACTATATATAATTTAAAAGACAATAATAAATTATAAAATGAATTCACATATGAAGTGTATACCAGATATGAACATAAATACTAAATATCCAATATATGATGAATTTATGATGCATCTAAAGAACTGAATACATTATGATAACTCAAATGGAAATAAGAAGTTAGAAAGTATTATTTGTAATTTATTACTTTGATTTTCTCATTTCCTAAATCTGTTCGAATAGAAAAAGATGCACTTTATAGATACGAGAAAAATGACAATGAGAAATTCAACCGACACAATATAATGCATGTATAATATTCATATTCTGAATGAAAGCTCGTGTGATTAGCTATTATATACAATGCATGTCAATAAGTGAATATTTTAATAATATTCAGAGATTTTCGGTTTTTATCGTCTGAAAACTTTCTCAAATATGGCTGAAATTCAAATCAAATAAATTACCATCTCCCTCATAGTTTTATAATAATTGACCTAAATGATTTTTCTCGGGTAGAAATTATTTTATATTCTATAAATGACAATGAGATACACAATAAATATATATATATATATATATATATATATATATATATATTAATCTAGTAAAGATAATCTATGAAAATGAGTGGGGCATCTATGATAGATAATCATTGATATATTCAACGAAAATAAATAATGAAAATTAAATAATGTTGCATTTCATCAAATAGAGTAATGCAATTAGATTGGCATGTAGAAAAAGATAGTCTGGGAAGTTATGTAGTCTGGGAAAAAAGGAAGTATTCCTTCATTCAACATGTGATGTATCATCCAGAAATATTATAAAAATATTATCTAAAATTATCATAAAATATCATTTAACAAAATTTATGTTGATACACTTTTATAGAGAAAAGATAGATCTCAATAAAAAACATCCACTGATTCATTGTAAAATAATGTATATCAAAAAGTCAATTTAATTTAATTTTCCATGCGATTTTTTTCCACGATCACACTATAAAATTGTATCAAAGAAAGATTGAGAATTATTTATAATAAATTTAAATTAAAGAAAATAGACAATTAATATATATATATATATATATATATATATATATATATATTGATTAGTGTTAATATTACGTATTTGATAGATACTATGTTTGGTATTGTGGAGAATATGCATTAAAATGAATTAAAAATAATTTTTCAATACAAAATAAATTATTGATAATAATTTAATTCAAGTATATTGACTTTATCATGACAATGGTTAAAATATATTCCTGTAGTAAACTGAAATTGTTATTTATTTTAGCATTTTCATGTATATAGGAATTTTGATATCCGTTTCCAAAACTATATTAATCTTGTAATTGTTTTTTTTAATTATATTTTTACATTTTTAATTTTGTTATATAAAAGCGAATACAATTATTTACTTTATTTACTTACTTAATGTTTTACTTATTTACTTACTTACATAATGTTTTGATTATTATT
The DNA here is from genome assembly GCA_964035775.1 of Osedax frankpressi. Lineage (NCBI taxonomy): Eukaryota > Metazoa > Annelida > Polychaeta > Sabellida > Siboglinidae > Osedax > Osedax frankpressi. The sequence continues at coordinate 11,547,320 of OZ038317.1, read as the reverse complement.
GAAATTATTCTTGCAAACTTTATTAAGTTTATATATAGTATATTATCATTTCAATACATTTTTTAATTTTCGCGCGCGCACACATACTCTATCTCTTTCTATCTATATTTCTATTTCTCTCTCAATCTCTCTATATATTTATATATAATACATCTCTTTATGTATTATAACTTTAATAAATATAATTATTAAAGTTATTTTTAGTAATAATAATTATTATTTTCATATACAAAATTATTCAATTATCCTTGATATCACTGATCCCTGACATGTATCTCTATATTTATATTTTTTATTTATAGTTACCTTTGTTTTGAATAAGGTAATTCAATCTAATATGTATAATATACTTTATATTAGTAATCATTAAAATAATTGGTATATTTGTTTAAATTAATATAAATATTTAACATATTACCTTATATATTATTAATTGTATACTTTTAATTTACTTATATATATATATATATAATGCATATACTTATTATAATTAATATAATTAAATATATATTTAACATTTATGTTTGTTTGACTAGATTTCTTTTAAAATTAAGAAAATATATTGTTAATATTTAAATTATTATAATTATAAATATAAAATTATTATAAATATAAACTAAAATACAGTTTAAATATTATATTATAATATCTATATATGATTTATATTAATTAATAATTTAAAACATAATGTAATCATTTAATAATTATTATATAAATTACACTCACATGGAAATATATTTTGTTTATTAACAGACTTGCATTATATGAAATAGAATTCAATACAAAAGATAGTGTTCCTAAAATGATATACTATTTATTAGTACTGTATATATATATATATATA
>OZ038317.1:11488976-11541476 GCA_964035775.1 Osedax frankpressi | reverse complement strand
TACTAATAATTAATCAAAATCTATTAAATGTAAATTTCTTACGTATATAACGAATGGTAATATTAACGGAGTATAGACTTAGATTAAAAACTAGACAACAGAAAGAAAATATACATATATATATACTGTTATAATCTTTATTTAGTTTCAAATAAATTCGTATTCATTATATGTTATGTTAGTATCCCCAGTCAATATTAGGATATTCGTTTATAAGATTCTATTTATATTTGAATTATTGTAGAATATTTAGCCAAATTAGATCATTTATCTATAAATATTTTATTCGGTTTGGGGATAAATATCCAGAAGATACATTTAGATAAGTAGTACTCTATATCTATTAGAATATTTTGTGAAATTTGAATGTTCACTATTTGCATTATTTCCAATCGTATTTACATTGGTACACTAACTATAATTCCCCTGATAAACTAGTGTATATTATATGAAATACGAATTTTTAATTCTGTTAATGATTATATACTAGATATAATATGCATGTAAATATTGTAAATTAACACAAATAGATTAAAAGTAGATATCATATAATACAAAAACTTGTTAGAATATTAATACGTGTAATAAAACCTATACAATCAAGTAGTATACAACTACTACAAATTGAAACATTGCTAAATATTCATATTATTAGCCAAATCTTTATTTGTTATATTTATCTTTATTGGTATGATCAGTATACATTTTAATGTATTATTTAATGCATACCATTATCTAAAGTAGTCCTATTAAAACATGCTAAGATCTCTTGGTATATACCAAGATAAATTGATATCTATTTATCATAATATTACCTTAATGGCTTTTTATTCATTTATTTTCAATTCATTCATTTTTTTGTAATTATTAGTTATTTATATTTTTTACGTGTGTATTTAAGTGACTCGATCGTATATAATTACGATGATTTTCTAAATATCAATTAATATTTTACATTTTTCAACATTTATTCATCACCGGGAGTATATGATAATATTAAATACATATCTAAATAACTATACATTAACACAATATTTTATATAAAAACAGATACATACACACCAACTTACACACATAAATTAGAATTGAAAAAAATATAAATTTAATAAATAAAACAATATATATATAAATTAATATCACTAGTTTATAGTGATTTAATAATGTAAATATAAATATAATGTGGTAATACAAATTATTAAGTATATGTATAATATTTATTATATGTAATAATTAGTTATTATATATAACTTATTATATATTCCAACTATTTTTTTTGATTACATCTTCATATATATTTTTAAATACATTTATGCATTCATATTTTTCTTTTTTTTCGCATAAATTTTTATCAAATATTGATATGCATTCAATTGAAAAATTATATCCTATGTATTAGATAAAAAATATCAAAATATGTATGGGAACATTAATAAATATCATATATGAATGTTGAATCATTATACTTAAAATTGTTTGGGATTTCATTTATACATAATTAATTATTTTATAAATTTATTAATAAAATAATATTATTAGCCCTTTTTTAATGAAACTTAATATATTTTATATCGAATTGCATGACTATTTAAGTGAGAGGATTAATTCAACTTCAAGCATGTGAAATCAATCCCTGTGTATGAACTAGTTTATTGTGGTAGACTTAATCGACTAAATAATATTGAACACAAATTACAAACCGATATAATGAACTATTAAAGCAGCAGTAGAGTATTAAAAAAATAATTGATTTCATTTACAAAAATATAAAATCATAATCTGAATATAGTCACATTCGATATAGCTCTATTCAGAAATTAGCATAGAGATGTTTTTTATAAAAGTATACTTGATATTCGCGATTACTTTTTTTTGGGTACTGAAAATAAAAACTACAAATAATAAACTGAATGATGCAAATTAATTGGCAAATTAATAAAATAATTTGTTACGCTAAATTCAAGATTTCTCGTAAACTTATTAAGTAGAATAATTATATTTTTCTGCAATAGCGGGAAGTTAAACATTTTATAATGGATTTTAAATCAAGAATCTTATACAAATAAAACATGATTAGGTCCTCAAAAATAGATTTTATATTTCTCAAAACAAACTTTGATTATATCCAATGTAAATAGCGAGAACCATATAATTTCGATGTAATTTCCTATAATTCTTTATAACTAACGGTATATACAAATACCATTAAAATAATAAAGTCCTATATTTATTTTTCAGATCCTTTCATGTTTGGCAATATTAATGAATGAGCGATAATATTTTATTAAGATAATATCAAAATTATTAGATGAGATATTTCTAAACAGACATAACTAAAGATAAAAACTACATGAACTTTAAAATAAAATGTGACTCGGTTGACTGGATAATTTGTTTCGTTAATATTTCGATGTACTAATCATGATATAATATCAACTACGACAATAATAAATATAGTATCGGTTTCAAATGATTCCATAATATCGAAAAATATAACTATGATTTGTCATTTATATATTAAATAGGTTTTTTTAATTTTTGCTATACGAATATAATGTTATAAAAGAAAATCAAGGTATCCACTATAATTTTATATTCAATAAAAAGTTCCGCATTAAAGAAGCGATAATAGGGGGCGATTTGACAACTTTTAATTGATATTAAGTTTTTTTTAGAAGTTTATATTTTTTAATATTTAATATTTTATTTAAATTTTCAAGATGTTTTATATTTTAAACTTTAATAAGTTTGAATATTACGCTTGCAATGTTTACAACTAGGAATATGATGTCCTAGAATTCAGTAGAATGATAATCTAAATAATCCTCTTAACCAAAATCTATATATATATATATATATATATATATATATATATATATATAAATATCAGACCTTTGTTAAAATATTTGCAATTCGATGTTAGTAAGTTGTCACTTGAACACCCTCTTTCAATAAGTATCTAAGTATTTAGTTATGAATTAAACCAATTAGCATATAAATATGATTATATATGATTACAGAATGATTGTTATGTATTATTTATATTTAAAATAATATTTCAAATATTAATAATATTGATTTATAAACTATGTTTAAATAAATGTATAATTTTAAAAATGCAAATTAGTTAGAATTAAAAAGTAGGTTATTATACCATATATTTATATATATAAATATATATATATATATCTATCTAAATGTATATATATATATATATATATATATATATATATATATACATATATATATATATATATATATATATTATAAATGAAAAAACAATGTGTATATAAAACAATTAATAATAGTAACTTTTTTAGATTTAACATCATCTTTGCTCATTGCATATGGTCTTAAACTATAGTTGATGTCCAGATGTACGAAACAATTCCACTTGCAATCAATAAGCTTTTCTCCGTCTAAAGCTCGCATGCACTTGTCATCATATATATTATTTTTCTCCAGAAACGAAATGGGTGTCACAAACACCTTTTTGCATGATCCACACTTTATGGTACTAATTGTATAAGCGATATATTGTATTGCATGTTATTATATATATAAATATAGTATTAATTTAATATATTAATAATATATTTAAGTATGTATTTAATAATACATAGTTTTGTTTATTTTGGGATAATTAAACTAAAAACTAAAAATGCAAATACATTATCTATTGATACTATAACTAGACATTGTTTGTATATTTGAGGAAAATATAATAACTATATTCTTATTTATTAAATCTAGTTATGTTCGCAGAATATAATGCGATAAATAATTTGATAGTAAAAGTAATATTTCAGTTTGATACATTTTCGGATTGTGTGTGTCCGATATTGTGTTTTAATATTTTTAATTTAAATTTTATATTAGTATAATTTTTAAAATAGCCCAATAATTAAAAATTAATTTATTTGTCTGCAAATATAGTACATTATGTATACAAATACGCAATTCAAATATGAAAGAATTTGTTGGGAGGATTTCAAAAGAAAATTTAAAGGCCAACTAATATGTATTCGAAAACCTAAACATGGCAATTGAAATATACAATTAAAAACTGTACACTTAAAGGAATTCCATTATCTAAAATTTGAAAAATAATAAAATGTTTCATACACATGTAATGTAGTATATCGAACATATGTAATGTATACATGTCTTTTGTATACATGCATTGACCTTTATACATGCATTGACCTTTATATTTTCTTTTGGTATCCTCATTAAAATGATCGTGATTTAGCATAAATTTATCGATTTCATAAAACAGCTATTTTTGAACTTGTTCTCGTCAACTGGTCGGTATTTTAATTTTATGATCGATTATAATATAAACGATGTACGTATGTACTTATGTATAATATCTGAGTACAAATACTTATATATAACCATGTATATATATAGACTTTTTAACTTATAGATTCATAAAAGTAAACATAAATTCAATCGTAATTTAGATATTTAATATTAGAATATAAATGACTGGTCATATATATATATATATATATATATATATATATATATATTTATTTATATAATTAAAGAATATGTAATATGATTTGTAATAGTTATACATATTATCAACCACGTATAACGGTTTATTACTATTACTTAATTATATTGTGTATATATAAAATGTAGTATTTTATTATAAATATTAATATACTAAAAAGTAATTTATTAACATGTATAAATTGTATTCATTTAAAATACTTCCGTAAAAAGTAAATAATTGAGAACATTGGTAATTTTTGAAATGAAAAATATAATAAGGTTCATAGAAAGTAACGTTATATAGAGTAGTGATTACAATATTTGTGTTTGCCATCTACTAAATGAAAGCATGAATTAACGAGCGAACCTGAGTACAACTTAATATACAACATAATATACATATAATATAATGGTATACATAATAAATTAATATTGTTAGAGTTCATTTCAATATAAGACGAAATACGAAATGAATCAGTTTCAAGATTATTGATTACACACATAATGGATGGTTGGTATACTAACCAGCTATATCTTCCAATTTACGTGGTGATTATAAATACTCCATTTTTATGGAAACTTAGTAAATAACAGTTTTACCGGCAGTATAATTTAGAGAATGTTTGTATGCAATATGAATATGCATACTACGCATTATTTTCTTTTAAATTGTAATATCGATGTCGCCTTGACACACTAGTTTATTTATAAAATCATATTCAGGGGATATATAATAGTTTGTTTTACGAGTATAAATCTAAGTGATGAAATATACATCTCGCCTAATTGAAGAATTTAATAAACCATATAACTTATCGTATACAGATATTTATAATGTTGACGACATAAAGCTTCATTGTATTAATATAATTAATATAATATTAATACAATATGGTATCTTACCAAGAATTGCAGATCGATATCAAATATAAAAATGTAATTAGTTTAAATATAATCATTTCTATAAATATCATGAATATATTTTTTAAATTTGAATAACAATCAAATTAAAATTTAGAACATTTAATTTAATTATTTAATTTAAATAATAAAATAAATAAAAATAATAAAATAATATTTTGTACTATTATTTTAAATATTAATATTAATATTATAATAATATTAATATACCGATTTTGCTATAAAAAGTGAATACTGTTTATAAATTAGATTTATATAAATTATATAAACTTATTTATATAATTTATATATTTTTTATATCTGTTGTTATTACTGTATGATGAAATTACCAGATCAACCGATTTACCTTTATTGATTATGATATATTTTATTGAGAGGAAAATTGTTATTATAAATTAAATATTTAGTAAACAATTATGAAAAAATACTTGGGCTAACTTGTGTTTTCTGTGTGTTACTCAACAATAGATTAAACTACTGTGTGTATTCGAACACTAGTTAAAAGTACACAAAAATAATGTGTACTTTTAATAATGCGTGTATTTTTTTCTTGTGTTGAGTAACACATAAAAAACACAAGTTAAGCCAAGTATTTATTCTCAGTCTTATGTTTAGTAAAACATACAAAATAAGGTTAATCCAAGTATTTGTGCACAATTATTTAATGGCAAATACAACTCCGTTTTAATTCTACTATTTTGTTATGATCTTTTATTTATAAATTAAACATTATAATAGACATTTAAAATATAGAAAATTATTAGTAATATCGGTTAAAATACAAAAAAAAGATAATATAAGTTAACTTATATATATATATATAATATAAGTCAATATACTACATATAATGATATTTTAAGTACATTTACACGTTTATATGATATGCACATAACTATTCACATAATTAGTAGGATGACTCATTTTGAAATCGCCTACGATTACAATAAAATATAAGGTAAACTTATTATCATTATTAAATATTATTACCTTTCTTTAAATAATATATTATATGATATATATCATATCATATATTATATATTATACTTATACCGCCGCACTAGTATAAGTATAATATAGAGTAGTTATTAAATAGATCCTATAAAGTATATTGTATATATTATAATAAGTATATATTTTACTATATACGTAATTAAATACGTTTATATTCATTATTCTTATCTTCAGTTGATGTACTAATAGGATCTGATTTTCTCATATCATCATTAGTGTGATTAGTTTTGATTTACTTATTATTTGCTATTATATTTTTATTACGACTATCAATTTTATTGATTCTTAAACTAATAGTATCTAATGAGTTAGTGATAGCTTCTGAATATGTTTTATAAGTGGTTGTATTTAATTTTAATTTGTTCATATTAATATTAATATTTTCTAATTTAGTATCTATTGAATTAATAATATCACTTTTAATTACAGTATTCACACTCTCTGTTTCCATATTGGAGCATCTATTTTCAGTTACAGCAATACATTTCTTACACACGAAAGGAAAATACCCGCCATTCATTATTTCCATACCTATTTTTGAGGGTTTCATTTTATTCCATGCTGAAGTTGTCGCTCCATAAGCTTGTAAGCATATATAATGCAATATATCATTACATCTAGTGAATCTTATTGATAAAGTTATCTCCTGTTCCTAACATACAATACAATTCATAATTGAAAAATATGGAATTATCTTCATATTATTATTAAACCTTTATTAAATTCGCGCGTATGATAAAGGTTTAAAAACCTTTATTAGATTCGCGCGTATAATAAAGGTACAAACACTCGTATCATCCGAGGACACTTGATAAAGGTTTATTCACGACTTAATAAAGGTTATTTTTTTACAGTGTAGTTATAGAACATCCGCGCATATGCAAAGAACAATATCAATCCAAGAGCTCATGTTAAGCATAGTAAATAATTTTTCACTGCCTTCTTAAATGTTTTTTATAGAATTACATCTTCGCAAATTTAGAAGAAGTTTGTTCCATAAAACTTGCTATAATTCTTACTATAATTCTTAATAAACGATCTAAATAATGTATTTTAGATTTAGTTATACCATAATATATAGAATTACAATAGTTTAAATGCGATATACTATAAGACTGAGAGATCATTATTAAATTATGAAATGACATTAATTTTCTTATATTTTTGACCTTACTAAAATAATAAAAAGCTTTTTAGCAGTAAATCCTAAGTGTTTATCTAAAATCATATGTTCGTCTATAATGACACCAAGACATTTTACGGTTTTAGAAGGTTCAACAATTAAATTATCAATTAAATATATAGGACATTTATTTTGTGTTAAATTTTTATGAAATGTTAATCAGTTGTGTCTTTTCGATATTTAGTAGTAAATTGTTATTGATTAGCCAGTTGCGTATATTATTAGTGCAAATAATGAGAGATGATTTATCATTGTTTTTCAGTGGTAGAATCAGGTAAATTATAATATCGTCGGCAAATATATTGAATTTAATTTGGTGAAATTTAGAAATTAAAAGAGATAATGGACGTAAATAAATTAAAAATAATAATGGTCCAAGTACGGAACCTTGTGGAACTCCATAGTTTAGTTGGAATTCGTCTGATTGTATATCATTTATCAATGTTCGATACGTTATATTTGTAATATAAAATTTCAGTAAGTCTAGTGCCTTATCAGCTATACCTATTTCCTCTAATCTATCTAATAAAATCTCATGAGAGATAGTATCAAATGCTGCTGAAATATCTAATAACACAAGTTTAACCTTATTTCCCTCGTCTATCGCATTATATATATTATCAAATATAGATACTATTGTAGTTTCTGTACTATAATTTTTGCGATATGTACTTTGATTTATAGGATATAGTTCATTTTCTGATACATATTTAATGATCTATCCATCCATCCATCCATCCATCCAACCATCCATCAATCCATTAATGTCATAACATTTACTATTACGATATGGATAGGATAATAGTTTATATCACTCACTATAAATACTGCTCACCATAACAATAATATAATATCGGTGATACGGGTAAACATCAACTAATATAAATATATGAATATATACTATACGGTTATCAGTATTTAAATACGTATACATACATATATTTAATAATATCGATATTAATAACTTTTAATTATATAATAAACAATTCTTTATACCCATAACTTTAATAATATTTCAACTTAGACAAATACTAATAGTGCTAATTACATTAGTGATCATTACATATAATTCAACAATATTAATAAACCACAATGCTATTGCTATCTATTATAAATGATATTGGTACTACAATATATACACTGTAATATTGGTACCACCAATATATAACATCACGTTTAATGTTAATAATAGTATTTTATTATAGAAATATTGAAAACTAATACTTCGACTATAACTAAACCACAAATACTATCCCAATATATACCATTACATATAATAATATAATTATAACTTTAATAATATAATTAAATATAAATATATCTATAACTCATATTAAATGTACTTATATTTTTGATTTGGTTTCAGGATTGGTATAAGTTATGTGTTGGGTTTAATATAATATTGGGAAATATGTTAATAGTAATTCTAAAATAACTTCAATTACTGTACATCACCGGGTCCAAATGGGCTACGTTTTTTATTTGCATATTATAATATATATAATTAAATATATATGTATTAAATTTGCATAACTTATTACATCGAATACCGGACTTCGCCAGGTAATATCAACCACATTTTTGTATTTGCATATTATGATATATAACATTAAATATATACACTTATCCAAGTTAATTCAATAAATTACATTGATTATCGGGTATCAGCAGTTCCCGGATAGTTATATTTTTATAATATATAAACTACTTTTAAAATGACTTCGATTACCGGGCATTACCTGGTCCAAATGAGCTAGAATGTGTATATTTTCATATTAAAAAATACAATATGTATAACTACATGTATTAAGATTGTATAAAATATGAAATGGAATAGTCGGCAATGCCGGGTCTATAGCATCTAGTATATATACAAAGATAATAAATTTGAATTTTATATATACTTATATATAATTTAAATTTCTATTTATAGTGGATACATAATCCTTTTAGAATTTATATGTAAACATTTAAATACTACTTTTTGTAGAGTTACTACCATTACATTCTTAAATATATTCTCAGATAGTATTTTGAGAATAGATGTGTGATGTCGTTTTCGGCCGACAATGTTATAACGACTTCTCTATAAAGTAGATTTGTAGATAATGGAAGTATTTACTGCTAATAATATATATATATATATATATATATATATATACAATTTCTAGTCATGGCAAGATATGTTATACATATTATATTCTCTGTAGTTTCTCGTAGTAATATGGTAAATTAATTAAGCCAGTTCTCACTTTCGGCGTAAGTAAAATAAATAAAAGATAGTTCAGGACAGCCGGAGATTAAAACCGATATAAATACAATATATGCTTTTTTGTTATATTATTAGAGAATATTTCATCCTCTAACAAATATTTAATCTCTTTTAATATCATATTGGTAATTATATTATTCGGATTATTCGGATTATTGAAATATATTTATAAATTTGAATTTGTGTAACTACGCCCTAATTTATAAACCAGATATTGATTAATACGCCGATATTTAAAAATTTGAAAATTATATTTTTTAATATCATAGAACAAATATATGATAGCATATAATAATAACTGCTATTATGACTCTTCATTAAGTAATTTAGCTATATTATTATATAATTCTTTTAGATATGTTTGTAAAGATTATAGAAAATGTCACGTGAAGGTTTCATATTTATATGCTATCATATATTTGTTCTATAATATTAAAAAATATCATTTTCAAATTTTTAAATGTCGGCCTATTAATCAATATCTGGCATATAAATTAGGGCGTGGTTACACAAATTCAAATTTATAAATATATTTCAATAATCGGAATAATATAATTACCCATATGATAATAAAAGAGAATAAATATGAATATGTGTATGTGTTTGTGTATATTTATGTGTGTGTATTTGTGTGCGATACACAGTGTGCATTGCACACTGTGCGTATGTGTAATAGCATGCAAAATTATTTAGTGTGAAAATAAACTTATTTTTGTTTCCATAATTTACTCAAGAATTGATTAGTCGAAGTTCGCATATACAAATTGTATCTAATGTGCCTATGAATATCATGTATGGCGGAATATGTTTTCACAAATACAATAACTAATGATGACTATAATGAACAAGAACTCAATAAAAGTATCAGCTGTATCAGGCAAGAATCATACGTTTATAGAAATTATTGAATGTTAGTATTAACAAATTAATACGCATATTAATTAGTTAACTATCAGTTAATATTAGTGCTAGTACATTCATCTAGAAAATAATCATACTAAGATGTAGAGTACTAAGATTATGAATTCATGAAATTAAAGAAGAATTGTACACATTGACAATGTACTCATTATTATGGATTATTTGGATCATTTCGTATAATTTTATTAATGTATTTTTAATAAAATTATTATTTTTAGCACTGGTATTGTACCATTATGTATTCTATTGTACATTATACTGGTATTGTACCATTATGTATTCTAGTATAGTTACTTTGCTGCTAGAATTCTAGTACTTCTCTATGTTCAGAATACTATCGTGAATATTCAATTCTATTGACTCCGGGATAGTTGTTTGTTGAACCCTGTGTCCGGAATTTATAGGCGTTCAATATATATATATATATATATATATATATATATATATATATATATATATATATATATAGATGTATATATATGAATATAAATATTATATATCATTTAAATATGTTTTCAAATTTTTCTATCTATATTCTATATATATATATATATATATAGATATATAGAATATCTATATATATATATATATATATATATGTATATATATATATATATATATATATATATATTATTACATAAGGAGAAATCTGTGATTCTAAGGTTATCTAGCAATTATTGTAGAAGTAAACGAGTTTTTGAAAAGATCAGGCCTGACTCCGAATTCGTACTAACGAGACTAACCCGTCTCAGGCTTTCGTTTTGAATTACATATACTAATAAAATGGATATTTTTTCAAATGAATTGTTCACGATTTCTACTAGGGTCGGCTCTTCTCAACGAGTTATATAATACATAATATAATACATGAGGGTGACAACATTTAAAATAATGTGATTATTAAAATAAATTAATTATTCAATAATTCTCGAATTATTATAATTGCTCCACGTTCGTAGTATAAACATAATAACGTCATAATTAATAATACTATGAAAAATATCATATCTCATGGGAACTTATATCCCTCCTATTTTTTTTATAAACTAACCAAAAATGAAAATCAAATGCAATTGTATATATTCCAAGAAGGGGTGAATGTCATACAAAATATGAACGTAGTTCCATTGTATGTTTTTATATCATTTATTTGGTTTTAATTATAATATTCATATATTTATAGTTAAAAAAAATAATTGCTAATTGATCACCGTCATACCCGTGTGCATTTTTAATTCATCCCTTTTTTAATACGTCTGTATCATGTTATTACTAACATTGTATTACTATTTGTTATACCTATTACTTTAACATATAACATATAACTATATATAACATATTCATTCATTTTAGTTCTTTACTAACCAACATTATCATAAATTAGGATTTATAATTAATATATGATCTATCATAATGCGCGTTAAAGCGCTATATCCATTATTATTTAAACAATCTACCATACACATAATATAACTAGATATATCTACAATCATATATGATTAAACATCATTGTCCAATCACATATTATATTATACAAATTCCATGTCTTAAAAAATCAACAAACATGTTATTATTTGCGAAGTTATCAATTAAACTTTAAAACATAATTAAAGGTTAAAACTTATAAACACTTGTTATGATAGTTTAAATATATCTATACTGGTACAAATTTAAATATATATATATATGAGTGGATATAATTTATTACACATACACATAAAATATAGTAATAATTATATTTTATAATACAAATTTTCATAATTTTGACAAATATATATTAATATTTATAAAATGAAGGTATATAATTATATTATATATAATAAATATTGTAAATTAATATATAATATTGGCTAATACTCTAATATAATACATTATATATAATATAATACATTATATCATAACTATTTTAATAATCATATATGTATAACGTTTCTTCATTTTCAATAGAGACTTCATTTTCATGTTCAACGTATGATCTGATTGATATAATATCCGTTAATTGATATTCTTAGAATTTACTTATTTATCATTCAATTTTAAAATATATTACTTATTGTACGCATAATTTTATAATAAAATTATGCAACATACTAATTAATTTATTTTAGTGTTATTTATTGTATATGATATTTTGTAATATATTTAACTTTTAAAATATTTAGGACTCGAATTATAATTAAAATATCTGTTATAACAGACTATTATAATATACTCTACATTATAATCTAATTAGAAAATATGCCTCAAAATATACACAACATTTTAAACTATACTCTTCTACTAAACATTTATCTTAATTATATCCTAAATGATATTATAAAATGTAACCTAATTACTCTCTAAATCTAGTTTAAGCTTTATACTACATTCTACCTATATGGTTAACTATACCTAGAAGTCAAGTGTTTTACGATAGCAAGACATGCGAGTAAGAATATAGCTCCGAGTATTCCTAAAACTGTGAATTATTATTATAATTATTATTATTATGCTTAATTATTATTATGCTTAAAATAAATATCAAAACTGTACAATATACAGTTTCGATATAGTTTAATGTATAGTTTAGAATGTAATGTGTACATTCAATGTATTAATATATAATAAGGAATTACCCAACAATCCAATATATTTCTTATCTAAGTGTGCATAAAATTTAATAATATAGAAAATAATTAATAAGTAATAAAGTAAATTATATAATACTCTTATTTTCAATATCAAACTAACTATCTTCTAGATTTTCTTTTTTTCTTGCTGGATCTTAAATATTAATTTAAATTTATATCAACATTATAAAATTTATATTATATTGCTATTATATATATCTTAAAAATAGTTATTCAAAATCTAAATCTATGACTAATTTGTATTATCTAATCTAATAATATAAAGCAATTACATTTTCCAAAACCTCAATTGCCTCATCTAAATCAGCATCCACATTGAGATTAGAATCGAATGAATTAATTATATCGATAATTATTTTATTAATCAATTACCAATTACGATATTTAAAGAACATAATATTGAAGTTATGGGTAACTAATTCACATACTATAACAAACTGTCTAGACCGTGTCGTGCATTTACCCTGTAGAATTATAGAAAATTAAAATTGTAACTCAATGTATCTTCTAAATACAAATCAACATATATAATATATATTCTTAGAACTAATCTTGATATACAGATATGTCTGAAGGTCATTTTAGCTATGCTATGATTATCTGATGAAAACGTTGAATAGATATTGCTATTATAAATATATTAATCGGATAGCTTGTATGCTAAAATCTCATAGTAATATTTACACAGAAAAGAAATCTCTACAATTACTAGAATATAGGTAATATATTGTCAACAACTATTTATTATACATTACAAATTAAGCTTATATCTTATAAATATACTCTGTCAACAGATATTAAATTAGTCATATATTATTGTAATACATAATATTTTTTAAGACTTTAATTACTTCATAGAAATATATACTTATTGGATTTCCAATCAAAAACATTATTTACAATATTATGTAATGTTTAATAGTGTAAATACAATCCAATAATAAACTTTATATATACTTTTAGTTAATATATATTTTTATTAAATAATATCTATACGTAATTATTATATAAGAAATCATAACTAATTACAGTAATAATTACATTTTATATCATTTAAAATTATTTAAACTTTAATTTATAGTAATTATGCATTATTACTAAAATTATTTATTAAAATATTATTTGAGTTATAAATAAAGTAAATTATAAAATTTAAACTAGTAATTAAGTATTATTTGAATTAAAAATTTGAATTTACTATTAATTAACCATTAGTAGAATTAGAATCTTTAATAACATTTTTTTCCGATATGATATCTTTTAAATCTTCTTCACCTGTATTTTAGTGTTTAATAATTTCAATATATTTTAATTATAATTTTGGAGAAAAAAATTATACTTCTATATGTTTTCGTATAATATATATTTTGTAAATATATTACAATATTAACTGAAATACATATACCAAACTCCAAACTAAACAATATAATTACAATACACAATATTCAATTATCAATATATTATATATCTTATATATTTATGTATTTACAATATTTAATTTGTCCTCGATGTTTTTAAATAATATTATTTTATTTTAGAAGATTTAAAATAATCAAAGCTTATGATATATCATTTTTCTTGGCATATCCGTGAATTTTATAAATTATCGTAAAATAATAGTGTTATATATAAAAAGTCTATGATGTAAATATTTTGTATTCGCAGGTAAATATTTTGTAACTATAATATAGTGACAATTGTTTATTATATATTACAAATTAAGCTTATATATAAAAAGTAAGCTCATATCTTATAAATATACTCTGTCAACAGATATTATATTAGTCATATATTATTGTAATACATAATATTGTTTAAGACTTTAATTACTTCATAGAAATATATATTTATTGGATTTCCAATCACAAATATTATTTACAATATTATGTAATGTTTAAAATAGAGCTGATGATTATTAATAATATAATCTAGATAGTGAGTAATACATATTATCCACTAATAAACTTTGCATATACTTTAAGTTAATGAACATTTTTATTGAATAATATCTATACATATTATTATAATAAAATAATATCTATACATAATTATTATATAAGAAATCATAATTAATTACAGTAATCATTTCATTGTATATCATTTAAAACTATTTAAACTTTAATTTATAGTAATTATTCATTATTACTAAAATTATTTATTAAATTATTATTTGAGTTATAAATAAAGTAAATTATAAAATTTAAACTAGTAATTAAGTATTATTTAAATTAAAAATTTGAATATACTATTAATTAACCATTAGTGGAATTAGAATCTTTAATAACACTTTTTTCCAATATGATATCTTTTAAATCTTCTTCGTCTTTATTTTAGTGTTTAGTAATTACAATATATATTAATTACAATTTTGGAGCAACAAATTATACTTCTATATGTTTTCGTATGATATATATTATGTAAATATATTACCGTATTAATTAAAATAAATTAATGTATTATAAATGATTCGCCTTTAATATATTGTATTCTATCAAAGAAAACTAATTATTATATATAAATATTTGTTATTCGCATGTAAATAATTTATAACTATAATATAGTTATAGAATTATTGCATAGATATTTAGATTATAGACATTGCAAGAAAATAACGATATAAATAACTTGCAATAAATGTATTACTATCAAAAATATCATCACTTCCTGGTGATTCCAAAACTAACAACGTAATTTGCTCATGTCCTATCAGCATTTATAATACATTTTATTTAAAAATATTTTTATTACGAAATCTAAAAATGAAATAAAGTTGATTTTTATACATATTTCTAAACTCTCAATTTACCAAAATTGTCGAAAAATTAGTTAACATTCTTTTATTGTTCCTTCGTAGCATCAAATAATTTGTAATCTACTTCACAATTTATTTTTAGTACATCTTTTATATAGGTTTTTAATTTAAAAACACTTTTTAGCAATTGTTTTAATAATAATAATCTATTTTTATCTTCTAAAAAAGGCATTTGACATTGTGAATCAAACAATTTTAATTAAAAGATTTTAAATATTATAGTATGGAGAATTACATTAGAATGTCTATCTAGTCATTTATGTGATACATAACTATAATATAGTTATGAAAATATAATTTCTGATCGATAAATGTAAAAGATGATATTATACGTGGTTCTATTTATTCCTTATTTATATTAAAGACTTAGTGAATTTATTAAATAAATGTTGCCGAGAAATCCACACTTTTTTACATCTTGAATATAAATATCCATTCACATTTCTGTAATGATATTAGACTTTTTTATGCGCCATTAATAATAAAAATCAAATATTAAATAAAATAAATTTAAAATTTATAATAGAAAAATTAATTTTCTGTTAAATAAATATCATAATGTTAAATAATTCAATTATGATTAATAATTGAATTAATGTTTTAATTAATTATGTACTATAATAATATTAATTATTAATGTAAAATTAATTATGCAACTCAAATGTCTCGAAAATGTGCCTCCCTTACTGGAGCACATTAAGAATATATATCCTCTATATAAGGAACTTTTTTGAAGCAGATTCACTGTATATATTTTCAAAATACACATATAATTTTAATAAATATATTTATATATATATTTTTAGGATATTAACTTAATTTAATTTATAACAATTATATTATATAATTATGTAATAATATACCTTCCCAATCATCTATCGTCTGCGTGATTTAGTTTTAAATAATGGAATGATATATACAAAGATAAATGGATGGATGGGTGGGTGGGTGGATTATATGGAACATTTTTCTCTAAGTTAAAATTTAATTCCTTAAAAATATGTAAGAATGCTTTGAAAAATCAACTTCTATACTCTTCATGAGCTCTTGGATTGACCTTTAGTTAGAATTGATACCTCTTCACCTGGATCGATATAATTTACATATGTATTGATGGCACAATTTCTTTATTTACAATCTATGTGCATTTATATATTGCCCTTGTATCTGCAATGATGATCATCAGCGCACCGATTCATCGTATCTGTCCAGAAATCTCAGAGTTGGCTGGTTAACCAATTGCGTCTAAATTGATTCCCGTATGTTGATTCTAGATAAATTGAGGAATGTACCAATAATCCCATGTGATGTTTCTATGTTATATACCATTTTTGACGTACTTCACTAACAATATCATTAGTAACTATCTATTAAATTATGCTTTATTTTTTCTCTATTTATCTATTTTACTCTACTCAAAACACAAATGATATTATGTTAATTTAGTTATTTTGAGTCTATATAAACATTTTAATTTAAATTAATTTCAATGAACGGATGGATGTATGGATGAATGAATAAATGGAATTATGGATGTATGGATGGATTTGTGGATGAATGAATGAATGATTGGATAGGATGATGAATGGATGGATTGATATAAAGAAGGGTATAAAACTAACACTATTCTGGTTTCCCAATTTTTGATCTAAGATGGAAAAAAATTAATATTATTATTAAAATATATAATTGAAAATATAATAATATTATTTTAGTGGTACATATTAATAATCGAAGTGAATTCGTTAAATTTAAATGGGACTAAGGTAGAATATATAAACATGGTTAAGATTTTTAATTTACATATGCTCTATTTAATTAAATATACAAATATTTATACATATACATATATATATATTTACTTTAAAATGTACTTTATAATTATAATATAATTATAATTATATTCTATATTTTCATTCGTTAATTGATGTTTTTTGTTAAAATCGATATATTTTCATAGTATAAATATAATTATGCACACACACACACACACATACACACACACATATATATATATATATATATAGATATATATATATAATTATTTACTTAATATATTACTATATATATATTAAGGCATACATATATCATTGTTTCACTTGCCTAATAAACTAATCCCTTTAAGAGTAGTACCGTATAATTAGAATAGCTACGAGAAAAAAGTGGTAGCATTCAATTATTTTATCAAAATATGTCAATTCAAACTGCAATAATTAAAATATAAATATATTTAAATATATGTATACGAGATCAAACATTGAAATCACATACAATATCAATTCAGATATTTTAATTTATTTAGCTATTTTATACTCAAAAAAGGCAATTAAGTCAATTGTATTACTATTTACCATGTTAATTATTGTTTTCATTATTATTAACATCCCAATTATATTGATATCTTTCATAAATTCTTTAATTTATAATTTTATCAACAATATATATTTTATATTAAAGGCATGACATAATGAGTTGTGATCAGTTATAAGTTTGTAACAAATATACAGAAAGGAAAATATAACCAATGAAATGAAAATAAATAAGGTTGATATTTTAAGAGAATCGTTTAATGATTGCTACAATATTAAGTTTTGGCCATATAACGAATAATAAATTCATATAAAATCAACATTTAAATTTCAGAATTATTATGTCAAAACTCGAGATTTAACCATTCAATATGATCTTCATTGTAATATAATATCAAGCATGATATAGCTCTAAATATAATTATTATTTGAATAAATTAGTAGAATGTTGAAAAATAATTAAAATAATTAAATCATATTTGGAGATTTAAATTTAAGTAATACAAATATGGACTTTTAAAAGAACAATATAAGAAAAAGCTACTAAAATGTTATCAAGTATGATAATATTATTGCAAATATATTATTATATCGACAACAATGGTTACATCTTTAGATTACATCGCACACATAGCCATCTTTAAAGAATCTTAAATGTATTCTAAATACATTATAAATATTATTCAGGATCAATTGTAATGCTTTTATTTCAAATCAAAGACCAAAAAGACAACAATAAGGAGATATATTGATATATTAAAGACTAGCAAACTTATTGTGATACAATACGTAACTAAGATGAATAAGGTGTATATCTTTGTCAGCTTTATAAATCAAGTTAAGCATAAAATTTGCATATTTAAATCAAATAGCAACGTCGCTAATACATTTCTAATGATATACCATTACATCTATGTTCTACAAATAATTATAATAGATGTTTAATATTTTCTACCATAACGTATGCATCTTAAATATCAAATTTAACATTCATTTAATAGAAAATTTGCTCAAGAATTCTGGATCAGCTGTTACTCACCATTTCCTATTTGACCATGCAACAAATGATGTACAGAAAATAAAAATGTTGAAAAGTCAAATAATAAAAAAAAAAGTTTCTTTAAAAGTCAAATAATAAAATGTAAATAGTTAGTAGAGTCATAAAATAAGTGAGAATATATTAATATAAGTAAGTAAGAGTAGCAGGCTGCAAAAACTATATCTGAGAAGACAGTACATTACAATTTTTCAGTACAAACATTTTTCGTTACAAATTTTTTTTTTCGAGAATCAAGAAATTTTTACTTAAATAAAAGATTAATTATAATATTATCAAGTATATACTATGTCATCTTTGTGAAATATAACAGTTTTTCGTTATTAAGTACATAGGCAAATTTTACATTTTGTTTAATTGTGTCATCAGTAAAAGGGTCTTGTAATTAATATAGTATCTTATTATTATTTATGTTCAGATTTAAATTCTTGATTTTTGAAATTTATTGATGTTCCACACCTATCATCTATATTTTATATTCATAAATTTACTTTTCTTAAAACAAATTTCCTTTATTTAATATTATTGAAATGATGTTATGTTTATAATATACTTTATAGTACATTGTAGATTGAGGTAAATATTTTATTTCGCATATTATTATATATATTGATATATTATAATAATACAAAAATATTTATTATATACCAATTTATTCTTATACAATATATAAAATAATATATTACGTAATTGTTAATATTAGATCAATTTATTTCATTAAATAGATCATGATACTAACTATAAATGCATATATTTTATATATTTATTATATTTTCATAGAGTTTATATATATATATATATATATATATATATATATATATATATATTAAATAACCATAAGAACAATCTATAGACATTGGTGAAATAGGAATTATTTTAATATCTTCGGTTGAGAATCCGCCCATAATAATATTAGAAATAATAATACTTTTATTATGACATTTGACGTTTTTCTCCAAGTCAGCATCCTTTGTATGTATCACAATATCCGACAACCAGAGGAGATCGCAATAACAATTGAACTTATTATTACTTATCCTAAAATATTTATCTCTCAGTATCCTTAATAAATACTTTTCGAATATATATCTTCTAAAATTTGTCAATTCATTATTTCGAACATCTATTATTCTTAGATTCTCCAGATGATTCCAATTTCCTTGAATGTAAATAATTTTGTTATTACTAATGTTTATTGAGTCTAAATATATATTGTTTTTAAATAGATTAGGTAATATCGTCCTCAACTTGTTATTTGATAAATCTATTGAATGCATATTAATTAAGTCATAGAAAGTTTCCGTTTCAATTCTTTTAATATTATTCGAGTTTAGATCAATTGATAGATTGTTTTTAATATTGGGTTCCTGTATATTTTGATAAAATGAATTTACATTTACAATATTAATATCCAAATTACTGCAATTAACATAACTAATATTCTTTGTAATTAATATTGATCGTTCTTTTAAATGGTTTACTTTACATCTATACTAAAATGATAGTATTCGTTATATTATATATATTTTTAAAATTATATTTATAGAATGATATCATTAATCATCGTTGTTAGATTATTTTATATATGTAAATATTATAGTCGATAGTTACGTTATATAATAAAGGTTATAGACATATAATTATAAGATATTGTTATGGGTTGCTAATAATGTATGGCATAATAGACTCTAAAACAACAAGAGTATGTTAACATAGTGACAAAAACGGCAAACATAATTTACTATAAATTAGCAATATATCATTTATATTTCATTTAATTAGCTACAAAGCGTACAAATTTAAATAATGTTGCTATATAAATTCAAATTAGATTCAAATTCAGATGAAATATTTCTATTTAATTGCATGAAAGATTGCTATTTAATTGCTAGAAAGATGAAATATTGCTATTTAATTTAATGATGCACAAATGATGAAAGATTGCTATTTAATTGCTAGAAAGATGCATACAAATGAAATATCGCTATTAAAAAAAGATGCATTATCAAATAATATAATTTTCTAATAATTCAACATTTTATATTTTTTAATAAGAAACATAGATTAGTTATGATTTTGTTTTTGAATATAATTATTTATTTATATTAAGATTTCGTGTTCATCATTGTTTTCCTAGATAAACAATATGTTATTTAAAAAAAATAAAATATATGTAAATATTACATATATATTTATAAATTTAAAGTAGAAATGCTTTTTTATACTGTATTTAATAAGCAGTTAACCATACTCACTTTTCATCATCAGCGAATACAATTTAACAGTTTTAACACTAATATGAACCGTTTTAATAAGATGTAAATTATCAACAGTAATATATATAAATATATATTACTTTTATTCAATCATAAAGAACAGCGTTATATGTTTGAAAATATATTTGATATAAATAGTGTTTTACTTTTTATTTTTAAATGTGAATGAATACCATATCAAATATATTGCGTATTTTAAAAATATATTGAATGAATTATTATTATAAAATAATAACCTGATAAACTCACACTCATAACAAAACCAATGGTATCTTATTATATTTGTTGTAAACATTTCTCAAGTTCAAAGCCAACATAATTACAATTATATCTTAAAAAAATATTTAGTTTTATTTAACTTTAAATGCAATTTTAAATAATTCTAAATCTAGTAATATATAATGGTATTTGTATGCACTTACAAAATTAAGGCATGGCTCAAATATATATCAATTTTATAGAAATTAGATACATGTTTGAAAATAAATTATTTTTCCAAGTAATAATCTTGTTGGTTTACAATTAAACATGTTAATTTATATTGATTTATTATCAGAACTACCTTACCATGTTTTTACATTATTACTGTATATATTCATTAACATATTTATAAACACCTATGCCTGATTTTGGACATACTTTAAAAGAGATAACTAGTTAAATATATTAATAATATCTATGTATATTATTATTAATTATAATTATTATAAATGTATAATATTGCATTATAATAATATAAAATATAAAAGATTTATAATATTTAATTTTCAAATTATTATAATCCATAGATTTGGATTAGTGGGGTTCTAGAATGAACTGGTTATTGTAATACTAACACTGTAACATGAATTGTAGAACTATATATTTATTAATTTTCATCTATTTAGAAATATTGCATTATTTAGGCTGCATAGAATATTTATGATATGATGCTGTAAATATTCAAGATTGCAAATTATATGCAATTTTGTATTTTTATGCTAAATTACTAATTAGATGCAAATCTTATAAATTCAATATTATAATTTTGTTATATTTTTACAGTTATGTAAATATATTTAATCTAGATATTAACAAAAAATAAGCCATATTATATAAGACCACGCTATATTTTTAAATTAATATTTGTTCATTATTTTTTATTTATTGATAAACTATTATATTATGATAAATTATTATATGAATATCATTGTTATGCTAAAAGAGAAACAGACTTTTAAACAGAAACAGTTTTTATAAACATATTTTATTAAAATAATAAAAGTATATATATATATATATATATATATATATATATATATATACTCGCTAATATGCCTTATTAATAGTCATTTTAAAATTAACCTTGTTAATATTAGAAACAGATTGTAATGCATTCGATTATAATATTATAGAATATATGGATTCTAACAATAAACAAAATATATATAAATATTATTTATAACTGCTAAATCATAAGTATTTAGCCAAAATGATTTAATAATCATCTTTATAAATTAATTATTAATTATTTTATCATAAATATGTTTTATTTTAATTAATTTAATTAATAAGGTGAAATTGATGTTACAATTATTGATTCAGATTCATTTGACACTAAAAAGACACCACATATTGATGAATGTTAGTATTTATTGGATACTAAATTATAAATATAATATGTTTTAATATATATGCATTACATATTTAGATTAATATATATATATATATATATATATATATATATATATATAATGTAATTATAATATTTAATGCAAATATATATTATTTAATATAATATTAATTTTATAACAGTGTTCTTTATAATTAATTAAACAGTGATCTTTATAAATAAGTCATATATGTTTATAATTTATATGTTATTACAGTTGATACTCTATATCTTACTAGAACATATTTTAACTCAGTTAAAAGTGAGGTCCAGGATACAATCCATATTAATGCTAAATGTTTTAAATTGCATTCGCCGAGGATCAGAAATGAATATGATTAGCTGATTAGCTGATTAAATACAGTATTTATAATTTACTTTGTAATTTTTAGGTTGAAATAACCTCGCAGTCAATGATATATATATATATATATATATATAATTTCATAACATGCCAAATTGAACACACCAATACCAATATAAGATAGTTATTAATTTATTTTTATTTACTAACCACTTTTGAATCAGTAGATATTTCAATAATAATACTCATTAAAAGAAATATATATAAGTATATAGAAATCATATTATTATTGGATTAAACACTAATTAGAT
This sequence comes from Osedax frankpressi, assembly GCA_964035775.1. NCBI lineage: Eukaryota > Metazoa > Annelida > Polychaeta > Sabellida > Siboglinidae > Osedax > Osedax frankpressi. The sequence continues at coordinate 11,517,318 of OZ038317.1, read as the reverse complement.
TGGTAATTATAATTCACAAGAGATATATTAATGTCCAGATTTTATATTTAAATAATTGTTAATAATTAAATTAAATTAATGATAAATCAAATTTAATAAATAAATAATATTAAATAATAAATATTATTTAAATAATATCAATTGTTAAAAATAATATTAATAATAAATATAATTGCTTTTAAAAAATATATTTATATAAGATGTTTTAATAACTACTGTAGATTATAAAAGTTCGATTGAGTATATATATATATATATATATATATATATATATATATATATTTATAAATGTATGTATATAAATAATCATAAACAAAAATAATAAATTTATAATAAAATAGAATAAATAAATTTATAATATTAATAATAACTTGAGAAACTCAAACTATATATATAACGACTTAATATATTTGAACTCTAATTAAAACTATTGAAACTTTACAACAAATACACTCATCATAAGTTTCATGATCTTTAAATGGTGATTTGTCATGGTATTGAAATTTGTAATAGCATTTAGAATACGGATTCAAATTAATCTTAACAAATTATTAATATTAATTAATAGTTATTAATATTATCTTATCATTTTAATATTAACTTTGCATTATTAATATTAACTAATTATCATTAATATTAATTTATTATAATTGATATTTACTTATCATTATTAATATTAATTTTAATATTAATTAGCCACTTTTAACTATTAATAAATTTAATTTAAATAATTAATTATTAATTTTAACTTATCATAATAAATATTAATTAACCATTATTAAATATTAACATCATTTATATTAATTCATCATCATTAATATTAACTTATTATTATTAATATTTGTAATCGTCATTAATATTATTCGTATCGTCATTTTTATTAAGTGCCGGCGTAACCTTCGTTTTTTATAATAAAATATTAAAATTTAATTAAATATATTAAAAATGATATATATTAAAAATGATGTCCTGTCAAAAAATAAGATTTATTATTTTATTAATTTGTAAAATATTTTCATAATAATTTGGGTTTAAATTAGTATGTTTTCGTTTACTAATATATTTTCAAGTTAAATTTTTTTTAAAAATTGCACAGATGATAACTTTGTTACTATTCAATATGTGGCACTAATGTATAACATATGAAACGAAAGCATTTTATTCAAACATAAATGATTTCTTTGTATTGATATTTTCGTCTGTCAATTTTATTTTTTATTTACACTTGAATTCTCATCATTATATATCCACCAAACAAACGTAGTAAATTTATGAAGATTATATGCTAGCAAAAAGTATATACTATAATATAATTAGCAAAATGTATACATATGTAATGTAATGCTAGTCTTTCTATGATGTAAAAAAATTGATTTCAACTATATGAAATTTTGTTTGACATTCATATTTTTCAAGTATGTTATTAGATATTTGTTATAACTAATTGTAGTATATGAAACACACACTAAATAATTAATAATTTATTAGTAATAAATTCATATTATGTTCATAAAATATTAATTATTATGAAATTTACATTGAAATGATATTTTAAACTATATATTATTTTATTATTATTAAAATTGAATTTAATATACAATAATCAGAGAGTTTGATGTGTTTTACATGCCTATTTATTTATTTGTAATTTAGATGACTTCTGTAGATGATGACAGTGTAATTATGGATGATTTTTCTAATTTGCTAACTTGTGGGTTTTCATTGTAATTATCTGTGGGAATGAAAAATACTATAATATATTTATATATATATATTAGAATTAATTTATTACCATTATATTGACGATATTATATTATAAATATACGAATGTATGTATATGTTTTCATTATAATTATTATATCACATTATTGTCTATTTTGTATTCATTAATTTTAAATTATTAATACATATAATCGATTCTGGAATATATTTTAAAATATCTTTTGGTTTAATTAAATTAACAAGTATACTTATTTCAACAAAACTAGGCACCTGGCCTGATATAGGATATATGCATAGCAGAGTACCAAAAACAAAAATTATAAATTCTATAAAAAATATAAATATTTGCTTTCAATACAAATAGGGACTACAATATAATTATATAATTATTTAAATTATTTAAATACATCTGATCATAGCATAAATCAGCATAAAATATTCAATACATTATTTACACTTGATATCTATACATATCATAAAAAAAGTTAGTTTAATTCAATGATAATCTAGGCAATAAAAATAATCTCTTATTATAATTTATTATAATTCGATTACAAAGTCAATGTTTGGATATAGGATACAATAGGAAAGTATTTTTTTAAATTACAATTTTTATTACAATTTATATTACGATGCAATTATAATGTAATTGAATACTATAGTATAATATTCTCACTTATATGCCCTTTCAATTTATATTTGAATCCTATTTAACTAAATTTAAGAACATATTTAACTAAATCTAAGTAATATATCTCAAGTTATTATAAAAAAGCATCCATTAACTTACCCATGAAACCACTCTTATTCTAGTAATTAAATCTTTAACGGAATAGTTTAAGATTTGACATATACAAATTATACAATTAAATTTATGAATCTTTTATAAACACATATATCAATTAAGCATATATTATATATATATATATATATATATATATATATAATATATTTTTTATCTTAGAAGTAGAGCAAATTATAGATTTTAATCAAAATTGAAACTTGTGCTGATCATTTTAAAAATTTATTAACATTTTATCAAAGTATTGGCTAGTGCTATTATATTATGTTTGTATTAGAAAACATATCTGAAACTTTATCAAAATATTTACCATATACACATTATTAAATAACCCATTTCATTTCATATAGTATCTTAATTATATATATATATATATATATATATATATATATATATATGTGTGTGTGTGTGTGTGTGTGTGTGTGTGTGTGTGTGTGTGTGTGTGTGTGTGTGTGTGTGTGTGTGTGTGTGTGTGTGTGTGTGTGTGTGTGTGTGTGTGTGTGTGTGTGTGTGTGTGTGTGTGTGTGTATGTGTGTGTGTGTGCAGGTATACTTTCTATAATTAATAATATACTATTAAATGCTAGTATTTTATGAAGTAACCTTTATTCACTAATCCAAATACTTTAATTATTATACATATAAATAATAACAAAATTCCCACTAGTAGACCGATGAAATAGATATTTTCATTTCCTGAATTATTTATTGAAATAATAAATATTAATTATTCCATTATGCATTAATGTTAATTAAAAAGGTGATATTCATTTTTAATGTATATAATTATTATATTTTTAGTGATTACAATATATTGGTAATATATATAATATATATAATATGATTGACCTCTATCTTCATCATTATATATTATTGAATTACTAGTTTTATTCCATAAAATATCGCTACTCCCATTCTAATAAAAATTGAAATTAAATTTTAGTTTTTTTTATACAGTACGAGAATAAATTTAATAAATATATTATTTTACTCTTAATTATTCATCTCTATTATTATCTACAAGTGTCTAATATTATTAATTTGATATACGATCTAACATAGCATATATGATACGTATGTATAAGAAATATTTATTAACATATATGTAAAACATAATTCGTTTAGTATGACATTTTTTTCTAAATAGTGTGTATTATAATTATATTACCGTATCTTGTATTGTATCATCTAAACGTATTATTAATGAATTTATTATTAATGATATAATATAATATTCTAGTTTAATAATATAATATGATATTATAAATAAATATTATAATAATTATATTTCTTTAAATTTTAAAAGTATAACATCATTAATAAAACCAGTAAATTATTAAATTTTATACGAGCATTACTATTTTATAATATTAGCTTTAAAATATTTCATTATTATTTCAATTGTAGTTAATAAAATAATGATTATTTATCGTATAATGTATAAAATAAAATAATAAAAAAATAAATTAGTGAATTCGAACCTTTTGAATTAGTAAAATCGATTACCTGTATTATATTAATATATTTTAAACATGAGTATTTATTTATATTATATACATCAACACGGTAATTTGCTAAGAACACATTTTGTATGATAAGCATAGTTCATATTCTAAAATCTATAAATAATTGAGATTAATAAGCCAACCGGATGCTCATATATTGGGGAATTCTTCTCCGTCGCCGCTAGTGTAGTGGATTTTACAGAAGTTGTACTATTATGTTCAGTGGTTAATGTGTTTTCAGTGAGAATGTCGATCGATGGATCAGGAATTATATTTTGAACATGTATGTCTTTACCTAAAATAAAACGAATTACAATTAGAATACGAAAAATAATATTACGCATGCGTAATATTATTTAAGAATCTTATTCGACTTTAAAATATTGCACTTTATTAATAAAATTGATAATACAATAAAGTTGCATAAGTAGCAGATATTATGCAATACCTTGGTATAAATATACCTACTTTTAGATCTCATATGATTTATTATATATCCTATTCCAATTCCAATACCCTAAAGTTAGTAATTTTATTTATATTAGTTTATATTATTTACATACAATATTATACAACATATTTTATATATACAATATGTTGTATAATATTGTATGTAAATAATATAAATATATATATATATATATATATATATATATATATATATATATTTATATATATGTGTGAGTGTGTATACTTTACTCGATATTATATAGTGTATATTAATATTATATAAAATAATAAATAATAATAAAAATATCCAACTATATATATTTAATAATATACATTAATATATATAACCACTGCTGCCATGCCAACGCCAGCTCCAATGCCTAACTTCTTATTCCAACGTTTAGGATTCAAAGAATCGCGCTTTTCAATATCAATTATTTAATAAATTAGTAACAAACTTAATGAAATATACATATATATATATATATGTTTATATAAATATATATATATATATATATATATATATATATATATATATAGATATATATATGTATATTACCCTTGAACCAATCTGTGTTATTAAAAAATAGTAAATGTAAAATTAAATTAAGATTTGTAATATGGTATATATTATATGATTGATTTTAAAAGATATTATAATAAATAATTTAATAATTAATAAATTATTTATTTAAATATTTCCATAATTAGTTACAGTCTGTAATATATTATTTAATACATGACAAATCTAATCAAATCGATAAATAACATATTCCAGCAAAATTATATATAGCGATTTAATAATATAAAGTCTATAATAATATTATAATATAATAATATATATATATATATATATAAATGTATTATTAATTTTAATCAATACATATTGAAAATTTATAAACAATATGTTTTATATAATTCTTAAAGTAACACATATTAATATTATAACTATTAATAAACTGTTAATTTTTACAATGTACGATAAAAAAACGTATTACAATAGTTTTATTATATATATATATATATATATATATATATATATATATATATATATATATATAATATATATAATATATATTTTAATTTAAAATTTATAAATAGTTTTAATATTATTTTAAAATTTATTCTAGTTAAAAATTGTCCAGTCAATTGTTAACTCTAATAACTGTTACTAAGGAACTCGATATAATACGCATACTATACTATATTAAATAATGTTAATTAATATTTTAAATTTATTTATATTTTAAATAAATTTCAATTTAAATAATTCAGTTCACTTAAATATTTTAAAATATTTTTCATTAAAATCATAATTTAATATATTATATTTAATAATATATCTATGTGACTATATAGGTAAACATATAAATGGCATACTAATAATTCTCTTAAATTCAAATAATAATCGAATACAATTTAAATTTATTAAAATATTTCTAATAGAATATAATAAACGCATAATACTTTTAATTAATTTACTTATATAACTACTAATTAATTATACTTGATAATTTGATTAAATGATACTTTCATTTATTGCATTGACTTATCGTCCAATTATAATGTATCGTGAATCTTTTATCACAAAGTGTAAACAATACATAATAATATTCAAAATATTGATCTATTGATTTCACTTTGACTCACTTTGACTCACTTGAATAATAAAATTCTATTTCATCCGTTATCGTGTTCCAGAATGGTACCTGTGCTAGAATGGAACCTTCACGTGAAATTTTCTATAATCTTTACAAACATATCTAAAGAATTATATAATAATATAGCTTAATTACTAATAATAGTAATATTTAATTAGTAATAATAGCAGCTATTATTATATGCTATCATATATTTTTTCTATAATATTAAAAAATCTAATTTTCAAATTCTTAAATGTCGGCCTATTAATCAATATCTGGTTTATAAATTAGGGCGTAGTTACAAAAATTCAAATTTATAAATATATTTCAATAATCCGAATACTAAAATTATCAATATAATATTAAAACAGATTAAATATGATATTAAAACAGATCAAATATTTGTTAGAAAATGAAATATTCTCTAATAATATAACGAAAAAACATATATTGTATTTATATCGGTTTATAATCTCCGGCTGTCCTGAAATAACTTTTATTTATTTTATTTCGCCAAAAGTAAAAAGGGGCTTGATTAATTTACCATATTACTATGATAAACTACAGAGGATATAATATGCATAACATATCTTGTCATGACTAGATATTTTATATATATAATACTTATTAGTAGTAAATACTTCCATTATCTACATTATAGAGAAGTCGTTATAGCATTGTCGGCCGAAAACCACATCACTCATCTATTCTCAAAATACTATCTGAGAATATATTTAATAATTTAATGGTAGAAACTCTACAAAAAGTAGTATTTAAACGTGTACATATAAATTCTAAATAGATTATGTTTCCACTTTAAAATAGAAATTTAAATATATAAAATTCAAATTTATTATCTTTATATATATATTTATAATTTTAAAATTCAAAATTTATATTTCTTTAATTGGCATGTTTATTTATCAACTATTTTACATATACGTCATCCCTATAAGAATTTATTTTAATCGGTATAAGTGATAATATATGGATTAGTTATATTATTAGTTATAGATTTAATATCTATAAAATAATTTACTCGTATGTATTTTACTCGTATTAAGTATATTCTTATTGATTTGAAATTATTCAAAATTGATTTATTGCTAAACCAAACTTTAAAATATCTTATTATATGTGTAGGTTCTATTCTGGCACATGTTCCATTCTGGGACATTATATATTTATATATATATATATATATATATATAACTCATATACCAAAGATATGCTTTTTCGTGACGAAGACCATTTTTTCATAATTTCTTTCGCCTGTTATACATTATTTTGAAGTAATTGTATACAATTTTATATATTTATTTTTATTATATTATATAGTAAATTTCACATTTATTATTATTATTATTAATTAATTTGTAATTATTGTTAAAAATTAATCGTAAATAAATAAATAAATATATTTTCTGATTTAATTAATAATGAAAATACAATATAACTTATTAGGCGATGTATGATATTCTGATGGATGCAAAGCAATGACTAGATATTCAATTTATCGGAGCTAATACTTACTTTACATTACGATATTGAATTAGTTATTGTTTCGTAATATCAGTCTTAACACACATCAACATATCGTACATGTAGTAATACACAATTATAACTAATCAATTTACCTTGATAGAATTACCCTGTATGTATTATAAATGTATTAAGATATAATATTGCTATATTATAATATAAACTATAGTTATAATATATCGATATTAAAGTTTAGTTCAAATATAATCATATTTAACTTATAAATACCTTCATTTGTCGTTTACTAAGACTTCCCTATATTATAATACTTATTAATAAATCAATACAACTATGTTCATCGAACTAGATTATAAATATTACCCATCCATGGCAATACAATCATAATCTTAGATCAACTATAAATATAATACGTTACATATAATATTTACAACATTAAAATTATTAATATAAAATAATGTTTAATAATACAGACGAGTTTACGATTTGGAATTCTAGTATCTCGATTACATTGGTACATCTTAATGATTCTCATATGAATTTATTAATTTACTTGTTTTACTTAGATATATTAAGATATATTTAGATACATAAGAGATAAAGGATATATTATAACGCATGCACCTTGAATACAACTATCCATACTTCTATAAGTATACATTGTTTAAATCGAATTATTATATTATCGTAAACGAAATATGCATACATTAATTTACGGTAATATTTGTTTATAAATATTACTGTAAATAGTATAAATGATCTAAACGGTAAATTACTCACTGTTTTATAACATTTTTATTTATACAATTAATGTACGATAACACGTTTATAAAATTACTATATATAGTCTTGGTGGAATTATCTATCATATATTATAATTATCTATACCTATTATTACTTTAATACATATACATTTTGATATATCAACATTTATGTATAATATATATGTAGCTATATATGGATATGTTGAATTCTTCATAAGAAATATGTATGAATATATTATATATATTATATATATATATATATATATATATATATATATATATATATATATATATATATATTAATATACCTCAGATACAATTTTTCTTGTCATTTTTAAAGATCCCTATTCATTTAATTGTTGTACATTAACATGAATAAGGATTCACCAATTGAATTATACTACATTGTCTTATAATAAATAAATTATATAATATTTTATTATATTAGTATTTTTAATTTATTTTATCATTATGCATTAATATGCATTTATTATATACATAGGAAATATTTGTATACAAAATTTAAACATTAAAACTGTTATCTAAATTTCTCATACAGATGACTATAAAGAGTAATTGCTAAACATAGTTAATATAGAGTAGTTATTCATTAATATTATATAATAATATTAATTATATTAATATTAGATATACCTATATTAGATATACCTATATTAGATATAACTATATTAGATATACCTATATTAGATATACCTATATTAGATATACCTATATTAGATATACCTATATTAGATACCTATATTAGATATACCTATATTAGATATACCTATATTAGATATACCTATATTAGATATACCTATATTAGATATACCTATATTAGATATACCTATATTAGATATACCTATATTAGATATACCTATATTAGATATACCTATATTAGATATACCTATATTAGATATACCTATATTAGATATACCTATATTAGATATACCTATATTAGATATACCTATATTAGATATACCTATATTAGATATACCTATATTAGATATACCTATATTAGATATACCTATATTAGATATACCTATATTAGATATACCTATATTAGATATACCTATATTAGATATACCTATATTAGATATACCTATATTAGATATACCTATATTAGATATACCTATATTAGATATACCTATATTAGATATACCTATATTAGATATACCTATATTAGATATACCTATATTAGATATACCTATATTAGATATACCTATATTAGATATACCTATATTAGATATACCTATATTAGATATACCTATATTAGATATACCTATATTAGATATACCTATATTAGATATACCTATATTAGATATACCTATATTAGATATACCTATATTAGATATACCTATATTAGATATACCTATATTAGATATACCTATATTAGATATACCTATATTAGATATACCTATATTAGATATACCTATATTAGATATACCTATATTAGATATACCTATATTAGATATACCTATATTAGATATACCTATATTAGATATACCTATATTAGATATACCTATATTAGATATACCTATATTAGATATACCTATATTAGATATACCTATATTAGATATACCTATATTAGATATACCTATATTAGATATACCTATATTAGATATACCTATATTAGATATACCTATATTAGATATACCTATATTAGATATACCTATATTAGATATACCTATATTAGATATACCTATATTAGATATACCTATATTAGATATACCTATATTAGATATACCTATATTAGATATACCTATATTAGATATACCTATATTAGATATACCTATATTAGATATACCTATATTAGATATACCTATATTAGATATACCTATATTAGATATACCTATATTAGATATACCTATATTAGATATACCTATATTAGATATACCTATATTAGATATACCTATATTAGATATACCTATATTAGATATACCTATATTAGATATACCTATATTAGATATACCTATATTAGATATACCTATATTAGATATACCTATATTAGATATACCTATATTAGATATACCTATATTAGATATACCTATATTAGATATACCTATATTAGATATACCTATATTAGATATACCTATATTAGATATACCTATATTAGATATACCTATATTAGATATACCTATATTAGATATACCTATATTAGATATACCTATATTAGATATACCTATATTAGATATACCTATATTAGATATACCTATATTAGATATACCTATATTAGATATACCTATATTAGATATACCTATATTAGATATACCTATATTAGATATACCTATATTAGATATACCTATATTAGATATACCTATATTAGATATACCTATATTAGATATACCTATATTAGATATACCTATATTAGATATACCTATATTAGATATACCTATATTAGATATACCTATATTAGATATACCTATATTAGATATACCTATATTAGATATACCTATATTAGATATACCTATATTAGATATACCTATATTAGATATACCTATATTAGATATACCTATATTAGATATACCTATATTAGATATACCTATATTAGATATACCTATATTAGATATACCTATATTAGATATACCTATATTAGATATACCTATATTAGATATACCTATATTAGATATACCTATATTAGATATACCTATATTAGATATACCTATATTAGATATACCTATATTAGATATACCTATATTAGATATACCTATATTAGATATACCTATATTAGATATACCTATATTAGATATACCTATATTAGATATACCTATATTAGATATACCTATATTAGATATACCTATATTAGATATACCTATATTAGATATACCTATATTAGATATACCTATATTAGATATACCTATATTAGATATACCTATATTAGATATACCTATATTAGATATACCTATATTAGATATACCTATATTAGATATACCTATATTAGATATACCTATATTAGATATACCTATATTAGATATACCTATATTAGATATACCTATATTAGATATACCTATATTAGATATACCTATATTAGATATACCTATATTAGATATACCTATATTAGATATACCTATATTAGATATACCTATATTAGATATACCTATATTAGATATACCTATATTAGATATACCTATATTAGATATACCTATATTAGATATACCTATATTAGATATACCTATATTAGATATACCTATATTAGATATACCTATATTAGATATACCTATATTAGATATACCTATATTAGATATACCTATATTAGATATACCTATATTAGATATACCTATATTAGATATACCTATATTAGATATACCTATATTAGATATACCTATATTAGATATACCTATATTAGATATACCTATATTAGATATACCTATATTAGATATACCTATATTAGATATACCTATATTAGATATACCTATATTAGATATACCTATATTAGATATACCTATATTAGATATACCTATATTAGATATACCTATATTAGATATACCTATATTAGATATACCTATATTAGATATACCTATATTAGATATACCTATATTAGATATACCTATATTAGATATACCTATATTAGATATACCTATATTAGATATACCTATATTAGATATACCTATATTAGATATACCTATATTAGATATACATATATTAGATATACCTATATTAGATATACCTATATTAGATATACCTATATTAGATATACCTATATTAGATATGCCTATATTAGATATACCTACATTAGATATACCTATATTAGATATGCCTATATTAGATATACCTATATTAGATATACCTACATTAGATATACCTATATTAGATATACATATATTAGATATACCTATATTATATATACCTATATTAGATATACCTATATTAGATATACCTAAACATATGTCGATGTTATCAGATAATACTATTGTAAATGACATTCTGTACATTCATTATATACATTAATTGTATGCATTATATGTCATTAATGACGTACATATATTAATGTGCAGATTATTTAATTTATATTCACACTAAATCATCAACTTAGATAAATAACCTACTTAATAAAAATGATCAGAGCGTATGTTAAGTACTTGCATTACTCTTTAATACTCAATTAACTTTTAATATTATAAGGGGGTGCCATATGACATCCCGTATAATTTAATGCATATTTACGAATTACATAACTAATTTAAATAAATTGAATAATATCCGATGATAAATTCTATAAACATACATATTTGTAATTATTTTAAAAATTTGTTATACATTCATAATTCTCAATTCTTTATATATATATTAAAAAATAATTTGTATATGATATTTGCATAGTTCACACCATATGATATAAATATTAATGAAATAGTTAGTAAATGGTAATTATTAGGTTAATCTTTGAAAAAATCGCGTTTTATTTTCTTTATATATAATTAAAGTTTAAAGGTCAATATACGAAAAGTTTTCAGTGTGAACACATCGAAATTACTCTTTATATTTAATTTAATTCCGATCGGAAAAAACAAGTAAAACGACGTGCTTTTTCAGTGTTTATATATCGCTATGATATGATTTATATTGATGTCTAATTAGGAAAATATATTATAACATTATTTTAAATTCATTTTAATTTAATTAATATTAAGCATTTTAAAAGCAAAATTTATTATTGTTTTATATAAATTTAACTGTATATAATATATAAATTAAATATATTAGTGCTTATTGTTATAATTTGCAATATATATAAAAGATATATAAATATACATAATACCAACTTTATTTATATTTAAAGGTAATGTTTTCGATTTTTGATCTTTCTATATTATTATTTATAATAATTTTAGATAATAAAATAATTATTATTGAGAATATAATATAATCATTGATTTTAAAAATTGAATTTATTGATTTTATCATTTAGTTTATTCAAGTAATTTATCCTTTTTTTTACAAAATAACTTGAACTTGAAATTTTTACACTAGATACTTATTGATTTCAATTTTATATCAGTTTGTACTTAGACTACCAGATATTGTGTTTCTTGATATCTAAAGGAGCTAATTGACGACTTGAAAGCTATGCACTCTATATTATTGTCTTAATTTAATTTTATTATAATATTAAAATGATATCATTTTATATGGATTTCCATTATTTATGTATTATTATATACTGGCTAATTAGATGAAATTATTGAGATATTGTTAGGCTAATATTTGAGAATAATATTAATAATAATAATAATAATAATAATAATAATAATAATAATAATAATAATAATAATAAAAATAATAATAAGAATATATATATATATTAATAAATAATTTATATTGTTAAATAAAAGATATTAAACATTAATAATTTATATTATAATTAATATTACCAGAATCATATACTTGAAAAGTTAATATGAAAATTAGATATACATATATAATATTGTTAACCGTATTTACTTAAATAATGATTTACTATATATATATATATATATATATATATATATACATAGAATAGTTGTTTTTAGTAATAATTGGAGCAAATATGATATGTTTTGATAAATTTAATCATAAGTCCTCAATAATAATAAGTCCTCGATGGAATAATTGTCAATTACAATATATAACAATAGTCTGGTATTATATTATATTTATATAAAATAGATCCATATATATTGTATAAGAAATATGTTTTATTTTTAAGTATAAATGTATATTTTAGATTTAATATGCAATGCTATATATTTCTATTATGCATTACATTAATTGAAGAACGGGTTTGGTGTTTTCTTATAAAAATTATTTTAAAATTGTAATATATTCATTTTTCATAAGTTCAAACTAGAAAATACATACTAATATATTATATTACATTATTACATTATTACATTATTTAACTTGTTATAGAATTATTTCTATGATACATGTGTTTATGGTAATATATATATATATTTATTATTATAATTTATCATTAATTATATAACTATATATATAACACATTTTAATAACATCGAGAAATTTATAAAAATGTAAAATAGAAAATTAAAATATATTTGTTATTTGAAAATAAATAAATCAATTAAATTCGTGATTTATTAATATATTTTGTATATTGTGTTATTAGTAATACTATTAGTATATTAATAAAATGATATAATTTAATTTTCAATATTTGTATATTTAGTCATCAAGTAGCATTAAAAATATCATATACATATATAATTTAGAAAAATTGTATAATATACTATTTTTTGAATATGTATTATCTTATTTATATTCAAATGTATAGGGTCTACTAAACATGATCGACTGTTATCTTAACCAAACCGGTAGTTTAGCTGAATATATCACCACTTAACACTATATAACTCTATATATCAGCCAACATATCATAATAAATAATATATCAAATAATAGACTTGACTTACTAATAAAACTTGATTGCGAATACAACGTTATTTTATAACTTAAATATAATCATTTATATAGATATCTAATAATAAATAATTCTAGTTCTTATTAATAATATATGAATATACACCTGGGCAATTTATTTATTCCGACTACATTATTAATAATGTAACTAACGAAAAAGTACTAAATACTCATGTAACTCACATTATTCAACATAAATAATAATTACACTTTTGTTTAAATATTATATATATTGTATACATATTTACAAATGTTACAATTTAGGATGATGCATTTTAACCACATTAGAGTTTAACAAAATAAACCAACACAATACTTTTACATTTAATAAACAAATTTATATATATATTTAAATACTCTCTTGCCGATATTTATATCTATAGATTATTAGTAAAATATGTTGATAGGAATATGTCTACAATATATATTTTAATGAGTATAAATTATAAATGTATGATTAATAATAAAATGTAAACATAGAGATAATGCCGGCAATACATATTACTATTATTTCATATATATTGTGATACATTTTATAATACAATTTAAATAATATTACCTTTTCTAGGGATGGACTTTTGATAACCTACATAATAATGATTAAAAACATATAATTACATAAATATGAGTATATTAATCACTTGGTTACTAATATGTATAATGATATTAACGAGCTTTACCATTCGACAATGAAAATGAAATATTCCGCTAAATGTACAATCCATTCGAATAGTTATTTATAAATGTTAAAATAAATGATTTATTTAAGAATTATGTAATTTAAAAATAAATAGTTATTACAATAAACCAATTAACGAACTTTGCTAATATTGTTTATATATATATATATACATATATATATATATATATATATATCTATATATATATATTCATATATCTACATTATTTTCAAACATCCCTTTATTAAAGTAAATTAACTATACAAATCTCAGCAGACGACACTCCTCGTAAGGTCCATAATGATGAGATCATCACGATCTTTGTTCGAAAGGTTAACGTTTAGCATAGGCGGTTAGCATTGGGGTTAGCAATACTACGTCGTTATACGTAATAATTCACTTCAGTGTTAATAGTGTCCGTAGATATATGTGTGTAAATAATATCTACCGTATCCGAGTTTGATTCGTAAGTTAGTAGTTCTGGTTTGCCTAATCCGATAGTGATTCGTATTTATGCTTCAGTAGATTATTTAAGTAATTATGTTGGTGAGTTTTACTACGGTAATTATAGTGGCCTGTTTGCACGAGATGGTTTAACTGGTCGTATGTCACATGATATCATCTCCTTAGGAATGTTGTCCGTTAACGTAAACACGAGTTTAGTTCTAAACTTTGCATGTAATAGGTTGTGTTTCAAGTACGTTTATATATGCACGTGCTGGCATCAGCCTATTCGTGCATTCGATTATTCTCTGAGTATATCTCAAACAATCCTTAAATCTTAACATACACCACCAGCATAATTAACTAACTTCAATATCTTTAATTAACGCATTAAGGTGAAAATAACACATTTTCATAATATCTATGTTTAATATTACTCGGCTCCCAAGTTATTAGTGGATCATCATTTGATTAAGTAGCATTCAATCTATTTGCGCATAATACTTCGGTAAGGATAAGTGTGGGTAAAGGTAAACATCGTCTGAAGCTGGCCCGTGGAAGTCAGAGTTAAGTTTTTATATTTTGATAAAATATCACTTGCTAAATTGATGACACTTGACATAGTTATCTTTTGTTGGATTATCTTTTATTGAGTTATCTTTTGATAATATTTTATCTTTCGCTACACTTTATTGTATCTTTTAATTGAAGTAGCTGCTTATATCTTCTAACTGGAGAGCGAAAACTTCTTTCAATCATTTGTATTGATTATAACGGTTCATTGGTAAATACTAGTCACAGGTGAATACTTGGAATTAATTGGTATTTTAATAATTACATCCACTGCTCCAAAAGTAATCAGTACAACTTTATTATATATACATCAGTTTAGTAGTAATAATATTTATAATTTTATTATTGTCTATTGGGCCTATCGGGATACCTAAATATTTATATTTAAATAGATAGCATCTATAGATATTTCTTAATGTGTTCATTATTAATTGTGACTATGGGTTGAGGTAACATACGTTATTTTCTTAGGGCGTATAATTATATTCATAGTTGCACATTCACCATGGTTACTATATAGCTAACATTCCTTTAGTACTCTCATAATTATATTAATTTGGGTTTGAAGATAGGATTCATATTTATTTACCAAATATAACTTAATCGTCAACAGATGCCAAATATATTAGAATACGAGCATTTCGAGTATACCATTCATTTGTATGTATACTTTCTAGTAAAATATCTAGTACTGTAGCAGTGGCATTTGCATTTAGTATCATTAATCAATGTTTCAGATACCTACTCCGTAGAATAATATATTTGGATCGGTATGGGGGGGCAGAGTAGAAGGCTTTGGATACACCTAGAAAACATAGGGATATAGGTTTTATTTTAACTTATGCTTGTATATTATGTACAAATATATTTCAATTTTATTAGGCCTGATAAAGTAGTTTTGCCTAATAATACCGAGGATGTCGAGGACTAATTTGTGATGTATCTGAAGGATTCTTACATGCAGGTATTACAGTTGTTGGACATTTTTATAACATGAAAGTGCAGTAGATGTTAGAAGATTTTCAATAGATCTAAGACATAAATTATCTAGACCTATTTTAGTAATATTTTATTCTATATCTCTTTCTTTCTAACACTCTCACTATCCAACTATATTATTTCATAATATATATATATATATATATATATATATATATATATCTATTTTAGAATGATATATTGATTATCAATTTTTTTTGAAATGAATTAATTAATTATTTGAAATAAAAATATATAGTTTTAAATAATTGTAACCGAATCAGCGATTGCCTATAAATATGTTATTTAATTTAATTAGATTTATTTAATATTTACTCTCTCTCTTTCTCTCTCTCTCTATCTCTCTCTCTCTCTCTCTCTCTCTCTCTCTCTCTCTCTCTCTCTCTCTCTCTCTCTCTCTCTCTCTCTCCCTCTCTCTCTCTTTATCTCTCTCTCTCTCTCTCTCTCTCTCTCTCTCTCTCTCTTTAATTCTCATTAATTTAATTAATTTTATATTACTAAATTTAATACCTTTCTCTGCGAATCACTAATATCCTAAATTAAAAAATATTATTTAATTTAAAAATATTTCTTACTCCATCCGTCTATATATATATATATATATATATATATATATATATATATATATCTATATACTAATACCTCACTATCGGAATCACTATACTCCTGTATTTAAAAAGTAATTTCATTTAATTATGAACTAAAGTAATAAATATAATTATGTGTTGGTAATTTATATAACAAGAATGATACACACACACAAACACACACACATAAACATACATACACATATATAAACATACATACACACGCGTACATATACATAATTGTATACATTTATACACAACACACCAACTTATTCTACCGTACTGTCTTTATAGCTAATCGTATTAAACAGACGATAATGTATTGTTTGTTCTCCTTGATGTATCGGCTTCATATTAACCACAACGTGCTGTATATTAACCTGTACTTGCTATGTATCAATAACAATATAATCGAAATAAAATCATACAATAATGGACGTACATTTTCCTATAAAAAATAACAATACTATTAATGTACATCCAATTTCTGAATCCTCCATTATTAATAATAAATATTATATTAATCATAAATACACTGACGATAGAAAACTATATATGAAAAAAAAACTCAGCATCACCGATGAATAGAATAACTTACCGATATCAATTAACTACCTGCTGATACTTCTATAGATACAATTATTTAAATTCAATGTTTAGAAAACTGAAAGCATAATATTACATACTAATATGCTAATATTACATAATATTACGTACTAATATACTAATACTACATAATATTACGTACTAATATCTTAATACTACATAATATTACGTACTAATATCTTAATACTACATAATATTACGTACTAATATCTTAATACTACATAATATTACGTACTAATATCCTAATATTACATAATATTACATACTGATATCCTAATATTGCATAATATTATATACTGATATCCTAATATTGCATAATATTACATACTGATATTCTAATATTACATAATATTACATACTAATATCCTAATATTGCATAATATTACATAATAATAATCAGAATCCAAAGAACATTTCTCATATAAAAAATTGTAAATATAGATGACAATACTATATGTTATTATATACAATATCAGTTAAAAACTTGATTACCAGAGCCCATCCCAATATGGCTAATTACTGGTATTATTCATTCGCACTTGAATCTAATTATTAATACATTTTTCTTAAATAATATATCCCTATCCTAAAACTCAGTATCCAATTAAAGACTAATTTCCCAACTTACATTAGGTAGACTTCTAATACAGAAAACTATATACCTAAAATTAATAAACTACATTTTTAAATAAAGTAAATTACTTGATCACAGATAAAATGCTTGAAGAAACCTACATACCAAAGAAACGACTTTACTCTCACTTTAATCAGAATTTGATACTCTCAAACACAATACACTATTATAAGAATATATCAAATAGAAATGTCAACACTGTCTTGAGATTGTTTGATAACTTAATACAGCTATCTTACAAATAAAACATTATTTATTTAATTAATAATATAATATCAAACTTAGACTACCTCAAATATGTTGTTCCGTAAGGTTCCATGTTATTTTACAAACTCTTTTCTATAAACTTGCTTCATCTTAAACGCAAATAAACCAATATTGAAATATTATTAATAATAGATATATGATAATAGATATAGAACTATACACATAATCAACAGACTGAGATCATCAACAAAACAACTTCGACTCAATACCTTCTTTTGGATTTAGCAAACATTGAATTAGTAAATTTTACAAAACTTTATCTATAAATGATTATCCTAACATTCACATTAATAACATTAGACTAATTCCTAAAATTGTAACTCAATATTTTGCATTTCATTTCAATAACAAACTTCGACCAATTTATATGGTCTATCCAGAATAACTTGAGCGGTGTAATTATTTAACTTGATACGACTCCTACCATATATTTACTTTAAGAATGTTACTTTACTTACACTTATACTATATGGACTCCGATACTCCGATTAAATATCAGCTTCAGAAAACAAATCTAAACAAATCATCATGACAATACTATAAATAGAGCTATTAGATTAATTTAAAGACTAAATAATAATAACTACTCATTTTTAAACTACGACAACAATTTAACTTGATGACACCTGCCAATTCTACTTACTAAAAAATACTAGTCATGTTACGAAATCTTAGTTTACTATCAACAACATAATCTAATATAGTTACTGAATATTAAGTCAACATATAGAACACTACGAACTTCCGACCTTACCATATTTATACTTCTTAAAACCAACTCAAAAATATGGAAAAATAAGATAAATATACCTTTTTCATATAAAAAACTAATTTTCACAATCCAATCAATGCATATTTTAATATTTGATTCAGTGAGAGTAATCACTCAGTTATTTATATTATATATTATATTTTATATTTATATTATCTACAAAACTAATTATATTAGAATTAATATCATTTTCGTTTTCAAAATAAATACTTATAAATACACAAACACACATGACCGTATACACATACGTACACATATACAGATAAATATTAATATATATATATATATATATATATATATATATATATATATATATATATATATATATATATATTAATATATAAAACATTCTCAAACATATTCATATACACATATAACTACACACACACACACACACACACACACACACACACACACACACACACACACACACACACACACTCACACACACACACACACACACACACACACACACACACACACATATATATTTATATATTTATGTTTGCTAATTAATAAACCTCGTATTGAATTGGAGGCTGTATCAAAATTAGAAATACTTTATAAATTATAAATTTTAATATTAGACAATATTATGACTTTTTAGTAATAATATGATGCTACGTATATCATATTATTTGTATGCGTTATTAATATAAATTTATAATGTCGTTACATTAACAATAACGGTAATATGATTAATGTAGTTGGCAGTTAATTTTAATTGTGTATAGCATATAAATATAGGTATTGGTAATGGTATATAAATTTCAATGTGTAGACGGGCGATAATATAAAGGCGATATTTTCGTGTGCAATTTGGCAAATATCAATGACTGCGAGGTTATTTCAACTTTCAAAAACTACAATATAAATTATAAATAAACTTGAAAGTTAATGAAATTGCTTTATGACGATGTAATAATATACATATAATTTATTTTGTTTTGTATTAATTAACATGTATTTACTTTACTGATCTCTGTACTTGCTAATATGATATACTATATATTTTTTGATTTAAATGTATTTGATACTAGTATAATATTGAATATTTCAAATTATCCACGCCTACAAATACGCCCATTTTAAATAATTAAATCATAACATTTAATATTAATTAAAAAAATATATTATGATAAATAATGATTTAATTACATTATTTGTAATCATTGGAGTATAATAATTTATTTTTATATGTATTACAATGAAAATAGATAAAATTACCGGAAGTGTGCCAAATTGTATAGCTTGCCAAATTGCACATTACAATATACATTTAAGGTTATATTGTTATGGATTTATTAGCCGAAGTTAATCTCCTGACTAGTGTACATATCATATTATGATATTTATATTTATGTGGAAATATTTCATTATTATATATTCATATATAATAACAAATTTATTTTAGCTATGAAATGTCAATAAAAGAAGATAATATAATATTGTCTTATGCAACAATAGTTAATGACTAAGATGATACTAATATATAGTAATATTATAAACGGAAATATATAGTAAAATTGAATTCACATTAATCAATTACTATTATAATTAGTATATAGATATTATTAATTGTATGATGGCACACGTAGAAATACAATATGTAATGACTATATATGTACACTATATGTATACCATATTAATTAGTTTATTTCTAGATACTAATAGTCTCTATATTATTTAAATATATTTATATATTTGAATACAGTAATTGTGTGTATATGCATGTGTGCGGGTGCATTGTATAGTATGAATATATTGATAATAACGTCTTGTTCAATCTGTCAATTACATATATAATTATATATATTTATAAATATATTATAAAATTATATAATTATTATTTAAATAAACTATTTAAAATTATATTTTTAACTATTTTTTAATTACCAAATATCCAGGCACGTTTCTGGGGAAAGTCACTGGAGATTTCTGTATAAAATGATAATTTTTATATTTAAATATGTGATTACAGATACAATAGTATCATTAGAATTAAAATACTAATGCAATTACAACAAATGTATAATACCTGCACGGTAAATTATTATATCTTAACATTTTTTTTAACAATGACTGCAAACCCAACATTTTAGTCACACCACCTATAGAACCCTCTCCAATATCGACATTAAATATATATAATAATTCAACACACAAATATATATATATATATATATATATATATATATATATATATATTACCGGGGATTCTAAAATTTCGGAATTCTAAATAATATTCATTACTATATATATTGTTTATAGATATGATATATTTAAAATATATATAAATATATATATTTATTATTTCTTACCTTACGAATATTTCTATAAACATTCCAAAGTATATATCTTGGTGGTTTTACTACTGGATATTCTTTCTAGTATAGCATCATAATAATCGATATATAATTGAATTAATGTAAATATTAAATGCTATAATATATATATATATATATATATATATATATATATATATATTAACCAATTCTTCGTTAAGTTCATCCTTTATAATATATAAATAAATGATATAGTATAATATTTACATACTATAATGATTATTATGTAATATATTTTAATAAATATAATTTATATTTAGCATGTTCTAATCATTAATATAGAATAAAGGGCATAATAAATGCATAATAAATTAGGGGAAATATGATTGTTTGATAATATTTCATAAACAATTACCATGGTAATCATTCAAGTTAATGCATAAGTACTATGGAATTGTAAAATCCTAATTATATAAAAAGGGATTGACCTATACAAATGTATATAAAAGAAATTATGCACTGCTAACAATGAACTTATATATTGTTTATCAGGAAAATAATCCAAACAATTACATATTTTGCATTGTATAATTTCTTTTATAAAACAATAATATGTATACACCCTGAAAGCATTTTATAAAATATTACATCACTAAGTTTTCCGGGTTATCCAGATAACTATTGGTTATAATTTCATTTATTGGGAACGTATAATAAATGATTCATAATAATTATTATAATTTAAAAATTAAAATAAACTAAAATTCCTGGATGACTTTTTGGATATAGTATATTTATAATAGACAATACATAATATATTAATATAAATTATACTCAACATATGTTAATATCGCAATTTTAATATTAGAAAATGTAATCGTATTAAAACAAATTATTTTTTGAATAAGTATTTTTATACTTTAGTAATTTCTGTATTGCCATAAACATTTGCTATTATACATACTATATTCTATATGAATGATTTGTATATATTACGAATTAAAATATAATATCTAACAAATATATCATACTCCCCTAAACGCTATAATGTTGTATTATATTATTATTAAGAAATGTGTATACATCTATATATGTGTATATATATTAGTTTAATTTAGATTATTTATTTATATATATATGTGTGTGTATATAGGTAAAATATTAAAAATCACACATTAATTAAATAACATTATCTAAAATGGTGAATTTAAATTAAAGTTAGTTATTTTATAAAAGTGTTAATATATTTTTGAATAAATACAAAATAAATAGTAACTCATATTTATACAATTTAAAAATATTTATATACAAATATTTCAGATGAATTGTACCAAATCCAATGGTGCTCGAAAGATATTTGATGAAATATAAGCATTGACAATAAAGTACATACACATTTACGAATACATTTAGATTTTTTTGTAATATCATTTATAAATCATAAACAATATTCGTATAGATTTAATGGTACATTAAATGTTAGGGCCTACCTGTACTTATAAAATGTAATATATTATACCAATTGAGTATTTTTAAAATGATAGTTTAACTACTATTTACTATTTACTAGATTATGAGTTTCTGGAGATACATAGTAATGTGTGATTAGTTTACAAAAAATGTATACCAATTTTAGATTATTTAATATTTGAGATATGAATTAGTAAATATTATTTTATTTATTATTATATTCAAGACAATAGTTACATATTTATAGATATAATTGATACAACAAATAGCTAAAATGGCGGTATTAAATTAAAAAATATAACTTAAAATATTAGTAAAATTAATAATACTTATTTTGCCTAGCATATTAAATAAGTGGTTAAATGTAAAACTGAAACCGTTTATTACAACATATTTACCATTAGTTATTTTGTATGATTTTTAGAATTTTTATAAAATTGTAATCTATTTTTAACTTTTAGTACACGTTTTATATTTTATATTGTATGTATGTGTTTGTGTGTGTATGTGTATGTGTATGTGTGTGTATGTGTGGGTATGTGTATGTGTATGTATGTATGCATGTATGTGTGTATGGTAGTATATATGTATGTATGTGTTCATTTATGTATGTGTGTGTATGTGTGTGTATGTGTGGGTGTCTCTATATAAATATAACCCCCCAGTTTGCATGCAAGGAATATGACAAGCTCTTTTAAAATTGTTGAAATTAAAAAACAAATAAACTTATAGATAATGGTGTATATTAATAATTTATTAAACTGATTTTAAGATATGATTTCATAATTTATGATAAATTTAATATATGGTTTTAATTAAATATTAAATGTAAACATCGTTAAGTATTTTACATATATATGCCATCTAATATATATTAATAAATATGTCTAAACAACGTAAACATTATCGTAAATTCATTAAAATAACTTTTAATTGACTATATTAATAATTTAATTAGCTATATTATAGATAATTCAAAATTATTTATATAATAAACAATACTTATATCATAAATATAATTATTTTGTAATTTAATTATTTATTATATAATTAAAAGTAATACATTATTAAATTATTCAATACATATTTATTAAACCAAGCTAGTAGGTCTAGTTGCCTGTAAAGTACATAGATTAATATGATATTTAAAATAAGTTTAGTAATATATATATATATATATATATATATATATATATATATATATATTAATTGTATTGTTTAGATTATGATAATAATTATATAATTCAGTTATAATATGTATACTTATTTTAGTTAAGTATATATATTATATTATTAGAAAAATATCAATATTAAAACAATAAGATTATATAAGTGTTCAAATTGTGGATTCAATTATATAATACATTTTAGTTAACCAAATAAAATATATACTATATGATATAAATTATAGCACATTTTAATAGAAATAATTAAAACTAATATTTTTTAGTAAATATCACCATTGTAACTAAAGAAATTAAATAGTCAGTAAAAATCCATTTTAGCATATCCAATAATATAAGCTTCACAAATGATCTGTAATAAACATAAATACACCCAATTAAAAAATATAATATCATTTAAAGCCCATCATATTTTCTTAACCGATATTTTTGATACAAAAAATTATAAATAAATAATAAAATCATTAAATAATCAATAATCATATAAATTAATAAAACAAGTATAAAGAAATATATTTTAAAAAGCGAAACATATTTAGTTATTCTATTTTAAATATATCTGATTTATTAGAACAATAGGATATTTTATTATTTTGCATATTTAAATATAATTATATTGAAAATACGATTAGATATATACAATATACTTTTGGAGTTTTCTTTGGCCTAAATTATTGATAAATTAATAATAAATTAATTATAAATTAAGCGATATATATATATATATATATATATATATATATATATATTAACTATTCATATCGTTATTTATTCAGTACAAATCAATAATAATGTAAAATTTTAAATATTAAGTTATAATCATTAACACAGTTTATAAATAACACTCTATTCAATGTATACGTTGATCAATACTGATTACGTTTTACGTAAATAATATACAAATATTATTTATACACAATGGAATGTACCTTTTTTCTAAATCACAAGTATTTATGCATTTGATTATATGTTTGCTGTTGACCCCCGAGTATCTGTAAATTATATAAAAGTATACTGCTTGGTTTTTATATATAATATATATTGCTATTTGGTATATGTTAACATATTAATAAAATCAAAGTATTGATGCACATGTGTCTGATGTATATACAGGACAGTGCACACTAGAAAAGCTTTATTAATTCGAAATCCCCAGAGATAAGAAAATTCTTTCATAATCACATAAATACTTTCGGAAAAAAAAGAATATTTCATAAATATAATTTTTAGAAATAATTATTCTGTAACATATATATATATATATATATATATATATATATATATATATATATATATATATGTATTACTTTAATGATATTGTATACAATATGTTTTTGATGAAAATTAATATTATTGAAAGAATATTAAACTTAAAAATTAAACTTTAACATATAAAATTATATAATTATATATAATGAGTACACTTAATATAATATCAATATAATACGATGGGCATAAGCAAAATTAAAGAGTTATATAATATATGACAATTTAATTATATCAATAAAATAAAAAATATATTATAAATTTTAAACATTTTGTATAATGATGTGATAAATAGATTAAAAATAAATAAATCAGTTATAGGAAATTTCTGAATAAAACGATACAACAAGAAGTTAATAATAATAAAATAAATGAAAGCAATACATTACTATTTAATAAAAAATAGTATTATTTTAATTTCATACATTTTTTTTAAATTATAAATTTATACACAATTATAAATATAAATTTAATATACATTTTTTGTTTTTTTTTGGTATATATTTAATTTTAAAATGTCATTCTTATCTTTAATACTGGTAACATTTATTTATATAAAATATTCTATAAAATTAATATAAAAATAAAGAACTATATAATTAATATTTTATTATCTAAAAACAAAGTTTTCAAAATAAAAATATCAGTTTGTATATAGATATATGAATATTAGATATATGAATATTAAATATTAAAAAATATATTAATTAGATAACAATTATGTTTTACCCATTTGGACTTTTCATTGACATAACGTTTCCTCTATAATAAATATATACATATATATATATATATATACATTGTAATACATTAAAAATGCTATGTTATATTAAGTAAATACAATTTGTAAATAAATACAAATTAAATAGTATTATGTTTGAGATATATAGTTATATTAAGATATATATCATCTATTTTAAATTATTAATAATAAATTGAATGAAATAATACGGTTAAAAATATAATTACAATAATTTCACAATTGAGACATCGCACTTAAAGTCAGGTGGCATTATATAAACTGACATTATAATGCATTAGGTATATTATAATCATTTATTATATAGCTAAGTAAGGGTAGAGAAAGACTAGGAAAGAGATCAATAATCGAATTATATCTAAGGAAAATATATCTTACTAAATATATATTCTCGTATTATTTATATTAATGGCTACGCTATTATTATATTCATTTTAATACGAAAGTAATTTTATTATCATTATGTGAGAATATGTAACATATTATGTATAGCTGCGTAGTATTTTATTAACATAGTATTGTGTTATTTGGCAACAATAATGAATACATACATAGAGGTGCAAATAATAGATAAGTTTCAATTTTATGTATTTCTGTTTTGTGTAATCAACTAATTCTACACATATGTATTATAATGTGAATTATAATTAGGTTAAGTAACATTTTAATAAATAACACTTCAATGTAAAACATATTAGATATATTAATCGTATTTATAGTATTTCAATTATTATTTATATCATACACCATGACACACATATATATATATATATATATATATATATATATATATATATATATATATATTAATATATATATAATTACGAATAAGGCATTGATAATCTGAAATATCAAACTTATTTATAATATATATATATATGTATATATGTATATATATATATATATATATATATATATATATAAATCTAGTGAAGATAATCTATAATCTATGTTATCTAAGATGGATATCAATAATAAAATATTATACGAAAAAAATAAAGAAAATAATGTTC
>OZ038317.1:11466371-11486276 GCA_964035775.1 Osedax frankpressi | reverse complement strand
GTACTAGGTCGTACTAGGTCGTACTAGGTCGTACTAGGTCGTACTAGGTCGTACTAGGTCGTACTAGGTCGTACTAGGTCGTACTAGGTCGTACTAGGTCGTACTAGGTCGTACTAGGTCGTACTAGGTCGTACTAGGTCGTACTAGGTCGTACTAGGTCGTACTAGGTCGTACTAGGTCGTACTAGGTCGTACTAGGTCGTACTAGGTCGTACTAGGTCGTACTAGGTCGTACTAGGTCGTACTAGGTCGTACTAGGTCGTACTAGGTCGTACTAGGTCGTACTAGGTCGTACTAGGTCGTACTAGGTCGTACTAGGTCGTACTAGGTCGTACTAGGTCGTACTAGGTCGTACTAGGTCGTACTAGGTCGTACTAGGTCGTACTAGGTCGTACTAGGTCGTACTAGGTCGTACTAGGTCGTACTAGGTCGTACTAGGTCGTACTAGGTCGTACTAGGTCGTACTAGGTCGTACTAGGTCGTACCAGGTCGTACTAGGTCGTACTAGGTCGTACTAGGTCGTACTAGGTCGTACTAGGTCGTACCAGGTCGTACTAGGTCGTACTAGGTCGTACTAGGTCGTACTAGGTCGTACTAGGTCGTACTAGGTCGTACTAGGTCGTACTAAGTGGTACTAGGTGGTACTAGGTCGTACTAGGTCGTACTAGGTCGTACTAGGTCGTACTAGGTCGTACTAGGTCGTACTAGGTCGTACTAGGTCGTACTAGGTCGTACTAGGTCGTACTAGGTCGTACTAGGTCGTACTAGGTCGTACTAGGTCGTACTAGGTCGTACTAGGTCGTACCAGGTCGTACTAGGTCGTACTAGGTCGTACTAGGTCGTACTAGGTCGTACTAGGTCGTACTAGGTCGTACTAGGTCGTACTAAGTGGTACTAGGTGGTACTAGGTCGTACTAGGTCGTACTAGGTCGTACTAGGTCGTACTAGGTCGTACTAGGTCGTACTAGGTCGTACTAGGTCGTACTAGGTCGTACTAGGTCGTACTAGGTCGTACTAGGTCGTACTAGGTCGTACTAGGTCGTACTAGGTCGTACTAGGTCGTAGTAGGTCGTACTAGGTCGTACTAGGTCGTACTAGGTCGTACTAGGTCGTACTAGGTCGTACTAGGTCGTACTAGGTCGTACTAGGTCGTACTAGGTCGTACTAGGTCGTACTAGGTCGTACTAGGTCGTACTAGGTCGTACTAGGTCGTACTAGGTCGTACTAGGTCGTACTAGGTCGTACTAGGTCGTACTAGGTCGTACTAGGTCGTACTAGGTCGTACTAGGTCGTACTAGGTCGTACTAGGTCGTACTAGGTCGTACTAGGTCGTACTAGGTCGTACTAGGTCGTACTAGGTCGTACTAGGTCGTACTAGGTCGTACTAGGTCGTACTAGGTCGTACTAGGTCGTACCAGGTCGTACTAGGTCGTACTAGGTCGTACTAGGTCGTACTAGGTCGTACTAGGTCGTACCAGGTCGTACTAGGTCGTACTAGGTCGTACTAGGTCGTACTAGGTCGTACTAGGTCGTACTAGGTCGTACTAGGTCGTACTAGGTCGTACTAGGTCGTACTAGGTCGTACTAGGTCGTACTAGGTCGTACTAGGTCGTACTAGGTCGTACTAGGTCGTACTAGGTCGTACTAGGTCGTACTAGGTCGTACTAGGTCGTACCAGGTCGTACTAGGTCGTACTAGGTCGTACTAGGTCGTACTAGGTCGTACTAGGTCGTACTAGGTCGTACTAGGTCGTACTAAGTGGTACTAGGTGGTACTAGGTCGTACTAGGTCGTACTAGGTCGTACTAGGTCGTACTAGGTCGTACTAGGTCGTACTAGGTCGTACTAGGTCGTACTAGGTCGTACTAGGTCGTACTAGGTCGTACTAGGTCGTACTAGGTCGTACTAGGTCGTAGTAGGTCGTACTAGGTCGTACTAGGTCGTACTAGGTCGTACTAGGTCGTACTAGGTCGTACTAGGTCGTACTAGGTCGTACTAGGTCGTACTAGGTCGTACTAGGTCGTACTAGGTCGTACTAGGTCGTACTAGGTCGTACTAGGTCGTACTAGGTCGTACTAGGTCGTACTAGGTCGTACTAGGTCGTACTAGGTCGTACTAGGTCGTACTAGGTCGTACTAGGTCGTATTAGGTCGTACTAGGTCGTACTAGGTCGTAGTAGGTCGTACTAGGTCGTACTAGGTCGTACTAGGTCGTACTAGGTCGTACTAGGTCGTACTAGGTCGTACTAGGTCGTACTAGGTCGTACTAGGTCGTACTAGGTCGTACTAGGTCGTACTAGGTCGTACTAGGTCGTACTAGGTCGTACTAGGTCGTACTAGGTCGTACTAGGTCGTACTAGGTCGTACTAGGTCGTACTAGGTCGTACTAGGTCGTACTAGGTCGTACTAGGTCGTACTAGGTCGTACTAGGTCGTACTAGGTCGTAGTAGGTCGTACTAGGTCGTACTAGGTCGTACTAGGTCGTACTAGGTCGTACTAGGTCGTACTAGGTCGTACTAGGTCGTACTAGGTCGTACTAGGTCGTACTAGGTCGTACTAGGTCGTACTAGGTCGTACTAGGTCGTACTAGGTCGTACTAGGTCGTACTAGGTCGTACTAGGTCGTACTAGGTCGTACTAGGTCGTACCAGGTCGTACTAGGTATGCCGTATCGTGTCGGCTCTCGCTATGTGAAATGTCACGCGTGTAGGCCTCGTCGAAGGATTGGTCATTCGACCCCATGACCTACTCGTAAATTCGTGGGACCGATTGATGCACCGCTTGGTGGAGTCGTATAACGGCTTCGATCCGTAAAAAATACACTTCGTCATATCCCTGTACTTATTGCATGTATAATATTAGATTTTATGTGGATTTTATCATATAAAATGTTTTCACTATAAATACATATATATATATATATATATATAAAATATATTTAGGATTTATTTGCTCTAGTTATATTTATAATAATAATATTGTATATATTTCTTTTTGATAAAATCAATTCACCTGCTTTACTGATTTTGTTTAAATATATTTAAATATATACACCAGTTCCTTCTATATAGGGTAACTAATACTACGAAATCTATAGATTTATTTTATTATATTTTCTAATTATTTTGCAGATTTACAATACTATACAATACCATGTAATCAATATTAATATCAGTAGGACAATTTATGGTAGATGTAATATTAATGCCATAAGCATTCATCAATATTTTCCTAAGTTTTCTTCTGGCATATGAAATTTCTAACCAATTCAACTTTTTATATCATAAATTCAGTTACTTAATAATACATGACAATAACTCTTATGAGGTTATAATTTGTATTCACATGTTCAATATAATGAAATTCATAAATATATATAAAGGCAATTCAATTCAACAATAGTCAAAGAAAAAACAACAATATATCATTTTGTATAATTTAATATATATGAGATATTAGTTTATTTTATTAAACTTGAATAAATACATTGTATTAAAGCACAAATGACAGCATTTTACAAAGTATCGGTATGCATACACTATACAAGAAGATAGATAATATTACATAATTCTGTATAAAGAATAACTAAAGTTATCTTTTTGATAATATTTATATTATATTTTTATAAATAATATGTAAATAAAGAAAATGTCATCTATAAACATGATGTCACAAATTCATATATTATTCCAAATTTGCTAATTTCAAGTAATTCAGAAGCTATTTCAATATTACCTATTAAATGATTCAATATAACAATACATAACTATCAGATTAATATATTTTCGGTCCATTATTAAATAATTATTAAATAATGACAATGATTAATTGTACAATTAATTCCTTATAAAGTCAAAATGAAGATGAAAATAATAATATTATTATGGATGACAATATTAATTCAGTAGATACTGACTGAGTTGTAAATGAGTATATAATATATAATTGTAATTTTTATTATAATAGTTTTATATAGTTTTATCCATAATATATATAATATATATATATATAAATATTTAGTTGTATATATGGAAAATGTGAAGTAATACCATCAATTAAATAAAATATATGTTAAAAAAGTATTGTAAATTGTTAACATTATATTACTGATGAAAAGTATTGAATATGTTAGGAAGAACCAATACAATAAATATAAGTGAGAAGTTTTAGATGTATATATAAATAAATAATTCAAGATAATAACAGATTACTAACAAATTACGATTATAATACTCTATAGATACATATAGATTATAAAACTAACTACTTGAAGTTACCAAAATAGAAACAATTTCTACCTTCTTCTCTTATTAAGTTAATTAGGACAAATATCCTAATAAATATGGCATACAAAAGATTGGAATATTGTGATGGTATATTATTTTAAAATATATTATTTATATATAATCACATTATTATTATTATTTTCAATTTTAAAATCTTGATATAAATCTATCAATTACAAATTATTTAACAAATCCCTATGTGACACGAAATTATCAGATATATCGAGATAGTTTATATTAAATACTTCTTTATATGTTGGGAACTTATTTTTTAACTATAAATTTTTTAATATAAATTAATAAATATTATTTCAAAAAGTAAGCATACAATATATATAATTTATAATATAGTATATTGTATATTTATAACATACTCTACTAATATATTATATAAAATATATGTACAATATAAAAGACATTGTAATATTTCTATATGAGATATTTAACCAGATGATATAACCAGATTAAATAATCTAGCTTATAAACTATAATATATATATATATATATATAAATATATATATATATATAAATATGATTATAGTATATAATAGTTCCAAATATATGATACTCTAATATATTATACAACATAATATGAAGAATGTTCAATGCACAATGTCCATTACACATATTTCAATTTATTAGTTATATCATAAACTATAATGTGGTTTTCAAATTGATATTTATAATATTAAATATTAATGATTTATAATTGATCATCATCAAAATGCTTTGATCACAATTTTGAATTTGAATTTTTTTAATTTCTTTTATCTATTTATTATTTTATCTTTTTTTACCTTGCTGTAAAAAACCTTTTCCTTCGCAAGAAATTTCAAATTATACACAATTCATATTTTATTAATAATTTAAAATAAATAATTAATTATACTATATTTGCATATAAAATTCAATATTTATATTTATTATTGGTACAAGAGTTATTAGTTATTAGTTATTAGTTATTAGTTACTATTTTTCATAAATTGCTCATATTTATACTTATATCTGAATAACTATATTTATTTTTAATAAAAACTAGTAATACCTTTTTTTTCATAAGTTTTGTTTATTAAACATTTGGAATTATTGAAATTGTACTTTAAACATAAAAAGGTCATCATATATAAATTAACAATTATAATGTATTCAAATATATACTTGGTATATATTTTCTTTAATTTATGTTATTTGTAAGATACTCAACTATTAATAAATGGCTATATACTCCATGGTTAATACACAAATTAGTTACACTATCTATATGGCTAAAATTACAGATATTCTATATTTTCTTCAAAAAAGGAATTATATCTCGAAAATAATTTCCAATCTGAGGTAATTCTAGTAAAATTAGCAATCTAATTTTTAATCTAACTTCAAACTATATGATAGTTATTATTTGGTACTTATTTCATGGTATTTACTTTATAGTATTTGTTACATGATAGTTACTATTTGGTATTTATTTCATAATATTTACTATATGGTAGTTACTATTAGGTACTTATATCATATTATTTGCTAAATAATATTTCCTACATGTTAGTTACTATTTGGAAGTTACTATTGGAAATTTACTATTTGGAATTTATTATTTAGAATTTATTATTTAGAATTTACTATTTGGAATTTAATATTTGGAATTTAATTTATGGTATTTACTATATAGTATTTACTACATGATATTCACTTTACAGTATTTACTACATGATATTCACTTTACAGTATTTACTACATGATATTCACTTTACAGTATTTACTACATGATATTCACTTTACAGTATTTACTATATGGTATTTACTTTATAATGTATAATTTAAAATAATTGTTATTCTATTGTTGATTTGTCAACATATAATTCCTATAAGAAATATACTCTGGCCTACTTTTAATCCTTTTTATATATTTTATTGATGAATGATTTACCTTCATTATTGTGTGTGAAAATATAGTTCAGTTTAGATTACATTTAATCAAACCAAACAGATATATTGTACATTATGCATGCGTTTCTA
The DNA here is from genome assembly GCA_964035775.1 of Osedax frankpressi. Classification (NCBI taxonomy): domain Eukaryota; kingdom Metazoa; phylum Annelida; class Polychaeta; order Sabellida; family Siboglinidae; genus Osedax; species Osedax frankpressi. The sequence continues at coordinate 11,479,977 of OZ038317.1, read as the reverse complement.
AGATTTATTGTTAAGACCATTTCATAAACGACATTGTTTTTAGAATAATCGTAATTAATAAATTAAATATATAGTTTTTAAAATAACATTGTTCATTATTTAGCGTGACGTGTAAATGACAAATTATTTACATTTACATTTAATTTTACCCATAATTATTGATATTATCCTTTCGTCTTATATACTTATTATACATGATATATGGTATATGTTAAACTGACTCTATTATTATTATAAATATAACGATTCTTGCTAGTTTCATTAATACCAATAGTGTTACAAATTTCAAATTAAATTATAAATATAATTTCGAATATTTTATTGAATTAAGTTTTATGCGGTTTTCGCGTATTTATAAACTTGGCAATAAATTAATATATTAATCCTTTTGAGTCTAAAGATTGTAATTAATAATTTATGAGTTAATAGTGTATTTGCTTGTTATTATTTCATTATACACTATATATTATTATGTTACACGAAGACAGTAGCCGATTGTTATTTTTAGACCATAGACTATTTGTATCAGTATTAATTAATGCAATTAATCTTGTATAAATTAATTAATTGTTTAACTTAATTGTCTTTGAATATTACGATTAAAATAAATTAACACATATATTTATTACGATTCGGTCTTGTAATAACATCATCATGTTCTCATATATTCAGATGATATTTTATAGTAAGTTAAAATGTATATTCTTTAATACAGATGAATATATTTATATTTTACCGATAACCCCGATAACAATTTTATTTTTATTTTCACCTTAAGGTTAACAGATTGTGTAGATTTCTAGAGTATATCTCAGTTTTTGAAATAAATATTGTAATCTACATAATGATTATATAAAAAACCATTTGATCAATATAAATATATATTCAAAAGATATATATAAATAAATAATTAAATGTAATTGTAAAATTTGAAATTTGAAATTGTAATTTACTAATACAATAATAATAAACTCAATGTAATAAAAAACGTAACTTAATCTAATAATAACCCTTAATTCTACTAGCTAGGCTCTATTACAATACTTTGCAAATTATAGTTGAGATATGCATAAAGTAAAAAATTCTATTCAATTCTCATTCGAGTACAATTTTCGAGAAATATATATAAGTAGTTTGAAGACTCATGTCTGATTCCATTGTATTACGAATTATCAAAATAAACGAATTATAACAATGAAATATATATTGTTAACATCCTATATAATAATAAAACATATTGTTACAAATACTTTAATTTATATTATAATGTCAAGTAATAATTAAGTATAATATTGTTATAATAATACTTAAATTAATAATATAATAACAAATAATAATTAAGTATAATATTGTTAAAAATACATTAATTTATAATATAATACCAAATAATATTTAAGTATATCAAATTAAATTACATATAAGATAATACAAACTAATCTTAATTGTATATTATAAATATAGCTATATATTGTATTGGCAAGTTGTGTGTTGAGTAGATAGTATGGTATAATGTATAATGTATCAGGAGTATGAGGTAGCAGTGTAATGGTTAATAGATTCGTGAATATAGTTGTGCATTGGGTGTTGATGGGTAGGGTTCCCTAATATATTTATTATTTTGTAAATGTATTCTATATTGTAAATACATTATTATATATATTGTAATATATATCAATTATAACATTGTAATGTATATGTTTGAACATTTATATAAATAATTTATATTTCATAGTCAACTAATTAGAATTAGTTATTCGAGATCTCGAATACACTCAAATGAAAATTATTATTTTCAGTTGAAGAATCGCATTATATTGTATAATAATAAATCATACCAATTATACATGTATAATTAAATCATTTTACTTATGAACATTATACTATAGACAATTAATATTAAATTATGTTAAAGATAAGTTAAACTTTAAATATTATTTATCTCTTTTTTACCTTCGAAGGCCAAACATAATCACGATATAAATATTAACATTAAAAAGATCATTTCAAAATGAGTAATCAATGTTTTAATCGTGCTAATAATATTCAAATATATATTTGACATGCATCAGAAGTGTATTATTTATATGTACCCATTGCATGGTACGTACGTGCAACGCAGCCTTAATACATTGCAATTATCACGTAATCCGTTCACTCGACCGTGACATTCACTTACAAATATTATTTAAACTAATTATAACATGGGGTATGAGTCAACACACGAATCACGAAATGTTCTAGAGACAAGGTATCGATACAATTTCGACACATATCCGATATCTATAAATACTAAGTAAGTATATTTATAAGTATATTGTGGAAAAGGTATATTCAAGATGGAAGCGTCATAACGGTAAAATAAAATGCGTGATAAATTAATATCATATTTTCATAAAAAGTAAATGAAATATATAAATATATCGATTTACTTTGTTTTTAGGAATATACATTAATATCCACTGTATGTATTTATGTATGCCATATCACATAACACAATATATTTTATAGGCACCATTCAAAGAACATTAATTGAAAACATATTGAATATACAATTTAATAACGTAGAGAATTTAATTATAAATGATATTATTATAATATAATTTAATTTATTAATATTGAAATTTACATATGATAAATACAAACAATTAGATTGAGTAACATATGTCACTTTTGGAATATATATATATATATATATATATATATATATGTGTGTGTGTGTGTGTATGTGTGTGTGTATTTGTGTATTTATATACATATATATGGTATGTATCACCTATTTTATAGTAAGCGAGTACAAATATGAATACTGAATAGTGATGAATAGTGAATTCTGAATACAAATGGTGAATACAAATGTTGAATACAAATGCTGAATACAAATGCTGAATATGAAAATTAATAATGAATACAATATATAATATAAATAATGAATATTAATTAAATGTTTAGATTTTAAATTTACTATTTTTAAAAGGTCGGCATATTTGCAACAGCTTGGTGAATCTTTATGAAATTTTCAGTAACTCTTTTTAAAAAATGAGCTTTCATTTCCTTATAACTATTGGATTGTAAATTAAAGTACGTATATATATATATATATATATATATATATATATGTATATGAAAATTATCTAAATAATAAAAAAATAGTTTTCAATCAATCTCAAATAAGTTCTATCTAGTTGATACTTTTCCCCCGTCATTTGTTATGTAAGCGATGCAATGATTTTATCACCCAGTCATAGATGTTATTATTCTATACCATATCTGAATACTGCCATCATTGTTATATTGATTCGAAGTCCATTAAATATACGTATAATTGATTTATAATTATATTGTGTTGACATAACATATAGTATCTCCTTTAATAATTAATAATTAATCATTACGGTGTCTTCAGTATTATTACACCGGGCAACAATTATAAGATAATATATATATTTCTTATTCTATTAAAAATATTAAAATTAACCTTTAGTGGGTAGACTTATTATCAATTAATTACAATGCAGTGTATAATGCACAATATAGAGTGTATAACGCATATGATACAATGGACATGCTTATATCTCTAAAATGGCTATTAAAAATAATTGATTACATATGAAAAATAAGACGTAAACATATTGTTTTTCCTATATTCACTATATTTTCCTATATTCCTATTATAATTAATTAAATATCATATTAAATACATATGATATTGAGTAACGTGTCATATTGTACACATATGTATCTAGATGTACAAATACCTATATAAATAAAGCATATAAAAAATCTAGTAAATCATACTTAAAAATAAATGATTGAAAATGTTAATTGGTCTACATCTGTAAATAATTCTATAAATATTAATAAAACTTATTATTTCATCATTCTGCTATTCTGCTTTTAATTATTCAATATATTATATAACTATTATGATCCGAATTTAAATAGTTTTATTAGAATATTTAACAAAATAATAAATAATAATAGAAGTAATAATAGTATATTTTAAATCAACAAATTATTGTGTTAATGTATAATATATAATTATAATTAGTGAATTAGTAAAGTGTGGTATTTAATTATATGAACTAGTATTGAAATGAAATAACTTGATTATATATAATCATATTAATATAATATGTTTCAAAATATAAGTCATGAAAATTGTATTTATAATATATAATATTTCCTCAATATAGATATAGATATATTTATATAAACTTATAATAAATTTATTATAGTAACTTACACTTGTATAATATTTACATATTTAAGATTATGCAATACAGTGTAACTATAAATATATTTGTACATATATTTAACACGGACAATGGTACTCTACTGAAACCCCCACATCTCAGCCGATATTTGAATCTATAAAATATTAAAACCACGACAGATATAATATTTATCTATATACTATTGTTAATTTTTTAACTATATACAAAGGAAAATGAATATTATTATTTGTAAACATATTTTCGGATTTTAAAACATCAAAATAATCGTAACTTTAATTAAACTGTAATATATAATATATATAAAAATTAATAATATTACATATTAATATTTTATTTATAATACATACGAATATAATACATACGAATATTACATTTAAATTCATACATTAATTATGGTATTTAAATTTAAGTTATACGAAATTCTTGTAAATATATATTTTGTGTAAATTGAATTAATGAATTAAATGTAAATAAAATATTTGAAGTGAATTATTATATGTTGAATTGTATTACGTTGGATGACATCATGTATTAGATATACAATTAAATTTTTTTATTATTATACATATAACATAATTAATATTTATTATACTCGTTAAATAATATTAACATATGTAATATATATTAATTGTAATTGTAATATACATGTATTATAGTTTATGTGTGTATTTATGTATGTGTGTACATATATAATTACAAATAGATAACAGAATATTATAAAATAAGTCTGTAAATATCATTTAAAGTATATAAAGCACCCTTGACCCTGCATTGTGGTCTGTTATAAAAGAATGAGAACCAATTCATATTTAAGATGATATGTACTCTATGGTATTAAATAAAAAAAAAGCAATTTTTTATTTGCTATTTTTGCTTTGCACACCCTTACAAACTTTAAACATATAAAGGCGTGATCTCATAAATATCTAAAAGAGTGCTACCGTTCATACTATGTACCACATAGTAAAGAGAATGAAAAAGCTAAAGAAATAATAAATTATTATATTTTTTATAACTATACATCAAATACATTAGAATCACTGATTATTTCAGGGTTTTAATTATTCTTTTACAACGGTATCTTATAAAAAAAACCAGTGATGTAATGCCTAATTATTGTCATTACAGTCTCACTAGAATAACTATCTATTTGAAACAATAAAACGTATTAATAACTAGCCCATAAAGTACACATCCGTTTATTATTATACTAATTAAGAATTTTATTTTCTATATCTGGTACCATTGGATAATATTTACGATAACATAGTATTAATAATATTACAATTCATTAAAAATTAACAATTACATATTTAAATACAACATATATCCAAATATTTCAGTTTTGAGAAAAGAATCATATTGGAAATAATTAAAATAAATATCAATTCAATAAAAACAATATGAAATAGAATACTCGTATTTAGGTAATCCGATCGGATAATGTATTTATATTAAATATTTACACATATGATATTAAATATTTACACATGATATTAAATATTAAATGTGATAAGTATTGTCATAATAAAATAATCCGCTTTGATACTTTATTAAATTAACATAATTTTTTTACTATATATATTTTATCAAAAATATAGAATGTAACCTAATAAATCAAATAAGATTCATTTATAGATTTAAATTATACTTATTGTCGAAATTGCCTATTATGTAAAATACCAATAATATAGGTTGATTGTCTTATGGGGGTAATACATCATTCACTGAATCATTTGCTATACTGCCTGTCTGTTACTCTTATTGTAGTATATTCAATTTATCTTAAACTATCCGTTAGTGGGCAGTGGTCATTACAATTTAATTATTTCAAATAAATCATAAAATAAATAACGGAAAAATGCAAGGTTAATACGGGTTTTTATTATTGAATTAATAAACGATATTAATAAATAAATTCGATATGCAAAACAATATTTTTGGTATATATCGATGTATACATCGTATACGGCATATAATATACTACATGGATGTACTCTATAGCATAACAATAGGTGTCTTGTACAATGGCATATTACCGTTATGTGATAGTTATGCAAAGTTTTAACAAGAGCTATATACAAAGTTATGTAATATTAGGTTTTTAAATTAGTATCTGGAATGAATTTATCAATATAAAGTTATAATAGTAAATAATATCAATAATATTAGACATTTCACAATATTTTCATTTATAATAATGATATGGCCGACACCGGGATATATATCAATATTTAAAATAAATATTTACAATTAAATTAATATGTTATCATTTGAAAAGTTAAACTCATCTGATATATATATATATATATAAATATATATATATATATATATATATATATATGTATATATATATATGTATTATACAAGCATAAATATTAACTTAACTATATAAAATTATATTTGAAAAATACATGTTTTATAACGTTCACATATACAATAAAAGATTCCTTTTTAACACCTACACTTATATTTGTATTATATTTAACTTTTAAGATACATAACGTATAATGATGTAAACAATATTTTGGATCAAATAAAAACATAATTTGAATAATTATTTTACTAACAAAAACAATGTAAAGATTTATATATATATATATATATATATATATATATATATATATATATATATATATATATATATATATATATATATTAAATGAACTACAATATACATATTGGCAAGCTGATATGATATTTGTTATCTATTTTTTTTACCTATAATCAGAATATTTATTCTGCATGTACTGAAGTGGTCTGCTATAATTTTTAAAATAATGATATATTGGACAACATTATTAATTCTTCATTTTATTAGTGTATACATTCCAGTTCTTCGAGAATATCTCGTTATATGTATTGATATATGATATAACATAAAACTAATGTAATACTAGTGATATAGTAGATATTTAAATGAATTAGTGACAACTATTATATTACACAACTTTGTTAATTGTTTATTAGTCCAATCTCTATGTGTCCGTATATAGTATCAACAATGTATTGACATGGTCCATTTATTTATAAAGTCTAGTCGCGGTAGTTTGATCTCTATAGAGTCCACGAAATGTATTTAGTAATTTATATAATCATGTATTAATATTAATATTAATAGTTTTATATATTAATATTTAAGATGTGTGTATCAATTAAGTTTAAGAATAATTTTTGTTTACGATTTTTAAAAATAATTAAACAATTATATTTAGATTTATATATTCTACATGTAATATTCTTATAAATAATGTCCTACAATTATATTAACCAAATGATAATATAAATCATAAATAATAAGGTAGAACATAGATTTAAACAGTACAACTTACATTCGAAATAACATCAGTTGAATTCGAATATAACTTACAATTTAATTTTATACCCTTGGCATTTCAATATATATATATATATATATATATATATATATATATATATCTATTAGTTATTCGAAAATATAAATTAGATCTATTTTGTATTTTAATAAAGAGTAATCATATATTAAATATTATATTATAAATTATTTTAAATTATTTCGTAAGTAAACTTATTTTAAAATAGTTAAGAATATCTATTATTATCTTAATTATGCTATGATAATGCTAGACCAATTTCAAATTTATATTCAATTGTAGAAATTGCATGATATCTGCAATAAACTCTAATGTATAAACAATAATAAAATTAATAAAATGTTTAATAGACATATATATAAATAGTTATATATAGATACATTTAATAAATCATTATTTCTCATAAAATAGTTACGTTTTACCAATAATAAATATTCTGTCAGCTTTCAAATAAAATATTAACTACTTAAAATCAACTCGGAATCTAAAATCTAAAAATCAAACCTTTCAGAATATTTTGCTTTCTTTTTCAAATACTCGAAACCACCCGAAATGTACTCCACTCGACAACACCAATAATAGAGACCTGATAAATAATAAATGTAACGTAAACACAATGTTCTACTAAAGTATACTCACGATAAAAGATATAATTTAATTTCTTTTAAACTATGTAACTATACATAACACAGGAAACAGAGCTCATATCGAGTTTTTTTATTATTCACACACACACACACACACACACACACACACACACACACACACACATATATATATAATTATATTAGAAATATTTAACAGTAATTTAATCATCACAATGGTTATACTTGTGTAATTTTAGTCAATATCCCTTTTTCAATATCTATAAATAAGGGAAACGATTGAAACAATGGTAATTGTAAACATTGAGTTCGAATCTATGGTTCTTTATTAACATATGCAAACTCTTAGAGTCATTCGTTACATAGAATATTGAATATTGACTCACAGGTCCCGATATTTTTGATTCGAGAATACGACCTATTTTAATATGATTTATAATGTTGTAGTATCTATCTCTTTCTCCACATATTATTGTTTGTTATAATATTTTGGAGTTATAGATAAAATAGGTCAAAGCGTTATTAAATCGCTAAATATAATCTATAACAGTAGACAATAAACTCTTTTATGTTATTAGTTAAATTTAAAATATGAAACTATAAACCACATAACAAATATTAAAAATTTAATTTATGCTATTTTATTATTTTAATAAATTAGAAGAAATAAATTTGAAATATATATGTATGCATGCTGTATATATATAGTTGATATTAAATAATAAATTCATAATACTTAGGCTAATATTTACTTAATTCAATTAATATGTTTATTGTAATTTCTATCTGACTATTTATATAAAAATTATTTTTTTAAATATTTTTAAATTCCCAGGATATATATTTTGGGAACTCCTTTTCTATGATTATATAATAAAATCTATACTATATTATTATAATTATATATATAATCCATATTCAGTATACTATTAATATATGTTTATCGTACTAATTATGTGTATAGATCTTATTCTGACTGTTTGCAAAGTGTATCAAGGTTCTCTATTTGAACTTAACATATAGTTTATTTATTATCATATTGAATTATTGTATTTTATTCATATATATAGGATTAAACAGAAAAAAACTGTAATATAATTTTAGGATCATAATTTTTTTGTTTCAACTTATAGATGCAGAAAATAAGAAGGATGCTGCCATCATAATCTTGTGAAAAGAATTATTTTTATAACAAATAATAATAATTTTTATAAAAATATTAGTTTGAAAATAGTATTTACAAAAATTATAAGTAAAATTAAACATAAATACGAATGTAGAAATTTTTAAAAATATGTTTATATACGATAATAGATTATCGTTAATATATAATTAACAACTACCGATATTAAACTTAATTCTTAAAAATTAGAAACTAAACATATATATTATATATAATAGATTATATGGACGATATAAAATGTATACTATGATTCATATAAAATATAGGTAATATTTCACATTAATTATATTCAAATTATTTATATATAAATGAACTGTGCTTAAATAAATGTTTGAAATCCAAGTTGAATTTAACAAAGATAAAAGTGTGTACCATTAATTATATCTGTTCTGTAGCGTACGGTATTCACTAACTCTACTCGTTAGATTCACAATCTCTATATTGTACTTTACAGTACTCACGATTTAGAATAGTACACGACTAAAGCGGTATTCGTTAATGCATCCCAGCTTTATTCAGTAATACAAATGTGATCTGTAGGAAAAGTAAAAGTAGACAATAAGTAAAATCTACTCTACTCTACTATTCTACGGTAGTATTATTTGCAATACCTAAATGCTCTAATCGGTGAGTAGAATACAAATACCAATTTTATAAATTAGAGATAATGTATTACGTTTACATAATATATGTTTAACTCCATATATCCATACATATAAAACAAAGAATAGCGGTGTAATTGTTTTATAAATAATACACCTGAACAATTTTCATGTATAAACAATTTTTAATTTAGATGATGTTGTAATGATTATGTAGTTTGTATATTCAAAATGAAATAATTTATATTATAATATTTATGATTACATTATACAATATTTATAATAATTTATAATATATCCATATAAAATTATTATTACAAGTATTATTATTATTATTGTTATTATTATTATTATTATTATTTTTATTATTATTATTAATATTATTATGATTATGATTATGATTATGATTATTATTATTATTATTATTATTATTATTATTATTATTATTATTATTATTATGATTATGATTATTATTATTATTATTATTATTATTATTATTATTATTATTATTATTATTATTATTATTATTATTATTATTATTATTATTATTATTATTATTATTATTATTATTATTATTATTATTATTATTATTATTATTATTATTATTATTATTATTATTATTATTATTATTATTATTATTATTATTATTATTATTATTATTATTATTATTATTATTATTATTATTATTATTATTATTATTATTATTATTATTATTATTATTATTATTATTATTATTATTATTATTATTATTATTATTATTATTATTATTATTATTATTATTATTATTATTATTATAATTATTATTATTATTATTACTAATATTATTTCTACTCATATTATTTCTCCAGAAATCTAGAAACGGCTAGGATAATAAATCACGATTTCGGTGTATTGTATAATAATTATTTGTATGTTATATCTTGCAAAAAAGTGTGGATCTAGTATGTGATAAATAAGCCATATGTTTTCTATCTGGGTCGGATATAACTTTATACAATATATAGTAATCAATTATTATCACGAAATAGAATATGCATAACCTCTTATAATATTTAGTTATTCAATTATATAATTATAATTTTATTTAGTTTTGCAATTAAGATTAGTACTATATTACATATATAAGTAAATATAAATATATTCCACTAGTAGTAGTAGTAGTAGTAGCAGTAGTAGTAGTAGTAGTAGTAGTAGTAGTAGTAGTAGTAGTAGTAGTAGTAGTAGTAGTAGTAGTAGTAGTAATACCTTGTAACCAATTGGGTTTATTCACTTCCATAAACTTCAATGTAGAGTTTTCGGCTGTGATTTTTAGTTATTGATAAGCAATGGAGAATATATATTTTTTAGTTTACGTTTAAAGGAAGGGGTAGACGATAAATATCTGAGCGAAGTTGGTAGGCTGTTACATAGTTAGGGAGCAGCAATAGAGAAGGCAGATTGTTGTTTTATTGTGAGATTGGTAGAGTTATGTGTGTGTAATTTATATTGGTTTACAGTACGTTGGGATCTGGAGGGATTGTAGTCAGTCAGTAGGTCAGTCAAGTAGTCTGGTGTATTGTGCTGTGTAGCTGGATGAGTGAGCAGTATAATTTTGTATTGGATTCGCTGTGTGGTGGGTAGCCAGTGTAGTATTTTGAGATATGGAGTTATGTGAGTTCTGGAGTATTTCGGGATGCGGTAAACTGTGAGTGCGGCGGAATATAATAGTTTGGAGAAAGGAGTTATTGAATTTCGGGGAAATCTGTTTAGTGTAGAGTTGCAGTATTAGGGATGTAACAAGCAGTTGGGCGAGATTGGTGGTAATGGAGGATCTGATTAGACGAATAGTATGGAGTGTTCGATTAATGGATTTTGATAAGAAAGTGGTGTATTGAGAGACAGATAGTTTTTGATCGAAGATGATACCAAGGTTTTGAGCGGTGGAAGAGTATTTAATGATTTGGTTATTGATCCAAATTGAAGTTATATTTGTAGAGGTTATAGGGGCTTTAATTAGTAGTACAGTTATTTTACTAGTATTTAGAGAAAGAGAGTTGGAAGCAAGCCAGTCACTAATTTCGTCTAAGCAGTTGTTTAATATAGATATGTTAGTAGAGGGATATGATAGGCTACAGTATATTTGAATGTTATCAGCATATTTATGGAAATTGATTTCAGGGTATCTGTCGAATATGTCAAGTAGAGGTGATAAGTATATGTTGAACAGAATTGGAGCGAGAACAGAGCCCTGAGGAACTCCGTGAGAGATTATACGTGTTTTCGTTTTATAGGAGTCGATGCATACTGAGTATGTGCGTCTTTCAAGGTAGGATATAAACCAATCTAGTGCAGTTTCTGTAATGCCTATGCACTGCAGCCGACGGATTAGTAAGCTGTGATCTATGGTGTCGAAAGCAGCTGAGAGGTCGAGAAAGATAATAATGGAGCAGTTGGATGGAGTAGTATATTATTTAGTATACGTGTTAGTGCGGTTTCAGTACTCTTGTAAGTCATATAGGCACTTTGGAATTGGTTCGTATTTTATTATTGTCAAGGTTGTCATGTAGTTGGGAAGATACAATTATTTCAAGAGTTATGGATATATATGTTAAATTGGAAAATTGAACGGTAGTTGGAGAGATCAGATTTATCATGTGAATTATTTTTTTTAGTATAGGAGTGACATGTGCATTTTTCATAGGAGCGGGAACTGTGCCAGAGATGAGGGAGAGGTAGATTATTTGTTTGTATAATGGAGAGAGTAGTGTAGTTAGTTTGTTTAGGAGTATTAAAAGTATCGGATCTAGCATGCATACTGATTTCACTATGAGGAGGAGATTATTGATGGATGTTATGGAGGGGTTTTTGAAGGAGTGAAGTGAATATGATGGAGTTATTAGGGATGGAAATGTTGGATTAGGAAGAGAGTTTATTATATTAATTATTTTGTTGTTGAAGTAGTTGTCGAAGTTGGCTGAGTTTCTGGATGCCGGACAGTCAGGAAGTATGAAGGGAGTAGTGCGTCCGAGTAGATAATTCGATATTTGATACAGTTTTTTGGCATTATTACCGGCGGCTGTTATAGTATCGGTATAATATTCACGTTTCGACTTCTTAATCAGTTGTCTTTATTTACTAGAGAGTTGTTTGAAACTAGTGAGGTTTTCTTCGCTTTTATGCTTTCTCCATTTTTTTCTGTATATCGAAGCTGACGTTTAGTGAGTGATAGATTACGATTGAACCATTTAATGTTAAATCGAGGGGTAATTATTGTTGTCAATGTTGGAGCTAATCTATTTAGTGTTTTTAGTAGTGATGAGTCAAGGGAGTTTATATCTGGATTGTCGGCAAAGGTTATTAGGTGGGATATCAAGTCATTAGTAAAGTCAGTGATGGTAATATTTTTTGTTTTTCTGAATTGAATAGTTTTAGTAAGTCGTTTGGATCTGGGAAACTGTAAGTTAAATGTTATGATAAGATGATCGTAGTAAATGATAGTAGTAGTAGTAGTAGTAGTAGTAGTAGTAGTAGTAGTAGTAGTAGTAGTAGTAGTAGTAGTAGTAGTAGTAGTAGTAGTAGTAGTAGTAGTAGTAGTAGTAGTAGTAGTAGTAGTAGTAGTAGTAGTAGTAGTAGTAGTAGTAGTAGTAGT
>OZ038317.1:11339304-11461171 GCA_964035775.1 Osedax frankpressi | reverse complement strand
GTAGTAGTAGTAGTAGTAGTAGTAGTAGTAGTGGTAGTAGTAGTGGTAGTAGTAGTAGTAGTAGTAGTAGTAGTAGTAATAGTAGTAGTGGTAGTAGTAGTAGTAGTAGTAGTAGTAGTAGTAGTAGTAGTAGTAGTAGTAGTAGTAGTAGTAGTAGTAGTAGTAGTGGTAGTAGTAGTAGTAGTAGTAGTAGTAGTAGTAGTAGTAGTAGTAGTAGTAGTAGTAGTAGTAGTAGTAGTAGTAGTAGTAGTAGTAGTAGTAGTAGTAGTAGTAGTAGTAGTAGTAGTAGTAGTAGTAGTAATAGTAGTAGTAGTAGTAGTAGTAGTAGTAGTAGTAGTAGTAGTAGTAGTAGTAGTAGTAGTAGTAGTAGTAGTAGCAGTAGTAGTAGTAGTAGTATTAGTTTTTCACGAAATAAATTATTTAGCTTATCTCATTATATTGTAACAAAATATGTTTAATGTATTACAATTTATATCTCATAGTGCAAAGTAATGAAGATTATCGGTAATGCCTGTCATGTAGATCAATATTATTAATAAATATTGATTAATAACTATTTGTATGAAATTACATTATAATATTTAAAAATGCATTTCCTATTTTATTTGCAATATTAATTATTTTCCATATATAATATAGCAGTTATAATTAATATTTGTTCAAATGATTATAATTCAAATAAATTAGTTAACCAAATAATAACACTTTTTATAACATTTTTAACACTTTATGTATTTAATAGGTAGATAAAAATAAATCAGCATTAATGGAAATTTCTACAAAATGTCCTATTACCCAGGCTAGTCAAATAAACTCATTTGTTATTATTAAAAGAAATATATTAAGAGTGATTATTACTTAGGTGATTAGCCAATTTTATAATTATATTACATTGCATTATTAACTATTATATATCATCAATCTGTTATCGCAGATGAAATTACAAAACCCGATGAAGAATAAATATTGCGGTCACTACATTGATAAAGTTGGTTTGGTTGGTTACCTTAAGCAGAGAGGATCTAAAGCAAAGTTAATATATTTGTAGAATAAACATCGTTATGAGTCATGTTTAATTTTATAACTACGTAATTGCATTTATATTTGTATATAAAGCGTATATATATATATATATATATATATATATATATATATATATATATATATGAATGTATGTGTCTAGATTGTATATATTGTTATCTCAATATATTCATCCGAGAATTTCTGCGATTTATATATTTTAACTTACAAATATCATATTGTTATATATTTCTCTATTCTTATTATATATTCTAATTATAGTATTATGTATTACATTTATATATACTATATATTATATAATACTTATAATATTTTTGGAATAAACATCGTTGTGAGCCATGTTTAATTTTATAACTACGTAATTGCATTTATATTTGTATATAAAGCATAAATATATATATATATATATATATATATATATATATATATATATATATATGTGTGTGAAGGTATGTGTCTAGATTGTATATATAGTTATCTCAATATATTCATCCGAGAATTTCTGCGATTTATATATTTTAACTTACAAATATCATATCGTTATATATTTGTATATATTTATGTCTCCATATTCTATTACATTTCACATACATTTACTAACGACTTCACATTTAAATAAACAGATGTCCGCACATATTTTGCAACAATGATCGGATTATCAAAATGTATCATTATAAACTGGATACAAAATTCAGACAATTTCTACGAAAGTAACTTCCCATTCTTATTAAATAGTTTACTCATTGTATAAAATAGAATATTGAGACCGGCGATACATAACTAATAAATATGAACTTTGTTATTGTGTATATATATATATTATAATATAATATAATATATTATAATATAACATAATTATAATAAATTTAACAACATTATAATTATAATCATAATATACATATTTATGTTATACTATAAGCTATTCAAGGATTTTAATGTATATTATTGTATTGTTATTAAAATATATTCAATTAATAAAAAAGTATTATATTAATTCAATTAATGATATAAGAATATAACAAATGTACCATCTATTATTATATTGTTATCAAAAATCTCGCTTTAATATAATGTCAACATAAAAATGTTTAAATTCTGTCGTGAATCCAATCTATTACGTAACGGTGGGGAAATCTCGAATTGTATAATATGCGAGCACTTTAAAATAATTTCATAGTTTATCACGAATATTTATCTAGTTGATGAATTAAGTTAATTATTATAATTATGCTTTATTGATTTCGAGTAATTTACTAACTACTATTAGTTAGAAAACAAATAAAGTACTTGTATTATTTAATAGGTAGTCAATGTAATGCTGTAAAGTTAAATATTAAAAAAAGAAACCTATTCCGAAGTCTTGATGATATTTATGTTGTAATATACTAGGAGCTTCATTCGTCTGAATGTAATCCGGTGTGAACACCCTAAACATAATAACATAAACACCCATAAAATATACATGTATAACATATATAAAGAATAGTATAGTTGACATTATTAATTATAATAAACGTAAATATGATATATTTAATTTCGTGTATTATTGGTAAATTTAAAATTGTTAAATTAATACAGGTAATTAATATTTAAAAAAAAGTTATTTTCATATTAAATAACTTATTGATATATAGTTATTGGTGTAATTAATTATAATATACAATTGAATATGATTCATCATTTGATATGTTAAAAATTAAATGTATTATGTTTATTATTAATCATCATCATATCTTCGAATATTTGAATTTTATGAATATTATTTTCGAGTTTAAAAAAAAAATAAGAATCAACATATTAGAATCATTTACCTTACTAGTGCTGAAGTTTTATTTAATTATATAGGATATTTACTAGTTCAAAGTATTCATATACACACACATATATATATATATATATATATATATATATATACACCCATATATATATATATATATATGTGGGCATATATATATATATATATATATCTATTGTATACTATACTTTGCAAAATAAAAAATAGGCAACTATTTTTATTTATTAGAAAATACATTTTCACACTTATATTTGTAAATTATAAGTTACTACTTCAATAGTTTAATACATAATATAGTATTTCATTGTGTGTTTATTAAGAACGAATAGTTTCATTATTGAGTACATTTAATTTAAGTCATTTTAAACTCTAATGTTTAGAAAGTTGTGATTGGTCAATTCACAAACCATTTCACATTATTATTTTAAATTACCAATACATTTACATGCATCAATAATTCCGTATTATGCCATATTCATAATAAATCATATCCGTGTTCGTATATCAGTCCTCAGGCTTGTCAGCTATCTTGTCAGTCGAGTTGGATCATCGAATGATATTTCTAGCCACTGACGATTTGGTAATTCGTGGATCCACTGCATCTTGTCGTGTTGCAGTGTGTAGATTTGAGGTCACGATGTTCAGTACTGATGATATAGCGATGGTGTACGTTGTCATGGCAATCGCCGTTATTACATCTTGATCTCATAGAAAGTCACTGCGAATTGTGATTTTGGTTTGATATGAAAACGTTAGGTTATTAATTAATTATCATAAAATAAAAATATAATAAATTGATATTAAAAATAATATAGTTTCTCAAGACCTCACAACTACCAATTATCAATTATATAATAACTTTACTTTATATATATATATAAATTTATAATAGTTGTCAATTTTATATATTAAAATAATTTAAATATATATAATTATAATAATATATATTATTATAATATATTACATACAATAATATATATTATTATAATATATTACATATAAATATACACGTTTTCGATCACTGAAAAAAATATTTTCCATTTTAGCTTTTCTGCCTATATTCAAAAACAAAATACCTTTAATATTAATCATTTGATTTAGGTAAAAAATGATCTATATACATAATTTGATTCGTAAATTTTCCTTTTATGTTCTTAGTTATAATACTATTTCCAATATCATCTGCTTTCATTTTAATATTCACAAAATTTGCTAATTCATTAATATATTGCTTATTATATATTACATTTTTATTAAAGTTATAAATGTATATTATTTTCATAATTATATATATTTATTAATACATTTCTATTTATCATATTGTGCAGCGAGAAATAATTGATACTCTATTTATCTATCTAATATAGGTAATAGTATATACCTAGTATTTCTTGATTATTATCAGATAATTACATATATATTATATTTAGTTATAATATACATTATATTGATAGGATTATAATACTCTTATCACATATAAATACGTTGAATATATATATATATATATATCATTTATAGTTTATATACCATACATTACTATACTAATGTTTCCTTTAATAAGTTTATAATACAAATATATATATATATATATATATTATATATATATTATATATATATTTAATTATTATTTAATTTTCTAATCTGTTATATATTTGTAATTATAAATGTATATATATAATAAAATTAAATAATAATTCTGAAAATATAATTATACAAAATATATTTATAAAGAACGCTATTAACCCTGCGTTATTTTACTCCAATCAGGGAATGGAATAGTAAATAATTATGTATAAAATAAAATTAAGTAATATATAGAATAAGTTAATTTCGACATACTTATAGGTATTTTGGTGAGGTGATATTTTCCATATTAAATACATGTCAAAATATATTTATAGGTGAATGGTATCGCACAACCTTAATAGAAATATAATAATAATTTGTTATATAATTAAATTATATTATAAATTTGTTATATTTAAGTATACAAGTATATAGATTATTATAATATTAGAGAATAATCTAATATTTATTTAATAAAAAAAATTGATAATATTATATATATTATAAATTTTTTATGTTTTTTATATGTTTTATATAAAACATAAAAACATAGAATAATTACTTGGTAATTCCACTTGGTATCTAGAGATCCCTCCAGTGATACTATTAAACTAACAGAGTTAAAATTCATACATTCTAGACCAATAAATAGATACAAAATTATTTTATAATATCAAATTTTAATACACTAATTAAAAAAAGAAATGATTTGAAATTGTACATTTTATATTGCAAAATTGGTTAATTGATAAATATTACCTCGGAAGAAAAAGTAATATACATCTGAATATTCAATATATCATCAGCTGAATATTCTCCGATTTCAGTGCACTGCATTTCTATAAGAAGAAATAATAGTTTTATAGTTATACAGAAAAACTCTTGAAACATATTTGCAAATCGTAATAATTATGTATTTAAGAATTACGATTACTTAGCAATATATCGAGGATTTGGAATTTTATTTTCTAAAATTTAGGATGTTTTTAACATATAATATCCGAAAAATATAATTAAAATTTAGTTTTAAATATTGTTTTCAAAATCTCAATACTTATTTAGAAATATTTGTTTTAATAACTTTTTAAATAATAAATTATATTTCGGTTTGTGAATTAATATAATCTTTAATATAATTTTAAACCCTCGAAAAAATAAGTTATTTTTAAATTGCGTTGTTTTCATTAATGGTAAGATAACTTTGTATTCGTGCAAGTTAAACTTAAATAAACTATATAATTTGCATGTATAATATAAAAATATAAATATACAAATATTTCGATATATTATTAATTTTAATATTATACTATATCTAATATCGTATTAATAGAATTTATTTTCAAATAAATTATTGTATTTATGAAAATAATAACTTTTTTCTGACTATTGGTACTATTCTATTATTACCTCATATTTCAATATCACTTGACAGCTAAAATTAATGCATTATATATAAGAAATTAATGTTTGCTGTTAGAAAAATATATATTTCTGAAAATAAATAATTGCAAAGCTAGTTAATACATAACTGAAAAGTATAATTTTTTATTTTATCAATATTTATTTTCAATTTAGTTAAATTAATTAATTGTTATACTTATTTAGGTATACAATATATTAGGTATGTACAATATATTAATCATTATAAACTATAAGATAATCATATATATATAATTATAGTGTAAATGATAATAAATGCGTATTAATTAATACACGTTATGCTCTATATCATAAAGGTTTAATATAATATAATAATAATACAATATAATAAATAATTATACATGTATTTTATTAAATGATCTATTCATAATGTGTTTAATCAAATGTATTCTTCTCTAGAAGTAATTAATAATTATGACTTTTATAAATATATAGATTATAGTCTATAAGCATATTTTTATATATGGTATCTCAATATTTTAGTTTAATTTATTTAGGTGAATTTATATTTTAGTTTAATTTCAATAAATGGGACTTTTTGATAAATTGATTTATAATATTTTAAGCATATAAATTGTATATGCTTAAAATATTAATTACTATTGCAAATTATACATAATATATTTGATGAATTAATATTATAATCCAAGATTATATTAATATTATGAAAACATAGATATGTTATAGTTTATATATTAATAATTATATATAAAACTAATATTATTCACATATAATTATATGAATCAGTAAATATAGTTAAATATACAGCGGACTAAAATCTGGAAGAACTCAATATAGATATAGATGATGGCAATGCTTTGTTGATAATATATATGGGAATATATAATCTATATACTGGTTTAATAAACAATAACAATGTTCTGTAATAGTGTATCAATCTATCAATTGTACTCGGTGACTTATGTGTAAACATAACTAATTTTTAGTTCTGCAGATTTAAATATAGAAATAGATAAATACATTTATCAAATCATCGCGATATGTCCATAGAATTTTATATTTATTATTTACTCAATAAAAATGTATAATTAATTCAATAATATGGACTCAATTCTATAGATTTATCTATAGGATCAGAAATATATCCCTGTCCTTCATTTAATATATATGCACTTTTCATTATATGTTTTTGATTTGATTCGAAACCATAAAATGAGTTGGTGTCTCAATCTTTTGAAATTATTATTGTTTTGAAATCCCATTGGTTGATTTATATCTCTGATAATCTGCTAATTTGCAAACTATAATCTCTATTTAGACATTTATTTTACTAGACATTTTAATATAGAAATGTTAGATATATATATATATATATATATAGTTCTATTTATTTGGCAATTCCAATATTTAATATAATAACATGCTTATATAATTTTCATATATTAAATAACTTATATTTCTCAATTTATATTTACTGTAGTTTAAGCTATAGCTAAACACTAAACAATAAGCTTATTTTTAAATGTCAAATACCTCCTTTTTTAAAAAACGCATCAAAAATGTAACATGCCTATATGCATAACTTCTGTTGATATAATTACAGATGTTATCCTGCCTAGACATGTTTTATAAGTAAATTATACTGAAAATATACACAATCAATCCCAGCAATTGTAAATTCATCCCATAATTATATTTATTATTTTCATCTTTACAATTAATACAACTCTGGAACAAACTGCTATTGTGAATGTGATTTGGCTTTTATTTAAAATTAGATCAAGTTACTTTATTAGAATGATGTGTATTTTCACTATTATTTTAATTGAATGCAAATAGATGTACTCATTTAATTTATAAAATGATTTTAGTTACTATAAACACATAATATAACGAGTTTGTTTACAAATAGGATACCGCGTAAACAATAAAACATATAATTTACATATTCGTATTAATATTTTGTGGTTGTTTTCAGGTAAACGATATCTCACACCCTAATATATCAGAATGCATACATTTATTTCTTTAACATGGGAATATTAATTATAATGGAACTATTTGAAAACATTCGTTTAAAAGAGCTCTTTACTGTATATTTATATTCCTTAAATGTTAATGTTATTTTTGTTCTTAGAATATTGTTTAGTAGATCAATAATAGTACCTTTTATGTGTAATATTAGTATTTATTTTGAGTGAATTAAATTATATTATATATGTATTTCATTTATAGTCATTTAATGTCATTCATTTAGTTGTTAATGTATTAATATATAAATTATATTATGTCATAATTAAATATTATAATTAATGATTTTAAAGTCACTAGTTACTAAATTATTATAGTGATAGATATACCACGTATAATATGTATCAATGGATGCAAATTTATGAAAATAATATATTATCTGAATATAATCTATAATAATTTAATATTGCCTAAGTAATTACCATCCAGGCTATTTTAAATGTTTGTAATTTTTATAATAAAAGATAACATTTATTTTATTTGTACTTAAACTATATTTAAGTTATATTTTATTTACAAGAAATTTATGAATCTATTATAGTTACATCATCTGGTTTCATGGGTATAGTTAATTTCGTATGACATAATATTTACTATAGAAACTGACAAGTTATTAAAAGGCTATTAACTGACTTAAAATAAATGATATATATTAAATAAGAAAATATATATTATATTCATCATTCTATGTAAAATGCGTGCGACTAACGCCATTCTCTACACACATTGCGTGCGTTGTCATATACATTTTGAAATAAAAACTCTGCTGTCAATTAATGTATAAACATATAGAAGTTATATAGTCTGAATTTTACGTATAATTAAATAATAATTATATATATATATTATAATATTTAGGATAAACTATCACGTTTGTATAAACATATATGAAATAGATCACATAATGAATATTTTATATATGATATTTTACTATCGTTTTATAATTAAATTACCTATGACTTATTTTAAATGTATAAATAACTAATAATGGTTTTTACGATTACATATAAGAATAATATATTAATATTAAACTTATTATCTTTATATTACAATTGTTATAAGCTTAGTACTCATCGTATTACATGCATAATGGTGATTGTTAAACATATATGATATTAATATGTGTGTATATGAAATGTAAAATATATCTAGATATTTCATAAATTAATAATAAGATATTCTAATAATTATTTGAAAGTAAGTATGAGTAAAATGAACTTTGTAGTAATTATATGAAATAATTAAGTACATTTTAATTATAATGACATTATAAGTTAAGTATATTATAATTATATTAGAATTCTAGAAATTTTAGTTATAAATTAATTTTAAATACATTTCAAAATAATAAATATGTTTATAAATATCATCACGATATCAATGCTGACTTGGCATAAATATATTCGGTCAGATTGAAATTATAATAATAATGTTAATATATATTACAATAGTATATACTAATAAAATATTGTATACATTTAATATTAGTATATATTATATGCAGATTAGTAATTACACTTGACCATAAAGGATATCATATAAATGACCCCCGTACCCTAAATATTAACCTCGCATTTTCTTATATATTAAATTGTATACAATGTAAACACATATATATATATATATATATATATATATATATATATATATATATATATATAATTTCATATACATTCATTTTCTAGATATCAACTTCATATGGATATGTTAATATTCTACACAGTATACATTACATATGTATATAAATATAATCATACTTGTGATAGAATTATATAATATAATTGATATGAAAATATATATTTTATATATAGATTGCTATTAGATTGCTAGTTATTGTTACCTATACCTATCAATATGTACATGACAGCTATATAGCAGTAGTGGACATATCAACTAGGTGACATATTTAATAATTGCATCTTATGTAAAGATGCCGATTGAAGACAATCGTTTTACCAAGTTTGATTTTATCAATTCACCTTTCTTTGTATCGTCCGGAAAAAAAACCACAAAAAGTCAAAAGTGCACCCGAATTAGAGATATCATCTAATTGTTCTATACAACCTACAACAATACACATCGCAGGATATAGTACATATAATACAACATACAATAACGAGGTAGTAATGTAGCGTACGATATATATTAATGCATTCGTGTATGCCCATTAGTAAAGTAAGCCATTGGAAATAAACAGTCTGACTAAAGATTAAAGACAGCTAATTAACGATTAATGCAAATTAAATTAGCAGGTATTAGTGCTTCCCGGTTGGTATAAGGTAATGTATATATTATATACAAACCTAATTTAAAAAATACGATATATAAGGAATGTCAGAAACAAAGACAATACATTAGGGCTATGGAATTACAGAATGTATCAATTGGTGTTGATGTGTTGGGTGTTGAATGATTTGATTAGAGATGCGAGCGTTGAAACTTGAGACATTCCACGATTTCTTTTATATGATAATTGACAGGACGAAATATTAGCATAAATTAATATCCATTCTAAATATGCTTCCTTGGGTTACATCTCGGGTACTGCTACTGTATACATTATTGCAAGTATGGTCAGTTGCAATGTATATAAAATAACATTATTATTAGCTTATAAGATAATACTATATTTATTTGGGAGTTACACATAGTTGTGTTTATTATCTCTGAAATAATGAGAATTGCGAGTCTCTGACCTCTATATATAAAGAAATCGAGGTCGATCTGAGAAAATACATTATTCACACAAGAAAAGTTATTTACGTGTAAAAAGGCATCTACGTGTGATTTGTTAAGTGAAATCCTCCGTTATTTAGTAAGCAATCCTGCAATTTATCATCGATAAGAAGACAAAATTGATTCAAATCAAGTCTTACATGCAACCAACAAGATTGCAAGTTCTTACGTTCATTAAATACAACTTATACGAGCAGCTTAAGGAGACGTCAACGGTTCACATGCCACAACATCTGTACCAACAGCAGTAGGGATTCAAACTGCCAGTCTACCGTACACGAGTACAGTACACGAGTACACGAGTACACGAGTACACGAGTACACGAGTACACGAGTACACGAGTACACGAGTACACGAGTACACGAGTACACCGTACACGAGTACACCGTACACGAGTACACACTACACGAGTACACCGTACACGAGTACACCGTACACGAGTACACCGTACACGAGTACACCGTACACGAGTACACCGTACACGAGTACACCGTACACGAGTACACCGTACACGAGTACACCGTACACGAGTACACCGTACACGAGTACACGAGTACACGAGTACACGAGTACACCGTACACGAATACACGAGTACACCGTACACGAGTACACGAGTACACCGTACACGAGTACACCGTACACGAGTACACCGTACACGAGTACACCGTACACGAGTACACCGTACACGAGTACACGAGTACACCGTACACGAGTACACCGTACACGAGTACACGAGTACACGAGTACACGAGTACACGAGTACACGAGTACACGAGTACACGAGTACACGAGTACACGAGTACACGAGTACACGAGTATACCGTACACGAATACACGAGTACACCGTACACGAGTACACGAGTACAGTACACGAGTACAGTACACGAGTACAGTACACGAGTACACGAGTATAGTACAACCACGTGGTATCCTCGGCTCTTCTAGTCCGGGGACTCGCATCCCGAGGAATCGATTTAGAAGTATCCGCGCCGGTCATAAACAAAGATCTTAGCTTGTAGCGGGTATTTAATGTGAAATAACGGCCGACAACGCATACATCACCAGGACGTATTCAATTGAGATTTGTTTGTCTATTCGACAAGGTAGGGTCATTGCTATCGTGTATATGTGTGGGGGGGGGGGTTATTCTCTCTCACTCCGAAATCTTAATACGTACACAATGTACATCGTATTCTACATGCAGTGAAGCATTAGTTTATATATATGTATATATATATATATATATATATATATATATATATAAAACATTACTATATATTGTTATAAATCTAGATACATTAGAAGTGATAATGTAAATCATATATATGTATTTGTACTGATTTTCAGCATTTCTATTGATTGTATTATTTATACAATTAATAAACAGACGTG
Organism: Osedax frankpressi; assembly: GCA_964035775.1. Taxonomy (NCBI): domain Eukaryota; kingdom Metazoa; phylum Annelida; class Polychaeta; order Sabellida; family Siboglinidae; genus Osedax; species Osedax frankpressi. Next base: position 11,449,207 of record OZ038317.1, on the reverse strand, counting down.
CCTGTTTCTTTATTTACGCCGTTATCATCTACTCGGATTTCTGCCGTTATCCGTGCTTTGATATTACATAACGATGATGTGGGTCAATAAATAAGGCCAATGTTTGGCCGGCATCTGCATACGTGAACAGCCAATTCCACGTTTAGACTCCCTTCTATGTGTTCTGCGTGTGTATGTTTTTGTGCGTGTATGTTTGTGTGTGTGAGTGAGTATGTACGTGTTTGTGTGTGTATGCGTGTGCATGTATTTGTATGTATGTGTGTTTGTTTATGTTCGTGTGTGTGTGTGTGAGTGAGTATGTGTGTATTTTTGCGTGCATATGTGTGTTTGTAATACATAATATTAATGAGGCCTAGTTTACCGGGGGAACGAGACCTGACAAGACGCATTGAGTAGGTAATAGGGTTTGATTGAATATGTATCCCTGGTATAGGCCCATGTAGGTCCCGCGTACCCCACGTATAGACCCATCTAGGGCCGGTAAAACCCGTCTCCCGTAATTAATATTGTCTGCAGTTACGAGGTCTGTAATATAATTGACAGCTGGTCATTTGTTTATATTAAATCATATTACTAGGTCTTCTGACCCTACTTATTTACATCGTAATAGAAAATAGTGTATAATCTACATATGATACTTGTATAATGTAATATTATGTATATAATGTATTAGCTTATATATATATATATATATATATATATATATATATATGTATATATGTATATATATATATAAACATTCACTATATAATTTGTTATAAATCCATATACCTTGAAGGTGATAATGTAAATCATTTAAATGTATTAGTACTGAGTTTCCGCATTATGTATTTATAATAATAAAATATGATTATGATATTTCTTTAAAACTATAAATTACTATGATATGAATTATGTTTATCCTATAGGAAGCCACGGGGGTCAAGTCACATTAGAGTGTTTTCTTATGCAGGGATAAATCAATGCATATAACTAGAGCTACTATAGCTGGAATATATAATATATAATATATAATATATAAGATGATTACTTTACCAATCGATTACTTTGAATTTCAGGAAATAGTGTTTAATATCTATACGATATTATATATATATATATATATATATATATAAATATATATATATATATATATATATATATATATATATATAACATAAGAAAAAAACCATTTCTTATGAACGTATAAAGAAATAATATATAATAGAGGATATTAAAATTCGATTTTGTAGCCTAATGGACACTATAATAAATATATTTACTATATCCGTATATACATAATTTGCAACGGTTATGGTTTCTAAAGATAAGTAAGTGTTAAGTGGGTAGGCATGTTCTCCCTATTAGAAGTATTTCCCGTAATCAGTTGAGTATGTATATTATCGATTCACTCGTATTTCCAATTATATAATAACGATGCAATATATACGTGCCTATATATATATTATATATTAATAAGTTATAGCTATAATTATTTATATGATGAGTTGATATAGTGAGCCTTTGTATATGTGGATTCTATATAGATGGCCTCGATATATGGGGGCCTCGATATATGGGTACCTCGATATATAGGGGCTTATATGAATTACAATATATATAATGTGTATTAATATGATATACCTGTATATATTGTATCGTAAAAATACAATATCATATATTAAAATATAAGTAAAAGTATACTTCATATATGTATGTATTACCAAAGTGAATATAATCCTTTATAATGGGATACGAATGAAAACATGTCAAATTCCTCAAATATACAAATTCTAGAGTAAATAGTTTGGAATGCCAGATGATCACACATGTTTAAGACATGTTGAAGACATGTTGAAGACATGTTGAAGACATGTTGAAGACATGTTGAAGACATGTTGAAGACATGTTGAAGACATGTTGAAGACATGTTGAAGACATGTTGAAGACATGTTGAAGACATGTTGAAGACATGTTGAAGACATGTTGAAGACATGTTGAAGACACGTTGAAGACACGTTGAAGACACGTTGAAGACACGTTGAAGACACGTTGAAGACACGTTGAAGACACGTTGAAGACACGTTGAAGACACGTTGAAGACACGTTGAAGACACGTTGAAGACACGTTGAAGACACGTTGAAGACACGTTGAAGACACGTTGAAGACATGTTGAAGACATGTTGAAGACATGTTGAAGACATGTTGAAGACATGTTGAAGACATGTTGAAGACATGTTGAAGACATGTTGAAGACATGTTGAAGACATGTTGAAGACATGTTGAAGACATGTTGAAGACATGTTGAAGACATGTTGAAGACATGTTGAAGACATGATGAAGACATGTTGAAGACATGTTGAAGACATGTTGAAGACATGTTGAAGACATGTTGAAGACATGTTGAAGACATGTTGAAGACATGTTGAAGACATGTTGAAGACATGTTGAAGACATGTTGAAGACATGTTGAAGACATGTTGAAGACATGTTGAAGACATGTTGAAGACACGTTGAAGACACGTTGAAGACACGTTGAAGACACGTTGAAGACACGTTGAAGACACGTTGAAGACACGTTGAAGACACGTTGAAGACATGTTGAAGACATGTTGAAGACATATTGAAGACATGTTGAAGACATGTTGAAGACATGTTGAAGACATGTTGAAGACATGTTGAAGACACGTTGAAGACACGTTGAAGACACGTTGAAGACACGTTGAAGACACGTTGAAGACATGTTGAAGACATGTTGAAGACATGTTGAAGACATGTTGAAGACATGTTGAAGACATGTTGAAGACATGTTGAAGACATGTTGAAGACATGTTGAAGACATGTTGAAGACATGTTGAAGACATGTTGAAGACATGTTGAAGACATGTTGAAGACATGTTGAAGACACGTTGAAGACACGTTGAAGACACGTTGAAGACACGTTGAAGACATGTTGAAGACACGTTGAAGACACGTTGAAGACACGTTGAAGACACGTTGAAGACACGTTGAAGACACGTTGAAGACACGTTGAAGACATGTTGAAGACATGTTGAAGACATGTTGAAGACATGTTGAAGACATGTTGAAGACATGTTGAAGACATGTTGAAGACATGTTGAAGACATGTTGAAGACATGTTGAAGACATGTTGAAGACATGTTGAAGACATGTTGAAGACATGTTGAAGACATGTTGAAGACATGTTGAAGACATGTTGAAGACATGTTGAAGACATGTTGAAGACATGTTGAAGACATGTTGAAGACATGTTGAAGACATGTTGAAGACATGTTGAAGACACGTTGAAGACACGTTGAAGACACGTTGAAGACACGTTGAAGACACGTTGAAGACACGTTGAAGACATGTTGAAGACATGTTGAAGACATGTTGAAGACATGTTGAAGACATATTGAAGACATGTTGAAGACATGTTGAAGACATGTTGAAGACATGTTGAAGACATGTTGAAGACATGTTGAAGACATGTTGAAGACATGTTGAAGACATGTTGAAGACATGTTGAAGACATGTTGAAGACATGTTGAAGACATGTTGAAGACATGTTGAAGACACGTTGAAGACACGTTGAAGACACGTTGAAGACACGTTGAAGACACGTTGAAGACATGTTGAAGACATGTTGAAGACATGTTGAAGACATGTTGAAGACATATTGAAGACATGTTGAAGACATGTTGAAGACATGTTGAAGACATGTTGAAGACATGTTGAAGACATGTTGAAGACATGTTGAAGACATGTTGAAGACATGTTGAAGACATGTTGAAGACATGTTGAAGATATGTTGAAGACATGATGAAGACATGTTGAAGACATGTTGAAGACATGTTGAAGACATGTTGAAGACATGTTGAAGACATGTTGAAGACATGTTGAAGACATGTTGAAGACATGTTGAAGACATGTTGAAGACATGTTGAAGACATGTTGAAGACATGTTGAAGACACGTTGAAGACACGTTGAAGACACGTTGAAGACACGTTGAAGACACGTTGAAGACACGTTGAAGACACGTTGAAGACACGTTGAAGACACGTTGAAGACACGTTGAAGACACGTTGAAGACATATTGAAGACATGTTGAAGACATGTTGAAGACATGTTGAAGACATGTTGAAGACATGTTGAAGACATGTTGAAGACATGTTGAAGACATGTTGAAGACACGTTGAAGACACGTTGAAGACACGTTGAAGACACGTTGAAGACACGTTGAAGACACGTTGAAGACACGTTGAAGACACGTTGAAGACACGTTGAAGACACGTTGAAGACATGTTGAAGACATGTTGAAGACATGTTGAAGACATGTTGAAGACATGTTGAAGACATGTTGAAGACATGTTGAAGACATGTTGAAGACATGTTGAAGACATGTTGAAGACATGTTGAAGACATGTTGAAGACATGTTGAAGACATGTTGAAGACATGTTGAAGACATGTTGAAGACATGTTGAAGACATGTTGAAGACATGTTGAAGACATGTTGAAGACATGTTGAAGACATGTTGAAGACATGTTGAAGACATGTTGAAGACATGTTGAAGACATGTTGAAGACATGTTGAAGACATGTTGAAGACATGTTGAAGACATGTTGAAGACATGTTGAAGACATGTTGAAGACATGTTGAAGACATGTTGAAGACATGTTGAAGACATGTTGAAGACATGTTGAAGACATGTTGAAGACATGTTGAAGACATGTTGAAGACACGTTGAAGACACGTTGAAGACACGTTGAAGACACGTTGAAGACACGTTGAAGACACGTTGAAGACACGTTGAAGACACGTTGAAGACACGTTGAAGACACGTTGAAGACACGTTGAAGACATATTGAAGACATGTTGAAGACATGTTGAAGACATGTTGAAGACATGTTGAAGACATGTTGAAGACACGTTGAAGACACGTTGAAGACACGTTGAAGACACGTTGAAGACACGTTGAAGACACGTTGAAGACACGTTGAAGACACGTTGAAGACATGTTGAAGACATGTTGAAGACATGTTGAAGACATGTTGAAGACATGTTGAAGACATGTTGAAGACATGTTGAAGACATGTTGAAGACATGTTGAAGACATGTTGAAGACATGTTGAAGACATGTTGAAGACATGTTGAAGACACGTTGAAGACACGTTGAAGACACGTTGAAGACACGTTGAAGACACGTTGAAGACACGTTGAAGACACGTTGAAGACACGTTGAAGACACGTTGAAAACACGTTGAAGACACGTTGAAGACACGTTGAAGACATGTTGAAGACATGTTGAAGACATGTTGAAGACATGTTGAAGACATGTTGAAGACATGTTGAAGACATGTTGAAGACATGTTGAAGACATGTTGAAGACATGTTGAAGACATGTTGAAGACATGTTGAAGACATGTTGAAGACATGTTGAAGACATGTTGAAGACATGTTGAAGACATGTTGAAGACATGTTGAAGACATGTTGAAGACATGTTGAAGACATGTTGAAGACACGTTGAAGACACGTTGAAGACACGTTGAAGACACGTTGAAGACACGTTGAAGACACGTTGAAGACATGTTGAAGACATGTTGAAGACATATTGAAGACATGTTGAAGACATGTTGAAGACATGTTGAAGACATGTTGAAGACATGTTGAAGACATGTTGAAGACATGTTGAAGACATGTTGAAGACATGTTGAAGACACGTTGAAGACACGTTGAAGACACGTTGAAGACATGTTGAAGACATGTTGAAGACATGTTGAAGACATGTTGAAGACATGTTGAAGACATGTTGAAGACATGTTGAAGACATGTTGAAAATAGTGTCTCTTTATTAGACGTTTTCGTAAACGTTGTTTTAAATAATATTTAAGTTAATATTTAAGATAAATATAATATACATATATTTCCGTTGTAAATATTTCATGTTTATGTTATTATGATCTAACCAACAAAAAACTATTTTCAGGTTGATAATTCCAATGTATTTATTGTAAACTTTTAAATTAAATGCATTTCATATTATATAATGTACAGTGTACATTGTACATTGTACATTGTACACTATACAGTGTACATTGTACACTATACACTATACAGCAAATCCCCTGTATCTTCGGAAGATACATTGATAATACTCATCTCTTGATCTATCTATATGTTCAGATACATGTATTACAGACCAGGGAAGAGTATTGTCTAGTGAATATTACTAGCAACACCGTTACTTGCGATTATTGTGCAGGTAGGCAGTATATTGTAGGAGCCATGGTATGTTATGTAAATAATCTAGATTATCGTACTATTGTTATGTATAGCTACTAATATAAAAATTTAAATGTAATTTAACCCGTACCGTGTCCAGGGTAAATTGTTCACTGTAGATTCTATACTTTAATGTATATCAGATGATGTACATATCTAGGTATCTAGGTATAGGTGGTAGAATTAACATAATCCCATTCCGTATAATACTTATAATACTTATATAACGAAAGTATCATTAATGCCTAGATCTCTTCGTGCTAATCGTAGGTCCAAATCGCTCGCTTTTCTATTATCTGAATAATATTCGTATTTCTGCAGTAGATCTATAAATAGACTAATGTCTACTATTCCAGGCGTAATGATTCATGTCTGTCGCTTCGACATGTCCCGTAACCATCATCCCGTATGGCGATAATGGCATGCAGATATCTTTAATGCTCGATACCAACTAAAGGAACAATCTATAACGTATATAATCTACAATCGTGTATTGTAATATCTTACAATATAAATAATAATATTGTGATCGTAATATATATATATATATATATATACCATATATGCATTATATAATTTATATCATATAATATTTTAATTAATTATTGTTCTCAACTATCGCCTAGTAATAAAACAAATCACGCGATGTATTAATTATTACTATAATATATACAAATTGTTGAGTTGATTAATATCCTATAATGTTGAACACATTCGATAAGCTATGTAGTATATTATGTTATTTAAGTACAATATTCATTTGATTATGTAATAAGGTACGTTTGTAGATTTCGAGATATATCTACATGTATATTTAATGTATAATAATACTATACTATACATTACACGTAAAAGTTCTGCGAATCTGTCATTTTCATGATATAGGAATACCCGTTGTAAATAATGGAGGCCCATCATTACCTTGTAAAGTATGTACTAAGTGTATTTATACTGCTTATACAGTATGTGTGCCATAGTGCCATAAGCTTATATAGTATCTTGGTATTTAAAATATTATAAAAGTAGACAGTACACTAGATAATTTATCTTATACGATACAATGCTTTATTTGTAGTGGTGTGTACGGAATATACAGGTTTGTATTACAGACACCCATCGTACACACCGAAGTTATACGCAGAGTGACTTATTTCGCGACCACGCATTGTTCCGTCCATACTATTTACTGTATTGGTCAATATTAATCGACGATGATCTTCAAATAAGTTTCTAGTCGTTAATAATGATAACGACGAATTCTAACTGCATTTAACTGCATCCGGATATGATAAGTTATGTTAAGATTACATATACCGTGCAATACGCATTATGTATTACTTTTAATGATATACGCATATACATTTATGCAAGATTTTAATCTTAAGAATTATAAATATATAATATAAACCTTTATTAAATAATTATAAGGAAGAAATCACTATCAATATCATGATCGTGATATATATATATATATATATATATATATATATATATATATGATACTCTCACTATACCTAAATTAAGAATACAATATATAAAATGATATTAATTGTTCTGAAAATGGTAGAAATTTCCTTTTTTTCAATTAAATCGATATTTGGATATGTTTCACGTATCACCTTGAACTTTGATGACCCCGCAGAAATTTAAACATATACAGCGTATCGATTAAAAAATTGTTCGTGTCGTTTTATGTCATTTCTAGATTCCACGTATCAACTTATTTACATTTATATGATACATGGAACATCTTAAGGTATTACTTTAATTAAGTTTAGTATTATGCAACAACAGTTAATCAAGTCTTTCGCGCCAATAGTATAGCTAATTCAAATAGTCAATATTAGTATTTACATAAAACTATTATCCAAATGTATACATTACAATACTTGCTATATATTTCTTAATGTAATTTGCATATATATTTCATTGTTTTTTACTTTTTGAATGGGCACTATATATAACTATAATATGTATATAGAGGGTATGTATACAATAGTTATACCTGTTATATTTAACTGTCAAGTATGTATTGTGTTGAGTTATCGTGTTGTAATCTATAGCATGTCATGTATCGTGTATATTCACGTAGTAAAGTATCGTATTTAATATAATATTTAACTAATTGAATAATAATATATTAAGAATTCTAGTTGTTTATAATATAATGTTTACTGTAATAGTTTAAATATTACTTAGAAAGAACTAAGGGATAATGATACATATTATATGTATTATATATATATATATATATATATATATATACACGCACGCACATATATATATATATATTTATATATATATGTATATATTATTTGTACATATATTAAAATATATTTTTAGTAATTATTCTAATTCAATATTATCATTATTGTTATTAGAAATATAATTAATAACGTTATAAGAAATATTTTTCAAAATTGTCCAAGTATTGTTATTTGCAATTTAATAAGCAATATTATTTCAATATTATCAGAAATATTATTAATAGTGTTATTAATGATATTAACATCGACGCTTATTATACTATTATCATAATAAAGTTATTTTAAAAAACCTCAATAGTAACTTAATATTATCTAAATACTGCATTGGGTTCGAACGTAGTAAATCTATCATTGTTGGTTATTTTTGTCACGTTTAGGCACTGGTTGAGATAAGCTAATTAACACTGTGTTCTGTATCCCCGGGCTAATTATTCGTAATTATTAACTTGTATATTTAAATACTGCTGGATATATTCACTATATATAAATATATATATAATTACACATATATATATATATATATATATATATAATCAGTACGGATATATACAGTGGATAGTTAATTACATACAAGGATTAGCTTGTACCAATGAGTAAATCCTACATGACACGGAATGTCAGTAATCTAGTATATGCATCATGTTAACCTCTATAATGACTACTGTACACAAACCTATATATTATTAACATAATACCTTTGCAATACAATAATATACCTTTCTAGATCGAATATATTTTATGCAGTTATAAGTTTAATGGCAGTTCCTATGGAGAAACTACGTGTAATTTGTTTATCAATAACGTTTATTGGCGTTTTTGTTCATTTTGAGGACACACGAATCGTCCGATTTAGAATACTAATATAACATCCTACAGGTAAACTAGTTGAAACAGATTATTCCTCAAAAATGTAGAATATATTCAATATTATTATGTTTTCTATTCGCAAGATACGAAACCATAATTGTATATTGACAAATATCGTTAAAAGTAATTTATGAATATGTAAAATAAGAAAATGATTTAACTAAATGAATTATTTATAATTAATTACAAAATATAATTCTCTATAGGATGCGTATAATATATATATATATATATATATATATATATATATATATATATATATATATATATATATTTATATTAAATAATAAGGATGTATGAATAACATAATTAACTCAATATGACCTGCATAAGCCATATTGTAATAATGCACTGTATATGTAATATGTATATATAATACGTATATGTAATACGTATATGTAATACGTATATGTAATACGTATATGTAATACGTATATGTAATACGTATATGTAATACGTATATGTAATACGTATATGTAATACGTATATGTAATATATATATATATATATATATATATATATATATATATATATATACTATTCAGCCTGGTAATGGTACGTATAATACTAGCATAATACTAATAATCGCAGTACACAAAATACTGTATGATTCTAATTCAGATAAATTTAAACAAATATTTTAATGTTCATTGATTTACACAATTTTTGTTAAAAGTTTTATTACATTTTACTTTTTTCAATTTTCCATAAAATATGTTTGTCGATCAAATATAAACAATTCTACCGGCAGAGTCTTTTGGTATAATTTCTATCGTACCTCGGTAATAACCTAGAGTTAAACGTATCCCTAATTATTACTTTAATTATGCAGTTTGATGTGACAGTTTTATAAGATTGGTCGTATAGTCGAATATTTTCTAAAGGTAACTTATGTCACATCCCTAAGCTATTGATTGCTTATATAATATAAACAATTTATATATAGATTGTATAGAGTTATATATTCTTGCTTTAATAATATACACTTCATTAAATATACGAATAAAACATATAATATACACATTCACATTAAACCTATATAATAAATAGTATTGTAACAATGTTCTGCGAAATTAAATTTTGTAAAATATAAATTATTTCTCTGATTTTATTTTAGGGTTGAAATATTATTAATGAAAAACACAATTCGCTAAATTACTACTAAATATTCATTTGGTGTATAGTTATGAACACGGCGATATAGAAGAGGTCATGCTATATAATATATACCTCGCAATGCTATGGTAACCGGTATAGTGTAATGTTTATATGGAATGCCCTATAACGGGTATACTGGGTATAAGGGTAGTTCAACCGTATGTGTTTTTATTATTGTTATCGATGCCATAAAAACTTCATTTAATTATACAGTGTCGTAGTGTGTGTTCCATTTTCTCTACGCCAACAATGAAGAATGTTTCAATCAAAACAGGTGTTTTCTACTATAGGTATTTAGTGTAATTTTTAAATATGAGGATAATTTCAAAATATTAAAATTGTATAAGCTAATTCAATAATGGCTTGATGGGGTGCATCAATATATTTTTATTAATAATAATTCGTAATTTTTAAAATAATTATTAATATTTTTAACTAGTTATTCACATACAATTTTTAAAATAATACAATGATGACACTTTAAAAATATATTATAGTTTATTTATTCTTAATTATATTACAGATTTTTTAAACTAGAATTAATTATTTATATATATTAATCGAATTAATTTTAATTATGATTGACTTTTTTAATATTGATTATATATGAGATCATCTGATTTAATATAATATAGTACTAGTATAACTTTTGTTGGATAAATAATCAATAAAAAAATATTATATCAAATATAACAATAATTATTATGATACGTATATATTAATAAATATCATATTTCATAATCAGTCTTACCACGAATAAAATATTCTTAAAATTGTCGAATATGAATTGAATGATTCGTTATCTAACTAATATTGGTTTATGTTCTGTAAACATAGGTTCGGATAGAATAGAATATATATATATATATATATATATATATATATATATATATATTATCCCAGTAAGGCAATACAAATCTTAAACATCTGTATAAATATCATCAACATGATTTCCATTGAAATAACTAATGCAGGCACTTTTTTCTTTTTACATAAAAGGTACTAGGAACGTGAACAACACTTTATAATGTAAAGTAAGCTAAAGTAATACAATAGCGTAACATTGTTATGCTATATAGACATTTGAATACACTAATATATTATATTCATATTGGTTATTATACTACTCTGACTGATACGCTGCTATTCACCTTGTGTAGTACGATAAATAAAACATTAACTCGAAGGTTATAATTATAATAAGTTATAATAAGTATTTCATAACACATTTCATATTATGATTAATCTATATATAATTAACTTTTATAATTTCTCATGATAATAATAAACTTGAAACTATCAATGTTTGTATTTTTTATATATGCTTTATAATTATATATATTCTAATGTTAAAATATTTTTAAAAACATACTAAATATGATGCATTAAAATGATCAATTAAAGTAGCTTCCACTTAACCATACGTATTAAACTATTTTAATATTAATTAATATAGACAATTATAATATCAAAATATTATTTATAAAAAGTAAATTTTTCTTTCTTTGTCATTTTTACAGTTATAGAATATTTTTGTTTTTATGGACTAAACTTTACTTCTAAACTTTTTAACAATTATATTTGCAATTAATTTTTATTGCACGTATTTACATTGACTTTATTAAACTATTTTATTAATAATAATTTCAAACAAATATAAGTTTAAAATACCTTTTGACATTTTAACTTGTAGTAGACATATTAACTTTATTGGAATGCGCAATTCTCTTTTATCCAATGTTTACATATTTACAATTTGTTTCTATTTCATTTATTATGTTTATTTAGGTATTTATTTTTTTTACTATAATATATCTGAGTCTGACTACTATATATATATATATATATATACATATATATATATATATATATATATATATATATATATATACATACATATGCACTTACTGGATTACAATGTTATCTGAATTTAATGTTGATATGAAGATAAATGTCATACAATAATAAAAATGCATATTATCCGAACATATATAATGATGTATATCATTATAATATGTAAATTATTAATATTATGTTTACTGATATAATAATATTTATAATATAGCATATAAAATACTGACTACAATTTGCAATAATATAAATGTTATAATAAATCATTTTAACATAATTATATTTTGTAGTATGAAGTTGTGTAGTTATAACTTTTAGTTTAAATAAATTAAATACTTACACACGGGATTAATGATAAATGAAAACAGCTTTAGTACAATCCCCAATTGTAATATATTACACAATATGAGTAATAATTATAAATAGTAATATAGTTATTGCTTATCATATTATGATATATTACTATTATCTATAGATAATGGTTTATTATTTCCTATGCACCAAATATTCCATACGATTAAGATAACAAACACGATGTTATAAGCATTATCACACAGGGCGTATTTCTCTAGGTAATATCCATTATTACTCATTTCTAATGTTTTTACGTAATCAATATAAGTAAGTATGGATACATTATATAGTATAGGTTAAGTGTGAAGTGTCCAGTTATAAAATACGCGTACTTCATTCTCAGGCTTTATTTGGTATTTATTCCGACCTATCGTGAGTTTACTGACTAGATAATCGATCAATAATGGCGATAAAGAAGTTTTTCTTATTTCAATATCGATTTATCTTACACCAAGCCAAATATACTCTCGGTACGCCCATTCGCGCCATCTTAAAACGACCCCTTTTCTTTTTTTTAAACCCTGACCTAACCCCAGTCGTTTCACTTTAGAAATATACACATGTGTTTTATAATAGACAACATAATAACAATGCTGGTAACTCTATTTTATCTTGTTCTTTTGTGATTATATCTGATCTTGTCAAATTATACAACTTAAAATCTATATATTATAACGACATTTTATACATATATATGCCTATAAAGTTAGATATATTGTAACTTATACAACACTATATATATAGAATACAATAATTAATTGTTGTAATCATGTGATTCATCAGACTAAAACAATGTCTTTTGTCCCAAGTCATTTAACATAAAATAGAATATCAAAATAATATAAGTTCAAAGTTATTGTGTTACGTATATTTATATTATCATATCATTACAAATATACTTAGAAGTACAACAAAAGCATTGGTTATAAATATATATGCCATATATAGTACACCGCACACACTTCATCCAATAACAATGGGACTACATCGGACTATATGGTATTTCTACTATTCCACTGAAAATCAATTCTTAATACTTAATTATTCATTGATTCTATTTACGATTTACTTAACAACGTGTTCTATTTACGATTTAATTAACTACGTGTTCTCTTTACCACACATAATTGCAGGATACTTCAAAAGATGAACAATATCATTCTATCATAATACACTTCGAAATATTACATATTCAATATGAACACATACGCTTTGCATACAAACTAATATCTACACTATCACAAATACCCATGGTGTTATTAATTTATAGTTACTATAGCTGGATTTCTAGGATAGGAGAAAATAATTACGTATATATACTATATATATATATATACAATCTATATCGAAATATACTCAAACCATAACATATAATTCCCACTAGTCGATAATAAATAACCTCTTAACACTTTCTTAACTTAATATATAATATATAACTTAATATATAACTTGTTTTATCTTTATCTAAATTAACCGCTAATTAAAATTTATTAATCTCGAATTTACACTTCCAATAGATATCAACATGGAGATGCGAGAATTAGACATCGAACTAATATTGTCCGGGATTGTAACTTGTATTAGTGGTTAGTATTTACGTCGAGGAGTAGTACCTTAATGTACTACTTATTCCTAGTATGGAATACTGTTTCAAAATATATCCACTATTCCTCAATGGTCCGGCTTACGATTAGTAGATCGCACTTAAGATGACCAACTAGTGACCATATGCACTGACCAATGGTAGCTTAGTATTTACTCACGAGTACGTAATGCCGAATACTGCAGAATACATTTAAGATACACTTTTGGGAACTAGTTTACCCAGCCATGTTATCATATTCTAGAGTATCTTATCATTGCTTAGGTATGTCTGCTATGGGCTTTCACTTGGCATATTGAGAACAATGCCCATTCAAATAATACGTGACCAACTTACGTACGCGAAGTTACTTGAGTAAATTGCAAACGTAACCAGTCGGTAATTGAGTTCACATTCCTCTGGCATTGTCCTGTTTAATCAGTACTGATTACGTTTCATCAACACGACTGGCTCCCCTCGCGTAGACAGTGCAATCTCCCATGCTTTCTTATCTTAGATTACGTATAAATATTAAACTAACATAAGCAACGCAATCCTAACTAAAACAGAATTTATTCCACAAGCACTGATTGTGTAATTGTGATGTGTTATATCTTATCATTGGCTATAGTCAATGTATCTAGTCGAATATTCATATATTCATATACCACAGTAATCATGAATATGAACCAAGCAGTTATATTGATATTACAATATACCTTAAATATACCAATAGTAAATAATAGATTACAATTATATAGTATAATATACTATATTTTATAATGTATCATAAAGTTGATAATATAATATATATATTATATACAATATCAAAGTATATGATATATGATTAGTCTGAATATCTATCAATGTACAGCTAGATTAGCAATGCTATAATACTGCTATAATACTATTATAGCAATGATGTAGCATACTATAGCAATACTATATCAATACTATAGCAATACTATAGCAATACTATAGCAATACTATAGCAATACTATATCAATACTATAGCAATACTATAGCAATACTATATTAATACTATAGCAATACTATAGAAATACTATATAAATACTATATAAATACTATAGCAATACTAGAGCAATACTATAGCAATACTATAGCAATACTATATCAATACTATAGAAATACTATAGCAATACTATAGCAATACTATATCAATACTATAGCAATACTATAGCAATACTATATCAATACTATAGCAATACTATAGCAATACTATAGCAATACTATAGCAATACTATAGCAATACTATATCAATACTATAGCAATACTATAGCAATACTATAGCAATACTATAGCAATACTATAGCAATACTATAGCAATACTATAGAAATACTATAGCAATACTATAGCAATACTATAGCAATACTATAGCAATACTATAGCAATACTATAGCAATACTATAGCAATACTATAGCAATACTATAGCAATACTATAGCAATACTATAGCAATACTATAGCAATACTATAGCAATACTATAGCAATACTATAGCAATACTATAGCAATACTATAGCAATACTATAGCAATACTATAGCAATACTATAGCAATACTATAGCAATACTATAGCAATACTATAGCAATACTATAGCAATACTATAGCAATACTATAGCAATAATATAGCAATACTATAGCAATACTATAGCAATACTATAGCAATACTATAGCAATACTATAGCAATACTATAGCAATACTATAGCAATACTATAGCAATACTATAGCAATACTATAGCAATACTATAGCAATACTATAGCAATACTATAGCAATACTATATCAATACTATAGCAATACTATAGCAATACTATAGCAATACTATAGCAATACTATAGCAATACTATAGCAATACTATAGCAATACTATAGCAATACTATAGCAATACTCTAACGCTGCTTATCAAATAAAGCTAATATGATAATGTCAACCTTCCTCAGTCTGAAGATATAAAAACTCACTAATAACTGCTTATCACTAATCACTATAAGGAATGTTAATCCTAATCACTTGGGTACGTGGTAAGCTATCTCTCAACACAAAGTCTATGTGAAATATGGTGTCTTTGATAATGCCTCCCTATTCATACTCATCACTTATTACATTATCCACTTATTACATTATCCACTTATTACATTATCCACTTATCATTGACTACGTAAATTGATAAATGTTATTGCCAACTGACCATTGACCGCCGAGTATTGTTCACCGATTACCTAGATTGACCATTGGTGTTTATTTAACCAGATCCGCGTACCTTATTCATGCCATCGTCGCAATGTATTGTGAATATTATCTAGCCTGCCATGGTCATCTTACCTGGGGTTCTCAGCAGTCAGTTGTATAGGAATCAAACTTATTCCTTAAGTTCATCAACTGCAGGTGGATTTATCGAGTAGAGATTGTGATAATAAGTCCTGCAACTCAACTCGAGCCACCTTAATTAACTAGAGTATCCCCATTAACCATATTAAACTTAATTAAACTCCATTAAACTCCATTAAACTCCATTAAACTCCATTAAACTCCATTAAACTCCATTAAACTCCATTAAACTCCATTAAACTCCATTAAACTCCATTAAACTCCATTAAACTCCATTAAACTCAATTAAACTCCATTAAACTCCACAAAACTCCACAAAACTCCATTAAACTCCATTAAACTCCATTAAACTCCATTAAACTCCATTAAACTCCATTAAACTTCATTAAACTCCATTAAACTCCATTAAACTCCATTAAACTCCATTAAACTCCATTAAACTCCATTAAACTCCATTAAACTCCATTAAACTCCATTAAACTCCATTAAACTCCATTAAACTCCATTAAACTCCATTAAACTCCATTAAACTCCATTAAACTCAATTAAACTCCACAAAACTCCACAAAACTCCATCAAACTCCATTAAACTCCATTAAACTCCATTAAACTCCATTAAACTCCATTAAACTCCATTAAACTTCATTAAACTCCATTAAACTCCATTAAACTCAATTAAACTCTATTAAACTCCATTAAACTCCATTAAACTCCATTACAATCCATTAAACTATATTAAACTCCATTAAACTCCATTAAACTCCACAAAACTCCATTAAACTCAATTAAACTCCATTACAATCCATTAAACTCCATTAAACTGCATTAAACTCCATTAAACTCCATCAAACTCCATCAAACTACATTAAACTCCATTAAGCTCCATTAAGCTCCATTAAACTCCATTAAACTCCATTAAACTATATTAAAATATATTAAACTATATTGTACTCCATTATATTCCATTAAACTCCATTAAACTCCATTAAACTCCATTAAACTCCATTAAACTATATTATACTCCATTAAAATCCATTAAACTCCATTAAACTCCATTAACCTCCATTATACTCCATTAAACTCTATTAAACTCCATTAAACTCCCTTAAACTCCATTAAACTCCATTAAACCATATTATACTCCATTAAACTCCATTAAACTCCATTAAACTCCCTTAAACTCCATTAAACTCCATTAAACTATATTAAACTCCATTAAACTCCATTAAACAACATTAAACTCCATTAAACTCCATTAAACTCCATTAAACTCCATTAAACTCCATTAAACTCCATTAAACTCCATTAAACTCCATTAAACTCCATTAAACTCCATTAAACTCCATTAAACTCCATTAAACTCCATTAAACTCCATTAAACTCCATTAAACTCCATTAAACTCCATTAAACTCCATTAAACTCCATTAAACTCCATTAAACTCCATTAAACTCCATTATACTCCATTAAACTCCATTAAACTCCATTAAACTCCATTAAACTCCATTAAACTCCATTAAACTCCATTAAACTCCATTAAACTCCACTAAACTCCATTAAACTCCATTAAACCTATCATATCCCATTAATATTTGGAGTGGTGGAAGTGCCGTAGAGGGAAAACTCTAATATGTATTTCGGTCTACTTTATGAGATGTAATTTCTGACCGCATTGGTTCTAGACATAGTTGTTGTTTACTGCGTACATTGTAAATTGCAGTAAACTTATGCTAACTGAATACTCTATTTTATATATTCTACAAAATATATTATGTACAAGATACAAGTATAAAGTGTATATTTTATAGCAGACATTGGATAGTGTATAATGTATTGTATACAATTTATAGTATAAAATGTATAGTTTTTGTAAGTAATATATGGAATATTATGCATTTAAAATAATAAATATACAATAGTACTAAATTATATATATTATGATGTTTATAGTGTATAGTATATAATATATACAATACACTAAAAAGTAATACTATACACTAGATCTGATCTATTTATAAACTAATCATCCACTAATCACATTCACGTTAACTCACACACTTGCAACTCTCATTCTCACACACTCGCACTCCCCGTCTCACACACTCGCACTCCCCGTCTCACACACTCGCACTCTTTGTCTCACACACTCGCACTCTCCATCTCACACACCTACGAGGACACCCGCTCATCTACTTATTTACCTCCACCTACCCCCGCCCCCGCTGACACAATAGAGTCACCACTCAATTAGATGGCTAACACGTCTATTGCACGAGGGGGGGGGTTACAAAAAGTGATCCGACTCTAAGATAGTACATGGGTACATGGGTACATGGGTCTAAGTAGTACCAGTAGCAATCCGGCCATAACTCAATACCTATTTAGTAGTGAATCATGGAATCGAATCAAGTTCATAAATGCAACGGTTGTATGCTGTGAATGTAAGACGTACGTGCGAAACTGGCAATAGACATAAGTGACATGTACACCGTTAATTAATATAGATATCGGATCAATGGATCGTGGTAAACGAATGTATACCGTTAAATAAGTTATATAGTAATTATTAATCGAAATGTTACATTAGCTTGAGAACTGTATTTTTAGAATAGATTAAATATATTAGATATAAATAAAAACGATAAGCTTAAATTAGTACATATATAATTATTTAACTATTTATTATAAAATATTTATTATATTTGTATTCGTTAACAGTTATATGTGACAGTTATATGTATCACATAGTTTAGCGAATTAATCGACTATTGCATTCACAAAAGGTCCGGGTAAAGATGAAAGAGTTGTTATACTCGTTAGTATGTCGCATCCATTCTGGGCTTCTTTGTTGCGTCGACCTTCGACTGGTGTTATCGCCGACTGCGCCACGTCCACCTGCGCCAAGGCCTACCCCGCCAACACCTATCAGGTCAAGGCCTACTCCGCCAACACCTCGCTTGTCTGGTACGTCCCTTCCAAGCGTCCAGTCGGCGAACGGCTTTCCGAATGCGTGAGTCTATTCTACACTTGTCTACAAAGGTTCTCCCTTCAATCTCCCGAAACTAAATCACGCCGACGTATGCAATTGTATTCAGCTCTTTTAAACATACTGTATCCTATATAGAACTCTATTGTATGTATTCTAGTATGTATAAGAAGTTTAAAAATGCTAGATAAAACTCTACTACATAAAGAGATTATTGATTTAATACTAATTTATTCATATTGGTAACATTTCTCATATTTATTTCATATTGTACATATTATCAAGGCCCATATTGTACATATTATCAAGGTCCATATTGTACATATTATCAAGGTCCATATTTCCATGAGTACCTATGAAAAGATATTATTATTATTTCGAAAAGAAATAAAAAAGAATCTATGGTTTATCTACAAATATAAGCTTTAATTAGCGAATCTTCATATATTCTATTAAATACTAATAAATCCAAAACTGACCTATATTCAGATTCCAAGTAAAATTAAAATTATTGTGGTAGACAAATATAAGTAAATTTTATTTTATTTAGTGTTTAATTATATGTGAGAGGCATTTGTAGTATATAATATTTATTTGTGTATTTAATTAAATATTGAGAATTAGTAGAACTTTATTAATATAAGAAATTATATTTAAACAACTTTTATAACTGATAATGAAATATAATATCTATAGTCATGCTGTAATTACAAGGACTGTTATATTGTAAAATGTATAATGTTATATATATTATTGCAGATTTAATTAATAAACATAATATGATAAGCAACCAAAATTTAAATAAATTAACTGTTACTTTCACTCATTGCTTTTTCATTCATTTATATTATTAATTATATGAATTATTTATTTAGAAAATTATTATTTAAATATAAAATGTCTTTTTTATTATAACCTAATATAATTTTTAACAATAATTTATTATTGATCTAATTGTTATTCCGTTGACTTTATGACAGTAAGGGCAATGCAGAACAAATGATAATAGTTGCGGATGCAAAGAAGGCTAATCTGCCAATAATTGAATTGGTCATCAAATCTCTCAAGATGATTAAGGTATTTTGACTAACTCCGTGGTAATTATTAATATGTATAACATAATTAAATATTATTATATTATATTTTTTAAATACAATAATATTTTGTCAATTTATATTAAAGTATTTTATATAAAAAAACACTATCCAAGATATCGTATATTATACGATATAATTAAATGGTGTATTATTAATTCTAAGTAAATAAATTTATATATTTAATGTGAGTCATATTTGATATTAGTTTAATTTAATTAATTATTTTTTATAAATATTTCAAGATTGTTAATAAAATTAAAACTAAAAATATATCCAATGATATAACCATAGTGTATATATATGCTATATATTACCTCTTCTAATAGCCTGCAAACGCTATAAGAAAAGTAGTGTTTGTTGTGGATCATTTCTCTGAAACTCTTCTTCTACACTGTGCCAGCTACCAACAGCTCCTCGAATTACAACAAAAGGAAATCTCTACTATGCAGGTTATATTACAAATGCCAGGATATCTATTCAATATCAATAATTAACTTATATTTATATACGAATACGAATAAATATTTAAAATGTATTATTATTAATTTATAAACATAATTATTATTAATTATTATTAATTATTATTAATTAATATTAACTATTATTAATTAGTATTAATTATTATTAATAATTATTAATTATTATATAAATATAATAACTTAAATAATTATAAATACAAATTAATAATTATATTAATATTATTAAGTACATTTAATACATAAATCACCAGGTATCAATGGTCACTAATATTGATAAGCTGTCTATAGCTTGTGATCCTTTACTGGTCATAAATGATGATGAGCATGTAGCATTTTTAGAGAAAATTGGTTTACTGGACACTATTAGAAAAGAAAAACTAAAAAAAGTTAAATATATAAATAATATTATGTATATATAAGATAATATTAACAGTCGATCACATTTATAATTTGATCTAATAGTGAAATTAAAATATATAAGGAACATAAATTGTAATACGTAACTTTGTATTTAACGTTAATTTTATAATTTTCTCGTGAGATAAAACTAATAATGGTTAACAATGGAATATCATTAAGGCATTGGAGTGGTTTAATGATAAAGGAGAATTTGACTTGAATTCTTTCGGAGTGCTAGCAGATAATCTTACAGCTTTACGACAGCAGAGACAACAGCTAGACCACTTTTTATCAACATCTCAGGTTTATTATCTGCTGTAATTAATATATATGGTATTATATTGTTATTGTTTTTACTTTATTAGTCATAATGTAACTATTGTCTTATAATAATACTTTTTATATTTCAATTGTATTTCTTAATAGTCAATTTTATATATAATAATTATAAATTTTATAGTATAAATATCATATGCAATTTATACAATTAAAAAAACATGATATTTTTACAAAATTTATAACATGAATGTTTAAATAAATAAATAATTATTAATAAAATTTGCAACATTATTATTTTAGAGTTAAATCATTATAAATATTATCATATTTAAAAATAAATAATATTTAATTTTTCATGGAATAGTTGAAAAATTGTTACAATAAATTAGATGAAAACAAATAATAATATTACAAATATTATTGTTTTTAAAATAGTGAAAATTATAAAAAATATCCAATTATCTTTCAATTATGTATCATTTTTATAATTATCGTTATAGGTTTACATTTTAACAGGTCGGATAATTCATTTTATTTGTAGTAAACATTAAATATGCAAAATAAACCTATCTACTTCTAATAGTAAATATGTAACACATTAAAATATATATAATACCAATAAATCAAACCCTTTCCAAAATATTAATATTTTATAAGATTAAAAAAGTAATGTGAAGATGTTTATACCTATATAAAATATAAATTAATTTCATTTATATAAGAATTTAGCAATCTTGAATTCCTTGAATATTACATAATTTTCTTTTTTTACACGGGGCAATCTTTATTTTAAATAAATATTAATCATAATTACTCATATAGAAATTCAATTTAATTTAATTATTCAACATAATGAAAATAATATTCTATGTATAATGGATAATTGCATAATTTATAATTAATAAATTTTTCTATGGTTATGTATATATATATATATATATATATATATATGTGTATATATATATATATATATATATATATATATATATAGTTAAATAAGTATCTCTTACATTAATGAAATAAAGAATGTTATTGTATATATATATATTACTTCTACATTCATTATATTTATAACAACACAGATTTTATTTTTAAAAAATAAGTTAAATGATAAATTTAAATATAATTTATAAAACTTATAATATTAGATATTTTTGAATAATATAATTAAATGATTAATATATTTTGCTGCATTTAGCATATATATAAATATAATTTGTTTGTAATTACTAAAAAGTGTATTTTAAAAAATGTAATTATTGTTAAAAATAACAGACCAATCTTGTTGTTTAACAAAGTAAAATATTTCCATGTCCTTATTTCCCCCCACATTGATATGCACATTGAAAACATATTAGAGTTATTTATTGACATTTATTGAAAAAATTTCTGGAAAATCAGATAATTTATTTAAGAAATGTTATTTGATTTCTTATATAATTAATTCTACGGATTATAGATTTAAAAGTGATAAAATAATGTTATTTAATATTAAAAAATAATACCTATATAGGTATATTTATTAGAAAAATATATTAATATGTATTATAATTATGATGATATAATAAGAATAGGTACTTTTGAACAAGAAATCTATGTTAAATAATGTAATTAAAAATATTATTTGATTTAATATATAATTAATTCTACGGATTATAGATTTAAAAATGATAAAATAATGTTATTTAATATTAAAAAATAATACCTATATAGGTATATTTATTAGAAAAACATATCAATATGTATTATAATTATGATGATATAATTATGATGATATAATAAGAATATGCAATTTTGAACAAGAAATCTATGATAATTTAATTAAAAATATTATTTGATTTCATATATAATTAATTCGACAGATTATAGATTTAAAAGTGATAAAATAATCTTATATTATAATTTTAAATAATACGTATAAAGGTTATATATATATTAGAAAAGCATACACATACTTTTTATATTTATGATGATAGAATGTTTCATTCTGAAAAAGAAATATATGTAATATTGGATTTTATTAACAAAAATTAATTTGATACTGGATATAAGTGAATTGTACTAATGTAATAATAATGAATACATTAATTACCAAGGTCAAATATTAATTACATGCTTGTGTTTATTTATATTTACAACCACATACAAAAAAGTGCATACATTACTTACAATTGATAATATTTCTAACTTGTAAATTATCTACTAAATTTATCATTATCAAAGTTTATTATTATTTCACATTAACATTTATGAAGATACTACATGAAGTACATATTTAATTAAGAATAATTAATAATTATCAATTCTAAATAATATTTTGGTTAAATATTTAGAAAATAAAATTAAAAAAATATAAAGAAATTCAATTTGAAATAAAGAATCATTTTAGGTTGAAAATATGGCGAATAATTTTTGCATGAGATTAAATTAAATAAATAAACAAATTTTAAAGTTATAGCCAGGATTATTAAGTTATTTTAATATGGTTTGTAATCGATGGAGTTAGTAGTTGTCATCCAGTTTAGTCGTAATCGTAGATCCGTAATGTTTGTAGTATAGTCATATTTGTTGGGTTTGTGAATTAGTCGGATAATTGTTAATAATAGCGTCAAGTCTTTTAACTGTAGTTCTAGTCTGTCCAATTAGTAAAATATTACAATCATTTAATAAATAATTAATGTTAAGTCGAGATAGTATTAGCGAATTTGTAAGTAAAGTGTCAGTGTTTTTATTTATGTTAAGTCGAAGTTTATATAAGTTGTTTAAATCGTAGGTGGTCTGTTTCAGTGAAAGAATGTGTTTTTATCAATGTTTAATTTGTTGTAAAATTTGAATCCAAGATATTTTGTGGAGTCAAATGTTTTTATCGGCATGTCATTTATGAAACTTTTTAAGAATTCGTATTCTGTATTTATATTTTCCATGGATATATTGATAAGTTCTGTTTTAGTAGAGTTTAGTAGTAAGTCAATTGTCATCAGCCAGTTATGTAAGTCAGTAAGACAGTTCTGTAGTTGATCTGTTGAGCCTATATTAGAGTGTAATTCAATATCATCGGCATAAAGATTATAATTTACATCGGGATACAATATATATAGTTATATATTAAATATATATTGACTGAGAGTTACACATATGGTGAATATTATTGGGGAAAGTACGTATCCTCGCGGATTTCCGTGTTTTATTAGATGTTGGACCGATGATATTTAATTACTAATTTTGATAGAAAAATGTCACTTGAATTCTAGTAAAAATATAAGAGAGGAATATATTTTAGTCCTATATTTTGTAATATGTCTATTCTAGTGTTAAAGTCAAGTGTATCGAATGCAGAGGGTAACTCAAAAAGTGAAAGTATAGTTGTTTCATTACTATTTCCTCGTCGGAACCGTTTTGTCTATTTTCAAGTAAGTTACATTTAGTCAAGTAGGAAATAATAAATATTAACATAAGTTCAGGATCAAACATCAAATGATTAATATCCAGTTACATGTATCTGCCTATCAGCGTGAGAAGTATCTAATTTGGTGTATTGTGACCTCCATCCCATTTCTATATCTAGAGTACTTGAGTACTTACTAGTAGATGTATATCCTGATTTACACTAGAATATAATATAAACTCTCATTTACCGTATTCATGTTATACGTATTGTAATGTAAATCATACTAATATTTTAAACTTAATAAGATTATATAATTTAAAATTAACTTAATTATATTAACAATATATATATATATATATATATATATATATATGTATATATATACATAAATATATATATATAAATATATATATATATAATATATTGTAAAGACTGAGTAACATTGTAGAATTTAGAATTTAAACTGTTTTATTATCATTTCATGTCTATTTTATTATGTATCTGTCTCATTGCCAGAACATGTAAGTGATATGGAAATGTACTCAATCCTAAGTAACTCTTACGAACTCTCACATGCACATATCGGTAGCGACTCCGGTGATAAATAATATACCGTTATATAATACTACGTAATAAGTGTTTCCCATTTTCCACACGTTTCCCGTTTTAATACGTTTTTTTTGAATAAGGGAAGTCTGCAGCATCCTAACGGTAATGACTAACAATCCGTGTCTCGTTACGTTTGCGAGCAATTCAGGGCTAAGTATTCGTGTATGTAATATGACTTCGTTAGCAGTCATAGTCTGGGAGAGACTGTTAATTTATTTACCATTTAGATTCCAACCAATTTGTAACCATATCAATATAGGGTTGTAGAATTAATTAGGAACTTATCATTGCCATGTTGTGTATCTGTGTATATACACATATCCAGGGTGTATCTGTCTATATACACATATCCAGGGTATATCTGTGTATATACACATATCCAGGGTATATCTGTGTGCGTATGTAGTCATATCACACCTAAAGAACATATTATTTCCGTCGTTAGAAATGGTGTTGTAAACTTTACCATTTATTAAATTCACAGAACATAATCCAAATTATACATTCATTATCTTCGTATGAAATTTGTGTTTTTATTCACACATACAAAACTCTCATACCCCATTCACAACATATAATCACATACAGTAACTAAGTACAATATATGTAATCACATACAGTAACTAAATACTATATATGTAATCACATACAGTAACTAAGTACTATATATGTAATCACATACAGTAACTAAGTACTATATATGTAATCACATACAGTAACTAGGGACTATATATGTAATCACATACAGTAACTAAGTACTATATATGTAATCACATACAGTAACTAAGTACTATATATGTAATCACATACAGTAACTAAGTACTATATATGTAATCACATACAGTAACTAAGTACTATATATGTAATCACATACAGTAACTAACTACTATATATGTAATCACATACAGTAACTAAATACTATATATGTAATCACATACAGTAACTAAGTACTATATATGTAATCACATACAGTAACTAAGGTCTATATATGTAATCACATACAGTAACTAAGGACTATATATGTAATCACATGCAGTAACTAAGTACTATATATGTAATCACATACAGTAACTAAGTACTATATATGTAATCACATACAGTAACTAAGTACTATATATGTAATCACATACAGTAACTAAATACTATATATGTAATCACATACAGTAACTAAGTACTATATATGTAATCACATACAGTAACTAAGTACTATATATGTAATCACATACAGTAACTAAGTACTATATATGTAATCACATACAGTAACTAAGTACTATATATGTAATCACCTACAGTAACAAAGTACTATATATGTAATCACATACAGTAACTAAATACTATATATGTAATCACATACAGTAACTAAATACTATATATGTTATCACATACAGTAACTAAGTACTATATATGTAATCACATACAGTAACTAAGTACTATATATGTAATCACATACAGTAACTAAGTACTATATATGTAATCACATACAGTAACTAAGTACTATACATGTAAACACATACAGTAACTAAGTACTATATATGTAATCACATACAGTAACTAAGGTCTATATATGTAATCACATACAGTAATTAAGTACTATATATGTAATCACATACAGTAACTAAGTACTATATATGTAATCACATACAGTAACTAAGTACTATATATGTAATCACATACAGTAACTAAGTACTATATATGTAATCACATATAGTAACTAAGTACAATATATGTAATCACATACAGTAACTAAGTACTATATATGTAATCACATACAGTAACTAATGTCTATATATGTAATCACATACAGTAACTAAGTACTATATATGTAATCACATACAGTAACTAAGTACTATACATGTAAACACATACAGTAACTAAGTACTATATATGTAATCACATACAGTAACTAAGGTCTATATATGTAATCACATACAGTAATTAAGTACTATATATGTAATCACATACAGTAACTAAGTACTATATATGTAATCACATACAGTAACTAAGTACTATATATGTAATCACATACAGTAACTAAGGTCTATATATGTAATCACATACAGTAACTAAGTACTATATATGTAATCACATACAGTAACTAAGTACTATATATGTAATCACATACAGTAACTAAGTACTATATATGTAATCACATACAGTAACTAAGTACTATATATGTAATCACATACAGTAACAAAGTACTATATATGTAATCACATAAAGTAACTAAGTACTATATATGTAATCACATACAGTAACTAAGGTCTATATATGTAATCACATACAGTAACTAAGTACTATATATGTAATCACATACAGTAACTAAGTACTATATATGTAATCACATACAGTAACTAAGTACTATATATGTAATCACATAGAGTAACTAAGGACTATATATGTAATCACATACAGTAACTAAATACTATATATGTAATCACATACAGTAACTAAATACTATATATGTTATCACATACAGTAACTAAGTACTATATATGTAATCACATACAGTAACTAAGTACTATATATGTAATCACATACAGTAACTAAGTACTATATATGTAATCACATACAGTAACTAAGTACTATACATGTAAACACATACAGTAACTAAGTACTATATATGTAATCACATACAGTAACTAAGGTCTATATATGTAATCACATACAGTAATTAAGTACTATATATGTAATCACATACAGTAACTAAGTACTATATATGTAATCACATACAGTAACTAAGTACTATATATGTAATCACATACAGTAACTAAGTACTATATATGTAATCACATATAGTAACTAAGTACAATATATGTAATCACATACAGTAACTAAGTACTATATATGTAATCACATACAGTAACTAATGTCTATATATGTAATCACATACAGTAACTAAGTACTATATATGTAATCACATACAGTAACTAAGTACTATACATGTAAACACATACAGTAACTAAGTACTATATATGTAATCACATACAGTAACTAAGGTCTATATATGTAATCACATACAGTAATTAAGTACTATATATGTAATCACATACAGTAACTAAGTACTATATATGTAATCACATACAGTAACTAAGTACTATATATGTAATCACATACAGTAACTAAGGTCTATATATGTAATCACATACAGTAACTAAGTACTATATATGTAATCACATACAGTAACTAAGTACTATATATGTAATCACATACAGTAACTAAGGTCTATATATGTAATCACATACAGTAACTAAGTACTATATATGTAATCACATACAGTAACTAAGTACTATATATGTAATCACATACAGTAACTAAGTACTATATATGTAATCACATACAGTAACTAAGTACTATATATGTAATTACATACAGTAACTAAGTACTATATATGTAATCACATCCAGTAACTAAGTACTATATATGTAATCACATATAGTAACTAAGTACAATATATGTAATCACATACAGTAACTAAGTACTATATATGTAATCATATATTCTAACGGTAAGTAGCAGATTCTTATGTCACTCAATATAGAGTTATGGAAAAGCATTAGTATTGTTGACTCCCTCTAATTATGTAATTACGTAATTACCAGTTTCTAGTTATGCAATAGCCCTCGGTATCTGACCAGTGGCTATTCCATGTACATATAGACGCCATTACTTTCATTGAGGTCTGCCAGCAGATGTATGTATATGATCAGTTCTCTGATGTATAAACATTTAGTTTAAAGTGTGAATCACTAATAAACCGATGTATATTAATTCTATATATAGTAATTGTGGTATTATTGTATATATTCTTCACTTATATTCACTATATTTATATATATATGTAATTATATATATATTCTAAAATATGTTTTCTCAATACTTATATGAAGTTAATAATAATATTAATATTTTGATCTACCATTGTAACGAACTGTTACATTGTATATCAAAATATCTATATATATATATATATATATATATATTTACATATATATATATATATATATATTCTATTCTTACTGGAGTATGCACTACTTTTATATAATAGATATCGAGATATTTCCAAAGTCCATTTATACCTTGAGGGAGTAAACTTGGGGCGTTGGTACTTCCCAAATCAAGCATAGAAATTATAATACATATTAATATTATTACATCATCCAGTTCGATAGTAACCATTATATAATCAAGATTTCAGGAGCTCTGTATATTCGTCATGATATTCATTATGACCGGACTCTAATATTTCAATTATTGATGTATTACTTTTATTTATCTTATAACCTATCTTATAAGTAATATTAAATATATATATATATATATATATATATATATATATATATATATATAAATATATATATATATATATGTTATTTATATATAACATATATATGCAGTTTGTCACATAGTTTAATATAGTATCACTAGTTGTTATTTATATAACTCTTATCTTTATCACCACATAAGTTAAACGATGCATTTGATATAAATAAATATAACAAGATACCGGTGATCCCCGTTATCCGATAAAATATGGTGTGCAATGTTAATAACTATTGAGCTTATTATATCCTAATACGTGAATACAAAAGTATAGGTCTCTTGGGCTCGGTGATACCAGGAAATCAATGTAATTTTAGAGTTACTTTTAATATACTTATCTTTTGTGTATTATTTCAATTAAATTTCAAATAAATTGAATATTAGACACAAACTCAAAACCAAACACAAAACCAAAACCAAACCCAACATGGTATTATATGATATGATATATTATATTATATGATAGAAATCCATGAATACACTTATGAGAACACATAATAAAATTAAGTAATAATGATAATATATTAACAATTGTATATAATGATAATATATTAACAATTGTATATAATGATAATATTATATAATACAACTATAATTAGGCTATATCTATGTTTATAGGTTTGATTTATAGTATAACATATAGTAACTTCTAGAATTAATACAGTTAGATTAATGGTTATTATTGTTTATTTTCATGTATACTACGTTTTGAGGTGTGTTTATTGATGAATCTTATTGTAAAAAATATTCCAAAGTATTTGTTATTTTGATATTAATTACTGACTACAGTCTGGGTTTTATAAATCTATGAATTCATTTGAATCAATACAGTATATCAAGACTCATGTAATGACACCTGTAATGTATTCGTTGATTGCATAATCAATATCTATGTAATCGAAACACACGCAATCATAGAACTCTTATGATTGGTCCAACCTTTTCGAGATGACACGCCTATATCCATGTGCACTGATGCATAATGCATTTAGTTTAAAGTTAATATAGTTGAATTCAATCTCATTCGTACCTTCACTATACTGATACACACTTCTATTATATATATGATTAAATATATTAATAATCACATATAAAAGAATTTCCATTTAATGTTCGTATTTCTAATTCATCGATATATATTACATTAGTGTTCAGTAGATATTAGTAATGTCATATTAGCTAAACTAGTAAATAAATATACAAATTGTAATATATATATTCTATTTAATATATATGTATATATATATATATATATATATATTTATATATATATATATATATATATATATATATATATATATATCTATTAAATATAATATACATATTAAAATTTGTATATAATTTATAACCCTGCAATTCTAGTATATATATATTTTAAGTTTTTCATATTAATTATTTATATATTTTAATATATTTTTTAACAAATTATTATATATTTGAAATATATTTTATAATAATTCAATAATAAAGTTATATATGTGGTATATTAGGTATGACCTTTAACTAAATAACACATTTTAATTATATACTTAATAATGTAGTCTATTACAGATATATAAATAAGTCAATTAGATAAAAGCTATTGTAGTTAATATTTTGAAATTAAATATTAATTACATAGATCAATTGTAATATTTAACAATCTCAATAATATATATATATATATATATATATATATATATTGTAAACTAATTGTTATGAACACCTTATTGTGTATACACAGGAATATGTGTAAAACATATATATATATATAAATATATACATACATATATATATATATAATATCTTAATGATATAAAAGACAATTTAAAAATATTCATTCAATTTTATAACAAATTTTACAATTTAGAATTTAAAGTATTACATACTATATATGTAATACTTATATACTATATAATTTACAAACTTTACAACAGTAATAATTTGTTATTTAATTATATATATATATATATATATATATATATATTTATAAATGTCCATCAAATCAGATGATGTAATTATTATACAATCGTCTGTATTTATTTTTAATAAAACAATTTACATCAAATTTTGTATGCAAATAAAATATATTTTTACTTTTATTATATAACAAAATAAATTAAAATGACCTAGATGCTTTCCTGGGTACTTTGCAAAAACCAATTTTATTTTTGAATTGTATTTTGTTATATTATTTTGTATTAATTCGTATATTAAAGTATATTTTAAAAACTATTAAACCCCATTAAAATAATCCAATTCATTTCATGATATTTTCAAAATATAATAATTATATTTTATTTGTATTGTATTGTAAAAAGAATGCCAATCTCATCACTAATCCAGCAAACAAAATAAATTATTATTATATGTTAATTAAATATATTAATAATTTAAAATAATTCCAATATTAAATTAATATATTTATAACATTATTGCACTTTATAAATAAAAATTGCTTGAATTCCTTTTTGGTAATTTATAATGTTATAAATTTACATTTCTTACATAGATTAATTTTGATTAAATTTTAAAAGAAATAATGTTTATATTTATTATATAATGTTGTAATATTTATTTTTTATTATACAATATATTTTAACTGTTATTATATAACAAAAATAACTAAAATGACCTGGATGGTTTCCTAGGCTGGTAACCAAGAAACTTTATATAATTAATTTATTAAATTTTTTAATTCACTTAACAATTAGGTCAAGTTAGGGTAATG
The DNA here is from genome assembly GCA_964035775.1 of Osedax frankpressi. Classification (NCBI taxonomy): domain Eukaryota; kingdom Metazoa; phylum Annelida; class Polychaeta; order Sabellida; family Siboglinidae; genus Osedax; species Osedax frankpressi. The sequence continues at coordinate 11,416,245 of OZ038317.1, read as the reverse complement.
TTAATTATTTTATAAAATTCTTGAAATTATATTTATATTAATTTTAAATAATTTAATACAAATAATATCAATCTATTTAAATTAATTAGTTAATATTTTATATAAATCAATTTAAAAATCCAATATATTATATTTCTAATTTATATAGTTTATATTTATTTTGAACTCTAAAAACATAATTGACATCACCCACGCTTTGTATACTTTTAAACTTTCTTAAATATTAGTCATCACTTCCGCTTCTTTTTCTATTTATTTATATACAATACATTCTAGGTCATCATTCATGATTTAACATAATGAATGTGTATTTATATTTATACATGATATATATATATATATATATATATATATATTATTTGTAATTATATATTCAATAATAGTCCATAGATTATCAAGTTATTTAATTACATAATATCTATTTATATATCTTATAACTTTTTATTTTGGTGTATAATATATTTTTACTTTCCTTACAGATTCAATTAAACGCTATACGAGAACTACTCGTAAATGGATACAATTCTTCATTGACGGCTGAATTGCGAACTCGATTTAACACCTTTCAAGATTTATATGAGGAGATCCGAGCTACGATGCAAGATACTGAAGATTGTTATAGCATTTTGGAGAAGGTTTACCAGGAGTTATTTTATAAAGTATAAAATTACACCTACCATAAATGGTAACATTTTTAGTGGATAAATACTATTATGTTACTCTTCTGATGTATAATATTAAATTACATATCATAAAATATAAAAATAGCATGTACATAATCAATTTTTCTATATTTAACATATGTAAATTTGTAGATTATTATTGCATAGAAATTACACCTATAAAATTTACAATGTCAATGAATGTATATAAATAATTAATTATTCTATTTTTAGACATACTATTTATTTAAATACTTTAAATTCTTTAACATTATTTGTAATACTTATAAATACTTGTAATTTAGAAATATAGCAATATAAATTATAAAATAGACACATGAATATGCCATGAGTACAATGAAGTTTGTGGTTTCGCTTAAAGTTCAAAGACCATTATCTGAAAGTGAACATGCAGAGATAAAGAGTCGTTTTAAAGAATTCACAGATAAACACCCAGCTATATCTCAGACCACACTGGTCAAGATGACTTCTCTAGCAGCCAAACTCTCTACTAGTCCACTACATAAACCTCCTACTGTTGATAGGTTTGTAATGATAGAATGTATTTTTTAATCATCATTACATTTGCTATTGATTATTCTATCCTCTCTTTCAATATTTTGATTTTACAGATATTTTGATTTTATATAAATATAATAAAGATACTTTTATATATATATATAAATGCATTATTGTTTTATTACTATATACCAATTACAAAGTTAATATTCCAGTTATATTTCTCTATAATAATGAAGGATTTAAGTAGAAAACAAGGTTACATATTTTCACTGTTTAGAAGATTCTACAGTTCAATAAAATATTATAAATAATATATAACTTTACTTTAATACTTGGAGTAATTATATATTTGTTTATGTTATTGCTTTTTATATTTATATTGGATAACCATGAAATATTATGTATAATATATAATTAATAAATAGCATGGAGATGATGAGTATACAAATAGAAAGATTAAGTTATAAATAGTAATAATATAATAATTTGTATGGACAGTTATTTATAATATTTGATTTATATAATATGTATGTTTAAATTCTAGATTATTGATATCTAATTAATTAACTTATATATTATTGTATACAAATAAAATATTATATATTTTCTAATATATAGAACATATAAATATTAATCATTTGTTAATCATAAAAGCTATAAATGTAATTACTAGTTACATTTTGAATTAGAATATTCAATTTAAACAAATAATTAGCTGAATATTGGTCAGTTTCAATATATGTCCCTAGGCTATAGTACATATAGTACATGGGAATGGTATGTATGACAATGGACAATCCTTTGATGTTTACATTGATAAATAACTCTGTTTCTATTGTCATGTATTGGTGTAGATAGTGTGATGATATTGTTATGTCAATACAATAATTGTCATAACATGATTGATATGATAAGTAATTAACATCTTCAGATATACAAGTGATCAATAATTCAGAATATTACATTATATGATTACATTATAATTTAAATTATCTAATATTTTATAAGAAGATATAAGATATAAGATAATTATAAATAATGTTTGTACAAACACCAGTTAATAATATAAATAAATACTATCAATAATGATTTAATTATATTGAAATCATTTATAATAAAACTTTGCAGACTGAAGAATCAATGTAGCATGACTAGGAATAAATGTGAACAAACTCTGAAGAGACTTCGAGAAACTGAAGAACAAATACACAAACAATCTGCTCTATCTACTTTACCTATCGGTTTTCGCCACGCCTCACTCGATACCAGCTCGACCACTCTGTCTCGAGACATACGACGCAATTCATACAAATACAGCGCTTCCGTAGACCATTCTACATCATCCGCTAAACTTGCCGCTGATAATATATCCGATGAAAATCGAAGTTGTCGCGCTCCGTTGCCTTCCGATGTTGCAGCTGAAACTCCGCAGGAACCAATTAAGTTTGAGAATATAATTAACACTACGGGAGCTTATACGAGCTGCGATAGCGTTGACAGCGTCGAGAGTTTCATCACCGCCGATGCCTCTTCAAGCTCTTCTTGCGAGATGTACACTCCTCCTCGCTACTCTCAATGCAACTGTCTACGTGTGCAAGGCAAACCTATGCATTCTTGTGGGTCCTGCAACTCTCTGCCCATTAGGTGAGTTTCTCGCTATTCTCTGTATGTATGAAACCATTCTCATCAAATTAAGATAAGTGTTTGAGAAGTTAACTGACAATATAGAATGTTAATTGCATCTAATCTAGAATTACTAATATATTATATATTATATATAGAATTTATCTGTAGAATTTATATAGTGTATATATTTAATCTGCAGTAATTAATGTTGAAGCTTATATGTGCTATGAGATAGTAGTACAATGCAATGAATATATTAAACTGCACTTAAATCATGCATTGGTCTATGGACTCATTGTGAAAAAAACATGTTAAATTAACCATTGAATAGTGAATATATACAGCCCAGCTATAGATAATGATATATATAACATTTGATAAGTGTTCTCCTATATACAATAATATGTTGGTTATTTTGGGAACACTTATAGACTCATGGTTTCTATCATCTGTGCATTCTCAGTCTCTGAAACACTATACTACTATGCACTATATTCTACTTCAGGCAACAACAAAATATTTATAATTCTATTGTTCTATTGTTCCGATGTAAATCTATATCAAATATATCATTTTAAAATTAACAACTTAAAGAACTTTAAATTTATCAAATTTAGCAATATTATAATGACATTATTCAATAGATATTTCACCATGTCAAATATACTATACATATATATCATAAGTATTTCTAAATATTAAATATTACTTTGCATTAATTAAGATCACCTAGGCGGTATCGTCAAGCTTACCCAACCTCTGACCTTTCTTTGACTTCATCCGACTTCTCTCCTGAATGTATGCGTCCTTGGTCACCATTGACATCCGCAAACTCTCACCTGTTAGCAACAGATGCTACAGTGACATCTTCAATGTCTTATCTTCCACAACAGAAAGAAATAAGGTGAGAACTTAATTTTATAAAGTTCATTTGAGATCAAATATATAATACTATATCAAAATTATGCATATTCAGTTATATTATTATATGTTAAGAAATAGATAGATTATTATATTTACTTCTGTCTATCCCATATATATAAAAGCAGGTATAGCTATGGGTATATATATGTATGATTGATAGGTTTTATCAATATGGAGTGGTCAGAAGTGCAAGTTTGAATGTGGATAAATGATGGAAGAGGTGGAAATAAGAAATAAGCTAGTCTAGATATTGATGTTGTGTGTTATATTGTATGTGTGTGTGTATGAAATAAGTATATATGTCATTTTTTTATATATAGAGTGAAGTATATAGCGTTGTGTATATAATGTTATGTATGTAGTGAGGTGTGTGTAGTGAGGTGTGTGTAGTGAGGTGTGTGTAGTGAGGTGTGTGTAGTGAGGTGTGTGTAGTGAGGTGTGTGTAGTGAGGTGTGTGTAGTGAGGTGTGTGTAGTGAGGTGTATGTAGTGTTATGTATGTAGTGTTATGTATGTAGTGAGGTGTGTGTAGTGAGGTGAGTGTAGTGAGGTGTGTGTAGTGAGGTGTGTGTAGTGAGGTGTGTGTAGTGAGGTGTGTGCAGTGAGGTGTGTGTAGTGAGGTGTGTGTAGTGAGGTGTGTATAGTGAGGTGTGTGTAGTGAGGTGTGTGTAGTGAGGTGTATGTAGTGAGGTGTGTGTAGTGAGGTGTGTGTAGTGAGGTGTGTGTAGTGAGGTGTGTGTAGTGAGGTGTATGTAGTGAGGTGTGTGTAGTGAGGTGTGTGTAGTGAGGTGTGTGTAGTGAGGTGTGTGTAGTGAGGTGTGTGTAGTGAGGTGTGTGTAGTGAGGTGTGTATAGTGGTATGTGTGTAGTGAGAGGTATGTAGTGAGATGTACGTAGTGTGGTGTATGTAGTGTAATGTAATATGTGATTACTATAAATAGATCATATAATGTAAACACTACTTATAATAATATGATTTATTTACATATGAATAAGTTGGATTGCTTTCTTAGTTTATAAACTAATATCTACAACTTCATTATTATGGTTATTTAGAACTCTATGACACTCTAATGGTAGTACACTACAACATCTAACAGTCTAGACACTCTGGAGCAACATTTACAATTCCTTTGTTCCTTATTAACCCATTCTCTATGTTTACATCAATAAGAGCTATTGAATACAAATTAAATATAGCTCAATTATAGTAAGATTAATATCATTATTAAGATTTATTTGATTAACCTTTAATATTGAATATCAATACAGATGCTGCCTCTAGTTTTCTAATGTCTTTTATATGCTAATTGTCAGTGTATAATATCCTTAATTATACATTTGGTCTTAATAAATATTTAATATATTTTATACTTAATAAATGTTATCATTTTCTTTGAATAGAAATATTGATAGATTGATTTATGAGTTACTAAAGACTGAAGTTGATTATATAAGATCTCTACGTTATATTAGAAAACATTATTATGATGAAATTGATTCTAGAAATTGTGTACCAAAATCTTTGAGAGGGAAGAATTCGATAATTTTTGGTTATTATTTTTAATTAATTAATATTACTGACTGTAATTAGTTAATATTTTACTTATTACAAATATATTTAATTTAAATAATTGTATTTACTTATTGAATGCTAAGAAATTGTGTTTTAAATTGTATTTAAATAGCTTGGAGTAAATAGATATAATAGTATTATAATAGTAAACTTATTTCATTATAATGGTAAACCTATTTCTTTAAATTGTATGCAATATTCTTTTAAAATGTCTATTATGAAATTTGCTTTCTACAATGTAATTAATTAATTAAATATAAACTTTTTCTTTTATATATTTATTTAATATATCTCAAATTTATTATGTATTTATTCTATATAATGATTATTGTAAAAAAAATAGGAAATATTGAACAAATTCGAACTTTTCATGAACAAAGTTTTCTAACTGAACTCCGGAGAAGTGTTGCTTTGAATCCTTATCATGTAGCCCAGTGTTTTCTTAAATATGTTAGTGTTCAATAACACCATAGCTTCACTTTTAGAATCTCATGTAAATTTAATGTTTTATTATTAATATTTTATCTATTTAAATATTGATTAGGAAACAGAATTTCACTTATATTCATTATATAATAAGAATAAACCAAAATCTGATAAATTGATGGTAGATGTTGCAGGCGAGTTCTTTAAAGTTAGTTTTATTAATATCATGTTATTTTTAATTGTAATTAGAATTTTATAACTATATTTATTGTTTAATAACATTCAGTTGAAGCAAAGGGAATTGGATGAAAAGTTAGATCTATCTAGTTATTTATTGAAACCAACTCAACGTGTTGTGAAATATAGTATGCTATTAAGGCAGCTTTTGAAAGAATGCACTACTTCCAGGCCAGAGTATAAGGACTTAAAGGTCAGTCTGTCATAGGTCTATTATCCTAGTATTGTATAATATAGGATCTGATTACATTCTTCACATTCGACGTATTGCTTATATTTATATATTATACTGCTTATATTTAAATGCTTATGCATAAATCATTATTTTTTTTGTTTATTTATAAATATTATCTTCAAGGTTTGGATACTTAAATATGTTTCTCTAATTTATCTAGAACAAACTTTATCTCTCAAATCTATTATTACAAATATAAGTATGCATTTTTAACTAGATGGCATTGGATATGACAAACTTTCATCTAAGACACGGCGATGATTTATTGGCTATGGACTGTATAACTGGACACGATGTAAGTATATAACTACACATTATTACAATAAACTGAAGTTCTATTGTATTGTTGAATTTACTGAAGGTAAACCTACAAGAACAAGGTATGCTGCTTAGGAGAGGAGAGTTTATTCTAGTGCGACCTTCTTATCGCTTGAGCTCTAAGGGATCTAAAACAAGCCGTCATATCTTTCTATTTGAAAAGATGCTATTATTTACGAAGACAAAGAAACATGAGTATGGACCCGATACTTACCAGTACAAGAACTGTATAAAGGTAGATCAATTTCTACACATAATATATGTATATCTCATTCTTTCTTATATTTACTTAATAACAACACCGCCAACAGACCAGTGAGCTTGGCCTTACAGAAAGGGTGGAGGGTAATGCTTTGCAATTTGATCTATGGTTCAGGAAAAGACTTAGTGGAGAAACTTACAGATTTCAGGCTAAATCATGTACCCAGAGAATGATATTTGTTCAAGAAGTGTCTCAGTTATTATGGTCTCAAGCTATTGCAAATAGAGGTTTTAATTTGTTATATTAATATACAATATATAAACTAGTTAGATTCTTTACTAAATAGAATACTCATTACAGTTGTAATTATAAAACTAGTTTCAGTTATAAGTATAATTGATACAATACTTACTATACATTTATAAAGGAATGTATTTTATTTATACATACATATTAATAATTGTTTATGCATATTTAACAGGAAAACATTTAACACATATGGCTAAGATGGGAATAGGCTGGAAACCTTGCGTGAATATTAAATCTAGTCGAGATAACATTTCGGACAGATTTATTGACGTTTCGAAATGTAAGTAATATGTTTATAGGCTGAAGTAATAATTCTATAAACTTGTTGATTTGATATGTCCAATATTAAAAATATCATCATTTACAACAAATTTACTTTCAGCTCGAATACGTAAATCCACTTCTTCCTTTGAACATCTCTCGCTACATACACCATTGTACTCTCCAACATCTCCATTGTCATCTCTAGACGTTAGTTTATCTATGTACAGTAGTTGCAGTCTGGACAGACCAAAGTCAATCATATCAAGTCTAGACAACTCATCGGGATATTCTAGTTTACAAGGTTTTAATATAGATTTAATGTAAATTATGATATTAAAATGTCTTTTCTTTATATTTAAAATATAGAGACCAAGTTTATATTAATAATGCTATATTATATAATTATAATATTGCAGGCGGAATAACGGATTGCTCGACTTATCGACCAGCTTTTTTAGACTTAAATGATACAATCAATTTACAAAAGTCCAATAGCAAGTCATCAGGTTTTAATATTAATAAAAATGTAATTGGAGAATATAATAATTGTAATGTTTAATAATTATTAGAATTTAAAAACTTTATACAAAATTATTTCATTTTTATAATTATTCATTATTTACACGATTAGGAAGAAGGTCAATAGGAGATAAAACAACCAATGTTCCTAGATCTAAAACTATGGATATATTAACAGAGGATACTTTGAACTCTGACCTACAAACTTCTGTAGCCTTATCGTATGCTACTGTGAGTTGGGTATAATATTAATGTGACCCATATAAATATAGACAGTAACATTTGCAAGAATTTGGATGGGTGATTTATTGACATCAATAATGTATCAAATTACATATACTTTTAATAAATTGCCATCACAATCTATAATAACCATTAAGTATTATACATTTATACATCCCGTTTCATACATTGTTTAATTAATGAAGATTTTCCTTTATTGTTACATGTTTTCAGAACCTGCATTTATTACTGTTTTCAGTATATTCTATTTTTATACCATTAATAAATAATATTTGTTATAGTTTTTTTATTATAAAACATATTTATCAAAACAAATATTATTACAATTCTATTAGATATAATACACATAAAATATTAATTAACTATAGCCATTATACATAATAATACACATTGTGCCTTTCAATAATTAAATGTGCAATATTTTCATATCCATTGAATCTTCTGTTTCTTCAGGTATATCACTACAATGTGTTTGTATATAAATGAATATTTGTAACACAATGTTTATAAATACAGTAATAGTAAGTCAATATTATGAATTATATGAAATATATGTATATATTGCAACACAAGTTCTGTTTACATATACTTGCACAAATCTTAAAAACTATTTTTAATTAACTGGTTAACTAAATGTATACACATGCTTAACTTACTTAACTTAAGCATACAGCAAACATATATACAATAACATTAAAATATATAAATTTTACTATAACACATATCTTTAGCTTTTAACACTAATAATAACTAACTTAACATACACATTAATATGTTCATGTATTATGTTTATATATGTCTACAGAGATTTAGTTTAGTCCATACACAGCTAATGCAGTAATGTAATAGTTTCATTAAATCTTTTAATGAACTATAAGAACATACACAGCTAATGCAGTAATGTAATAGTTTCATTAAATCTTTTAATGAACTATAAGAACATAATATAAAAGAAATAGTGTAATGCAATAAATGAAAAGACTAGGATGGTTTTCTGGAAATTTAGATTATTTTAATTGAATCTTCTGGAATATGCATTTAAATTACTATCAAAGTGATGTCACTCATATTCCAATAATTGCCTAATATGAGTTACTTAATTTGTTTACAAACTAATAATATCACAAACTTATAACATAAAATAACACTATGGCTATACCTTAAGAGAAGTGGTAAAACCCCTTTATGTATTTATCTATAGCTATAGTTAATGTATATCTAAATGTTTACTTTTATTTTGTGTATAAGTAAAAATATAATTATTTGATCTACTCTATGTAAAACCGCGTCAATTTGTATATAATTTATATTAGTTTAAATATTATATATATTGCAAAAAGTAGTAATTCAAATACATATATAAGTGTCAACTATATCATCCTAAAGATTGTCAAAAAGGCAATATATGTCGATATTCTGAATCTGTAGATAGGAGAAATAATTTTAAATTATGTTATTCAAATTTATGTCATTTTAGTAAACAATGTATTTCTAATATTTCTATCGCAATGTAATTAATCATATCTTACACTCTAGATATATTTAGTAATATTTGTAGAAATATCTATGTATAATTTAATGGATAACAAATAATACTATACTATACATCTTTATTATTGTTTATAAGTAGCCTTTATGAAGTACATACATCTAAATATATATATATATATATATATATATATATAACAAGTCTATTAACAAAATTGATTATAATTAACATAGATCGTTTTTAATAACATAAATCGTTTTATAATTAAATCATAGAGTAAATTAAAAAAACAAATAGTGCATTTATTATAACTTCTAACGCTAATGAAACTATAAATTATCTTTTCGCTATATTATATTATTAAATTCAATATATTCTACAATTAATCATCTTAGCGTGATGTAATATATTGGATATATATAATCTAAAGCTAAATATTCACTTTATTTTATACGAACCATTTTTTAAGAGTAAATCTCTTCGAATGATTATACGCGTTACGTTCATTACATTTATCAATAATATCATCTGAATCATTATTTCTATAATCAATTTAATTCAACTTATTTATTTCGTTAAATTAAATTATATTATATAATTGACACTAGGTTCATGATAATATATATAGATATATAACCTACATAATATATACTATATATTTTATAATACAGTATATATTATAAAGTAAATATAAACTCATATATATATTTATTTATTTTGAATTAATAGTGATATATTGTATATACTTATGGTGATCAAGTATTGTTGGAAGAGTACTTCTTTTACCCGCTGTTAAATATTTCCTAAAGATAAGTAGGTATATATGGTCATTTATATAACTAAGGTAAATTATAATGGAATGTATGTTTAATGTCACAATCCTAAACTAGTTTATACGTAATTTATATTATTGAGGAAACCTAATTTATATATGTTGATGTATTAATAGAAACAACTAATAAATATAACTCTTTTTATTATAGATTACAATAAATAATCATATAAGCATATTTGTGTACTAGCTAAAATATATATTTGTAATTATTTTTCTATTAAAATGCTGTATACTTTTGTCATAAATATCTAGGTTATAACTCAAAAGTAGGTGTATAATATATATATATATATATATATATATATATATATTTATATATATATATAATCAAGCCAAATATATAAATCATCTAATAATTATATAAAATCGTTGAAATCGTATGTTTTTAATTACTATTGTAAATGTATAGACTTATTTATAAACATTTTCTTATTAGGCATTACTTCTAATGGTTTGTGGATATATCCATTCGTGTGCATTTCCTCAGGATAAGCAGAAATTCTAGCGGGTTTATTTATATTTTTTTATTAAAATATACATATGATTTATAAATAATAATAACTATCATGTAACTATATCAATACATAACATATTTGATTGATTTATAACCGCCTAATAACTCCGTTATTTTCTGCTTTCAATTCGCATAATTGAGCTTCGGCGATTTTACGTTTAGCCTCCGAAAGTATTAAATCCCTAGTGTTATATAATTTAAATACAACCCTAACTCGTATTATGATATTAACTAAATAAATATAGTAGTCCAAGGGGATTAATTTATTAACTTATAATCCATTTTAAAGTCGACAACAATGGTTTGCAAACTATAGTGTATTGTCGACTAGTTTAGCTTAATGCGTTCATCCATTGTATGTAATATTATATTGTCTACGGTATTTTCAAAAGTATACCGACTTTCGATGTAAACGTGTTCATCATTTGTCTAACGTGTTATCGTAGGTCGGTCGGAGTGCGTTCATTACAAATAACGCTATAATTGCGATTAAAGTGTATATCACGTAAACGGTCCAAGGAGTGGTCTTAGTACTAGGTGTAGCTATTGTCTTTACTGTAAACGATACCTATGTATGTCTATATATAGTTATATATATAGTGTGTTAATATAATTATAATTGTATAACTATGTCATATGTACAATTTGTATTACCTAGATATCCATAAATCAATATTACTGATTTCTAATTATATAATATTATATATTCTATAATAGTAATGATATTAATAGTAATCGTAGTAACACTATGTTATGCTATATTATTAATATACTGGATGTATAACTACTATTAGATATTAAATCGAAAGTTGTGCAGGTAGTTTGTTTATTATAAGTTGTAGTTCAAAAAAAAGTACTATGTTATTGTTATTATTCTATATATTATATTTTATCTAAATATAATATATTTCAAGTATTTTTCTAGACTTATGGATTTCACAATACGCCTCTGTTTTATAACTGTTTAATTGATGTATGTTATTGAATATTAATTAAGATAATTTATTCTTTTAGCCATAGCTAATAATAATATATGTATTATTATTATTTTAGTAAATATATACAGTAATTTGAATTTGTTTTGGTTATATATAATATAGTAGCTATGACCTAATTATTTATATTATTAATGTTATTATGTTCATTGTTATTACAATTTGTAACCAGTAAAGTTGATCGAAACCAGAGCTCAAGTATAGAAGAACAAGATATACACGATATCCAATATTCTGGGAATTATTTATTAGTGAATTGTTTGGATTTTTCCATGGAGAAAACTATATCATATTATTACTATATCATATTATCTTATCGTATTACTTTATTGACGAAAGTAATGGCTACTGACATTTAGGCAAACGAACATGTTACAAAATAATAATAATAAGATAATATAAATATATTAATATAGTACATCTTATTTAACTGGGACATCATATTTTAATAACTTTAGTTTACTACAAGAGAACAAATAATTAAAATAATTGTTTTATTCTAAAATACACTTAATATATTTTATTTGATATTTATAGATGTATTTATTGTATTGCTATGTATCTATATTGCTAAAGATTAATAAAGAAATAACAATTAGCCATATTTAAATGAGCTAACTTTTGATAATATAATATAATATTAAGTAAAGTTCAATAATATGTTATTTAGTTTACATTAGTAATCAGAGAATAGAAATATAATATATTGTTTGTGGTTGAGATTGTTGGAGAAATATAAATCGAATATGTCACGTAGAAAATATATGTTGAAGTAATAATATATATTGTTATAAAGTACAATTATTGTAAACTATGGTTTATATTTGAATACAATTATACTGTATTATTTAGACCTTATGAATATCAAATAAAAAATCACAATGATTGGTTATCTAAGAAATTATAATATAGCCTATGTAAAATTTAATGTCATTTGACTAATTTATAAAGTATTTACTATCTATTACACTGGGTATTTTATATGTTATCCTAAATTATTAATAACGATAAATGAGTTAATCGAGTTAAGTTTATTTTTTCAAAACATAATACGTATATGAATATCTCCTCCTTAATTGTTTTATTGGTATGCTTGTAAAAATATTATTGAATTATTTAGATAGAATATTATATTGAAATTAATCAGACATGTCTGAAAATCATTTTTACTATGACTGTGATAATTATAAATTCTAAACTAAATTGACCTAGATACCCGGTGGCCTATATTTTATATATTAGAGCAAAATACGGGTAATTTATAACCGTGAGACAATACAAGTTTATTTGATAATATAGACATTTTTACGGATTTTGATAAATAATTATTATAACTCAAATTGTAATAATATAGTTAGTATGTTTATATAAAAAAAAGTAATTAAATATTTTAATATTTAACAAATTATCATATTTGAATTTTATTTTCAGATGATATTAAATATAAATATTACTTTGTATGTTTAGAAATATGCGCGGACGTATTTTATTTTTAAATAAATGTAATTTTTGATATGTATATTAGCAATTCGTCTATTCGCTTGTATAAATAAACTTCATACAATACATTATTATATAACAATTTTAATATACACCGTTGGTTTATAAACGCAAACAAAACAATTGTATAGATTTTATGCAACACATCATTTTTTGAAAATAATCAAAAAGTAAGTAATACAAATTCAAGCAGAAGGTAGATCTATTATTCATTGAAACTAATTACAATGGTATTATCTATAATAATGGGTGCAAACTTTGGCAGTACTTCCCGTAGTAATCCTGTAAACAAATACATCTCGTGTTATTGTTCTGATACGTAACGCAGTCCCCGTTTTGGCAAGGAATTTGGAAGCAACTTACATCCGTATCTAGATGTAAACAGTTAATGTGCTGTATTGCATATCATAGTAAAGAGTAATATATTTTAAAATAATATCATTTCATTAAAATTAAATATGTAAATAAACAGATAATTATTTAAAATTGTATATATATTTACTTTCTGAATATATTTATGATATCATAAATTCCACACGATTTGTTAAAGAGTTAATACAGATTTAATATGATTAGTAAAATATAATTATTATTGAAATTATATTTTTTAATTTAAGACTATATTTCAAAACATATTTTATAATATTATACTTAATTATATACATTATTTCTATTAGTGAACTAAATGTAACCAGTTCCATAATTAAGTAATTATATATTCCTATTATTGTTCTGAATACCACATGCATATTATTTAGTCGGAGTAATTCGTATACAATATATATTCTATATCTATAAAATATTTCTAAATTGTAAATTTATATCTATTGTAATAATTATTGTAATTTAATAATAATTATTTTAATAAGTATTGTCATAATTATACTATAATATATTTATTAACTAACCATTTTTAGTTGTATCCGCTACATTTAGAAAATAAATAATAATCATGGTTGACATGTGATCCCATTGCATTATTCGTCTTTATATATAAAATACTAGTAATAATAAATAAAAAAATATTATTTTATTAATTTACTTTATTTAAATATTACATAAACATTTTTATTGCATGAAATCATTTATTATAAATATAGACAATATTGACAACAAGTAATCAATACAAATGCAGTCCCTAATTTGTCTAATATGGAGATTACCGTGGTATTAAAATGCTGAATAAATTATAGATTTAAAATATATAATTAATATATAATAAAATATATAATATAAAATATATAATTAATAAAATATATAATATAAAATTTATAAAATTTAAATTTAATAACTATATTTTATTTGAAATAGTAAAATCTCTGTGAAAGTGTTAATTAATTCTTACTTTCTAAAATGTCCATTAAATCAAACTAATTGTACACTAAACTTGTAATGTAGACTCGTATAAAGGACGTTGTTTGTATTACTACATATAGGGAATATACACAGCTCATGCCTTCTTAAATTGAAATTCGGTAACTCCGGTGATCTACATTTTGGATATGGCAATTTCACGAATTATTTAAAAAATAACGCGAATTCATGTTCACTTTATGCAAACGTAGCAATGCCTATATGTTACCAAATAAATCTTGCAAAGATATATGAAAAATGAAACGAATAATTCCTGCCGATTGGCTATTAAAAAGCTAAATAATACATGTTCCGGTATAACCTGCACAATATTAAAAGCGGAATGAATAATTATATTTAATATCTAACAATATGGTTTTTCTTGCAATATCTATTTTATTCTCAATTCTTCATTAATTAATTCCTAATTTAACAAATAAATAAATATTAATTTCTTTATATGAAGTAATAAATCAAGGACGTATATTATTGTTAACTACGTAACTGTAATTGTAACTAAAAATGTAATCACTAAATTAAACATCAATCGTCTTTCAAATTATTTAAGTACGGGTTAAGTGAATATTCTCTCAGTATTATTATATTATAATCCAAGATTACTAATTACTACCTTAAGATAAGACCTGGTTGTAACAAAAGGATATGATTTAAAAATTCAATAACATATAGTATATCTTTTTTAGATATTCATAATAATTAATTAATAATTGATAATTAATAAATAATAATTAATACAGAGTGATGATAATATATTTAATTATATACAACTTTATATATTTCAACTTCTTTAAAATTAATAAATGTAATATCTTTAAAAATACTGATATTTCTATTATCTATTCTAATCACTATAACCAAATATGTATATGTATTTTCAATCGATATAGACGTATTATATCCAATATTTTTTATAACGTATTTTGATTCATTAATATCATGATCATACTCATAGTTGATATAGTAGATATGTATATATATATTCAATGCATTTTTAAGATACTAAATTATCGTTCCTACTCTTAATTTCTAACCCTTATTGTTATTATTATTATCAGTATATTTTCCGTATGGTATTTTCTATTTTATTTTAGCTTCTTTTAATACAATTGATGTTAGATGAATTAATGAAATAATCATGGTCATGATCTATTAATTGTTAGATCTATTTAGTTTTATAATATAAACAATATCATCTAACAATTAATAGATCATGACCATAATTACCACATTGATTTAATGGTACAGAGGTATTTTGATATTTAAAATATATTCTAATAGAGCAGGGTTTATGCCGTTTTCCGTAGATATCGAATACTTTCATAATACGGTACCGGCATATCTTAGGCATTTACAACATTTCTTTATTCACTTGTTATTGAAGAACGCTACGCCGACTGGTTTCTAAGAATAGTACTCTATAATATAGCATACGCGCGGTATGATAATTCGTTTACACTTTTTATTGCCATTCGTTTGTTCATCTAGTTTTAGCCCGTTAGCGATGTATATTGTAGATGTACCATTGTTTCTTATATTAGCTATATCGGTATGTATGGTATTTCCTATAATAGATATGATATCAATCGAAGTAGTATAGTGGGATATCGTATTTTTTAAAATTCAATCAAACATTAATAGCATAAATAATAATGTACAAAATAATAAAAAACAATGCAATTAATTGCAAATAAATCCTAACTTTAATACATCATTGTTTGAATTAACTAATATCTAAATATATTATAGTTTATGGTGAAAATATAATGAAAAATGTCTATTAAATAGGTAATTACTATTAATTATGTTGACAATACTACGAAGGCAATACATCCATGCAGTTATAACTCACAAATACAAAGTAATTATCTTTTGTGTCGGATATAAAAAATAACTATATTAATAATATAATTATTAATTAAAGAATAAGAGATACTTAGTTGATGGTTTTATGTTAATAGTGGTCTACTAATAATTATGTTAGATTCAATTCAGTTTATTAGTAGTCTGGAAAATATATGATAATATCACAAATATGAATCGATGTAATAGTAAATATATAAATTAAATATAAAATATATAAATTAATTTGCAATTATTCGTAATACATAAATTTTAATTACATTCTAAATTACAGTAATTGTATTCTATATTAGTAAGTATACGGTTATGGCGTAACAGGTACTAGCTGCAGAAAAACTAAAGCTCTTTTTTATAAAATCCCCACAGATAAACGTAGGTTCGATATTAGAGAAGTATCGTGGTCCTAAATGCTGGACACTTTCGTTATCTCATAAAGTTGTATCTGTAACGCGGTGATTTGGAAGGTAATGCTGCAATAGTAATATAAATTACTATACGCAGGATACTTATTTATGTCTAACCGATCAAGTGATATCATAATATAAATCAGGATTTAAATGCATTTGTTTAGTTTTAGTCTTAACCGTATTTTGAAATAAAAATCAATTTCTATTATTCTATTCAATTTGTTTAGTTTAGAATTATTTAAGCCAAAATAAAGTGTGATATTCGATAATTAATCTTCATGCTTCCATTCATGTAATGATGCAATGATTTATTCATCAAATATAATATTTGGATAGTTTTCAATTGTGTGTTTAGGAGAAATCGATTAATAATAGTAATTCTATTTTTACAGATGTGGTATAATATTATTAATAAGAAAAAAACGGTATACACCAATAATTAATTAATTCGTAATGATAAGGGATAACCTTTAAGCCATCCAATATAACAGCCGAACTAAAACTATATTATAAATAATTAGTTTACATTTAATTAAATTTAATATGATAGGTTATTTATACACAAATTTAATATGATAGGTTTTTTCTACACAAAGTTAACAATGCGTTATTGTCCAATAGGATAGTTCTCTTTTGTCAGTAGGGATATCAAATATATATTATACATTCATCTATTTATTCATTAATTAATTTCCGTTTAATATATACATTATTTACGTATAAGAAAATTGTTAATAATACTTGTTAAATTGTCTTAATACATTGGATAAATAAACGAATACTAAAATTATATAATGCGGTTTGATATTAACGTGCTAATTACATTGTTATTTATTTATATTAAAACCTATTCGTTTAATAAATCATATTATATAGATGCCACATAGCTGATAACTACATAATACGGACACGATATTACGTTATCTAACGAGAGATAAATCTAAGAAAATTAATTTTCGAATTTAATACGCCCATATTGAGGTAAACACGCCCACGCGATGCGCCTCGTATACGGTTAGTTGATAAAAGAGTTCCTTTGAACAGGTTGGTAGATTGAAATAGTAACGAAATCTATTTTGTATCTTCAAGTCTAATTTAGTAGTTATAGTAATAAAATCAAAGTTGAATCAGCCCAACAATTCGAACAATCGGCAACTTAACGATATGTAATATTTGGAGGACATTAACTAATTAATAAAAGTAATTAATAAAAATCAGTGGAATATAAAGATATCACATTCAGCAAAAGGATAATGTATATACGGTAATACAATAGTAGTATTGTATTGTCGAAGGTAGTCGAGTGCGCATCGTAATTTCCATCTCGTAAGCCGATGAATTCTAGTACCTGTCAATCATACGAGGAGCCTATAGAATCGTTGAAGGCGTACCGATCGTGTCTACTCGTCGTCACCTTGACCGGCACGGTCATCAACGCCGTTACGCTGTGGGTTCTGGCGCGGCCGGCGCGCGCATTACGCAACAGTACGGCCTACGTGTTCCTTGTAAACCAGACCATAACGGATCTGCTGGTGTGCGTGACGACGCTGGTCAATTCCGTGGCCATCTATCTGATGCAGCGGAATGTCGTAAAAGATGATTCATTCTCTTGGTTTTACTGCAAGTATGTATCTAACATCTACACCGGAATGATCTGAATAGCTCTTAATAATTTAATACTGTAATGTTCTGAATAAGTCAATGTATAATCTTTGTAACGTTAAGATAAACAATTAATTTCAGTTATAATTAATAAAAGAAATGATTGAATGCGGTTGAGGTAATTTGTTGTCATTTTTAGAATACATGATAAATATTTAAATTAAAAATATTTGTACAAGTTTACCTTACACTATGTACAGTGTATAGTGTATAATGTCAAGTGTATATTATACAATGTACCGTGTAAAGTTTATACTGTTCATTACATGCTATACAGTGAATATTGTATTTCATATAGTAAATATGAAGTATATATCATATATAATGTATACATATTCCTTGAATATATATATATATATATATATAAACAGTATACGTCAATATCTAAATTAACTACCATATTATAACAAATTATTATATATATTTTCTATTCAAAATTTCATGAAGAGATGTTGTTAATTAATTACGCTATTATGTAATTAATTATCATATATCTATTATGTAATTTATTATAAGGTTCTCAGTTGAATATATATTCGTATCGGAACTGATAACGGACTTACGTTGGTCCCGACTTTCTTCTTTCGTCCATGTAGCGGATAGAGCGATGGTCAGATGATTTCGATAGTTAAATGAAATCACAGACTCAGTCTCACGTCCTTTATGTAATTGTTATTCAGTTGATATCGGCCGTTTTGACGCGACAGAAAATGAAGTTGATAAATGTATTTATAGATAATAGCGGTGAATAGACAATGTATTATGACTATGAATGTTTATGTTATTAATGTAATATTCCGGTATTGATGTTAAGGAATACTGAACATTGTATAATGTACACCGTACAATGTACACCGTACAATGTACACCGTACAATGTACACCGTACAATGTACACCGTACAATGTACACCGTACAATGTACACCGTATAATGTACACCGTACAATGTACACCGTACAATGTACACCGTACAATGTACACCGTACAATGTACACCGTACAATGTACACCGTACAATGCACACCGTACAATGTACACCGTACAATGTACACTATACACTATACACTATACACTATATACTATATACTATACACTATACACTATACACTATACACTTTACACTATACACTATACACTATACACTATACACTTTACACTATACACTTTACACTATACACTTTACACTATACACTATACACTATACACTATACACTATACACTACACACTATACACTATACACTATACACTATACACTATACACTATACACTGTACACTATACACTATACACTATACACTATACACTATACACTATACACTTTACACTATACACTTTACACTATACACTTTACACTATACACTTTACACTATACACTTTACACTATACACTATATACTATACACTATACACTATACATTATACACTTTACACTATACACTATACACTATACACTATATACTATACACTATACACTATACACTATACACTTTACACTATACACTTTACACTATACACTTTACACTATATACTATACACTATACACTTTACACTATACACTATACACTATACACTATATACTTTACACTTTACACTATACACTATACACTATACACTGTACACTATACACTATACACTTTACACTATACACTATACACTATACACTATACACTATACACGGTGTATGACATTATCCTAAAAAATGCATTACACTACGAATGGAAGTTTGTCGTTTGCAGATATTTATTTACTACAAATTTAATAAATAACCATTAGCTTAATTAATTACCTACTACCTAATTAATTATACTATGCGTAACGAATTACTTATTTGATTACACATACCTAATAATCTTTATCTTTACTCATGACTTTTATTTGAAACATTTCAAATCGTCTAACATTCCAAACCCAACAAATACTCTACGCCATAAATAATACGTATATTACTTTTTCGGGATATATCTTACAATTTAAGATATTCCAAATTACCAACAGGTTTATTTACTCCCAGCTCGTACCCGCGTTACTTCTGACCACATCGTCGTACAACCTGTCGTTTTTCTCCATCGAGTGCATGGTATCGGTGGTGTGGCCGATCTACCATCGTACGCGGCTAACGCGGCGAATACAAAAGTCTTTGGCGGTCTCCGTTTGGCTCGGCGTTGCCGTTGCCATGGTACCGTTCGCGTTAACGTCGAACGCGTACTCGCCGGCGGCCGGCCTGTGCTACTTCTGGAGCGGCTTCTCGAGTCGGGCGCACGAAATCGCGCACATCGCCATCGTCCACACCTTCGCCTACCCGTTGCCGATGGCCGCTATGGTGGTCAGCTACGCCGGCATAACCTGGCATAGCGGCAAGGACAGTTCGGCGGCCGTTGTGGCCACGGCGATGAGGGCGATCCTGGCGTACGCGTTGTGCTCGATGCCGATGACCTTCCTGTATCTGGCCAAAGCGGCCGGAGCGCGCCTCTGCGAGAAGACACTGTTGCATAAGCTATTACTGCTACTCCTGGTGGTCAACTCAGTGGTTAACCCGCTCATATATGCCACGAGGTCAGTGTGAGATAATCGACCAGTTTATTATGCCATACATTATAATACGCTGTATTATGTGTTGGTTAATAATTAATCCGTATTCAACTACCAATAATAATTCAAATATTGTTAATGTTATTCATAATTACTCCGGCTTCCACCGCTATAGATAAATAATTATAAACTATAAAATATTACAAGTAACGAACCTAATGTATAACGAACGCGAAGATGCCCAACTTAGAGATTAACACTTCCGTTAGGTACGACAAGTTCACGCGAGAGTTGAAGCTGAAGTTGTCCAGGGGCTGTTACCGGTGCAGAGGTCAAGAGGCGCAGAACCGCAGATCCCCGAGTAGTCGTTTGGAGTGGACTTCAGACGACCGTCGTAGGTCATATTTGGAAAGCGTCAGATCTACGACGTCGAGGTTAACTACGGATATACTAGTCTATAAATATCTATATATTGGTTTATACGCTGTGGTTTGTCAAGATCAGTGCATAACATCAATAATAATTAAATCAATCAAAATAGAGGATTATAAATATATATTCCTATAGACGTATCTAAAGAAAGTGCTTATAATGGGCTATTGCTACTATTTTAGAATATTATATATATATATATATATATATATATATATATATAGTACATGTTATTAATATTAATACTTAATTCATATAGTCATACGTTTTAATATATGTTAAAAAATACATACATTATTATATGTTATCACATATATCTAACATATATAAATACATATATATATATATATATATATATATATATATATATATATGTGTATATATATATTTATATATATATATACTTGTCAATAAAAACCATTATCAAATAACTGCAATTAATTAAATTATATCAAACTGCCAATAATTTACATAATTGACTACTGAATTATTTTGATAACAAATAGATACTTAAACAATAAGACTAAAGTACAAGCAATAACGAGTCATAAATCTATTTACAATCGTAGATATAGTCTACGTATATTTAATACCCATGTATTATATATAAGTAATGTATACAATGTATAATATATTGTAATGTATATAAGATATATAATATAATGTATACAAGGTATACTGTACATTCAGCAATTATTACAAAATACATTCGTGAAGGTACATCTTCAATATATCTATATACATTATATATACTAGCTATAAGTGTATTATATATACTAGCTATATATTCCAAGGGTTTAGAAATTATATTATATAAATTAAACAATAAAATATAACTACTATATAATAAAATCCATGGATAATTTGCAAACTTTGTGTTAATATATATATATATATATATATATATAGTATATACTATAGTATAAATATATAAAATATATACTATAGCATATACATATATCGTAGAATCTTCGGCTGTATTGTTGAAATTATTTATAAAACACTATTATTTATTATTATGCATTATATAACGCTAGCCATACTTAATTTGACACCTCTATTCATTCATTTACCTTAGCATTTGTACAGAACACCCCTATTAATATTTATTTTACACTATTTAATAAATGAACTTTGAAACGATTTACCACCAGATAGTAAATATTACTATATTTCAAATTAAAAATAACTGAACATTGAAAAATTGAAAATAATCGACATACCGTTTACATTTACATAACGCCAGTAGAATTAATAGATTAGAGTTGGTATACCTTGCGAAAACTTACTTAATTACTTATAGTAAGCATACTAAATTGAACGGATAGAATAAACTGAACATTATTATTTTAAAAAATATAGATTTGTTCATCTCTTTTGATATTCCCATAATATTTGTATATAATATATACAGTTTAAACAATAGCCAATTGATATATTCTATAGATTACATAAATATGATTATAAATTTCCACTTTTTAACAATAATAAAAATATACATTCTATATGTATATTTAATAGTTTATTGAAATTACTACATTTATTTGGTAATCAATAAAAACAATGTAATTGGAAACATTATTGGGTATTATATATGAATATTTAGAATTTAATTTATAGTATATCAGATGTATATTAATGATATATATACATATTATATTTTTTATAAATTTAATAAAATCACAACTACTTTTACTTTAAATTTAGTTATTAATATTATAATATTTATATAATATACTACTATATCAGAACATAAGTATTTTACTGATACTATTATGATAATGTGATATGACATTTCGTGACACTGGTTTAATAAACATATTAGTTATTATTTCAATACTAGAAATACAATAATACATAATTTATGATTTGTACATTTATAACTTATTCTTTGTGCGTAGAAGATAAAATCAATATCACATTCACTGGCTGCGCGTTGGGAGATATTTGTATTTATATTCTTAGAAAATAAGATTGGATTATTTCTCTCGTAGGAATATATCAATGGTGTAACGTTTCAATAATAATTAATGAATATAACACACTACTATATAATACATTATATAATGCAATACATTAGAATAGTATATATATAAAATACACTAAAATTAATATCGAAATATAAACCAATGTTAAAATTCATTTGCATGATTTACTAGGATTATTACTCGAATTGTTGATTTTACAGTCATTTGTATAGGATATTAATTTAATTATAATATAATTAATGAATATAGTATTAAGGTATTGTGTATATAATGTATACTAAATATATGTAATTAAGTAAATTATTCATAAAAATTAATAAATAATAAATCATAACATATGCACTATATTTTATATACAAAACTAAATAATTGTATATAAATTATTAATATATAAATTAATAGACATATATCATAAATTAATATATATATATATAAATATATATATATATATATATATATATATATATTATTAATTAAGTTTCTTGATGAATTATTAGATTTTATATAAAATAATATATTTATAATCTATAATTATGTATATGTATAATATATTATATAACTAATATAACACATAAGTTATACAATAGTATACTATACTATAGTCTCTTAGAATAGAATATATTATATTAGGAGAGCTACCATTTGCATTGTATTGCTGATATAATAAGGTAAACAGAATATATGATAAATGATAAATGATAAATGATAAATTATAGAAAATAAAAGCATGTTTATTCTGAGATATAGCAATAGCTCCAATATTTATAGCTCTAGTATACTAAATTATATATATATAAATATATATATATATATATGTATATATAAATATATTCCCATGAAATGTTATAGATTACCAATATATAAGAATAGCTTATTATTATTATTATTATTATTATTGATTATATATTATACAATATAGTAAATTAAATATTTTACCACAACAATATATATATATAATAATATATTAATACATAAATAGAATATATTATATATATAAAATCAATTAGACATTAGAAATATTATAATTATAATATATCGTAATTACTAAATTTATTTCATTTTTCATAACATTAAACAATTCAAATGTGTATTTAGATTTCTGAGAATTATAAGAAATAAGTAAATAAGATAATGCAGTAACTTATACTTATCTGAAATAATATAAATACGTAAAGTATAAAGTTGACTAGCTAACTACAAACGCAGTCGTAATACGAAGATATGTATTACTTCAGTTTACATATATTTAACAAAATGTTGTAAATAGTATTTACCACATCAAGTAATGATATGTATAAAAAGCGGTTTTTTATAAATAC
Organism: Osedax frankpressi; assembly: GCA_964035775.1. Classification (NCBI taxonomy): domain Eukaryota; kingdom Metazoa; phylum Annelida; class Polychaeta; order Sabellida; family Siboglinidae; genus Osedax; species Osedax frankpressi. The sequence goes on along the minus strand of OZ038317.1, from coordinate 11,391,283 downwards.
TTATTATATATTATAATTAATTTAATATGTTTTAGATATGTTCTTAAAAAAAGCTATCTAGTTTAGACGTATTAAATGCTAAATATCTAATTCTAAATAAGGAAGTTGTAGCTAGATAATTTATATATAGAGATATATATAATCTATAAATAACCCTTTAATGCTATAACAAAATATCGAAATCAGTGAGTCATTTTTTAACAACATTGTAAATTTATATATCTTGAGATAGTTCCATATTAAAATCTTGTTTTAGCTAATAAATATTAAATATTATAATTATAAGTTTTATATAAATAAAGCATTATTATAATTCAATAATGTGACACACCTGTTACTAATATAATTATATACTATAAACAATAAATAATTTATATTAAAAAATAATATAGTATATATAGTGAATATATATATATATATATATATATATATATATATATATATAGTCTAGACTATATGGCATAGCATTGGAATTGTAATATTTGTGATAAAGTTTTATCATTTTAAAAAGGTGTATGTAAATTTATAATATTGAATATAATATAATATAACATAATATAATAAACAGCTTTTTATGGCAAATAAGAAATATCTCATATATTATATATTATTATAATAGTATCATATATATTATAATATTATGTATTATTATAATAGTATATTATAGTGTATAGTATTATAGTATATTATAATATATCATATTATATATAATAATACTATTATAATTTATATATATATATATATATATATATATATATATATATTATATGTATTGCATTTATATATTTATAATTTTATATTTTATTCCTGATTTGAAATGTAATATTTTAGATATATATTACAGCTAGATATTATATAGCCATTTAAAATTATAGAATATATATTATAGTTATATAACCTATTTATAAATATATGAAGGTACAAATATATGAATTATATAAAAAATAACGCATGCATAACTTTTTATATATATTTGTATTACTATTTTTATAACTATTTAAAATAAATAACATTATTTTAATATACATGGTCTCTAGTATTTTATTTTTTAATAAAACAATTTATGAACAACTATAATTAACACAAAATAAATTTCCTATATATTTAATTGATAATTTAATTGTTGAACCTTCTAAGACCGTAAAATGTCTGGGTGTCATTATAGACGAGCATATGCTTTTAGATAACCACTTACGATTTACTGCTAAAAAGCATTTTAGTAAGGTCAAAAATATAAGAAAATTAATGTCATTTCATAATTTTAAAATGATCTCTCAGTCTTATATTATATTACATTTAAACTATTGTAATTCTATATATTATGGTATAACTAAATCTAAAATAAATTATTTTGATCGTATATTAAGAATTATAGTAAGAATGATATATGGTTTTAAGCGAAAAGACCATAATAGTATTATCGAATGCTTAACATCACTAGGATGGCTTGAAATGAGAAATTGTTCAGCGTATAGAATACTATGTTTAACTTATACTGCCCTAAACGCTAAACAGCCGCGCTACCTTTATGATATTATTAAACTAAAGGAAAATACCCGCCAATTAAGATCTAGTAACAGTTTGCTACTATCAAATCAAAAATTTAATCTTGATACCTATGGTAAAAGAAGATTTAGTGTTTTAGCGCCAGTTTTATGGAACAACCTTCCTCTACATTTGCGAAGATGTAATTCCATAAAAACATTTAAGAAGGCAGTGAACATTTTTTTACTATGCTTAACATGATCTCTTGGATTGATCTTGTGGTCTGTATCTGCGCGGATGTTCTATGACTACTCCGATCACATATGTATCTGCCGAATGTCAGAGTCTTCTAACTGATTTTATTTTATCACTTATGATATTATTTTGCTCTCTTTAAAACACAAATGAGAATATATCTATTTGTTATTTTGTATATAAATAAACTTTTCAATTCAGTTGAATTCAATAGTTTTAACTAAATACATATGTATTATAAATATATAACATATGTTATATATTTATAATATTACTAAAATTATTGATCATTTTATGATTTTAAACTCAAATTTATATAATTTTATTTATATTTATTTGTATATTACAATAATTTTTAAAACTATAAATATATATATATATATTTGTTAATATATATATATATATATATATATATATATATATAGATATATGTGATTAATTATATATTATATATAAATTATATATTAAATATATATTATATAATTTGTATATCTATTGATATATATTTACATATATGCTTTATATATATATAGAAGAAGAATAATTTATATATAGTAAATGCCCTTATAATATATATACTAGGTAATATAATTTTAATATGTGAAAATATTATTTAATCATATTAATAATAATATAAATGCTAGGATAATTATTATTATCATTATTAAATACTTATTTCATACTAAAACAACTATCTTTTATTTTGCAGTTTACATATGTGAAAGAGCATTTGAAATTCTGATGGCGTGCATCTGGTTCCATGCAAATTCAATTCGAAGTATAAACACATTCCAAGAGTTGTTCTAGGTCAATTAGTTATATAATACCGAAGTCATTTTTTTAGCATTGTATAAGTAATTTAATAATGATATATTGATTTATTATACAATGTTAATAATGCACTATATTTATAATGCATTATATTATTTTTGATAATTAATCATATTTTATAATAAAAAAATTCAAAACTTAAGTTAATTTTATTTTCAAACATTGAATATGTTGACGTAATCAATACGATTCAGACGTGATATATGTAGCTTATACAATTGCGGATACAGCTCTCTTAACGTGCCAGACATCGGGTTCTCCATTATTTGTAATCGAGAAGAGTGGAAAAATGTTACATTAGTGAGTTATAATATTAATGAAATAATTAAACACTTCCTTAAAAAAACTTCCTTAACAATCCATTTATTTCCACAAATACATTTTATAATTCTACGGATTGATTTTTCTACGCGAGCATAAGTATAGAAGGCTTACAATCAACTTAATGATCAACTTTATTTCTATATCCTATCAAAATCTAACAACGTATAAGTTTAGTTTGAGTAAATCAGTTTTTAAAGGACATGACTAATTATCTAACACAGTTGTAAGTATGAAGTATAAATTCAAATATAAGTTTCGAAGAAGTTAATTTCTCAATATTAAAAGTGTCATTTCGTAGGTAGAATTTATGGTATAAATATCAACAACACTGTGTTCTTGTAAAATTAATCACTGGTTCGATTAGTGTTTTAATAAGTGATCTCAGTTCCGTTTCTTCAGAAAACGATATTTTAAACGAAGAATTTAAAATGACTAAACAATTTTGATACAAACTTAAATTTTGACACTTGTCAATTAAAACATTTATTGAAAAATTGATTCAAAAGTCAATTATAGTTAACGCCAACAATTTATCTAATTTCTTTGGTTATTTTTATTATTATGCATTTTATAATTTGTTATAATTTAATATTATTAATCCATTTATCATTATCGTTTTATATCGTATTGTTCCTATATTATAAAATGATAACATAATATAACTAACATGCTTATATAAATAGGTCGAGATTATTACACATACGTAATTGAATTCAATAACACTCTTATGATACACACATATATATATATATAAATATATATATATATATATATATATATATATATATATGTGTGTGTGTGTGTGTGTGTGTGTGTGTGTGTGTGTGTATGTGTGTGTGTGTGTGTGTGTGTGTGTGTGTGTGACTCTTGGTGGTGACTGTGGGGGTTATAGTTTTTACGAAGGTGGTTCCATTCGTTTTGAGTCAGGTAGAGAAAAGGTTTGTTACCACCCGAATTTAATGACATGGGATGTGGTGAGAGGGTAATGAGGTGAGAATTTGTAGTTTTCTGAAATTTGTCTTCATATTAAGTTATTTTAATATGGTTAGTAGTATATAGTCTCAGTTATCATCCAGTTTAGTCGTAATCGTAGGTCCGTAATGCTTGTAGTATGGTCATATTTTTTGGGTTTGTGAATTAGTCGAATAATTGTTAATAATAGCGTCAAGTCTTTTAAGTGTAGTTCTAGTCTGTCCAGCGAGTAAAATATTGTAATAGTTTAGTCGAGATAGTATTAGCGAATTTGTAAGTAAAGTGTCAGTGTTTTTATTTATGTTAGGTCAGAGTTTATATAAGTTGAATAAATGGTAGGTAAATAGTGGTCTGTTTCAGTGAACGAATTTGTTGGTCAAAGTTTAATTTGTTGTCAAATTTGACTTCGCAATTAAGATCGCAGAAGATAGTGTAAGTTTAATGTCGAGTGTATGTCTATGTGAGTGAGTCTGAAAGTTAACGTGTTCAGTAAGATTAAATTCAGTGCATAGTCGTTTAAAGATAAGATATTGATTAAAGGTCGAAGTCAAAGTTAAACGTAAAGCCCACAAGTATTATAAGGTTAGAAAATGTAGAGTGAATATGTACAATTTAGTAAAGTCGGTGAAAAATGTATTGTCGCCATTGTTAGGAGGTCGATATATTATTAAAAGTGTGATAATACTCTTGCTGTAAGTAATTGTCGTACGGATTATTTCGAAGTTAGTATTACAGTCTATGTCAGTTGAAGTTAGTAAGTTAACAGCATGGCCTATAGGAATATTGTTATTACGCCGCCATGTCTACCGTTAGTTCGTGGTCTCTGAATTATTAAGTAGCCCATAGTTTGAAGAGTCGTAGTAGTAAATATGTCTATTTGGTTTAGTCAAGTTTCAGTCATTTCTATGAAGATGTAGTTAGAGTCGAGTGTATATTGCTTAATTATATTAATAATATTAATGTTAGCAGATAGCAGTTTATTAGGGTAAATGTAATAGTATAATCGCCATTATAGTCATATTTTAAGTCGTTGACTTGATTAATGTTCTGTTTTGTTCTAAAGGAATGCGTTGAATTATTCTGTCCATGTTTTAAATTCAGTAATAGTTGAGGATAATGAAGGTTTAGACCAGTTAGTTTTATTGAATCAGTTTTAACAGTGTGTGATGTTGTATATATATATATATATATATATATATATGTGCGTGTGTGTGTGTGTGTGTGTGTGTGTATGTGTGTGTGTGTTTACACGTACATTCTCATTGACTTTCACATAGTGTAACAAAACATGCTTATGAATTAATAGTATTACTACAATTGTCATTTCATACAATATATAATACACATACACACACACACATATATATATATATATATATATATATATATATATATAAATATATATTATGATTTTATATACATCGATGTGATCTCTATATATATTAATTATATTATGTCACTGACAATTATATATTGATGATCTATTCCTATCTATACGTTATCTTTCAATTAAAAAATAATACTACGTAATTATAATTCACAGTTATTATTCTCGGTTTGTGTACTTAAAATACCAATTATGTAATAACGGTAGTAAGTCTAGCCTGGCACACGTGTTGTCCCGTAAAGTGAATATTGCGCAATATCCATTCGATACGATATTGCCATGGCGACAATACGTTCTAATAACTTATTTACTCACTTTTTATCTATATTTGTAATTATTAATTTATTTATGAATATTTATATTTTAGGTAAGAATTCGTATATAATATATATATATATATATATATATATATATATGTATGTATATATATTAAATATCTATTTATCTATACCTATATAAATATATACATTTTAAATATAAAATATGGTATTGTTATATATTTAACAATATTGTACAATGTACATGCAGTATATAATACATATATTGTACTCAAACCAGTTTTTCTTACAATTACATACATTCTTTTATATTATGTTTATGATTAAATATATTCAAATTATTTCATATAGTTTTAAAACTTATAAATCTTGTATTACATAATATTTTACCTTACATTGTTAAACTTAAAATAATCTGCATATTAACCCATATTACATGTACCTTAGCCCATATTATCTGCACATTAACCCATATTACCTGCACATTAACCCATATTACCTGTACATTAACCCATATTACCTGCACATTAACCCATATTACCTTCACATTAACCCATATTACCTGCACATTAACCCATATTACCTGCACATTAACCCATATTACCTGCACATTAACCCATATTACCTGCACATTAACCCATATTACCTATACATTAACCCATATTACCTGCACATTAACCCATATTACCTGTATATTAACCCATATTACCTGCACATTAACCCATATTACCTGCACATTAACCCATATTACCTGCACATTAACCCATATTACCTGTACATTAACCCATATTACCTGCACATTAACCCATATTACCTGCACATTAACCCATAGTACCTGCACATTAACCCATATTACCCGTACATTAATCCATATTACCTGCACATTAGCCCATATTACCTGCACATTAACCCATATTACCTGCACATTAACCCATATTACATGCACACTAACCCATATTACCTGCACATTAACCCATATTACCTGCACATTAACCCATATTACCTGTACATTAACCCATATTACCTGCACATTAACCCATATTACCTGCACATTAACCCATATTACCTATACATTAACCCATATTACCTGCACATTAACCCATATTACCCGTACATTAACCCATAGTACCTGCACTTTAACCCATATTACCTGTACATTAACCCATATTACCTGCACATTAACCCATATTACCCGTACATTAACCCATATTACCTGCACATTAGCCCATATTACCTGCACATTAACCCATATTACCTGCACATTAACCCATATTACATGCACACTAACCCATATTACCTGCACATTAACCCATATTACCTGCACAGTAACCCATATTACCTGCACATTAACCCATATTACCTGCACATTAACCCATATTACCTGCACGTTAACCCATATTACCTATACATTAACCCATATTAACTGCACATTAACCCATATTACCTGCACATTAACCCATATTACCTGCACATTAAACCATATTACCTGCACATTAACCCATATTACCTGTACATTAACCCATATTACCTGCACATTATCCCACATTACTTGCACATTAACTCATATTACCTGCACATTAACCCATATTACCTGCACATTAATCTATATTACCTGTACATTAACCCATATTACCTGCACATTAACCCATATTACCTGCACATTAACCCATATTACCTGCACATTAAACCATATTACCTGCACATTAACCCATATTACCTGTACATTAACCCATATTACCTGCACATTAACCCATATTACCTGCACATTATCCCACATTACTTGCACATTAACTCATATTACCTGCACATTAACCCATATTACCTGCACACTAACCCATATTACCTGCACATTAACCCATATTACCTGTACATTAACCCATATTACCTGCACATTAACCCATATTACCCGCACATTAATCCATATTACCTGTACATTAACCCATATTACCTGTACATTAACCCATATTACTTGCACATTAACCCATATTATCTGCACATTAACCCATATTACCTGCATATTAACCCATATTACCTGCATATTAACCCATATTACCTGCACATTAACCCATATGATCTGAACAATAACCCATATTACATTATCAGGTGAGATGCAGGTATCGTGTTGGCACATGACAATAGGTCCACCCCAGTTGTCCATCGTATGTCCACGTAATAGATACATTCGTGTCATAAGCAGCGGTATCGCTATAGGTGCCCTGGATAGGTTAGAGGTCACAAATCATAGTTATAAAATATGTTAACTGTAATTCAGATTTAATATTATAAATACGTAATAAACTGTATTATACATCAGTAAACATATTAAATTTAATATTAGTCGTCTAGTTAATAATAATACTGACTTCGTAATTGTTAATTTGACATGTATTACCAAATCTAACTCAATGCTTAAAGCCAACTGGATTTTCAAACTCCTTAAGATCTTATGGCTTTAAAGCTTTAAATATAAACATTCTGTACTCTTTTAAATGTTATACAGATTATAAACTATATTTAATTGTAATGCTAAAATAACTTTATCACAGTATATTTTTTTATATTATAACAGTATCTATTATAATCTCAATATTATAACGGTATCTATTATTATCTATATATCATAACAGTGTCTATTATAACCTATATAGTTGTACATTCACACAGATGTACGTACAATCCGTTAGATTGCCAATGTAGTTTTGGGCAGATGAATTGCAATATACAAGATGTTGTTTCACTCTGCAAAGGTTAGTGTACGAGAAATTTGTTCTGAGAAATAATCAAATATTAACGGTATATAATAGAAATATTATAATCAATAATTATTTAAATTGTATCTATATTTTAATGTGTGTGTATGTGAGTGTGTGTGTTTGTGGGGTGCGAGCGTGTGTGTGTGGGCGTGGGTGTGCGCGTATAGTTATATATGTGTGCGAGTGAGAATATGTGTGAGTATATGTAATATTATATAGATATATATGATATATATGTATATATTTAGTAGATTATATGCTTACGTCAGCTATAGGGTGTTTTCTATTTTACAATATAAATATATTATATTTATTCACTTTTATTGATTATGATAATCAATAATAAAACAAATACAGTCTGTATAATTGTTTGATTATTTCATTTATATGCTCTATCAATTGCATGCTTATCTAAACTTTTCACTCTTTTTTGTAAACACACTGTAAACTGTACTATATATACTTTACATATCCGGGTAAGTGTATACTATACTATGTACAGTGTACAGTGTACACTTAGCACATCCGGGTAATTGTACACAAAATACGCAGACCGGACGGCGTGCATTTTACCCTTGACCATCCAGTACTTCAAACACAACACCAATTGTTCGGGCTACACGAATTACATGTTCGTGAAGTATGAATGCACAAGTTAGAAACTTCAAGTGACCAGAGTGGTCACAACCACTCTAGCTGCAACTGGAGTGGTTGTCTCGTTAGCTAGTCGTGTAATTCCGCAAATTAGATTAAAGTGACATCTCAAAATAATTACAAGAAGTTTAGATAGTAATAGTAAATTTAAGTGTGCTAATAATAGAGTATTATTTATAATTTATTTCGTGATATATGAATATTTTACAGCGGGAAATTCAAATGCGTTGATTTACTTCGATAAGGTAAATGGATCTATACCGACGAAAAACCTCAATGCGAAACGGACACCGGAAAATAATGAGATGAATACGAACATTGGTAATTATCTTTTGAATTCACCAACCAAAAGAATTTACAGGAATAAAAATAACAACAACATCACGAGATTATTTTTAAATGTTGCGGAAAACTCGTTACTTCGGAGAAGCAGTTATTTAAAAACCACAATTTTACCGTCGCTTGGTTTTGCTTTGAAGTCGATGTCGAAACCAAGCGCAGTAAAATATCACCAATCCGAACTACCGAGAAGCAATTCTAACTACAAACCGCCGGAGAGAAAATTGCATGTAAAGAACACGCCTGCATTAAAACCTAGGCATTTCAAATCCGCTCTGGAATTCTTAATGCTCGGCAAGGCAACGGGAAACGAGAGGCCGGATACCAAAATTAGCTATAAACCGGTAATGTTGTTCCATTCGCCGAATGACTACAGTATTGTCATGCGCAAGTCCATGGTTCAGAATGTCCGAGTTAAGCCCTCCTATACAGATGATGAACTTGGTAAAAACGATAAATTGATCGCCGACAGCGATAGTGGAATCTACACAGAAGGTAGAATTGACCATGATAATAAATCAGATGTGAATAATGAATATTACATAGACAGTAGGTCTTATTCCGATAGACCATATTCAGAAAGTAGTGCACGGGTTTCTGGAAGATTCAACAAATATAGAACGCCAGAAAACTACCAAAGTACACACGATACATATGTCGCCGATATAAATACGGAAAGAGATACAATTCCCTTATCCGATAGCAGATTCTATAATAAAGAAGAATCGAATAGCGACACAATATCTGATAGTGATATCGGATATAATACCGATAGTCGAACTTATGTCAACGATAGATTATCCGTTGGAATTATATCTGACTCTTCTGGAACCGAGGAAAACGCGTCACCGAAAAACTTCGATTCAACTGACTTCTTGTTAGAACCGCACTTCGTAAACCGCCAGAGGAATATTATCGACCAACTGAACCGGCCGGATAATATTCGAGCAACTGGAGTCGTCGGTGGGGTATTTGACACCAATGACGAACGGCCCGTATCTCGGAGTCGGAGGCCAACCATCTCCCGTGCTGACATGGCAATTCGAAATATGCTAGACTATGGAAACGATGTGGTAAAATCTAATACACATCCATCGGCCACGACCACTCAATCTAGCTATCCTACCGAAGAAATCGTTCGGCAATCGATTATAGAAGATACGTATGATAATAGTAATATTGACCTTCTATACGAAGAACCGGAAATAGAGGTTAGAAAATACAACGCAAAGGAGGATCAAATCGTGAATTTAAACGGCAATCGCTGGAAAACTCACCGGGTTTATCCCAAGAAATATGTCGATGAAACAAACGGTATGCTTAGGGGTAATGCAAAACAGAGAGAATCGATAGGTGATGTTGATGAAGAAGGTGGTGTCTTATCTGAGTTTATTACAAAATATTACAAGATGCGTGATTTTAAGAGATATCCAGTAGATACAAATGTCGATAAAAAAATATATGCAGGTATCGAAAAAGTGAATCAAAATCTAAGAAACGAAAACGAAGAATCAAAAGAAATTAACGAAAAAAATCAATATTCTGCCGAAAACCATGATTACAATAATCAAAACTTGAAACATAAAGAAAACACAGACCGTCGATATATTCCAGGAATTCGTGGAACCGCTCATAGTGACTATGGGTCGAAAGTCGATAATGGAGGCGATCTGAAGATTGTCAATATTGATCACGATGACAACGCTTACAGAAAAGGACTATTCGATGTTTCGGGGTTGACATTAACAAGACGAATAGCGTTTTTCGACACAGTTACGCCCATTTATCATGTTACCGCCGAGCAACGGTATAACAACGGAGACCGTATCAACGAAAATATAATCAACGGCGATCTTAATAACGGCATCTACGGTAATGGAGCTCGTGGGGTCCAAAATAACGAAGAAAATATTAAACAATTCGATGACAATCGAGTCTATAACAATGGAGCAAATACTAATAGAGCCTATGACAATAGAGTGCATGATAACGGAGTCCAGCGTAAAGGGGTCAAAGGCCAAGGATCCCGTAGAAATAACCAAGTCAGAAACGATGAGGCGATTAATAACGTATACATTGATAGGATATCTTTTAACGAAGGAGACCGGAATCACGCAATGAAAATCGACCGACATTTACCTTCAAGCTCTCCAAACGCAAACATTATATCTGGCGAGGAGCGAGGAGATGAGTACGGCACAATGTCCAATAAACCCGTGTCCTCTATCCACGACGGACTATACGAGTCTGGTGAAATCCAGTTATATTCGATTGAACATTACGAAGGAAATGCTAAAGACGAAGTTGACCTGTACTACTCGAGGATACCGCGATTACCGCTCGATGGGTCAATCGACCGCAATGATCGTGATTACTTAACGAAACTAGATCCACCTATACTCCATCACACTCGTTCATTTGATATTTATAACGGAAGTAACGAGAATTTAGAGTTTCCGGTCGGTGAACACCCGTCGACCGCTACCTCAATTACAACGGCGATACCTTCTCCTACTATGCTACACAATGAAACGACTATTGAGAAAACAGGTTCTGTAAATTTTTACAATCCGATTAAACTTTATATTTATTGTTGATGTAATTTAGTTTTTTATTTCATATTGACAACATATTTAGCCTACAGTGTACACCGTGCACTGTACACGTACAGTGTACAGTGTACGTTGTAAAGTATATATATATATATATATATATATATATTACAGTGCATAGCGTATAATATATACTATGTGCCTTACACATGTTACAATAAACTTTAGACTAGACTTGAAGAACATGATATTAATCCAAAATGATTCACACAATTGAATTGTAGAAATTAAAAAATCTCCAGGAAGTTCGAGGAAGAATGATATTTTGATTATCTCTAGCATCGTCGCAGGAATTCTATTGATATTGAGTCTAATCGCAATATTAATTCATAGGTAAGCATCATACTATCTATTGATTATGAATAGACATATACTATACGCAAATCCATATAATAAAAACTCAAATTTGATATGTTTAATAGTTGAATTGTTATAAGATGTATATGATATAATATAATATAATTTTATAACCTATCTGTTTAGTAAACTCTAATATGTAAATTTTTTCATTTAATTTTCATTTAATTTACCACCAGGTGTCTACCTAGATTCAATAGAGGTTATCGAGGTCGATATTGACTAGGCACTCTACATTGTAAAATTGAAAATTGCCATCATCATTATTAAATTTTTGAATTATATAAAATTGATATATTTCAATATAATATTATCTCACTTCTACATATTTATGTCATGATTATATTTTGTATAGTCTTTGTTGTATATTATATTTGGTTTAGCACTATTATATTTATATTTATAATATATATATATATATATATATATATATATATATATATATATATATATATATATATGTGTGTGTGTGTGTGTATATAAATATGTGTGTATAATATACACTGTATATGTAAATATATTAATATTTTGTATTTAAAATTGAAATTTATTCATTATTTATATAAAATAAAGTGTATAAAATTATAACTTATAATCACAATAAGGATACTCGCTTATAATAACTTATTAACAATGCTATTGTCTATTGTAATTTTAATATATATAATATTTTACATATTTCCATATATTGTTGGATTGTTTTTCTTGATAATTATACATTATATCATAGTTCCTGGAAAAAATTAAATAATTCCACTAATTACAATATACTATAATACTATTAGGGTATTATAATACTATTATATTATTAATATTGTATTATAAACTTTTTATTCGTTTTAATGCTTATAAAATATTATTAGTTAAATAAATATATTATTAAATAATTATAAATAAAATCATTATTAATTATTAACATACATTTTACATACATTTATTTATTTAACAACATTATCGATACAGATAATATTAATTTCAATATAAAAACCCCTATAAAAACATTTATATATATGCAAATGAACATTGAACACATCTAAATATTTATTTTTCATAACAAATATTAAGAATAAATATTAATAATGTAATAATGCAAATGAGTATTGTAATGGATTTTTGTACTTCTATAACGGGGAATATAAATTCACAGTATTTTGTACAGGTTGTACAGTGTACAATGTACATATGCATAGTATAATCCCAGATTACCTTGGTATTCTTGGGTATAATATATTATCAATAACTTGTGTTATTTATTAGCTATAGTTGATCTTGGATACGTATATGCTACTCTTACATTTAATTTAAATAGTAGATGATACTGTAGACATGTTCCCTATGAGAACATAACCGAGTAAAATTACTGCCCACATTAAATGTTGATTGCATTATAAATTAAATATAAATTATTATAGTTAATTTTAAAATATCAATCTATATTAGAATCATTGTTTCTATTTTCTTCTTAATTTAAAATTTATAATATAGGTGGCGTCAAAATATTTATAAAATTATTAGCTAATATCACATTTTATTGATATTTAAACTTAATCAGTAAGTATAACAATACATATATAGCATGCTAGAACATTATACTTCTATAGTATAATTTACTATTATGTTATATTAATCATGTATAATACATTATTAATTAATATAGAAATCTGCTATAAATAGCATTTATAATTATAATTTTCGCGCTTTTTTCATATTTAATTAAATTATTTAAATAATCTTTATTATACAGTATTTATAATCATATTACATGATTTTGAAGATTATTTCATATTATCACCAATTTGTGAATATAAAATCATGTATTTATTTTGTAGTTATTGTTAATTTCCATTAATATTATATATGGATGGATAGCGCATGGAATACCATCCTATGCAATTTAGTAAAAAAATAGATAATTCGATAACTCCTGTAAAACTCTAAATATAAGTGCTTTATTTTTATGCATCATTTAATATGAATTATAAAATTTGTTCAAATAATTAAATATATTCTCTTATAATTTTAATTGATATGTAATTAATTATTCTTATATGTGTGAATATTATTTGTATGCATGAGTATATGAAATATAGGATCGCAACACTGGAAGACGACATATGATATCACTCCATATTATATAGTATATAATATATATATTATATATATATACTTATTTAGTTATAAATAAATTATAATAAAACTTAATATACTTAAATTGGATTAACTTCTACTAAGCTAACATAATGATTTGGATATGAGAGTGGTAGTGTTGTGTGCATTAACTAGGCATGGTTGCGATCTTTGATCGCAATGATCGATTAAGATACAAATTATATACACTAAAAATATCTAAATAACATCAATGTTAAGCAAAATATGTTAAGTACATAATAAAACTAATTATTAAACTATTTATCGGAGAGACTATGGAGTTATTCGCTATTATTAGTAGAGTAGAGAGTCTCTCAGACAAACACTGATCACGTTTAAAAGTTGCGTATTGTCATCTATATAAACATAATTCAACAGTATAGCATCATTTAATTATATCAATATATTACTCACCTCAATTTTTAGATCTAAAACGCACAACTAATTTCATTTAGTGATGAACTTTCACTATTTATCATTGTAATTTCACTATTTATCATTGTAATTTCACTATTTACAATTGTAATTTCACTATTTACTATTGTAATTTCACTATTTACCATTGTAATTTATATTTATTGTAAATTTTATTCAGAGTTGTTAACTATTCTGTTACTTTATATATTGATAAAATAACACACACATATATATATATATATATATATACATATATATATTATAATAGGTAATTACAATTATATATAGCAATAATTCATTAAATATCTATTAATCATTGTAATCAGGGATGTCATCTCCTCCGTCGAGTGCTACAAGTGGGAGGTCTACCAGACGGAACAAACGTGGACCAGGTTACCTTCACATTACCTTCATATTACCTTCACATTACCTTCACATTACCTTCACATTACCTTCACATTACCTTCACATTACCTTCACATTACCTTCACATTCCCACACTCCATATTCTCGCCTCTAGCCCCCCACCCCCACCTAGTTACAAATGGTGTAATGTATCCAGCCACCACTGCATATCCTCGCCTCCTACCCCCACCCCCACCTAGTTACAAATGGTGTAATGTATCCAGCCACCACTCCATATTCTCACCTTTAACCCCCACCCCCCCTACCCCCCACTTAGTTACAAATGGTGTAATGTATCCAGCCACCACTCCATATTCTCGCCTCTAACCCCTACCCCCTACCCCCCACCCCCACCTAGTTACAAATGGTGTAAAATCACCTCCGTCATCCCGTCGTCGTATCAACAATTCAAGTCAAAACATCCAGCCCCACATTACGGATCCTTTGTTCTCCAGTCCACCTTCGAGGACAGTATCCCATTGTTTGTTGATTCGCTGCGATTTAAATACTCATCCAATTGTATTACTCATCCTTTTGTCTGAAATTGATCACATAAATATATTTTATAATATTAATTAATATTATAATATTTTACATATCTTTAGGATTATCAATTTAATAATTTGATTTGATAATATTTCTACGTCATAATTCATGAACTACTCGTCATTAAGAAGTTGTATTTATTGTATCTAAACGATTAGAAACCATTTAATATTTTGTTAACTCTGAGCAACTAGTATTATTCACACACACACATACACACATACGCACACATGCACGCATACGCACTCGCACACACGCGCGCACACATACTCGCGTACACACACCTCTACCGTAGAACTCGGCTCCACTACAGCCCCACTCTAATAGTTCCCCTTCGCACCTAGTGATGACCGAGATGAGCTCCCCTCTGCAGTACGGCACCCCGTCTTCCAACCCCGCTCCCGACTCCAACATCGGTAGCGTATCCACTCCGGGCCATCGAAATACCCGCCGCCAGGACTTGACGCACTCCAACCTTCGCACCGTCAACATGAGCAGCGACGTTGGTAGTGATTTTAAGAGCTCGAGCATAAGCCGTCCACGTGAATAACTGCCAAGATAATGACAATAATACATGTTTTGTTTTTATTACACAAATCCCATCCAGGCCTGTTGCCAACGGCTACCGTATATAAAACCGTTATTTACCTATTACAGCAGAATGGGGCAATATCCGAAATCACCGATTTGGATGATCCGGCAAATAGACTTGTGATTTGGGGAACTGATATATGCGTTGCTCGGAGTAAAAAGAAATTCAAATCGTACGTAATCAACTGAATATCACAACCTTGATTTCTATTCTAATCACTTTAGTTTCAATGGAGAGATTCTCTTTATATTATTATATAAACAACGTATCAACATCCTCGTTGATCATTTTATGAAATCGTATTTTATCAATGCCGTAATTTCGACAGGTTTTTGGATAATTACGTTGATGATTGTCTAGATAATGACGAGCAGTTTATTGGAATCAACGCCAGGGAACCGGTTTACCTTCAAAGACTCAAGGAGGTTAATAGATTGAATATCTAGATTAAGAATTAATAGTTATTTATACCAATATGCGTTCGGTGTTATTTATATTTATTATAAATATATTTTTATATTTGTTGTAACCGCAAAAAAAATGTAATAAATTTAAATTCGGCATATTACTGTATATTACAGTCATATTACTGGCATATTACAGTCCTAGTGACCTAGTCTATTATATACCTGGATATACAGAATACCTAGCATAAAGCACCTGGCTCCGTAACTCATCCTCTCCTTCCCTTTCCCGTCTCTAGATCAATTTAATTGGAGAACCTCACCTCAGTCTAAACTGTGCTCATCTGAAACAGTTCGACGAAGACTTGTACAAGCAATTAGTGTCCTACCCTCAGGTTTTGTTTGCCTAACCCCCGTTTGCCTACCCCCGCGTGCCTAACCCCCGCGTTCCTAAACCCCTATGGTGTTTAGTCGTTCAATTAGTTAAGCACTAAGTTAGTTACTTCTACTCTTACTCCTTGGTTGTAGTTAATGAGATATTACCTTATTAAGTAGTAAGTAGTGTCAGTTTATTAACTTGTCAAAGAGAATTTTAATAAATACTTCACTAATTACTGTTTATTTATGAGCTAATCAGATTGCAATTAGAATATACATATTCATATTCTATTAATTATTTACTCGCTACCTGTTCCAACTCTCTAACATCCTCACTAACCTCTCTAGAGTGATCTAACCACTTACCCCTCTACCTCACAACCCTGACTACTTCACTAAATCACCTCTCTCACTACACTCTCTCTCTCTACAATGATATCACTACCTCCTCACCTTCTCTAACATCCTCACTAACCTCTCTAGAGTGATCTAACCACTTTCCCCTCTACCTCACTATCTTACCATCTCACCACCTCCCCTCTCTCACTACACTCTCACTACACTCTCTCTACAATGATATCACTACTTCCTCACCTTCTCTACCATCATCACTAACCTCTATCTAGTATAATTTCAGCACTTCACAATCTCACCATCATTGTCTCTCTCACACCCGCCAGGAGTTGATTCCGACCTTTGACTTGGCTGTCAATGAGTTGTACTCTGACCTATTTCCTAACCACGACCATGACCCGATTCTTCTACGACCTTATAACGTCGACAAGACAACTTCAATGAGATCATTGAACCCTGAAGGTCTGTAGCCATCCTAACAATCCTTATCCTCTATTGTTTTGCAAATATTATAATTGCTATATTATTAAGAAGTACTATAATAAGTACTTATAATACTACAATATTACTTTATTATTAAGGATTAATAATATTTCTAATAATACTATAATTAATTTATTATTCCAAAGCACTTCTATATTTAATATTTCTGTTATTATTTTATTATTAAGAAGTACTTCTGCTTCTACTTTTACTCCCACTAATAATTCCTAGTACCATTGTTATGAGAAGTTCACGAGAATATTAATTCTTTTTACCAATTACTCGTAGATATCGACCAACTGATTACTCTTAAAGGAATGGTTATCCGCTTAAGTGGGTTGGTTCCGGAGATGAGGGAGGCTTTCTTTCAATGTTACGTCTGCAAGTCCACCAAGACAGTTGAGATAGGTTTGTTTGATGTTTGTTTGATGTTCATATAGATATTTAGCTTTCTCTTTGTCTATAAACGAGGCACTAATGTATCCATGCCCTTCTTATCCCCACATACCCTTATCAAACCCTTCTTATCACCACATACCCTTATCAAACCCTTCTCATCCCCACATACCCTTATCAAACCATTCTTATCACCACATACCCTTATCAAACCCTTCTTATCACCATATACCCTTATCAAACCCTTCTCATCCCCACACACCCTTATCAAACCCTTCTTATCACCACATACCCTTATCAAACCCTTCTTATCACCACATACCCTTATCAAACCCTTATCATCCCCACATACCCTTATCAAACCCTTCTTATCACCACATACCCTTATCAAACCCTTCTTATCACCACATACCCTTATCAAACCCTTCTTATCACCACATACCCTTATCAAACCCTTCTTATCACCACATACCCTTATCAAACCCTTCTTATCACCACATACCCTTATCAAACCCTTCTTATCACCACATACCCTTATCAAACCCTTCATATCACCACATACCCTTATCAAACCCTTCTTATCACCACATACCCTTATCAAACCCTTCTTATCACCACATACCCTTATCAAACCCTTCTTATCCCCACATACCCTTATCAAACCCTTCTCATCCCCACATACCCTTATCAAACCCTTCTTATCACCACATACCCTTATCAAACCCTTCTTATCCCCATAAACCCTTATCAAACCCTTCTTATCCCCACAGCCCCTTATCAAACCCTTCTCATCCCCACATCCCCTTATCAAACCCTTCTTATCCCCATGAACCCTTATCAAACCCTTCTTATCACCACATACCCTTATCAAACCCTTCTTATCCCCACATACCCTTATCAAACCCTTTTTATCCCCACATCCCCTTATCAAACCCTTCTTATCCCCACAGCCCCTTATCAAACCCTTCTCATCCCCACATACCCTTATCAAACCCTTCTTATCCCCATAAACCCTTATCAAACCCTTCTCATCACCACATACCCTTATCAAACCGTTCTTATCCCCACATACCCTTATCAAACCTTTCTTATCACCACATACCCTTATCAAACCCTTCTTATCCCCACAGCCCCTTATCAAACCCTTCTTATCCCCATAAACCCTTATCAAACCCTTCTTATCACCACATACCCTTATCAAACCCTTCTTATCCCCACATACCCTTATCAAACCCTTCTTATCCCCACAGCCCCTTATCAAACCCTTCTTATCCCCACAGCCCCTTATCAAACCCTTCTCATCCCCACATACCCTTATCAAACCCTTCTTATCCCCATAAACCCTTATCAAACCCTTCTCATCACCACATACCCTTATCAAACCGTTCTTATCCCCACATACCCTTATCAAACCCTTCTTATCACCACATACCCTTATCAACACAAACCCTTATCAATCCCTTCTTATCCCCACATACCCTTATCAAACCATTCTTATCACCACATACCCTTATCAAACCGTTCTTATCCCCACATACCCTTATCAAACCCTTCTTATCACCACATACCCTTATCAAACCCTTCTTATCACCACATACCCTTATCAAACCCTTCTTATCACCACATACCCTTATCAAACCCTTCTTATCCCCACATCCCCTTATCAAACCCTTCTTATCCCCATAAACCCTTATCAAACCCTTCTTATCACCACATACCCTTATCAAACCCTTCTTATCCCCACATACCCTTATCAAACCCTTCTTATCACCACATACCCTTATCAAACCCTTCTTATCACCACATACCCTTATCAAACCCTTCTTATCACCACATACCCTTACCAAACCCCTCTTATCCCCACATACCCTTACCAAACCCCTCTTATCCCCACATACCCTTATCAAACCCTTCTTATCCCCACAGCCCCTTATCAAACCCTTCTCATCCCCACATACCCTTATCAAACCCTTCTTATCCCCACAGCCCCTTATCAAACCCTTCTTATCCCCATAAACCCTTATCAAACCCTTCTTATCACCACATACCCTTATCAAACCCTTCTTATCCCCACATACCCTTATCAAACCCTTCTTATCCCCACAGCCCCTTATCAAACCCTTCTTATCCCCACAGCCCCTTATCAAACCCTTCTCATCCCCACATACCCTTATCAAACCCTTCTTATCCCCATAAACCCTTATCAAACCCTTCTCATCACCACATACCCTTATCAAACCGTTCTTATCCCCACATACCCTTATCAAACCCTTCTTATCACCACATACCCTTATCAACACAAACCCTTATCAATCCCTTCTTATCCCCACATACCCTTATCAAACCATTCTTATCACCACATACCCTTATCAAACCGTTCTTATCCCCACATACCCTTATCAAACCCTTCTTATCACCACATACCCTTATCAAACCCTTCTTATCACCACATACCCTTATCAAACCCTTCTTATCACCACATACCCTTATCAAACCCTTCTTATCCCCACATCCCCTTATCAAACCCTTCTTATCCCCATAAACCCTTATCAAACCCTTCTTATCACCACATACCCTTATCAAACCCTTCTTATCCCCACATACCCTTATCAAACCCTTCTTATCACCACATACCCTTATCAAACCCTTCTTATCACCACATACCCTTATCAAACCCTTCTTATCACCACATACCCTTACCAAACCCCTCTTATCCCCACATACCCTTACCAAACCCCTCTTATCCCCACATACCCTTATCAAACCCTTCTTATCAACACAAACCCTTATCAAACCCTTCTTATCCCCACATACCCTTATCAAACCCTTCTTATCCCCACATACCCTTATCAAACCCTTCTTATCCCCACATGCCTTTATCAACCCCCTCTCATCCTCACATACCCTTATCAACCCCCTCTCATCCTCACATACCCTTATCAACCGTTCTTATCCCCACATGCCTTTATCAAACCCCTCTCATCCTCACATACCCTTATCAACCGTTCTTATCCCCACATACCTTTATCAAACCCTTCTTATCACCACATACCCTTATCAGACCCTTCTTATCAACACAAACCCTTCTTATCCCCACATACCCTTATCAAACCCTTCTTATCACCACATACCCTTATCAAACCGTTCTTATCCCCACATACCCTTATCAAACCCTTCTTATCACCACATACCCTTATCAAACCCTTCTTATCACCACATACCCTTATCAAACCCTTCTTATCACCACATACCCTTATCAAACCCTTCTTATCACCACATACCCTTATCAAACCCTTCTTATCACCACATACCCTTATCAAACCCTTCTTATCACCACATACCCTTACCAAACCCCTCTTATCCCCACATACCCTTACCAAACCCTTCTTATCCCCACATACCCTTATCAAACCCTTTTTATCCCCACATCCCCTTATCAAACCCTTCTTATCCCCACAGCCCCTTATCAAACCCTTCTCATCCCCACATACCCTTATCAAACCCTTCTTATCCCCATAAACCCTTATCAAACCCTTCTCATCACCACATACCCTTATCAAACCGTTCTTATCCCCACATACCCTTATCAAACCTTTCTTATCACCACATACCCTTATCAAACCCTTCTTATCACCACATACCCTTATCAAACCCTTCTTATCACCACATACCCTTATCAAACCCTTCTTATCCCCACAGCCCCTTATCAAACCCTTCTTATCCCCATAAACCCTTATCAAACCCTTCTTATCACCACATACCCTTATCAAACCCTTCTTATCCCCACATACCCTTATCAAACCCTTCTTATCCCCACAGCCCCTTATCAAACCCTTCTTATCCCCACATCCCCTTATCAAACCCTTCTCATCCCCACATACCCTTATCAAACCCTTCTTATCCCCATAAACCCTTATCAAACCCTTCTCATCACCACATACCCTTATCAAACCGTTCTTATCCCCACATACCCTTATCAAACCCTTCTTATCACCACATACCCTTATCAACACAAACCCTTATCAATCCCTTCTTATCACCACATACCCTTATCAAACCCTTCTTATCACCACATACCCTTATCAAACCATTCTTATCACCACATACCCTTATCAAACCGTTCTTATCCCCACATACCCTTATCAAACCCTTCTTATCACCACATACCCTTATCAAACCCTTCTTATCACCACATACCCTTATCAAACCCTTCTTATCACCACATACCCTTATCAAACCCTTCTTATCCCCACATCCCCTTATCAAACCCTTCTTATCCCCATAAACCCTTATCAAACCCTTCTTATCACCACATACCCTTATCAAACCCTTCTTATCCCCACATACCCTTATCAAACCCTTCTTATCACCACATACCCTTATCAAACCCTTCTTATCACCACATACCCTTATCAAACCCTTCTTATCACCACATACCCTTACCAAACCCCTCTTATCCCCACATACCCTTACCAAACCCCTCTTATCCCCACATACCCTTATCAAACCCTTCTTATCCCCACAGCCCCTTATCAAACCCTTCTCATCCCCACATACCCTTATCAAACCCTTCTTATCCCCACAGCCCCTTATCAAACCCTTCTTATCCCCATAAACCCTTATCAAACCCTTCTTATCACCACATACCCTTATCAAACCCTTCTTATCCCCACATACCCTTATCAAACCCTTCTTATCCCCACAGCCCCTTATCAAACCCTTCTTATCCCCACAGCCCCTTATCAAACCCTTCTCATCCCCACATACCCTTATCAAACCCTTCTTATCCCCATAAACCCTTATCAAACCCTTCTCATCACCACATACCCTTATCAAACCGTTCTTATCACCACATACCCTTATCAAACCCTTCTTATCACCACATACCCTTATCAAACCCTTCTTATCACCACATACCCTTATCAACACAAACCCTTATCAATCCCTTCTTATCCCCACATACCCTTATCAAACCATTCTTATCACCACATACCCTTATCAAACCCTTCTTATCACCACATACCCTTATCAAACCCTTCTTATCCCCATAAACCCTTATCAAACCCTTCTCATCACCACATACCCTTATCAAACCGTTCTTATCACCACATACCCTTATCAAACCCTTCTTATCACCACATACCCTTATCAAACCCTTCTTATCACCACATACCCTTATCAACACAAACCCTTATCAATCCCTTCTTATCCCCACATACCCTTATCAAACCGTTCTTATCCCCACATACCCTTATCAAACCCTTCTTATCACCACATACCCTTATCAAACCCTTCTTATCACCACATACCCTTATCAAACCCTTCTTATCACCACATACCCTTATCAAACCCTTCTTATCCCCACATCCCCTTATCAAACCCTTCTTATCCCCATAAACCCTTATCAAACCCTTCTTATCACCACATACCCTTATCAAACCCTTCTTATCCCCACATACCCTTATCAAACCCTTCTTATCACCACATACCCTTATCAAACCCTTCTTATCACCACATACCCTTATCAAACCCTTCTTATCACCACATACCCTTATCAAACCCTTCTTATCACCACATACCCTTACCAAACCCCTCTTATCCCCACATACCCTTACCAAACCCCTCTTATCCCCACATACCCTTATCAAACCCTTCTTATCCCCACAGCCCCTTATCAAACCCTTCTCATCCCCACATACCCTTATCAAACCCTTCTTATCCCCATAAACCCTTATCAAACCCTTCTCATCACCACATACCCTTATCAAACCGTTCTTATCCCCACATACCCTTATCAAACCCTTCTTATCACCACATACCCTTATCAAACCCTTCTTATCACCACATACCCTTATCAACACAAACCCTTATCAATCCCTTCTTATCACCACATACCCTTATCAAACCGTTCTTATCCCCACATACCCTTATCAAACCCTTCTTATCACCACATACCCTTATCAAACCCTTCTTATCACCACATACCCTTATCAAACCCTTCTTATCACCACATACCCTTATCAAACCCTTCTTATCCCCACATCCCCTTATCAAACCCTTCTTATCCCCATAAACCCTTATCAAACCCTTCTTATCACCACATACCCTTATCAAACCCTTCTTATCCCCACATACCCTTATCAAACCCTTCTTATCACCACATACCCTTATCAAACCCTTCTTATCACCACATACCCTTATCAAACCCTTCTTATCACCACATACCCTTACCAAACCCCTCTTATCCCCACATACCCTTACCAAACCCCTCTTATCCCCACATACCC
This sequence comes from Osedax frankpressi, assembly GCA_964035775.1. Taxonomy (NCBI): domain Eukaryota; kingdom Metazoa; phylum Annelida; class Polychaeta; order Sabellida; family Siboglinidae; genus Osedax; species Osedax frankpressi. The sequence continues at coordinate 11,366,626 of OZ038317.1, read as the reverse complement.
TTATCAAACCCTTCTTATCAACACAAACCCTTATCAAACCCTTCTTATCCCCACATACCCTTATCAAACCCTTCTTATCACCACATACCCTTATCAACCGTTCTTATCCCCACATGCCTTTATCAAACCCCTCTCATCCTCACATACCCTTATCAACCGTTCTTATCCCCACATACCTTTATCAAACCCTTCTTATCACCACATACCCTTATCAGACCCTTCTTATCAACACAAACCCTTCTTATCCCCACATACCCTTATCAAACCCTTCTTATCACCACATACCCTTATCAAACCGTTCTTATCCCCACATACCCTTATCAAACCCTTCTTATCACCACATACCCTTATCAAACCCTTCTTATCACCACATACCCTTATCAAACCCTTCTTATCACCACATACCCTTATCAAACCCTTCTTATCACCACATACCCTTATCAAACCCTTCTTATCACCACATACCCTTATCAAACCCTTCTTATCACCACATACCCTTACCAAACCCCTCTTATCCCCACATACCCTTACCAAACCCTTCTTATCCCCACATACCCTTACCAAACCCCTCTTATCCCCACATACCCTTATCAAACCCTTCTTATCAACACAAACCCTTCTTATCCCCACATACCCTTATCAAACCCTTCTTATCACCACATACCCTTATCAAACCGTTCTTATCCCCACATACCCTTATCAAACCCTTCTTATCACCACATACCCTTATCAAACCCTTCTTATCCCCACATACCCTTATCAAACCCCTCTTATCCCCACATACCCTTATCAAACCCTTCTTATCACCACATACCCTTATCAAACCCTTCTTATCACCACATACCCTTACCAAACCCCTCTTATCCCCACATACCCTTACCAAACCCCTCTTATCCCCACATACCCTTATCAAACCCTTCTTATCCCCACATACCCTTATCAAACCCTTCTTATCACCACATACCCTTATCAAACCCCTCTTATCCCCACATACCCTTATCAAACCCTTCTTATCCCCACATACCCTTATCAAACCCTTCTTATCCCCACATGCATTTATCAACCCCCTCTCATCCTCACATACCCTTATCAAACCCCTCTTATCCCCACATACCCTTATCAAACCCTTCTTATCCCCACATGCATTTATCAACCCCCTCTCATCCTCACATACCCTTATCAACCGTTCTTATCCCCACATACCTTTATTAAACCCTTCTTATCCCCACATGCCTTTACCCATAACTATAATATTAAAATATAATTTATTTTATATAAAACTTTTAATAAAAGTCAGTTACTCAAATTTCAATATAATCTTATGAAAGTAAATTAAGATTTATTTAATTTATTATAATTCAATAATAACAAAGTTATTTGAACAATGATAAGTGAGTTGCTATTTAGTTATTGTTACTGTACAATGTACAATATACATTGTACAGTATACAGTGTACAGTGTACATATGTTAAAACCTATGAACTGACAACATTTTATTATACTTGATGAATCTTTATGAAGTTTTAATAATAAATACTTAACACAAAGTTATATTTTATAAGTTCAATATTTAGTAAATACACAATTATATCATAAAAACCTATTTTTATATGTAAAATAAATATGTTTAATTAGTTTTAGTAGTTGTTTATAAATATTATCTTTCATTAACTATATCTCATAATGTAATTATATATGAAATACAAAATAAATCTATTTTAAATAATATGGTTCTCTAGTAGATACCATTTAACCTATGACCTTGAATCTTCAAACTTCGAACCTTATTTAAGACCTTATATAAATCATAGTTCAAATATATATTGTTTTTGTGAAAGTACAGTAAAGATTTTAAATTTCAATTTATTGGCTTCTCTGATATATTTAGTTTGTAATATTATATAAAACACTAATATATATATATATATATATATGTATAGCACATGTCCAACATGCCCCATTCAATCCATTTGCCTTCCCTTAAACAACACCAAACCCCGCATTTCAGAACACGGTCGTATTCAGGAACCCACTCTCTGTCCACATTGCAACACTGGCCATTCTTTTCACATCGTACATAATCGCTCAATATTCGGGGACAAGCAGATGGTGAAGTTACAGGAGAGTCCAGGTGAGTACTCTTTGGTCCCGGTGAGTACTCTTTGGTCCCGGTGAGTACTCTTTGGTCCCGGTGAGTACTCTCTGATCCCGGTGAGTACTCTTTGGTCCCAGTGAGTACTCTGGTCCCGGTGAGTACTCTCTGATCCCGGTGAGTAATATCTGCACCTTGTGAGTAGTTTCTGTACCTTGTGACTACTCTCTGGCCCCGATGTGTAGTATCTGCACCTGGTGAGTAGTCTGTGTTCCTGGTAAGTACTCTGCACCTGGGTACATATTCTGATCCCATTTATCTTATTCCCTTTTGCTTAATGTCTACCCGCTCTCCCTGAATAATTATTATATAACTCTATAGGGTACATTGTACTATGTACAGTGTACTATGTATTGTTTACTATGTACTGTGTACTATGTACACTGTACTATGTACAGTTTACTATGTACTGTGTACTATGTACACTGTACTATGTACAGTTTACTATGTACTATGTACTGTTTACTATGTACTGTGTACTATGTACACTGTACTATGTACAGTTTACTATGTACTATGTACTGTTTACTATGTACTGTGTACTATGTACAGTGTACTATGTACTGTTTACTATGTACTGTGTACTATGTACACTGTACTATGTACAGTTTACTATGTACTATGTACTGTGTACTATGTACTGTGTACTATGTACACTGTACTATGTACAGTGTACTATGTACTATGTACTGTGTACACTGTACTGTGTACTATGTACAGTGTACTATGTACAGTGTACTATGTACAGTGTACTATGTACAGTGTACTATGTACAGTGTACTATGTACAGTGTACTATGTACAGTGTACTATGTACAGTGTACTATGTACAGTGTACTATGTACAGTGTACTATGTACAGTGTACTATGTACAGTGTACTATGTACAGTGTACTATGTACAGTGTACTATGTACAGTGTACTATGTACAGTGTACTATGTACAGTGTACTATGTACAGTGTACTATGTACAGTGTACTATGTACAGTGTACTATGTACAGTGTACTATGTACAGTGTACTATGTACAGTGTACTATGTACAGTGTACTATGTACAGTGTACTATGTACAGTGTACTATGTACAGTGTACTATGTACAGTGTACTATGTACAGTGTACTATGTACAGTGTACTATGTACAGTGTACTATGTACAGTGTACTATGTACAGTGTACTATGTACAGTGCACTATGTACAGTGTACTATGTACAGTGTACTATGTACAGTGTACTATGTACAGTGTACTATGTACAGTGTACTATGTACAGTGTACTATGTACAGTGTACTATGTACAGTGTACTATGTACAGTGTACTATGTACAGTGTACTATGTACAGTGTACTATGTACAGTGTACTATGTACAGTGTACTATGTACAGTGTACTATGTACAGTGTACTATGTACAGTGTACTATGTACAGTGTACTATGTACAGTGTACTATGTACAGTGTACTATGTACAGTGTACTATGTACAGTGTACTATGTACAGTGTACAATGTACAGTGTACTATGTACAGTGTACTATGTACAGTGTACTATGTACAGTATACTATGTACAGTGTACTGTGTACAGTTTAAAGTGTACTATATAATGCAACTAATTTTACTGCAATGTATACAATAAACTTACACTATATCTAATACCCTAAAACTAACTACTATATTACTATCTAATCCTACCTAAGCTACCTTATCCCCTCGGGTGACATGCCCCCGAACCCCTACTAAATACTACTCAGCTTAGCCCCACCCTTACCGTACATCAAACCCCGCAGATGATATGCCCCCGGGACAGACCCCCTACACTGTTGTTGTCATTGCTCATGCTAACCTCGTTGACAAGGTTCAACCCGGAGATAGAGTGACCGTCACTGGTATTTATAGAGCTGCACCCCTCAAGGTCAATATTTGTATTAATGATCTTCTCATATCCTTGACCCCTTACAACTTATTTATATCAATTATTTTACAATTCATTTGCACTTATATTTCTTCTCTCTATGAGTCATACTCTGTGTGAGTCATACACTGTATGACTCATACTCTGTATGAATCATACTCTATATGACTCATCCTATATATGGCCTCTATATTAACAGTGTCTCAATTCTTACTAGCAGTGTAATGCAATGTTTAATGAAGCAACTTAATAAGTTATAACTTAATAAGTTAATAAGTTATTAGTTCATATACCTTTATCATTTTCACCACTCTCAACTTGAAAACCATCTCTACTCACCTCCCTCGAACACATCAGGACAATCCAAGGCAATCTAACGTGAAATCTGTATTCAAAACACACATCGATGTTGTACATTACAGGAAGTTGGATTCTAGTAGATTACATTCGTCCGATGATGCTGGGTTAGTCTTAGGATCTTTGTTTGTTTTATTTCATTTATGATCTTTGTACCTTATATAATAGGTTCGTATAATTTTTTTTAAATTTGATACCCTGTATCTATTTTTGGTCAATGGCATTTTCGTCATTTAGATTTTTATGTAATTTTCATTTTCATGTGATATGTGTGTTTTTATGGTATTCATATTTGAAATCTATTAATATTATAAATATTATATTATAAGTATTGATTTTATTTTATCTATTATCTATAAAATGTTCCTTACAAATTATTTAAGATTATGTATTAATAATGCAGCCAAAGTTATGATATTTATATGTTGATGTATATTACTTTAAATGTAAAACTAATGGTTTTGTTTTTAAATAGTGTATAAAGTATACAAAAATATTAGCAGTCATTTAAACTCTAATAAGTTAAATATTTTATTTGGGAATATTTTAAATTGTAGATAATTCTTATTTATAATGAATTTTAAATCATCGCTGTTGATTCCAAATAGTTTGTATTTATTTATATAAATATCTATGTACTATTTAAAGGTATAATTATATTATAATGCATTTAATACAGCAAATTAACTATTCAAATATTAACGATTGTTTCTTTTGTGTCAAAGATAGACTTTATGTCGAAGAATAACTTCTTTGTGTAAATAAATAGATTTTAATTATATTTATTAATTATGTTAACAGGATACACATTATTTTAACTCATAACAGAATGAAATCTGTATGCATAATTATTTTTGTATATAAGATTAAATATCTAAAATATAACATATTTATTAATATTGTAATTTAATATGAAAAACTAGATTATTTATAAATTTCATAAATCTGATAAAATAAGAAATACATTTATTAATCAGAGATTCTACTTTTTACATTTATTTTTATGTAAATAAATATATACCGTGACATTAATGTTAAATGGTAAAAATCAATTTGCATTCATTTTTAGTTTATTGAATAGATTTAGATTTATAAAATATCTAAATATTATTTGTTTGAAATTAAATTTGAAGTATAAAATTTAATTGATCGAGAATTGTAAATTTCACAAATTTTTTGGGCAAAATAATATTTTAAATAACTAAAATCATTTCTTGATATCAATAATTATATAATTTTAATAATCTGTTATCATTTATAACAATGTATAAAATATATAATTACTAGTTTCTATTCAATAAATTTAGATTCTATACAATCGAAGCCTTAATCACTTCTTCTGAACATTATCCGTTAGGTCTTGCGCAATGCTTTCTGAAGAGAGGATTGAAGAGATAAAGTCTATCAGCAAACATGAAGACATTTACGAAAGTCTAGCATCTGCTCTTGGTCAGTTGGTTATTATTTCCTCGTGGTCAGTTGGTTATTACGTATATTTTCTGGTGGTTGTATTGTCACTCCTAATCGGTTTACACCCGTCCCCTTCCTCTAACCCCCACCCCATCCCGTTTGCCCACATTCCTCTAACTCTTGCAGCTCCCAGTATCTTTGAGAATGAGGATATCAAGAAAGGAATTCTAATGCAATTATTTGGTGGTTCTCGGAAGGATTTTAAGGCAAACGGAAGACCCGAGTTTAGAAGCGACATCAACATCTTATTATGTGGTGACCCCGCGACCTCAAAATCTCAACTTCTACAGTTAGTGGTAAACCTCTACACCTCACACTACCCCTCTAGACCTCATTACACCTCACACTAACCCTCTCCACCTCACTACACCTCATACTCACCCTCTCCATCTCACCTCACCTCACTACACCTCACACTAACCCTCTAAACCTCACTACACCTCACACTACCCTTCTCCACCTCACTACTAACCCTCTCCACCTCACTACTAACCTCTACACTTCACACTACTCCACTCCACCTCACTACTAATCATATAGACTTCAAACTACCCCTCTCCACCTCACTACACCTCAAACTAACCCTCTCCACCTCACCTCACTACACCTCACACTCAACCTCACCACCTCACCTCACCTCACTACACCTCACACTCAACCTCACCACCTCACCTCACCTCACTACACCTCACACTCACCCTCTCCACCTCACTACACCTCATACTAACCCTCTACACCTCACTACACCGCACTACATTTTACACTACCCCTCTACACCTCACTACACTTTACACTACCCCTCTCCACCTCACTACACCTCATACTAACCCTCTCCACCTCTCTCCACCTCACTACACCTCACACAAACCCTCACCACCTCACTACACCTCACACTACCCCTCTCCACCTCACTACACCTCATACTCACCCTCTCCATCTCACCTCACCTCACTACACCTCACACTAACCCTCTAAACCTCACTACACCTCACACTACCCTTCTCCACCTCACTACTAACCCTCTCCACCTCACTACTAACCTCTACACTTCACACTACTCCACTCCACCTCACTACTAATCATATAGACTTCAAACTACCCCTCTCCACCTCACTACACCTCAAACTAACCCTCTCCACCTCACCTCACTACACCTCACACTCAACCTCACCACCTCACCTCACCTCACTACACCTCACACTCAACCTCACCACCTCACCTCACCTCACTACACCTCACACTCACCCTCTCCACCTCACTACACCTCATACTAACCCTCTACACCTCACTACATTTTACACTACCCCTCTACACCTCACTACACTTTACACTACCCCTCTCCACCTCACTACACCTCATACTAACCCTCTCCACCTCTCTCCACCTCACTACACCTCACACAAACCCTCACCACCTCACTACACCTCACACTACCCCTCTCCACCTCACTACACCTCACACTACTCCTCTCCACCTCACTACACCTCACACTCACCCTCTCCACCTCACTACACCTCACACTACTCCTCTCCACTTCACTACAACTCACACTACTCCTCTCCACTTCACTACACCTCACACTCACCCTCTCCACTTCACTACACCTCACACTACCCCTCTCCACTTCACTACACCTCACACTACCCCTCTCCACCTCACTACACCTCACACTCACCCTCTCCACCTCACTACACCTCACACTACTCCTCTCCACTTCACTACACCTCACACTACTCCTCTCCACCTCACTACACCTCACACTCACCCTCTCCACCTCACTACACCTCACACTACTCCTCTCCACTTCACTACACCTCACACTACTCCTCTCCACTTCACTACACCTCACACTCACCCTCTCCACTTCACTACACCTCACACTCACCCTCTCCACTTCACTACACCTCACACTACCCCTCTCCACCTCACTACACCTCACACTAACCCTCACCACCTCACTACACCTCACACTAACCCTCTTCACCTCTCTCCACCTCACACTAACCCTCTCTTAGGTATGTCTTCAAGTTGGTGCCCAGGTCTCAGTACACTTCTGGTAAAGGCACTTCCGCAGTTGGACTGACCGCCTACATCACTAAGGATGCCGAAACGAAACAACTCGTGTTGCAGACGTTCGTATAGCCGATATGACGCGATATGATGTAATAGCTGTGACGCAATAGCTGTGACGCAATAGCTGTGACGCAATAGCTGTGACGCAATTGCCACCGACTCACAAACTATCCATTGTGTTCCCGTGAGAAGTTAACAGAAATGAACTGTACATCGTAATAAGTGAATAAAATTCCTTGATAAACTAATAAAACATTATATAGTTTCCATTATAGAAACTATTCAGTTCGCATAATCTAGCCCCCATCTGTCACTCTAACCCCGACAATAAAACCCACCACCAACAGTGGAGCTCTAGTGTTGGCTGACAATGGAGTTTGTTGCATTGACGAATTCGACAAAATGTCCGAGAGTGCCAGATCAGTTCTCCACGAAGTCATGGTTATTGCATCATAGCTATTAGCTAATCGCCTATTAAGTAATAACTGGTTGGCGTAAAGTTTCTGAAATTTATTAAAAGACCATTAAATTTTAAATTCAGTTATGATTTTTACCATTAAAATTATATCTTTTAGCTTTCATGATTCTCAACTGTACTAAGTATGCGTATTACATCACTATTACATCATTATTACATCACTACGTGTTTACAGGAGCAACAAACGTTGTCGATTGCTAAGGCCGGTATCATTTGCACGATGAACGCACGTACGTCTGTTTTGGCAGCTGCAAATCCAATTGGCTCTCAGTGGGATAAGAATAAGACCATAGTAGAGAATATTCAATTGCAACACACACTGCTTTCAAGGTCACTAGAATGTTAGAGATCGAATTCGATTTTGCCTTCGTTCCTAATGAAATAAGTTATATATAATTTCTATGATATATCATTTTTGCAGTTTATCAAATTAATTTTTATTTTTAATTTCAAATTTAATAATTATAAATTAAATTTCTCAGCACTTTATTCAACACTTTACTTTACAATTCATGTTCTTTACCATTACAGGTTTGACTTGATTTTCCTAATGTTGGATCCTCAAAATGAAGCTTTTGACCGTCGCCTAGCAAATCATTTGGTGTCCCTATACTACCAGGACTCCGAACAATTACATACCGACACAATGGTTGACACTATTCATTATATTCCATTGTTTAGTTGCAACCATAAATAGATTTGACGATCTAAAACCTTAAATCTGCTGCAAGGAATTATTATAGCAATTGTTAATAATTTTCTTTTATTTAATAATTTAAATATTCTTTTATGTTATATAACACCGTAATAATATCTTATACATTATTCTTTAATTAAAACAATTATATTCATTTATTAAGTACACCCAGGAGGTAATACAGCGAGAAATTGCAAACCTAACTTAACTCACGACACGCAGGACATGAACCTCTTGAAGGACTATCTGTCTTACGCGAAGGAGTTTGTGAAACCACAGCTCACTGACGAAGCAAGTCAATCCTTAATCGAAAGTTACTTAGAGATGAGACGTATTGGTAGTGGACGAGGACAGGTTTATTGTTTTATTGTCGCCATTAATTCACTATTAATTAGTTATTACTAATAGTTATTATTAATTTGTTATTACTGTTATTAATTAAATTATTATTAGTATGCTTATTAATTAGTTCTTATAATTAGTGCTCTCACTTTCTCTAATAATGTTCTATTAAAGGTATTTCAATCTTTTTAAATTAAGATAATATCTTTTTGTCCCTCTACGATTTGCTCATCCCTATTGTTCCTACTCCACGAATCTGTGATTTGAAATGATTTCTGACCCAATCACTTTTAAACGCTGGTAACATCCGCTACTCGTAAATCAGCTCTTTTCCTCATTCATCCTAAGCGACCTTATCTCCGTACATTGCGTCGACAACCCCTTCCGCTGACAATGATCTCTAACCCCGAATATCCTCCGCAGATTTCCGCTTACCCTCGACAACTCGAGTCTTTGATCCGAATCTCCGAAGCTCATGCCAAGATGAGACTCTCCGACGTTGTCACCGTCAAGGACGTTCAGGAGGCTAGAAGGTTTGCTGAATGTAATTTTGTTAATCCCGCTCGCCAGTAGTTCATGTCCTTACTTTCATTACTTTCATTACTTTCATTAGTTTCGTTACTTTCATTCATTTCATTACTTTCATTACTTTCATTCATGTCCTTACTTTCATTACTTTCATTACTTTCATTACTTTCATTAGTTTCATTAGTTTCATTAGTTTCGTTACTTTCATTCATTTCATTACTTTCATTACTTTCATTCATGTCCTTACTTTCATTACTTTCATTAGTTTCGTTACTTTCATTCATTTCATTACTTTCATTACTTTCATTACTGGCATTACTTTCATTCATTTCATTCATTTCATTACTTTCATTACTTTCATTACTGTCATTCCTTTCATTACTTTCATTACTTTCATTCATTTCATTACTGTCATTCATTTCATTACTTTCATTCATTTCATTCCTTTCATTACTTTCATTCATTTCATTACTTTCATTACTGTCATTCCTTTCATTACTTTCATTACTTTCATTCATTTCATTACTTTCATTACTTTCATTACTGTCATTCCTTTCATTACTTTCATTCATTTCATTCCTTTCATTACTTTCATTACTTTCATTACTGTCATTCCTTTCATTACTTTCATTACTTTCATTCATTTCATTACTTTCATTACTTTCATTACTGTCATTCATTTCATTACTTTCATTCATTTCATTCCTTTCATTACTTTCATTCATTTCATTACTTTCATTACTGTCATTCCTTTCATTACTTTCATTACTTTCATTCATTTCATTACTTTCATTACTTTCATTACTGTCATTCCTTTCATTACTTTCATTCATTTCATTACTTTCATTACTTTCATTACTTTCATTACTTTCATTACTTTCATTAGTTTCGTTACTTTCATTCATTTCATTACTTTCATTATTTTCATTCATTTCATTACTTTCATTACTTTCATTCCTTTCATTCCTTTCATTACTTTCATTACTTTCATTCCTATCATTGTCACTCTTGCCCTATATTAGATTACATCGTGAAGCATTGAAACAAGCCGCCATTGATCCGGCTACTGGCAAAATTGATGTATCAATCCTCATGACAGGTTGGAAAATACCTAGAATCTCACCAAACTAATGAAAGTGAAATCTCCCCAAACAATTCATTACTCTCTCATATCCACAAACGATGTAAAAATATCTATCCCCTAGACCAATCGCTACCCCCTATCTTCAGAGCCATCATCACCCCTATCTCCGAGAACACATCACCTCTCCTAATCTCAGAACTATAACCTCCCGAATTCTATAATCCATCGTCACCATCTCCCAGTTTCATCACCGTCCCCATTTCATGATCGGAGCGGCTAGAAACCCACAGGAGCTCCCTCTATTCCCTCTATCACTTTAGCTTCTCCTTTACCTCGTTCATTTTGTTGAAAGGTATGAGTGGAGCCGCCAGGAGAAAACGAGCTGAGAAGGCCGCCCTCGTCAAGGAGATCATGAAGACCAAACAACTCTCCTCGGGCATGGGCAGCAGTGTCCAGTACATGAAACTGTTTGAGGAATATCGCTCCAAGGCCCAAGAGAAGTTCTCGGAAGGGGTTCGACTTTATTTACTTATTAACCAATCAGATTCTAGTATTTTCAACTTAGAAATATTTACATCAATCAAGTATTTAAATTATTTATAATAAATACAAAATATGTATATATTATATTATATTTGATTATTTGTTTATGCATGACATTTATACTTTTAGTTTATAACCAAAGATATGTTCGACGAAATTCTTAAAGATATTCAAGATGATGGAGAAATTGTAAGGACAGGAATGTCAATAAGACTATGTTAAAAACACTAAATCATTTGTTGATGTTATATTGATGTTTTGATTATCTATTTTTATTTAGTTGTAGTTTTATTATTAATAAAATAATTAATTATAAAAGGCCTGATGTTTAAAAATACTACATGTGAATTTCTATTTCTATGTTAATAATTATTATATTCTAAAGCAAAACTTAATTATATAAAATTATTATAAAAAGACTTATAAACATTAAATATTAACCATGATGCATATACTATATTAGTAATTGGTATATTTTATTTTAATTATTAATATACTCGTGAATTCAATAGCAAATATTTTTTGACTATAATATTCTGTAATAAAAATTACAAATATTTACTCATTTAATTTATACAATATTCTTAAATAAACTAAAGTATTGTTTACAAGGTATTAAATATTGTGCCTAATATTAAAACAATCAACTGCTTGTTACACATACCAACATACTAGTGTAATGTATATATATTATTTAAAATGATATATTTTGATTTGATTATTAACAAATTTACAACAGTCAAAATTATTTGATTTTATAAAATTGCATTCGCAACAAATCTGGGAATTCTTTTAAATTTGTACTTGAGGAATTAAACAAAAATACAGTTATGAATTTTTGAATGTTAATTATTCTAGCTTAAAACAATTACTCTTTTTAATTATCCTATTATAGTTTCAATTAGATGTTTTATTTTAATTAATAACTAGCAATGTACAATACATATCAGATTGACTAAATATTGTATAATCTTCCCTATAGTATATCATTTATATATATTTCTATTATTTAGCAACATATAACTAACTTATATTCTCCATATTTAAAATATTCGAACATATTAAATGAATTCGAATTTATTAATAAATTGATAGATTTTTTAAACAAATTTATTAATGGAATTTCAATAGATAACTAAGATTGTTAAATTATTTGTTAATATTTAATAATCTATAAAACATGAGTAAATATTACTTAAATATTGAAAATAACTATACCATTAATTATAAAATATAAAATAGCAAAATTGAATTTCTTATAAATCTAATTTTGTATTGTTTAATTAAGTTTGCTAGATCAATATCTACTTTCATGGTATTTTATTTTCAGATATATATATTACCAAATAATAACCCTGCATCTGTAAAATATAACATACAAAGTTAATAAAACATTGATTTAATTAATTTATTAATGGATCACAATTGTACATTTTGTATCATGTAATTTTTGTCCATCATAAATAATATTTCCTGAATATTAAATAGTACAATGTAAATTCAATTGCTGGTTAGTCGATGTTTTGGTCAAATTCTTCATTATTTTCATTAGGTTGTTGCGCAATGTAATCCCTGATCAAATTGGCAATATTTCCATTGTGATGCATTTGCTGCATGTCCTGAAATGAAGGAGAACAATAATTGTTAATGATGGTAGTTTTTATTCTTAAAAATTGTTAATTTAAGAATTAAGCTGAGTCGTGTTTATTGAGGGATTTAATAAGGCAAAGTTTAGGTCGAACCCTGATACCGATTCCGGGAAATATGGAAGCGACGAAGCTGCTTAGTCCCGTGGGCATACTCGGCACGGATCCGCCGTTTTCCCTGAAAGAGATCTCGTTAAGGACGTTAAGGCTTAGCTAGTACTGGGTGGAGAACGAGAAATAATAAATACAAAAATACAAACTTGTCCGTGACTTTGGAATTGTATTCGCAAAAGTTTTTCAACGGAGGAATCGGATCGTAATACATGACCGACTCATTTTTGCATTTCTATGAAACGGAGGAGATTCAGGAAAGATATATTCTAGGTATTATTTACGATGCGGAGGATGAGAACGCAATAAAAAGAACCGAAAAAGGGCGCATACAACTGAGATACGGAGAGAGCGGAAATCCGAAGGGGTTTGAGAGCGACGCATTTAGAAACCAACCGTTGACAGCAATTGGATGACATCTTCGTAATCTGATAAAATAATGTGCCTGAAGACATTGCGGGGAACCTCGCCGGTGAAATTAGAATTGGTGCTGCGGCGGAATGAAGGGTTTAGTGGTAGGAGAGATTGAAGCTAGGGGTAAAGTGGGCGCTAAGGTGAAGGTAGTTAGTTGAGGGTGAACGAGTTGAGAGCGATGAGGTGAAGGTGAGTTAGGCGAGGATGAAAGAGAGGAAGGTGTGAGTGAGATGGAAGGGGAAAATATAAATATTTGCGCAAACAATTGATAACTGCTAGAGAAAAATTGTAGAGAAGAAAAATCAAGTTGAATTTAGAGGCAACCGAGTCCAACCAAAACTAACACAATAAACCAAAACTAACAATAAACCAATACTAACAATAAACCAAAACTAACAATAAACCAATACTAACAATAAACCAAAACTAACAATAAACTAACAATAAACCAACACTAACAATAAACCAAGACTAACAATAAACCAAGACTAACAATAAACCAATACTAACAATAAACCAATACTAACAATAAACCAATACTAACAATAAACCAAGACTAACACTAAACCAAGACTAACAATAAACCAATACTAACAATAAACCAATACTAACGCAATAATCTTGCTTTTCACATGAGGTGTGTAGCGTAACATTGCAACCTGTGCATTCTTAACCAACCAATCCGGAACTTTCAGTTTCTTTACCTTCCACAATTGGCTCGTGCGGGTCGCATATAACTGGTACAGTTGCTTCAGACCATTGGGGTCAGCACTTTGGGAGCGAGGAACAAGAGAGTAGTTAAATTAGAGTTAGATTTGCTTAAAAGTAGTAGTTAATATGTACGCAATTCAAATAAAATGAATTCGCTGATGACATTCTAAAGTATTAATCTCGTAATTATTAATTTTCATTAATTGACCCATTAATTATTAATATATTTTATAAATATATCCTTTGTCTAAATACTCACTAAATAATGAAAACAATTATAAGGATATACCTTTTTGTGCAGAATAGTTCATGTTTTTTGATGGATTCGTGTAAAATAATCATACAAGATTTACATAAATAGTCGAGCATTCCGGGAAATGACAACAGAGCAGTTTGAAGCTGTGAATATATAAATATAAATCAGTTAATTTTCATTTTTTATTTAGAATAAAATAAATTCTTAATTGAATTAAACAAAATAATAATAATAATAATAATAATTAAAATAAAGAAAAATTAAGACAAAATCTTAAGAATAAAATTCATAAGAAATGTATTATAACTATTGTGAAATACTTGTACATACATGTATGTATATTCCTATAGTAAGAATCTTAATATAAAGTAACATAGCATGATTATCAAACCATTTCATCTGCTTTCAAAGCGTAAATATCTCTATCCTCTTTGGGCAGTCGCCCGAAACGAGATAATTTGAAGTAACTCAACGCTACCGAAAAGTTCCAGTTTGGCAAGGAATTGAGAAGCTTGATCTCCTTTGAAAATAGATTTTAGTAGAGATATTCAAACAATCGTAGACCAAAATAATAACAAAAAGTAGCTAAAATTGATGGACAAAGATATAAATAATGTATATCTTAAAGATAAAAATTTCAGGTATAAGAATTGCTAACTGAATTGTCTTCGAAAATTTTGATGACGAATTTGAAATTATTGTCCTTCAAAGCCATGAAGTCCATGATCAGAAGGATTCCCAAAGGATCCGAGCGGTCAAGCCTGCATAGGGTCGGGTTCGTTACTCGAGTAAAGTCGAGGGTCGAGGGTCGATAGTGGACAGTCGGTCGACTAACGAATACAGGAGCTTGCAGATTTCGAGGCTGGTCCGATAGCAACAAATCTTACTGATGTTCAGCATATGCCTGTACAGAATGATGTAAAAAGTCCTGCGGAATGGATGCGAGGATTCGAATGTAATCATGTATTATTTAAGACAGCTAGAATCTCAAAAGTAAGATAACGTATAATTTATTATCATATAATAAAATTTAGAGAAACTAGAAAATTGATGGTAAAAAAGTAATAATAATACAAATGTAATTTCTCAAGATCAGATAAAGCTAAAGATCAGATAAAGATCAGATAAAGCTAGTGACCTTTATGACCTCAAGGACATATTATGTGCCATTAAAAGGTAGGCGTCAAATCTCTAAAGGTCGTGAAAAGGTCGAACTCGCAATGACCTCTCAAGTCTACAAACCTATTTTCCCTTTTATGGAAATCAATCCTAATCGAAGTGTCCGCCATGTCAAACTTTGAGTGAAAGCATTTCTCGAGGAAGTAGAGGGACCGATCTACGGACGAAGCAACAAGAGATAGGGGGTGGTCGTGGTAATGGGGTTTGCAGAGGTGGTGGTCGTGGTAATGTGGTTTGCAGAGGTGGTGGTCGTGGTAATGTGGTTTGCAGAGGTGGTGGTCGTGGTAACGGGGTTCGCGGAGGGGGTGGTCGTGGTAACGGGGTTCGCGGAGGGGGTGGTCGTGGTAACGGGGTTCGCGGAGGGGGTGGTCGTGGTAACGGGGTTCGCGGAGGGGGTGGTCGTGGTAACGGGATTCGCGGAGGGAGTGGTCGTGGTAACGGGGTTCGCGGAGGGGGTGGTCGTGGTAACGGGGTTCGCGGATGGGGTTGTCGTGGTAACGGGGTTCGAGGAGGGTGTGGTAGTGGTAACGGGGTTTGCGGAGGGGGTGGTCGTGGTAACGGGGTTCGCGGAGGGGGTGGTCGTGGTAACGGGGTTCGCGGAGGGGGTGGTCGTGGTAACGGGGTTCGCGGATGGGGTTGTCGTGGTAACGGGGTTCGAGGAGGGTGTGGTAGTGGTAACGGGGTTCGCGGAGGGGGTGGTCGTGGTAACGGGGTTCGCGGAGGGGGTGGTCATGGTAACGGGGTTCGCGGAGGTAGTGGGGTTATACTACGACTAGGATACGGTAATGTGGTGCGTCGGTGGAATCGGGGAGGCAATGGAAGTGACGAGGAAGACGAGAAGGAGACGAGGCAACGCGGGAAGGTTCGGGAAGCTAAATAGCTACCCCTAGGCTAAGTGTACACGTGTCAAATAGACCAACATGAGCAATCGGCTGCAGCTTTCTTATCCTCCGACTGAGCCAACATATAGCTCATCTGCTGTAGAATCTCAATGTGGTAAGCATGCTTCTCAAACAATTTCTGCGAATAAGAAAGATAAAATAAAGGTGCCATTGGGTATTTAGGGTAGAGGGAGATGAGGGTATGGGATGATAAAATGTAGGAAGAAATATGTAGGGAGATTATCGTGTAAAGGGGTTTAGGAAGTTGGAAGTATAGGACGATTAGGTTTAAAAGGAAGTAGGTCTAAGAATATAATTTAAAAAATGTTTTAATTGTATAGAGTTTAAAACTTGAAAATTGTATATAACATGAGGTTTGAAATGATTTAAAAAAACATAATTACAAATACATTAAAATTATATATAAAAAGATTATAAAATGTTTGAGCAGTTATACAGTTGATGAAAAAATAATAACAAAGAAATTTACAATTATAATGGAAATGAAATATTTGAAAAAGGTTAAAATTATAAAATTATGATTTCAGAGTTAATATTAATTTGATACATTATAAATACATTATAAATAATTATAATATTATAAATATTATTCATCTTTAAGGCATATTTATATTTACTTATATTTACTTATATTACATGCATAAATACTCATTATAGTAATCTTATACTTATAGTAATTACAACTATATAATTCAAAACAATATATTATATAAATATAATACAAAGGAAACAATGTTGATGTTTTTTTTATTTATAAATAAAATACACTTGTGTCCAATTAAAAGTTAATGTACTTTTCAAAAAAATGTACTATACAAAATTAAAGATTTGATCTGTTAACATAAATACTAATAGAAATAACTGATATCAATTGTAGACATGTTTTAAATATAAAAAGTGAAATAAAGTTTCCTTGGTTTATTTTAATTTAATTAAATATCCACATTCTATTAGCAGGAGTATTAATGCAATTTTTATAAAATATTTATAAATTTATCACACCTTTCCACTATTTGTATTTTTATTTATATATATATTTTTATTATTATTAATTGTGTAGGAATAAATACTATTTTTAACATATTATTTCACCTATTAAATAATAAACATATTATACTTATTTTTCTTTTATATCATATCTAAATAATATAAACTATATTTTATTTATAGAATATATATTTTGGAATTATATCAATATTGTAAAACTTTGTTTCAAAAAAGTAAGTAATGAATTTATTTGCGAGAGGACAAGTAATGATTTGACTTAAAAAATAGAACTGTGATATTGTTATAAAAAAATCTTTAAAAACACTAATAGTTAGAATACTACTACTAATTAAACAACTTTATAACAAAATAGGAATGTTACCAAAGAGACATAAGGTACATAAGGTATTGTTATCTGTTTCATTCCGAGGTCTAATTTTTATTTTCAAATTTGATAAATATTAAACAATCTATAAAAATCTCATTACTGGAAAAAATTCTCAAAATTAGAGTTTAATTTAACTTTTTCAAAAATTTAATTATAAAATATTATTTAAAATTATTTTGAAACAATTTTTTACTATTTTATTTTATGCAGATTATTTATTATAGGTGTGTTAAATAATATTCAAAATATTATGTTTAAATATGGAAATATTGACAATAAATATAAAACATGTAAAAATCTAATCATTTGTAAAATGTTATCATATTTTAAATACATTATTTTGAATACAAATCTAAAATAAGATACTACTTTATAAAAGTAATTCAATTTTGTAATTTGCATGATATTTATAAAATATAAATATAAAATAATCAAGTTTTACTTTTTCAGCCATTATATTGTTTCCAAAGGTAATACATTATATGATTAAATATAACTGTAATGATTTATTGAACGTATAGATGTAAATAGAATATAAAGAAACATTATAAATTGAGTTGTATATGCAGATAATAGCATTGGAGTAATGTAACTAAATACGTATTTTCATAGGGGAATTTATCATAGAAGATATCATATCTAGATATTTATTTTTCGTAGTGAATAATTTTTATACTTTGCCGAAATAGACAAATATAACAATGGGTTTTGCACCTAGGCCCAGATATTTGGAATTACTAACAACCAGCCGATCTTCATTGGCGGATTCAACAGCTTGTTCAAAGAGAATCTGTACCTTGATATACTCAGGGCTTTGGGTGAACATGAAGTAGTTTCCTTCGTCGTTGCAGGACGGGTTTAAATCTGGAGACATCATTATGCCTAGGAATGGGGTTAAGGCTGGGTTCAAATATATACTATTACGACTAGTGGTAGTATTTATGTGGGTTTAAGATTTAAGTTATAATTTGACCTAGAATTGAGTGTAGGTTGAGTGCAATTATACAATTAAAATAAATACATTAAACAGTAGTAGTAGTAGTGTTTATACGGGGTTTAGGGGCTAGCTAGGTTTATAGTATACGTTATCATTATTCCGCACAGCGGGGGTGGAACTTAGGGTTTAAAGAGGTTCGTCATCCCCGCTAGTGGAATAGTTTACTGAAGCGATTACGTCGATTACCGATATTTTTAGAGTCAGGCCACGATTCCAAAGGCTTTATGAAAACACCATCCATCATATATCGAGTTCTATCCTTATTCGCCTTGACGCTGCAACAGATGTACACATTAGATTATCACGAATACCGACTTACTTTCAACTAAGTATAGGAAATGTAAAGACTTTGATTACTTTAACGCATTATTTATTCAGCTGAAGGTGTTTAATAAATCCGAAGCTGCGTCGTCAGATGGATTAAATATCAATAAAGCTGAAATCGCTAAACCTAGAAACATTTCTGACAGCGTTGGTTCCGAACTTCTTTTGGGCCTCGGAATGGAAACACAAGTGTCTGAAGGACATGCGGGATGGTGAAACATCATGTGATAATATGTGACCAATGTTAGTCAACCGGGATTTAAATAATAATAATTATTTTTAAAATAATTAATTCTGAATTATTTCACAATGTTTGAATAAACCTTTTGATCACTTTCAAATTATGGTCTAGTTTTTTTGTTTCCACCCTTGGAACAAAATCGTTGCCGTAAATTTCTCTAGCCAGTAGTCCAATTTCCTCGACCTTATCGAATGAATACACCATAACTTCATGATTTATATCAATGTTAAAATGTATGGCATTGTAACATGTAATCACTAAAGTTTTCTTATAATGAAACACTAATTTCTAATAGTTTGGTATTCGAATGTCTCCCACTTACACGAACACAACATTAGTAACACAAACAGTTACACTTTCTTCTTTTATTTCAGGTTTATTTCTCTTTTTTTTGTTAGCCTTATTTCTTTTGCGTTTATTATACTTGGAAAGGGAGGCGAGTGCACCCGAAGTTGGAGGAGGAGCAGTTACGGAGATGTCATCTCTACCCCGTTCTCCGTTCAAACTCTCGAGCTTACTATCTGATAACTGGTGTAGTGGTGACATGGATGAGCAAAGATAAACAGGAAGCGTATCATAAAATATATTTATTGAAACTACATAAAAAAAACAATTTTAATGAGCATCGCTAACTTTTTCAGAAGAATTAGTTGAAGAGATACTATCATTTCTTTTTAGATCATCTATATTCTTTCAAAACAAATTGGATTTTGTTTATAAAATCATAAAACATATTAAATTATAATTTAATTTTTATAAAATAATTGTTTACATATTAATTAAATATATAAAATGTTGTGATACTAGATTATATGCAGAGCTATATACAATAACTATATATAACAATGGAATAAAAAATATCATCAGGAAAATGTAACCAATAAGTTTTATGAATACATTATGAATTCTTTATAAATATTATAAATACTTTATAAATACATTCTGAGTACATTATGAATAATTTATAAACACATTGTAAATACATTATAAATACTTTATGAACACATGAATACTTTATAAATACATTATGAATACATTATAAATAGATTGTGAATACATTATAAATACTTTATGAACACATGAATACTTTATAAATACATTATGAATACATTATAAATAGATTGTGAATACATTATAAATACTTTATGAACACATGAATACTTTATAAATAAATTTTGAATACATTATAAATAGATTATAAATACATAAATGCATTATAAATACATAAATACATTATAAATACATTATGAATACATTATAAATACATTATGAATAGTTTATGAATACATTATCTAATCTCTATGAATACTTTAAGAATGTATTATTAATACATTATGAATACATTATAAACACATTGTGAATACATTATAAATAGTTTAGGAATACAATATGAATACTTTATTAATACATTATTGATATATTATAAATAGTTTATGAATACAATATGATACTTTATTAATATAATATTATTAAATCATGACTATATTATGAATACTTTATGAATATTTAAAATTTGATATAATGAAATTAAAGAACATTTATTAATATTCTTATAAAAAAATAAAAATTTGCTTACAAAGAATATACTTAAATACTTAAATCTTAAATGTAATTGAAGCTCATATCAAAATAAAACTACTAACAAGATCTTCTGTATCAAGTGATTCTTCATCAGCGGATAGCGATATCGAAGAATCAAGTTCTTCAGCTAAAGTATAGTATTTGAGTCTCAATTATATATATTAATTGCAAATGAATAGAAATGTATGATTATATAATATGTATTATTT
Source organism: Osedax frankpressi (assembly GCA_964035775.1). Lineage (NCBI taxonomy): Eukaryota > Metazoa > Annelida > Polychaeta > Sabellida > Siboglinidae > Osedax > Osedax frankpressi. Next base: position 11,345,054 of record OZ038317.1, on the reverse strand, counting down.
AAATTAAATCAAGATTTAGTTATAATATTCACAAACAAAATAAATATTTACTAATTAATAATGGATAGAATGTATTATAAAATATTATTCATTTATTAATTAGTGTGATGTCATCAAATGTAACTATTTTAAATTTGAAAATATACAAATTATAGAATATTCATAAACGCTTTTCATTTTACATTATCTAAAATAATAAATAATTTATGAGGTATATTGAAAATACAAAATATTAAATTATACACTATCATATAACTAATAAATGAATAACCGTTAATTAACATATATATTTATCTAATCTTGTAATTTGAAAATGATCGTAAAATACAAAAAATATATAAAAAATAAATGATATATACAATGGACATATATTAAACATAATACATTTAATTAATATAATATTATGTTTTAGACTCATTCATTTATGAACAATAATTCTCATTATTTATATTTATTAAAATATTAGTAATGAGAATATAAAAAATCTTACATTTTTGAAATTATATTCAAGTATATGGTCAAAAAAAAAGACATAACTCAAACTATATATACGTGAATCAGTTCTAACACTATTTCGTCTATGGATTTCGGATATAAAGTAGATCTTAATATGAACTCTGTTTACTTTTACTGGATAGGTTATTAAAGACCTATTTAAAGACAGGATTACTAGTTAGTATCTACTAGATACTATCTACTGAATCTCTATTAAACCTAAGTACAAACTACTAGGTAGTTAATTGATCTTTATTGGGGAAATATATTACTTAATTAATACCTAAAAAATAAACAAACATAACATAGCACTTTTTCATGGTGAGACTTTAATTTACATCGATAAGCTGATGAAATAATAACTATAATTATTAAATCCAAAAAGTTACTAATAAGTACACAACAATATTGCCTATATTATATGTTATCATATTCATGAATTCCAAATGAATATCTATAAACTCAATGCTGATAAATTTGACAATGAACTGAACATTCAATGTATTTCATACAATATTAATAGGTTGTTGGGATTATTAATTTAAAAAAAAAACTCAGATATCACTTATTTGCCCCTAATAAATCATAATAATAAAAGAATAGTATATAAACTATATATATATATATATATATAATCCTTCTTTAAATTATTTAATAAGTAAACTGCTGGTTTTTTTACTATGTGTCTTATTTAATCAATACCTTAGGTTTCATAATTCTCATTATAATTCACATTATAAAACATATAAATATATTATTGTACATAGAAACATACTTTGTCGTTGTAATTCCCTCAGCAGTTCTTGTTCTCTATGTTTTTCTCGCTTTTTACGATCTTTTTCTCGTTGTTTAATAGATTTCTTTAAATTTGATAAACCAGGAGTGATGATTTTATCTTGGATGGATAGATCACTGACTGTATTCTCAACGGCTCGCATGTGCCTTAAAGACATTTTAAGTATCTAATAAACTGCTGAGGAAATATGTTAACAATTTATTAAAAATGTATTATTGTAGTTTATTGGAGATTGTAATAAAAACAACAACCCTAGAAATTAAATTTTCAAATAAACAAATACGTATACAAATAATCATTCATAGATTTGAATAAAACTATTTTATAACTATAGTCTTTGCCAAGATTATTTAAGCTGTAATCTTGTTTCAAAGTTAACATTCACATATACATTACATTATACATTATATAACTATATATAGTATATAAAATTTAATTTAGATACAATTATATTAAAATATAAATATACATTTACATAAACAATATATATATATATATATATATATATAAACATTGAATAAAAACGCGAGAAAGGCATTTCTCTTAATATGAAGGATCACATGCATATTGCATATTACATTTTATGTTACCTTTTTTAAAGAGTTTATTGTTAAAGTAAATGAATTATTATTATTGGATATTGTTAGCATTTTAAAATTGAATCTATTTTGTTATTTATTATAAATGTAATTAGTAATTAACGCAGTTTCATGTTAATACAATATTATAATATATACATAATTATAACTTATACGATATATTGTATTTAGTTTCAAATAATAATAAAAAAGTATATTGATTTATTTACACATGTGTGTAACTATGCACTGGAAGCATGATATAGATTTATAAATATTATTATTTTTTAATTAAAATCTAGAGATTTATATATTAGCACTTTATGGGAATATTATATTAAAAATGGCTAGAAATTAATGCTACTATTGTTGATAGATCATTAATAACAATGGTTTATTTTTAGACTTCCGAATATTATAATTATAATCTAAGACAATTTGTAAATATATAATATAAAGATAATATTGTTATCAACATGATATCAATCTTCTTCTAAATGATTCTGAAATCTGAATAAACTTTTAAAATAGATTCATTTATTTATATTTATATTCAGTTCTTGACTAACATAGTTCAGTTTTATTAGGGTGATTAATAAAAGGTAATGTGTATATAGTTATACACATCACTAACTATATTCTTATATAACCTAATATATAATAATAGTATTGTTATATGTATTATATTCTCGAATATTATACACCTCTATGTAAATAACTAAAATTAATGCTTTATGAATTATATAAATATATTTATATTTTTTATTATTTACTATTATTATTGAAAACTTATACATATAATATATATATATATATATATATTAAAGTCATTTATAATACAACACAAGTACACGATCGTCATCTGTATAATATTGCGTAATATTGTATAATATTATGTAATATTATGTAATATTATGTAATATTGTGTAATATTATGTAATATTATATAATATTATATAATATTATATAATATTATACACCGAGAAAGTCGGAATATTTAGAATTCAACAACTATATCTTCTTGATGTTAAAATTGTTATAGTCTCACGAACCAATTTATTAAGTTGCTAAATATTAAATATGATTTATTTATATATCAATAACATATATTCATGCAATTATCTTTTACATGTATATTTTAATTTCAGTCACAGAATTTTTATACATTACATATTTAATTTTTTTAATACTTTAAATATTTATTTACAAAGTATACTTTATAAGTATATTTAGCAAATTTGCTCATCATAATAACACATATAAAAAACAATCTATAAATGTGTGATGTCGAAATAAAATATTAAATCATATGAGTATAGATATATAAATATATATATATATATATATATATATATATATATTTATATATATTTATATATATAATTATTTTATGGAATATAATGTATTTTTAATCTCGACAATATATTCTATAGAATACTCTTTAATGCATGATACAATTTGTCATATATCTTCATCTCGGAGAAATAACTATTTATAATAAGGCAAGCGTGACTAAAATGGTAATACGGTAAAACGACGGAGAACCATTTAATAAAAAGGATGCGAGGTCGTGTGTGTCTAAATCACAAACACCGCCCGTTGCAATTACGATGACGTTTTCGCAGCCAATCGCTACATCGTACTCGACTGTTAGCGGTACCTGGCGAAATGACCTTTACACTCCGCGTCGTTTTAAAACAATAGATATTACATCACCGTGCCGTCGTATAAGGTTATTCGGAACCGTTTCGGATTAGTTTTATTGTAAATTTAAATATGTGACAAGTAAAAATATATTCATATATATATATACGACATATGAAAAGCATACGAAAAGATCAGCATATGTTATGGAGGGTATATAATATTTAGAATGTCGTATATGGCGAATGCTACGTACCTGTCACATACACATACGATATGTTTATGAAATACATTTTGATATATCTAAGATAAATATGTTCAGCAATGTAAACATTACCATCTATATTATTATATCAATTAAATGTATAATTATCAATTTGGGTTATTTCTTATCGACAAAATAAACAATATTTAAGATATTATAATATTATTATATTATAATAAAATAAATGACTTGAACCTAACAAATGTAATGAAATACACCAAACGAAAATCACTTTTATAAAATGAAGTAAACTTTATTCCAATATTAGTTAAATAATAATTTAAATTAATAGATCGCTTTAAACTATAATAATAAAAATACAATTAAAACATGCCATAAGAAAATAATTTATTAAAAACATTTTCTCGTACGTTATGTATATTTTATTTCCCAATTGCCATCCTATATCCCATCATACCTCTACGTATTAGAATGTTAAGAAATCTATTTACAAATATTAAATATAAATAGATACAAATATTATACTTCTATGGTGTTCAGTATTAATATGTTTTATAATAATTTCTATAGTTTCACGTTTCACCAGTTTCAAGTATAACTTATATACCGAATACTCGGCAGTACCATCCTATACTTACTATTATCTCATACTTTATATTAAATACCGTTACTTAATAACTAGTTGAGATGTTGTTATTTACTTCTAAATTCTCACACAAGCGAACCCATTAGAATAATCAACATAGACTTGACAACTTCTGCTACAATGTCCATAGTTTAACATTATTTACTTCTGAGAAATACCTAAGTTTACATTTTTATAAACAAGTACGTACAACTAGATAAATATCATTTAAAAATATATATGTCCTATATAAAATCATATATTACATAGAAATCAAAACTGCCTAATTATTTACTTAACTATAAATCCTAAATAACTTCAAATAACTTCTTACAATATAATATGAGAACATTAAAATGAAACTTATTGATTTAATTTAAAACATATTTACCAGAACAATTAACAATTACAATTTGAGGTAGTTTACTACTTTAGTATTTCTATGATGTGTAATATAATCTTGTGATGTAATATAAACATCATTTAAATGCAAAAATGATTATACCATATTTTCTAAGATTACCGAGATTAAGATCCATTCCACAATAAAGTATAAAATACGTTTTATTTCAATTTAAATACATACATATTACTCCCGGAGTAATATAAATATGACCGTAATATTACGATACGATTAAGTAAAAAGTTAATCTAATATAGTTTATATTTAAATTTAGGAAATACGGATATATATAATTTAGTTTGGAAGCTGCTATTAAGTGAACACGATTTGCATTGGGTTATTAGATTGTGGTTATTAGATATGCTGTAATGTGCTTGAGAATAAATCTGAACTCGTCTTTATTTCCTCTTTCATTTTGAACACTATTCGAATTATTGTGATTATTATGATAGTAAAATTTATATTCGATTATTATGTCCATCTCGATACTGAAGTATACCAATATCATGTATTACAATTGGATATAAATACAGACATTAATACATATAATACATACATATTTATATCTATAATATAGTATATCAACAGAACACGTTTCCAATGATAAGGAATTATTATGAATGGAAAACGATAGCAAATTATAGCCAATTATAGAATTTGTGTAAAAACGATGCTTTGTTACTACATATATTATATAATACACTATTATTAAATCTCTCGGGGATATTCCGAACATATAACTGATAAGATCATATTTCTACAGACTAATAATTCCATTTCGTAATACTAGTTACCCGCATGTTCTTATGGCTATTAGGTAATGCGTATTAACTATGACGTAACAGTGGAGTATAGGACGCGAGAAAGGCGCCTAGGAGATGCCCTGGGGGCCAGTCAAGCATATCATCCCAACCGATAACTTGTACTCCACGGATTAGACACTTGAAGGCGGAATATCCGGGCGTCATTTTCGTAAGAGCAAT